>CM022301.1:264425188-265025188 GCA_011799875.1 Thinopyrum elongatum
AATTACAACTCAATACTAGAACAAATATATGACTCTATATGAATGCCTTCGGCGGTGTATCGGGATGTGCAATGACTCAAGAGTGACATGTATGAAAAATATGAACGGTGGCTTTGCCACAAATACGATGTCAACTACATGATCATGCAAAGCAATATGACAATGATGAAGCGTGTCATAATAAACAGAACGATGGAAGTTGCATGGCAATATATCTCAGAATGGCTATGGAAATGCCATAATAGGTAGGTATGGTGCCTGTTTTGAGGAAGGATATATGGTGGGTGTAATGCACCAGCGAGAGTTGCGCGGTACTAGAGAGGCTAGCAATGGTGGAAGGGTGAGAGTGCGTATAATCCACGGACTCAACATTAGTCATAAAAAACTCACATACTTATTGCAAAAGTCTATAAGCCATTGAAACAAAGTACTACACGCATGCCCCTAGGGGAAGGGTTGGTAGGAGTTAACCATCGCGCGATCTCGACCTCAACACAAAGGATGGCAATCAAAAAATAAATCTTGCTCCGACTTCATCACATAACAGTTCACATTACGTGCATGCTACGGGAATCACAAACTTTAACACAAGTATTTCTACCAATCCATAATTACTCACTGGCATGTCTCTAATATCACCATCTTTATATCTCAAAACAATATGCAAGGAATCAAACTTCTCATAGTATTCAATGCACTTTATATGAAAGTTTTTATTATATCCCTCTTGGATGCCCATCATATCAGGACTAAATTCATAACCTAAGCAAATTACCATGCTGTTTAGAGACTCTCAAAATAATATAAGTGAAGCATGAGAGTTCAACAATTTCTATAAAGTAAAGCCACCGCCGTGCTCTAAAAAGATATAAGTGAAGCACTAGAGCATATTGCCTAGCTCAAAAGATATAAGTGAAGCACATAGAGTATTCTAATAAATTCATGATTAATGCATGCCCCTATCAAAAGGTGTGTACATCAAGGATGATTGTGGCAAACTAAAAATCAAAGACTCATATCATACAAGACGCACCAAGCAAAACACATATCATGTGGTGAATAAAAATATAGCCTCAAGTAAAATTACCGATGGATTGAAAACGAAAGAGGGGATTCCATCTGGGGCATCCCCAAGATTAGATGCTTGGTTATCCTTGAATATTAACTTGGGGTGCCTTGGGCATCCCCAAGCTTAGACTCTTGGCATTCCTTATTCCATAGTCCATCAAATCTTTACCCAAAACTTGAAAACTTCACAACACAAAACTCAACAGAAAACTCATGAGATCCGTTAGTATAAGAAAATAAATCACCACTTTTGGTACTGATGTAAACTCATTATAAATTTATATTGGTGTTATATCTACTGTATTCCAACTTCTCCACGGCTCATACCCCCCGATACTACCCATAGATTCATTAAAATAAGCAAACAACACAAAGAAAACAGAATCTGTCAAAAACAGAACAGTCTATAGTAATCTGGAAACTTCGAATACTTCTGTAACTCCAAAAATTCTGAAAAATTAGGACAACCTGGGAAATTTGTATATCTATCTTTTTTTTTCAAAATTCAGAATTTTTCATCGCTTCTGTGAATTTACAAAGTTCTGCTACTGGACGCAAAAGTTTCTGTTTTTCAGCAAGATCAAATTAACTATCACCGTAGACCATCCCAAAGGTCTTATTTGGCTCAAAATCTAATTAAAACACCAAAACACAATTACTACAGAGGTAAAAATGTGTATTCTCATTAAAACAGAAAGAAAAATATTGGGTTGTCTCCCAACAAGCGCTTTTCTTGAAAGCCTTTCAGCTAGGCATTGATAATTTTAATGATGCTCATATAAAAGATAGCAAATTGAAACAAAGAGAGCATCATGTAGCATGTGAAAAACAAGTTTAAGTCTAACATACTTCCGATGCATAGGCATTTTATAAGCAAACAAATTATCAAGACAAGCAAAAACTAGCTTATGCAAGGAAGAAGAAAGAAACAATAACAATCTCAACATAACGAGAGGTAATTTAGTGACATGAAAATTTCTACAACCATATTTTCCTCTCTCATAATAATTACATGTTGGATCATATTCAAATTCAACAATATATCTATCACATAACATATTCTCTACATGATCCACATGCATGCAAAGTTGACACTCTTCCAAGATAGTGGGATTAACATTAACTAAAGTCATGACCTCTCCAAGCCCACCTTTATCAAAAAGTTCATAAGATTGATCATACTCCAAAGTAGTGGGATCATTATTACCTAGAGTTGACACTCTTCGAAACCCACTTTCAATATTATTGCAAACATATTCATCATGAAGCTTAAATAAATTTTCAAGATCATAAGAAAAATCACCCCAATCATGATCATTGCAACAAGTAGTGGACATAGCAAAATTAGCATCCCCAAGCTTAGGGTTTTGCATATCATTAGCACAACTGACATTAATAAAATTTATAGTAGAACCATTACAATCATGTTTTTCATCCAAGGAGCTATCGTGAATCACTTCATAAATTTCTTCTTTTAACACTTCATCATAATTTTCAGATTCATGAATTTCAAGCAAAACTTCATAAAGATAATCTAGTGCACACAACTCACTAGCAATTGGTTCATCATAATTGGATCTCTTAAAAAGATTAGCAAGTGGATGAGGATCCATAAACTCTTTGCTTCCTGTTTTTGAATAAATACACAATTATGCCAAGCAAACAAGCGAACAAACCAAGTAAGACATAAGGGCAAACGAAAAGGCAAACGGAAAGAAGGTAAATATTTGTGTATTTTTCTGAAATCATTTTAGAAGTGGGGGAGAGGAAAACGAGAGGCAAATGGCGAATAATGTAATGCAAGAGATGAGAGTTTATGATGGGTACTTGGTAGGCTTGATGTAGAACCTCCCCGGCAACGGCGCCAGAAATTATTCCTGCTACTTCTTGAGCTTGCGTTGGTTTTTCCCTTGAAGAGGAAAGGGTGATGCAGCAAAGTAGAGATAAGTATTCCCCTCAGTTAGAGAACCAAGGTATCAATCCAGTAGGAGGTACAAGCAAGTCTCCAATCTATGCACCTGCACAAACAATCAAACACTTGCACCCAACGTGATAAAGGGGTTGTCAATCCCTTCACGGTCACTTGCAAGGATGAGATCTGATAGAGATAGATATAAAATATTTCTAAAATGTAAAACAAAATAAAAACAAATAAATTGCAGCAAGGTATTTTTGGGTTTTTTGTTTTATAGATCCGAAAATATATGATGGAAAATAGACCCGGGGGCCATAGGTTTCACTAGATGCTTCTCTCTTGAAAGAAAATAACACGGTGGGTGAACAAATTACTGTCGAACAATTGATAGAAAAGCGCAAAATTATGATGATATCCAAGGCAATGATTATGAATATAGGCATCACGTCTGTGTCAAGTAGACCGACTCCTGCCTGCATGTACTACTATTACTCCACACATCGACCGACTCCTGCCTGCATCTAGAGTATTAAGTTGAAAAGAACAGAGTAACGCCTTGAGTAAGATGACATGATGTAGAGGGATAAACTCAAGCAATATGATGAAAACCCCATCTTTTACCCTTGATGGCAACAATACAATACGTGCCTTGCTACCCCTACCATGTCACTGGGTGAGGACACCGCAAGATTGAACCCAAAATTAAACACCTCTCCCATTGCAAGAAATACCAATCTAGTTGGCCAAACCAAACCTACAATTCGAAGAGAAATACAAAGATATTTAATCATGAATAAAAGAGTTCAGAAAAGACTCAAATAATATTCATAGATAATCTGATCATAAATCCACAATTCATCAGATCACGACAAACACACCGCAAAAAAGTATTACATCGGATAGAACTCCAAGAACATCGAGGAGAACATTGTATTGAAGATCAAAGAGAGAGAAGAAGCCATCTAGCTACTAGCTATGGATCCGTAGGTCTGAGGTAAACAACTCACGGTTGATGTAGATGCCCTCCGTGATCGAATCCCCCTCCGGCAGATCGGCGAAAAAGGCCCCAAGATGGGATCTCACAGGAATAGAGGCTTGCGGCGGTGGAAAAGTTTTTTGGTGGATGTTTCTGTTGGTTTGGGAATATTTTGGAATTTATAGGCCGAAGATTAGGGTTAGAGGACCTCCAGGGGGGCCACAAGCCAGGGGGCACGCCCCTACGGCTTGCCGTCTCCTTGTGGGTCTTCTGACCTCCTCTCCAAGTCTCGTAGATGTCTTCTTGTCCAAGAAAAATCATCGCAAAAGTTTTATTCCGTCTGGACTCTGTTTGATATTCCTTTTCTGTAAAACTCAAAAACAAGGAAAAAAACAGAAACATGCACTGGGCTCTAGGTTAATAGGTTAGTCCTAAAAATAATATAAAATAGCATATTAATGCATATAAAACATCCAAAATAGATAATATAATAGCATGGAACAATAAAAAATTATAGATACGTTGGAGACGTATCAAGGCGGCAGGAGCACTGCCCGGCAGCGGCAGCTGCTTCTCCCTTACTTCTTCGACTCCGTCTAGCCATCCTCGTCTCCGCCATGTCTCCCCCGACCTCGAAGCTGGTACGCTACCCCCCTCCCCTCCCCCTCCTCTGTTATGTGTTAGGTTGTTCGATAGGACCGTTTAGGGTTGATAGCGCCATCGCTGACCGCATCATGGATGTCGCTTAGGTTGTGGATGAACGGACAAAGCTTCTAGTTCAGGCAGCATTGCTGATAGCTGTGGTTCAGGCCTGGATCCTGTTGGTCCATAAGAGAGTTGTTCGTCTGAATGAGAAACCTCGCATCTGGTATGGTCCGATGTTAATCCGGGATCAAGAGAGGATAGCGAATCTGGACTACATCTATAACTACAACGACACAGAGGCTCTGTGGATGCTTCGAATGAAAAGAGCACCTTTCGCCAGGCTTGTGAAGATGTTCAGTGTGACGCCCCCGGCTTAATCGTGCACTAATCATACACGCAAATGCACACGATCAAGCCTAAGGACTCACTTGAAGGAATCACAACACAACTCTAAAACATAAATAAAGGCATACAAGCATTATATTACAAGCCCGGGCCTCGAGGACTCGAATACATAAGCTTGATGTCAACAAGCATCAGCGGAAGCGTTAGATATCTGAGTACAGATATAAAAGAGAAACAGATAAGCCTTTAAGAAGGCGCTGCAAATTAAAAGCTACGATCGAAAAGGCGCAGGCCTCCTGCCTGGGACCCTCCGAACCTACTCCTGGTCGTCGATCAACTCGAAGTAGTAACCACCCTCGGGGTGGTAGTAGTAGTCATCGGCGGGGGCAGCTGTCTCAGGGGCTCCGTCATCTGGTTGCATCAAACGGATATGGGGAAAAAGAGGAAGCAAAGCAACCGTGAGTACTCATCCGAAGTACTCAGCAAGAAAGAATCTACACTACATATGCAACATTATCAAAGAAAGGCTGTATATGTGGACTGGGCTGCAAAAATGCCAGAATAGAGAGAAGACCTAGTCCTATCGAAGACTAGCATCTTTAGCGGTCTTGCAACATTAGAAGAGTGTAGATTAGCACAGTAAAAAGTAGTAGTAGCATTAGGTATCAAGTATCAACCTCGGCCAGAGATCCTTTCTTGACTCCCTGCGAGAAAGTAATCCCAGAGCCCTACTATCCATATGTCATCTCAAGTATCCAGTTCTAGTTGTATCGATCGGGATACAACTCCGAGCGTCCGTTACCGAGGATCCGGCTATGCATAGATGTTTTCTTCCCTACAGGGGTGCACCAACTTACCCACCACGCTCGCTTAATTCCGGCCGGACACACTTTTTGGGGTCATGCCCAGCCTCAGCTAAACAACACGCCGCAACCCGACCTGGGCTTAACAGAGAGGTCAGCACGCCGGACTAAACCTATGCACCCAGGGGTCTTGGGCCAACGCCCCGGGCGCTCCTGCACGTTGCGAGGGCGGCCGTGAGCAGACCTAGCAACCCACACTATCAAGGCGGTTGCTTAACGCGGTCCAACCCGGCGCGCGCCGCTTAGTCGCTGACGTCCATTAAGCTTTAGCTGATGCATATGACACAGAGTGTCCATAACTTATCCCACGTGATGGTTAGTGCTATCGGGCCAGAGGCCCACTCGGATCAAATATCCAAATCGTTAGTGTATTGGGGGTTTGCGGTAACGAACAGAGACTCACGATCGATGTGACCCCGTCGCCCCGTCTCGAGGACTTGCGGCAAGGGCTAAGAATGCCCGGCCACGCCTCGTAATTATCTCTCGGGTACCCTCCAGGTCAACCCGACTCCATATCACTCGCCACTTAGGCTCACACGGGTACGCCTCAGGGTCGACCCGCCTTTCCAAGTAACAGTTGTAAAGTCCAAGTATCCGTGTGTCCATAACATCAGGGGAATCCGAGGTATCACCCTCGTTGGATTCCTACTCGATGTAACCGTCAAGGTGAACTCGGAGGAATCACCCTCGATGGGTTCACACTTGAGGTGTTGCACGACAGCGTCGTTATCGGGAGTGGTGAAGGAGGAATCACCCTCGATGACCACGACCGAATAGCTACTCTACAGAGTTAACATCAGAAGTGCTAAACGAGGTATCACCCTCGGCACTCGATAGTAACACTGCAGTGTCGTACAACTAGGGGGGTGTGTGCGGTGCCGGGGCCTGGTTGTCGATCACGTTGATCGAGTCATCTGATAATCCAGCGGGAGCAACTGGGTCAAAGTGGGGTCTCTGGTGGGTCTCTATCCAGCCTATACTAAGCAGTTTAGGATAAACAGGTAGGTATCAATAGCAGTTACAAAAACAGGCTATGCATCAGAAATAGGTTAAACAGTAGCAACAACAATTTCTAATGCAAGCATAAGAGAGGAAGAATAGGCGATATAGGCACGCTCAAGGGGGGGTGCTTGCCTGGAAGCTCTGCGGCAAGAGAAGGGTCGTCAACAGTGTAGTCGGACTCCGGAGCTGCGTCGGCCTCGGGGACTACGTCGGTGTCGGGGTCTACCGAGAGAGAAGAGGGGGAGGAAACAAATAAATACACAGCAAACATATGCAACAAAGAGCATGCTATGCTAACGTGCAGTGCAGGGTTGCCTAAATACATGTCTAAATCATTTTAGTTATTATAGGGTTAAAGTTGGAATTAATAACCAGTATGTATGCACTATTCATCTACCGAAAATGGGCAAAAAGTTGCGGGTTCACCTCCGTAGAGGGTCCCGACATGGAAACAGATGGCACAGTTGGATTCGTCTTGTCGTTCTGAGCAATTTTCACGTAGAAAGTTTTTCCATCCGAGCTACGGTTTATTTTCTATGAATTTACAAAGTTTTAAGCATTTTCTGAAATTAACAGAAATTATCAAAAGTGGAATATGATGTCAAGCTGATGTCATGCTTGCGTCAGCAGTCGGCTGACCAGTTGACCAGTCAAACTGACAGGTGGGACCAAGCTTTTAAATAGCGTCCGCTACCTCCGCTATTGCGGCCGCAATAGCGGTAGCGTCACCCTGCCGCTATTAGTTTAAGGTTGCGTTAGAAAATAGCGTGTTGTCATGATGCGGGCGCAATATCACTTGTTAGACCGCTATATCATCCGCTATCCGCAATATCTCCCGCTATATAAGTCCTTGTTGTTCTGTTGTGTAATCTATTTTGGTAAATGTGTTTTGCTTGCATGGTTGCACGACCAAATATTGTTCAATTATAGTTTATATTCTTATATAAATGATGATTTCTCAAATTAAGTGTCATATTTTTTTTCAATGGCCTAGAAATATACACAACAATCTCAAATTTATGAGTGTTTTTTAAAAATTGGCTATGTGGACATAGCACCCGCAATATCGCCCGCTATCCGCATTCCGCTACGCGGGCCCTAATCCGCAACCAGTCCGCTATCCGCTATTTAAAAGCTTGGGTGGGACCCACATGTCAGCCTCTCTGGGTTAATAGTGAGTCAAACTAATCTAACAGAATTAATTAGTGGGGTGGGCCCCAGGTGTCAGTGACTCATTAGGGTTAACTAAACAGATTTTAATTAAAAAGTGTTTATTTAGATTAACTAAACTAAGGGGCCCACTGGTCAGTGACTGGAGTGAACAGTGATTAGCGTTGACCCTAGTCAACGAAGTCAAAGTGGGGTCCGGGCCCACTGGCAGTGTCCCAGGGCGGGTCCCACGCGGCGCCAGGTCAGCGCGGCCGCCGGAGGAGCTCCGGCGAGCGCCAGACGCAGCAGAGAACTCCGGCGAGCTCGGGATTCCTCCACGGGGCACCATTTCGCGTGTTCTTGGGCTTGTTCAAACGGGCGCATCACCCTGCGTCTAACTATGGCGTCGAAACGTGCTGGGGTGGCCCGAAACTCGCCGGCGTTGAGCTGTGGCGGCGACGAGCTTCGGGCGAAAATGGGCGCGCGGCTACGGTGTGTTTGCGTGCGCGTTCTTGGTCGTGTTCGGACGTGAAGAGGACGGCGCATCGAACGGTAGTGATGGCGTCGGCTGGGGTGAATGGAAACGGCGCCGTCGATGAGCTACGGCGGCGGTGGCGTTCGGTTCTCGATGGGGATAGCACTAGGAGCACGCAGGCGCGGCAGCGAAGGGCTAGGCAGCTCCCCCGCGATGCGAGGAGCACCATGGTGTGCTTGCCTGAGCCGGAGATGGGCCACAGCGGCGGCAACAAGTACGGCGGCGGCGACCAGCTATGGCAATGGCGGGAGCGGCGCCTACAGCGCGCGGAGAGGAGCAGGGAAGAGAGAGGATCGAGTAGGAGCTCACCGTGTGGCCAAGAAAGCTGCAGACCGGCGGCAGGTTAGTAGCTGCAGACCGGCGGGGGATCGCGGCGACGGCGTCGCGGTGGCCGGAGATGGGGACGAAGGTGAGCGACGTCAGCAGGGCTCCCCGACTCCAACGGAGAGCATCAGATGACGAGGCGGTCGCCGGCGGACCTACTGGACTCCACGGAGGGAGGAATGGTAGCCGGTGGCCGCGGTGGAGATGGAAGATGGCGACGGTGGCGCTCGGTGGCAGATCTGGAGGAGGAAAGGAAGGGAGAGAGTGAGCGAGGCGAGAGGGGAATGGATGAGGACGATGAGGGAGTGGGCAGGGGTGAAACTTATCCCCTCGGCCGGCCGCGAGTGTTACCGTGTCGACGGAACGACGAGCTGCGGCCATGGGCGTGGCGACAGCGCGAGGGAGAGGGAAGGAGGAGGGGAAGGTGGGCCTGCCGGGCTGCCTGGGCCGGCTTGGCCCAGAGCCAGGTAAGTTGCTCTGGCCCTTTTTCTTTTCTGTTATTTTCTTTCCCTTTAATAACAGTGAGAGAGATGAAATTAATTGGGCATCCAAATATCTTAGCAAAATTATGGAAATTGTCCCATAAAATCCAAGGCATTTTTATGCACTGCCACAACAAGTTTGAGGATTATTTGAATCTGTTTGGATTTTCCATAAATGAAATAGCATTTAATTATGCTGGTTTTGCACTGTTTTAAATGCTACTGTTCACCTTTGCATAAGTGTGATGTTGTTTTCCTTAACAATTAAATGTTACAGAATTTTTGCCAAATGGTGAACATTTTTCCAGCAGGTTTTGAGCAACTTCAAATTGCACTTTGAATTTGAATTGAATTCAGAGAAGGATTTTGAAATGAGATGTTTCACCACGGTGATCAAGCATTGCAAATGAAGATGACTTGGCATGATTAAGAGGTGATCACTGTAGTTGATACATGGGGATGTTACAATTCTCCTCCACTACAAGAAATCTTGTCCCGAGATTTAAGCGGGGAGTAAAGGGGTTTAGGGACGGAGGCCTAGAAGAATTGGCATCCGGTAGTTGTCTCAGGGAAGGAGGCTTGGCATCATTTGGAAACATATCGAGAATAATATAAGGAGGTCCAACAAGTTTTAATCAGGCAGGCATCCAGCTGATGCCTAAAACAGGCGAGGAAGGGGTTCAGAGCAATAAAGGGTTATGTTGCAGATGATACTGGAATGAAACATGGGAATGAAATTTAGCTCGTGAATTACATACGAAGCCAAGTGCAAAGAATATTTCGGAATCAAGGTTGTACAGAAGAGTCAGGTTCCGATCCTGTGGAACTATGATGAGTGTCATTCGAGATTAGGGAGGATGGTGACACCTTACCGGTCACGACAACAAGGTATGTCAGAGGATAGTCTGTCAGTTATGTCGGTAACAACGTCGGTACCAAGGGCGAGGGACGAAGAGAACCATTTTCCTGCTCATTAAAATGAGGCAGACCAATAGGCAAAGTTCTCGTCCATCGGGGGTTACCGGAATGTCATCAACAATAGTAACAGGGTCTCACTGACAAGGTTGGTCATCGGGGTGTTTTATAAGCAGGGAATTATTTCTGCTTATATCATATAGATCACAAGAAAGGTTAAATAAACCAATGGAAAGGACAATATGTTTATACACAAGAATTAGGAGTGTATCTTTTCCAAGGAAAAGTAGAGCATGATATACATGTCAGATCAACAAGTAAATCACCATTTGGATAAAGGGGGCAAGGGAATTCATGATGTTATCCATACAACGGTGTTTGGATAATAGAGCAAGAAACATTTGGCAATGCACTTCCAATGTTCTTGTTGTTGTTCGGTGTACCACAGTCATGCTTCGAGGTAGCATTAACATGGTGTTTCAAGCAAAGACTGAATCTGAAGGTCACAAGAAGTACAAAGGAACATTTCAAAGAATGTTATGGAACATAAGATATAACCAAAACATGACCAAGTCTGTATGGGCAGGAAGTCAAGGATGTTGTCAATGATAACACAAATCATCGAGGGGCAGGGAGGGTATTTTGCATCATGAATTCGAATGATATCTTAGAACAAGGCAGTATATAGATGGTGATCATGACTAATTTTGTCGAGAGGCTCTATGAAGATACCATCGAGCAGCAATGACATCAAGCAAAAGGAATGATAAAGTGAACGCTATTGGAACCGCGGATACGACACAAGCTCGAAATCAAGCTTGTTGTTCAGGGTGGAATGATAAGATGAGGAAGATCGACGTAAGCTTCACTTAGTGTCGAAAAGTTGTGCTCGGGGAATAAGAACCAGGTAGCATGGTTAAAATTAGCATGATAATGATATAGCCGATGAGGCTAGGAATGATGTGATGGAGTATTAAACTTCCCAGTAACAAGTACTAGGGATAATACCCGAAGGTAAATCAGAGTAGAGGTTGGACGGGTGAAATGATCTGCAGAGGACAAGTATTTTAACTTATCCGGGAAATGGAATCAAGGAGGAAATATAGTCGGAACCACGATTGCAAAGGATCAATTCATATATACAAGATGAACTTGTACCAAGGAAATAATTATTTTTTTACGAGCAGCTTCCATGATAATTTCTACATCGGGTCCATGGGCATGTAGGTTCAAGGTCGACTCCCACTTCTTCAATGCATAACCATTCATTCACTGCTCTGTTAAAAATTATATGAACGTGAAGAACTACCTGGTGAAATACTAGAGGAGTATGACCCGCAAAAATTATCGGGTTCACACAGATTAAGAAGGCATAGGTTCAACTCATCGGAGCATCTTAGGAACATATATCACGAACTTCAGGAGTACATAACTCAAGTTCGATGGTAGAGCATGGCTGACTAAAGGAGAGGAAACATTTTACCAAAGGCATTATGTATCAGGGGAGAACTTACAAGATTTCAGATGTTAAGGATACTGTCGGATAACAACCCAACAATGGATCTGGCGATTCACGACGGAGTTTATGTGAGTATCGGTAATCAATCAAAGGGAGAAAGGATGCAAAGGCATTGACAAGGAATGTCAATGAAGATTGCTAAACATATGGAATTAATCGTAATGCAAGCAGGAAAGAATTTCAAGAGCAATAGTCTGCAGAGGATTTTCGGAAGATCGACTAACAATGGAAAGTATTTTGCAAAACACCTGAACAACTGGGGATGAACGGATCCCTAGTAAATGTGAGGAATTATACGCAGTGCGAAAGAAGCTGCACGACAGTAGGCTCAAAGGATTCTCGGATTAACGAGGAGTATTTCGGGGTATCTCGTACATAAAGGAGTATCTGGGAATGAAGATACAAACGGCAAAGATGTGTAGCTGTCCACGGTGATTATCGGTAGTAGGGAACTTGCAAAAGCAGTGGGCATAATGGTCTCGGGAAACATCGAGGAGTATCTGCAGAATCTTCTGGCGAAGCAAGCGATCATCTGTGGTGAAGGAGCTCTCCAGGATGAAGTGGTTACGAGAACCTAATGTCAGAGTTAGTAAAATGTTTAACCCAAGTAGACGAGAGATCAAAATCCTAGAGTATAGACGAGGAATAAAAGATCCTAATACCACCCAGTTGGCGACGTGGGCCCGTAAGCCACACAGCCATGTTAGTAAAACGGTTTTTGGATACTAGACTCAACTTCGGCCAAGGAGTTGGAAAGGGGGGTTCCTACAGGCAGTCGGCTCTGATACCAACCTGTGACGCCCCCGGCTTAATCATGCACTAATCATACATGCAAATGCACACGATCAAGCCTAAGGACTCACTTGAAGGAATCACAACACAACTCTAAAACATAAATAAAGGCATACAAGCATTATATTACAAGCCAGGGCCTCGAGGGCTCGATACATAAGCTTGATGTCAACAAGCATCAGCGGAAGCGTTAGATATCTGAGTACAGATATAAAAGAGAAACAGATAAGCCTTTAAGAAGGCGCTGCAAATTAAAAGCTACGATCGAAAAGGCGCAGGCCTCCTGCCTGGGACACTCCGAACCTACTCCTGGTTGTCGGTCAACTCGAAGTAGTAACCACCCTTGATGCGGCTTGAAGCTACGTTGGTATTTCCCCAAAGAGGAAGGGATGATGCAGCACAGCGGCGGTAGGTATTTCCCTCAGTGATGAGACCAAGGTTATCGAACCAGTAGGAGAACCAAGCAACACTACGTAAACAGCACCTGCATACAAATAACAAATACTCGCAACCCGACGTGTAAAAGGGGTTGTCAATCCCTTTCGGGCATTGGTGCCAAAAATTGGCAAACGGACGTGAGAGAGTAGTAAATATTGATAGATCGAACACCAAATAAAATAAAGTGCAGCACGGTATTTTTGTATTTTTGGCTTAATAGATCTAAAAATAAAAGTTGCAAATAAAGAAAAGAGCGAATAGCAAAATAGATCTTGAAAGCAAATATATTGGAAAAGAGACCCGGGGGCCGTAGGTTTCACTAGTGGCTTCTCTTGAGAAAAATAGCAAACGGTGGGTGAACAAATTACTGTTGGGCAATTGATAAAACTACAAATAATCATGATGATATCCAGGCAATGATCATTATATAGGCATCACGTCCAAGATTAGTAGACCGACTCCTGCCTGCATCTACTACTATTACTCCACACATCGACCGCTATCCAGCATGCATCTAGTGTATTAAGCTCATGGAGAAATGGAGTAATGCAATAAGAACGATGACATGATGTAGACAAGATCTATTTATGTAGAAATAGACCCCGTCGTTTTATCCTTAGTAGCAACGATACATACGTGTCGGTTCCCCTTCTGTCACTGGGATCAAGCACCGTAAGATCGAACCCACTACAAAGCACCTCTTCTCATTGCAAGATAAATAGATCAAGTTGGCCAAACAAAACCCAAATATCGGAGAAGAAATACGAGGCTATAAGCAATCATGCATATAAGAGATCAAAGAAGACTCAAATAACTTTCATGGATAAAAAGATAGATCTGATCATAAACTCAAAGTTCATCGGATCCCAACAAACACACCGCAAAAAGAGTTACATCATATGGATCTCCAAGAGACCATTGTATTGAGAATCAAACAAGAGAGAGAAAGCCATCTAGCTACTAACTACGGACCCGTAGGTCTACAAAGAACTACTCACGCATCATCGGAGAGGCACCAATGGAAGTGGTGAACCCCTCCATGATGGTGTCTAGATTGGATCTGGTGGTTCTGGACTCTGCGGCGGCTGGAATTGATTTTCGTCGACTCCCTTAGGGTTTCTGGAATATTGGGGTATTTATAGAGCAAAGAGGCGGTTCGGGGGGCACCCGAGGTGGGCACAACCCACCAGGGTGCGCCTGGGCCTCCAGGCGCGCCCTGGTGGGTTGTGCTCCACTCGAAGCACCCCCCCAAGCGCTTCTCCGGCCCACTGGATGTCTTCTGGTCCAAAAAAAATCCACAAAAAGTTTCGCTGTGTTTGGACTCCGTTTGGTATTGATTTCCTGCGATGTAAAAAACATGCAAAAAATAGCAACTGGCACTTGGCACTATGTCAATAGGTTAGTACCAAAAAATGATATAAAATGACTATAAAATGATTGTAAAACATCCAAGAATGATAATATAATAGCATGGAACAATCAAAATTATAGATACGTTGGAGACGTATCAGCATCCCCAAGCTTAATTCCTGCTCGTCCTCGAGTAGGTAAATGATAAAAACAGAATTTTTGATGTGGAATGCTGCCTAACATGTCATCTCATATTCTTTCCTTTATAGCATGGACATTTGGAATTTTATATGATTCAAAGCAATAGTCTAGTTTTGACATGATGACTTAAATACTCAAGCATATCAACAAGCAACTATGTCTTTCAAAATATCAACGCTAAAATAAGTTATCCCTAGCCCATCATGCTCAACCATTGATCCATTCATGAAACACACTCGCATATTAACTACACCCAATGCTCAAGTACGATCATAGTGCCTCCTAGTTGGTGCTTTATAAGAGAAGATGGAGCCTCAAATTAAAAATAAAAATTGCATAAAGTAAAGAAAGGCCCTTCACAGAGGGAAGTAGGGATTTGTAGAGGTGCCAGAGCTCAAAGCGAAAAACTTAGAGATAAAAACATTTTGGGAGGTGTGCTTTTCCCACCAACGAAAATGACTTGGAGTTCCCAACACTTTCCATGCTAGATATATCATAGGTGGTTCCCAAACAGAAAATAAAGTTTATTCCTTTTTCCACCATTTCTTTCACTTTCCA
Organism: Thinopyrum elongatum; assembly: GCA_011799875.1. Lineage (NCBI taxonomy): Eukaryota > Viridiplantae > Streptophyta > Magnoliopsida > Poales > Poaceae > Thinopyrum > Thinopyrum elongatum. The sequence continues at coordinate 264,440,266 of CM022301.1, forward strand.
TGGCTAGCCCTATCCACGGGTGCCCTCCATACCAACACTTTCCAAGGAATTTATTATTTGACAACATAAAGTAAATTCATTTTTCATTTCAGGACTGGGCATCCCTAATACCTTTGCCTTACTCTCGTGCAATGACAAGTGAATAAACACTCATCGTGAGAATAGCACATCTAGCATGGAAAAATATTAGCCATCCCTCACCGCCTCGCGAGCGGTACGAACACACAAAAGAGAAGTTTATTTTGAAAATTAGAGATGGCACATACAAATTTGCTTAGAATGGCAAAAGAATACCGCATATAGGTAGATATAGTGGACTCATGTGGCAAAACTGGTTTAAAGGGTTTTGGATGCACAAGTAGTGATCATACTTAGTGCAAAATGAAGGCTAGCAAAAGATTGAGAAGCGACCAACCAAAAAACGAATAATCTCATAAGCGAGCATTAAGCATAATTAACACCAAATAATGCACCACAAGTAGGATATAATTTCATTACATAACTATTGACTTTCGTGCTTGCATAGGGAATCACAAACCTTAACACCAATATTCTTACTAAAGCACAATTACTCATCAACATAACTCACATATCACATCATCATATCTCAAAACTATTACAAGGAATCAAGTTTATTTTGTCCAATGATCTTCATGAAAGTTTTTATTATATCCTTCTTGGATATCTATCACTTTGGAACTAATTTTCATGTGTTGCTTTTGATAAGCTCAAACAAATATAAGTGAAGATCATGAGCATAATACTTCTTTCTCTCAAATTAATTTAAGTGAAGCAAGAGAGAATTTCTTAAAAAATTTACTAACTCCTAAATAAATCTAAATGAAGCATGAGAGCATTTCTTCAAAAATACTAAAGCACGCCGTGCTCAAAAAGATATAAGTGAAGCACTAGAGCAAATCCATAGCTCATAAAAATTTAAGTGAAGCATAGAGAGCAATTCTAACAAGTCATGACATAATTTTGGCTCTCTCAAATAGATGTGTCCAGCAAGGTTTCATAACTTAGAACATAAAGCAAAAAAAAGCAAAGACTCATATCATACAAGACGCTCCAAGCAAAACTCATAGTATGTGACGAATAAAAATATAGCTTCGAGTAAAATACCGATGGTCGTTAGAAGAAAGAGGGGATGCCACTCGGGGCATCCCCAAGCTTAGTTGCTTGCTTCTCTTTGGATAATAGCTTGGGATGCCATGGGCATCCCCAAGCTTAGACTCTTCTTACTCCTTATTCCTTCATCCATCGTAAGATAACCCAAAACTTGAAAACTTCAATCACACAAAACTCAACAAAACCTTCGTGAGATCCGTTAGTATAAGAAGCAAATCGCTACTATAAGTACTGTAGCAAACTAATTCATATTTTATTCTTGCATTATATCTACTGTATTCCAATTTTTATATGGCAAAAACTCATCAAAGAAAACCATAGAATCATCAAAACAAGCACACAACGTAAAGAAAACAGAATCTGTCAAAAACAGAACAGTCTGTAGCAGTCTGAATATTTAGAATACTTATGAAACTCCGAAAATTCTAAAAAATTAGGAAAACAGAGGAAATTTGTATATAAATCTTTTGTAAAAAATTCAGAATTTTTCGTCTCTGATGTGAATTTTCAAAATTATTTTACTGGACGCAAAAGTTTCTGTTTTCCAACAAGATCAAATCAACTATCACCCAACATAATCCTAAAGGCTTTACTTGGCACAAACACTAATTAAAACACAAAAAACACAATTATAAAAAGTAGCATAATTGTGCAAATACTCAAGAACATAAAGCAAAAATCAAAAATAAATTTTATTCATTGGGTTGCCTCCCAACAAGCGCTATTGTTTCACGCCCCTAGCTAGGCATAACCCAAGGATCTAAGTTTTGTCATCTTTGTTTCGAGATCCATAAGATGCCCTCATGATTGATTCATATGGAGACCTAATTATTGTTCTAGGGAAGTGTTTCATACCCTTACTTAGTGGAAATTGAAATTTAATATTGCCTTCTTTCATATCAATCACGACACCAATAATGCGTAAAAACGGTCTACCAAGAATAATTGGACAAGACGGATTACAATCAATATCAGAAACAATAAAATCTATGGGCACATAATTCCTATTTGCAAGAATAAGAACATAATTAATCCTTCCCATAGGATTTTTAATAGTAGAATCCGCCAAGTGTAAATTTAAAGAGCATTCTTCAATATCGGTAAAACCAAGCACATCACATAGAGATTTCGGAATTGTAGAAACACTAGCACCCAAGTCACATAAAGCAAAACACTCATAATTTTTAATCTTGACTTTGATAGTAGGTTCCCACTCATCATGTAATTTTCTAGGAATTGAAACTTCTAATTCCAACTTTTCTTCCAAAGCTTTTATCATAGCATCAACAATATGTTTAGTAAAGGCTTTATTTTGTTCATAAGCATGGGGTGAATTTATCATGGATTGCAACAAAGAAATACAATCAATCAAAGAGCAGCTATCATAATTAAAGTCTTTGTAATCCAAAATAGTGGGCACATCACCAGTTAAAGTCTTGACCTCTTCAAACCCACTTTTATCAAAATTTTCAACAAGATTTTCACCCTCCAAATTATCGGGACGCCTTCTAACTAAAGTTGACTCTTCTCCAGTCCCTTTTTCATCAATATTAATTTTACTAAACAGGGAATCAATATAAGAAACACCAATCATTTTAAGATCTTCATCACTTTTATGAAAGCAAACACTAGAAAACGCTTTTTTCTAAAAATTCTCTTCTAGCTCGAAGCATAGCGGTTCTTTTCTTACTTTCATCCATAGAAACATAAAGAGCTTTAATTGATTCCTCAACTTTAGGCACAAAAATTTTCATCTTGAGATTTTCTACATCATGAGAAATTTTATCAACGCTTCTAGACAAATCATCAATCTTACTCAATTTTTCTTCCATCATAGTGTTAAAATTCTTTTGAGCATTGATAAATTCTTTAATATTATTCTCAAAATCAGAGGTGTTCCTATTATTATTATAAGAAGGATTACCATAGGAATTGCCATAATTATTAGAGGAATTACTAGGAAAAGCCCTAGGATTAAAATTACCTCTATAAGCATTGTTATTGAAATTGTTTCACGAGATAAAATTCACATCTACGGCATCACTATTTTGCTCAATCAAAGTAGACAAAGGCACATCATTAAAATCAATAGGAGCACTTTTACTAGCAACCAATTTCATAAGAGCATCAACTTTTTCACTCAAAGAAGAAATTTCTTCAACCGAATTAACTTTTTTACTAGTAGGAGCTCTTTTGGTATGCCATTGTGAATAATTTGCCATGATATTATCAAGCAATTTGGTGGCTTCACCCAAAGTAATTTCCATAAAAGTACCACCCACGGCGGAATCTAAAAGATTACGAGAAACAAAATGCAACCCCGCATAAATTTTTTGCATGATCATCCAAAGATTTAACCCATTAGTTGGGCAATTCCTTAGCATCATTTTCATCCCTTCCCAAGATTGTGCAACATGCTCATGGTCAAGTTGCTTGAAATTCATGATCTGGGTTCTAAGGGAAATAATTTTTGCGGGCGGAAAATACTTAGTGATAAAAGCATCTTTGCACTTATTCCAAGAATTGATACTATTACGAGGCAAAGAAGAAAACCAAATTTTTGCATGATCTCGCAAAGAAAACGGAAATAATTTCAACTTCACAACATCATTGTCCACATCTTTTTTCTTTTGCATATCGCATAATTCCACGAATGTGTTAAGATGGGACGCGGCATCCTCATTAGGAGTACCAGAAAATTGATCTTTCATAACAAGATTCAGCAAAGCAGTATTAATATCACGTCTCCGCACTAGTGGCGGGAGGAGCAATCGGAGTGCTAAGAAAATCATTGTTGTTGGTATTTGAGAAATCACACAACTTGGTTTTCTCTTGAGTCATTGTGACTACGCAACAAGATTGCACTCAAAAATAGATTCGGCAAGAAAACGGTGAACGAAAAAGAGAACGAATAAAACGGCAAATTTTTGTGAAGTTGGGGAGAGGAAACGAGAGGCAAATGGCAAATAATGTAAATTGCGAGGGGATGAGATTTGTGATTAGGAACCTGGTATATGTTGAAGTTCCTCCCCGGCAAAGGCGCTAGAAATTCCTTTTGATGCGGCTTGAAGGTACGTCGGTATTTCCCCAAAGAGAAAGGGATGATGCAGCACAGCGGCGGTAGGTATTTCCCTCAGTGATGAAACCAAGGTTATCAAACCAGTAGGAGAACCAAGCAACACTACGTAAACAACATCTGCACACAAATAACAAATACTCGCAACCCAACGTGTAAAAGGGGTTGTCAATCCCTTTCGGGCAACGGCGCCAAAAATTGGCAAACGGACGTGAGAGAGTAGTAAATATTGATAGATCGAACGCCAAATAAAATAAAGTGTAGCAAGGTATTTTTGTATTTTTGGTTTAATAGATCTGAAAATAAAAGTTGCAAATAAAGAAAAGAGCGAATAGCAAAATAGATCTTGAAAGCAAATATATTGGAAAAGAGACCCGGGGGCCGTAGGTTTCACTAGTGGCTTCTCTCGAGAAAAATAGCAAACAGTGGGTGAACAAATTACTGTTGGGCAATTGATAAAACTTCAAATAATCATGACGATATCCAGGCAATGATCATTATATAGGCATCACGTCGACCGACTCCTGCCTGCATCTACTACTATTACTCCACACATCGACCGCTATCCAGCATGCATCTAGTGTATTAAGTTCATGGAGAAACGGAGTAATGCAATAAGAATGATGACATGATGTAGACAAGATCTATTTATGTAGAAATAGACCCCATCGTTTTATCCTTAGTAGCAACGATACATACGTGTCAGTTCCCCTTCTGTCACTGGGATCAAGCACCGTAAGATCGAACCCACTACAAAGCACCTCTTCCCATTGCAAGATAAATAGATCAAGTTGGCCAAACAAAACCCAAATATCGGAGAAGAAATACGAGGCTATAAGCAATCATGCATATAAGAGATCAAAGAAGACTCAAATAACTTTCATGGATAAAAAGATAGATCTGATCATCAACTCAAAGTTCATCGGATCCCAACAAACACACCGCAAAAAGAGTTACATCATATGGATCTCCAAGAGACCATTGTATTGAGAATCAAACGAGAGAGAGAAAGCCATCTAGCTACTAACTACGGACCCGTAGGTCTACAAAGAACTACTCACGCATCATCGGAGAGGCACCAATGGAAGTGGTGAACCCCTCCATGATGGTGTCTAGATTGGATCTGGTGGTTCCGGACTCTGCGGCGGCTGGAATTGATTTTAGTCGACTCCCCTAGGGTTTCTGTAATATTGGGGTATTTATAGAGCAAAGAGGCGGTTCGGGGGGCACCCGAGGTGGGCACAACCCACCAGGGTGCGCCTGGGCCTCCAGGCGCGCCCTGGTGGGTTGTGCTCCACTCGGAGTACCCCCCCAGGCGCTTCTCCGGCCCACTGGATGTCTTCTGGTCCAAAAAAAATCCACAAAAAGTTTCGCTGCGTTTGGACTCCGTTTGGTATTGATTTCATGCGATGTAAAAAACATGCAAAAAACAGCAACTGGCACTTGGCTCTATGTCAATAGGTTAGTACCAAAAAATGATATAAAATGACTATAAAATGATTGTAAAACATCCAAGAATGATAATATAACAACATGGAACAATCAAAAATTATAGATACGTTGGAGACGTATCAACCCTCGGGGTGGTAGTAGTAGTCGTCGGCAGGGGCAGCTGTCTCAGGGCTCCGTCATCTGGTTGCATCAAACGGATATGGGGAAAAAGAGTAAGCAAAGCAACCGTGAGTACTCATCCGAAGTACTCAGCAAGAAAGGATCTACACTACATATGCAACATTATCAAAGAAAGGCTGTATATGTGGACTGGGCTGCAGAAATGCCAGAATAGAGAGAAGACCTAGTCCTATCGAAGACTAGCATCTTCAGCGGTCTTGCAGCATTAGAAGAGTGTAGATTAGCACAGTAAAAAGTAGTAGTAGCATTAGGTATCAAGTATCAACCTCGGCCAGAGATCCTTTCTCGACTCCCTGCGAGAAAGCAATCCCAGAGCCCTACTATCCATATCTCATCTCAAGTATCCAGTTCTAGTTGTATCGATCGAGATACAACTCCGAGCGTCCGTTACCGAGGATCCGGCTATGCATAGATGTTTTCTTCCCTGCAGGAGTGCACCAACTTACCCACCACACTCGCTTAACTCCGGCCGGACACACTTTTTGGGGTCATGCCCGGCCCCGGCTAAACAACACGCCGCAACCCGACCTAGGCTTAACAGAGAGGTCAGCACGCCAGACTAAACGTATGCACCCAGGGGTCTTGGGCCATCGCCCCGGGCGCTCCTGCACGTTGCGAGGGCGGCCGTGAGCAGACCTAGCAACCCACACTATCAAGGCGGTTGCTTAACACGGTCCAACCCGGCACGCGCCGCTCAGTCGCTGACGTCCATTAAGCTTCGGCTGATGCATACGACGCAGAGTGCCCATAACTTATCCCACGTGATGGTTAGTGCTATCGGGCCAGAGGCCCACTCGGATCAAATATCCAAATCGTTAGTGTATTGGGGGTTTGCGGTAACGAGCAGAGACTCACGATCGATGTGACCCCATCGCCCCGTCTCGAGGACTTGCGGCAAGTGTCGTGGTTCTAAGTCTGACAGTAGAATAGGGGGTAGGTATGATGAGGCAAGATCCTAGCTACGATGAGGTTGTGCACGCAAGATTTACGAGTTCAGGCCCTTCTCGGAGGAAGTAACAGCCTACGTCTCGGTGCCCGGAGGCTCGGTCGACTGAATTATGCGTGAGGTTACCGAGGGTGCGAACCCTTGTGCCTGAGAAGGGGGGTGGCTTATATAGAGTTCGCCAGACCCCTCCAGCCCTCAGTTACACAGGATTTAAGGTACATAAAGATGGGACATTACTGGTAACACCAGCAATAAAGGCATATAAATGATCATTAAGACTCCGGAGTGAACGCCTGACCGTTGCCGTTCTGAGTGACTTTAGATCTTCTGTCTTCCGAGTGATTTCTGATGTGGTCGAGTGAGTACACTCCGGTCGAATGGAATTGGGTTTTCCAAGTGGAATGCTTCTGGTCGAGTGAATGGTATTGTCCTTTGAATATCCCTGACTTTAAGGTAATGTCCTTGGGAAGGGTGTCTAGGTCAGGCCTATTACCCTACCCCAGGTACATGTCATCGTCATTAGCCCCCGAATGGTTCAGGGTTCGAGTGACAAAAGGAGTTGAAGATGGTTCCGACCCAGTTTTCACACTTCGGGAGCGTTTTGCTTAGATTAATGAACGACGAAACGACTTCGACTTCATTTTCAGTCGCCTTGATCCATTCCTAAATTGTCGAGTGAATTTTGTTGATAAGCTTCAATTGTGGACATGGTATGAGATCTTTGCTCTGCAGATATATACTGAGATGTACTCGATGCCCAACGGGGAGCAGATCCAGGAAGGAGAGGAGAGCGGAGGCGACAACGGTGATTGGAACTCTGATGACGAGAGTGATGAAGAGCGCGAAGACTCGAGCAGTGGTGAGGAGGTCGATTCTCCACCTCGCGTGGAAAAGCGTTCCAAACAGAAGCACGACCCAGCAAGTATCCGGGGTAAAGTGGCGGCACCGACTGGACAAACTTCAAAGCGCACTCGAACATCTTCTCCGGTGCCGACTGAGAAAGCTCCGAAGCAGCTCAAGACTGCGCCGTCAAAGCCACGGAAGGCCTTGCCCAAGATCAAGGTTGATGTTCCCATCGCCTCTGCGTAAGTGTTTCGTTTTCACCCTTTGCTCCAAGAATCTTATATCAGTCGTCGACCCATTCTCTTGCTTGACCGAGTGAACCTTGAAATTTGCAGTGCTGCTACCTCTGGGACTTCTGCTTATAAAGATGACGACAACGAGGAGATGGAGGACGCGGTCACATCCAATGCGGGTATGACTCCTGTTATCTTGTTTTTTCTTCGCTAACCACTTCTACAGTCGACTGAACTTTTGTGGTCGATTCTTTTGCAGCTCCGCAAAATGTTATTGAACTTCCAGATGACGACGAAGATGTGCCACAGCAGCTCGTGGGAAAGAGGAGCAGGACCTTGGGCAAAAAGGCACCAGCTAGCAAGACGCCTCAGTCGACGCCGGTGGCAGAACCAGCTACCCAGCAGCCTGGGGATCTCAACCGTTCTTCTGTTACTTTTGCGATTCCCTTGTCGAGTAGTCGTCCTTCAGCGTCGACTGCATAGGCCCTTGCTTCATCTGTGCATCTTCATGCCTCAAGCTCTCAAGCTGCTGCAGCTGATCCACCGTCTCCACTTTTCACCGCCCATCACGTCCCAGAAGACCAAGTGAGTGCTACCAAGGAAGCCATACGCCAGGCAGGCATTATGATGGATCAGATGAAAGTGGTGCGCGAGGCCAGTCAAGCTGCCTATGATGCCAGCTCAGCACTCCAGGCCAATGTCCAGGTTAACTTACTTCCGACTGCACTCCATCTTGACGCTTGTTCTGTTAGGATATGATATTTAGAAACTGCTGCTTTATTATCTGCAAGACGTCCATGGATGAGTGTCGTGGTTCTAAGTCTGACAGTAGAATGGGGGGTAGGTATGAGGAGGCAAGATCCTAGCTACGGTGAGGTTGTGCACGCAAGATTTACGAGTTCAGGCCCTTCTCGGAGGAAGTAACAGCCCTACGTCTCGGTGCCCGGAGGCTCGGTCGATTGACTTATGCGTGAAGTTACAGGGGGTGCGAACCCTTGTGCCTGAGGAGGGAGGTGGCTTATATAGAGTGCGCCAGGACCCCAACCATCTCACGTTACAAGGGGTTCAATGTCTATAAAGACAGGACGTTACTGATAACGCCAGCAATAAAGGCAAATAAATGATCATTAAGACTACGGAGTGAACGCCTGACCCTTGCCATCCTGAGTGACCTTAGATCTTCCGTCTTCCGAGTGTTTTCTGGTGTGGTCGAGTGAGTACACCCTGGTCGAATGGAATTGGGTTATCCGAGTGAACTGTTGGTCGAGTGGGTTGCACCCTGTGGCAATTTCGGTCGGTAGATGGTGCTATCCTTTGAATGTCCTTGGCCTTAGGGCAGTGTCCTCGGCTAAGGGTGTCTAGGTCAGGCCTATTACCCTACCCTAGGTACATGTCTTCATCATTAGCCCCCGAATGGATCTGGGTCCGAGTGGAGAAGGGGTTGAAGATGGTTCCGACCCGATTTATATGCTTCAGAGGCATCCTAACCGGGCCGGTGATCTTTGTAAAAACTTCAACTTCATTTTCAGTCGCCTGGGTCCATTCAGAGGTCGTCGAGTGATTTTTGCTGATAAGCTCTGAGTGTTGGTATGGTATAAGATCCTTGGCGCGATTGGTCACGCTGCCGCTTTCCGGATCTCACGGGATTCAAAATTTGGAGAAGCGCGCGGGACGGAGAGTACCGCAGTAGACGGAGCGGGTTAGGCAGGGACGCCTCGATTCTCGCGCCACCTTTTTCACCACGTATCTAGCGCACGACTGTTGCAGGATTTGACTGGATTGCCTGGGCCCACTAGTCAGCCACTCGGGAGCAGGCCCATATAAGGCATCGGGGTCGATGAGCCCGGTACTGTGCTCCCCATCTCCTTCCTCTTCTCCTGTTTCACCACCACATTCGCCGCCACCTTCGACGCCGCCGCCCTGCCCGAGCGCAGCCTGCCGCGATGGGGAAGGAGAAGACGGCGGCCTTGGAGCATGCGAAGAAAGCGACGGCGGCAGCGAAGGGCAAGAAGACGAGTCGGGGTGGCTCGTCGTCGAGATCCGGCCTGCCGCCTGGCTGGATCCAGGGCGATTGGATTCGCTCCACGATTCAGCAAGAGGATATGGAGGATCTGGTCGAGGGGGGCTTGATCGCCCATGGATCCTGGAGGCTACCAGGTGATGAGACCGAGCCGCAGCCACAGGAGGGTGAGTGCGTCCTCCTCGCGACCCACATCGACCGTGGTTTTATTGTAAGGACAAACCAACTCCTGGTTAGTCGACTGGCCTTCCTCCCTTTACCATGGGGCGAATTGAAAAGCCCTCTTCCTTGAAAGTGACTCCAGAAGAAAAGGCGGAGGTGAACATGTTGGTTGACCGCGTAATCCAACTTGTCTGCGATGGCGTGACCGGCATGGATTTGCTAGAGGTGTTTCTCACTCGCCGCATCCAGCCGCTCCAGGCCCGCGATCATCCTATGTGGATGTATTCGGGCGCCGATGATTCTGCTCGGATCCACCCGGAGGAAGTTGCCGAGGAGACGGTGGCGCGGTGGCTGCAGAGCATTACCGGAAACAAAGACAACCCCAGGGGGTCTAGGAGAATTCTACCACTCGGCGCTGATAACGAACCAGACAAGGTCAGACCTTCGATGTCGAGTGACTTTTACTCTAATTTGTAAACTGTCTTTGGAACCGACTGATGCTTGTTTGATTCTTTGCTTCACAGATATATACTGAGATGTACTTGATGCCCAACGGGGAGCAGATCCAGGAAGGAGAAGAGAGCGGAGGCGACATCGGCGACTGGAACTCCGATGGGGAGAGTGATGAAGAACACGAAAACTCGAGCAGTGAGGAGGAGGTCGATTCTCCACCTCACACGGAAAAGCGTTCCAAGCACAAGCACGACCCAGCAAGTATCCGGGGCCAGGTGGCAGCACCAACTGGACAAACTTCGAAGCGCACTCGGACATCTTCTCCGGTGCCGACTGAGAAGGCTCCGAAGCAGCTCAAGACCGTGCCGTCAAAGCCACGGAAGGCTTTGCCCAAGATCAAGGTTGACGTTCCTGTCGCCTCTGCGTAAGCGTTTCGTTTTCACCCTTTGTTTGAAGAATCTTATATCAGTTGTCGACCCATTCACTTGCTTGACCGAGTGAACCTTGAGATTTGCAGCGCTGCTACCTCCGGGACTTCTACTTACCAAGATGATGGTGACGAGGAGATGGAGGACGCGGTCACCTCCAAAGCGGGTATGACCCCTGTTATCTCATCTTTTCTTTGCTAGCCAATTCTACAGTCGACTGAACTCTTGTGGTCGATTCTTTTGCAGCTCCGCAAAATGTTATTGAACTTCAAGACGATGATGAAGATGAGCCACAGGAACTCGTGGGTAGGAGGAGCAGGACCTCAGTCAAGAAGGTACCAGCAAGCAAGACGCCTTAGTCGACGCCGGCGACGGAACCAGCTATCCAGCAATCCGGGGACTTCAACCGTGCCTCCGTTACTTTTGCGAATCCCTTGTTGAGTGTGCGTCCTTCGTCGTCGACTGTGCCAGCCCTTGCTCCGTCTGTCCAACTTCATGCCTCAAGCTCTCAAGCTACTGCAACTGATACACCGACTGCACCTCCCACCGCCCATCAAGTCCCAGAAGACCAAGTGATTGCTGCCAAGGAGGCTATACGCCAGGCTGGCGTTATGATGGAGCAGATGAAGGTGGTGCGTGAGGCCAGTCAAGCTGCCTATGATGCTAGCTCAGCACTTCAGGCCAATGTCCAGGTTAGCTTACTTCCGACTGAACTCCATCTTGACGCTTGTTCTGTTGGGATGTGATATTTAGAAACTGCTGCTTTATCTGCAAGACGTCCGTGGATGAGCGTTTTGGAACCTTAATTGCACACCCATTGTCAGTCTGCACACCCACTGGGTGTTTTAATTTCTGTTGAGTAGTTTTTCCACTTGAGTCGACTAGGTTATGCTAATCGAATCTCTGAACCAGTGGGGGCACGCTGAGTGCACCCACTGGGTGTAGTCCCCGAGACCGCCGTCGAATGTTTGATTCGGCGGGGGTCTTTTAATAGATCTTTTCCACTCGGGCTAGGCAGATCATGCCGAGTGGAACCTTTACCAGTGGGGGCACGCTGAGTGCACCCACTGGGTGTAGTCCCCGAGACCGCCGTCGAATGTTTGATTCGGCGGGGGTCTTTTAATAGATCTTTTCCACTCGGGCTGGGCAGATCATGCCGAGTGGAACCTTTACCAGTGGGGGCACGCTGAGTGCACCCACTGGGTGTAGTCCCCGAGACCGTAGTCGACTGCGGGCAGTCGGCTATGGTCTGAGTTTTTTTTGACTGGACGGACCAAGTCGATTGAAAGAGTCGGACCAGTGGGGGCACGCTGAGTGCACCCACTGGGTGTAGTCCCCGAGACTATTGGCGAATGTTTGATTCGGCAGTAGTCTTTGTGTCTGCCGACTGACTATCTTCTGAACACAGAAATCTTGTGATCTTGGAGCCCGGTTTGCCGACTTGGAGAAGAAGCAAACTCAGCTCAATCTTGACCTGGAGTTGGCTCGAAACAACTTGCAGAAGGCTAAGGATGACACTGCTGGTAAGGAAAGTTTGTCGACCGGTTCTCTTGCCACCTTTTCTCCTCCTTTTTCTGATTCGAATGTTATTCTTTCTAGAAACAATGAGACAAGCTTTGGAGAAGAAGGACCTTGACCTTGTGGTTGCGAAGAAAACCGCCGAAGACAAAACGGCGCTTGCCGACCAAAAGATGGCCTCAGTCGGACAGCTGGAGGGAGAGAATGCCAAGCTGAAGGCTGCTCTTGACGAAGCCAACAAAGAAGTGACTCGTCTGAAGAAGGACAAGCGATCCCTGATCGACAAAGTAGAAGACATCACCCGCAGGAGGGACGAGCTGGAGAACTACCTGGGAGGACTCGCCAAAAAATTATTCCTCATGCTTGAAGGTACTTTTCTCTGTGCGATTGGTTTGCTTTCGTCGACTCATCATACCGCTGTCGATTCATTATTTCTCTGCGAGTGCAGAATTCTGTCAAGACTTAGAGGAAGAAACTAGGCGAGTCGAGATGAACTTGGACCCCATCAACTCCCCTGTCAAAGATGAAGCAGCCATGAATGTGCTCCGACTGGAGTCTCGCCTTGCCAGTGCCTTGGAATATCTTGCTCGACTCAAGGTTGTAGTTTCGTGGATCGACATAGCGCTCTGGCCAGGGGACACGCTCCGAAACGATCTCGAGTCTCTGATGACTCGACTTAACGAGATTCCTGGTCGAGTGCAGGAGTGGAAGAAGTCCGCTGCTCGATGCGGTGCTGATGTAGCTTTGTCCCTGGTTCGCGTCCACTGCAAGGAAGCCAGAGAAGAGAAGCTAGCGGCAATCAAGGTCGCCAACACCAAGAAACTCGACTTCCAGTCTTTCATGGAGACCTTCATTGCTGCTGCTACTCGAATCGCAGATGGAATCGACCTGGACGAGTTTGTCGAGCCTGCCAGCCCCTCTGCGGAGTGAATGAAACTTTTATGATCTGATTCAATTTGCCTCGGTATGCCGAGTGATTCTGTAACTGTAAAAACTCCTTCGGGCCTGATGCCCGAGTACTTTGAGCTCCTTCGTCCGAACTTTTTTGATCCGGTTCAATTTGCCTCGGTATGCCGAGTGATTTTGTAACCGTAAAACTCCTTCGGGCCTGATGCCCGAGTACTTTTAAGCTCCTTCGTCCGAACTTAGTTTGCCCTTAAATATGCTTGTTTTTATTTCCGAGTGGAACTTGTATCTTCACTTGGAACAGACGCAGTTCTGAGGAGAGGATCGCGGACGACCTGCACCTCGTCGTCCTTGCAGATCAGGATGGAGCATGTTTTATACTTAGGCGAGTACATGACTGCAGCTAAGCCCCCGAGTGAGAGGGTTGCTCATCACTCGATAGGATTCTTTAAACTTAGGCGAGTACAGGACTGCAGCTAAGCCCCCGAGTGAGAGGGTTGCTCATCACTCGGTAGGATTCTTTAAACTTAGGCGAGTACAGGACTGCAGCTAAGCCTCCGAGTGAGAGGGTTGCTCATCACTCGGTAGGATTTTACAAACTTAGGCGAGTACAGGACTGCAGCTAAGCCCCCGAGTGAGAGGGTTGCTCATCACTCGGTAGGATTTTACAAACTTAGGCGAGTACAGGACTGCAGCTAAGCCCCCGAGTGAGAGGGTTGCTCATCACTCGGTAGGATTTTACAACTTAGGCGAGTACAGGACTGCAGCTAAGCCTCGAGTGAGAGGGTTGCTCATCACTCGTAGGATTTTACAAACTTAGGCGAGTACAGGACTGCAGCTAAGCCCCCGGTGAGAGGGTTGCTCATCACTCGGTAGGATTTTACAAACTTAGGCGAGTAAGGACTGCACTAAGCCCGAGTGAGAGGGTGCTCATCACTCGGTAGGATTTTACAAACTTAGCGAGTACAGGGATGCAGATAAAGCCCCCGAGTGAGAGGGTTGCTCATCACTCGGTAGGATTTTTTAAACTTAGGCGAGTACAGGACTGCAGCTAAGCCCTCGAGTGAGAGGGTTGCTCATCACTCGGTAGGATTTTTTTTTAAACTTAGGCGAGTACAGGACTGTAGCTAAGCCCCCGAGTGAGAGGGTTGCTCATCACTCGGTAGGATTTTACAAACTTAGGCGAATCGGATTCGCGGCTAAGCCACCCACTGGGGGATTTTGGACACATGTATTAGTAACAACAATCATTTAGGAGACTGTAAAACCATGTTTTTTATAAACAAACTGAAAGGTACTCTTTATTACATCTCATCAGTCTGAACACTTAAGTATAAAAACGGTGGAGTAGCTCTGCATTCCATGCGCGTGGCTCGTCTTTATTATGCTCCACATTGTAGAGGTGATACGCTCCGTTGTGGAGCACCTTGGTGACGATGAAGGGACCTTCCCAAGCGGGGGCGAGTTTGTGAGGCCGTTGCTGGTCCACTCGGAGCACAAGGTCCCCTTCCTGAAATGCTCGACCCTTCACATTTCTGGCATATAATCGACGAAGGTCTTGCTGATAAATGGTCGATCGGATCAAGGCCATCTCTCTTTCTTCTTCCAGAAGATCAACAGCATCTTCTCGAGCTCGTTCTGCTTCAGCTTCTGAAAAAAGTTCTACTCGGGGCGCATTGTGAAGCAAGTCACTCGGCAGCACAACCTCAGCCCCATAGACCATGAAGAAGGGGGTTCGACCAGTCGACCGATTTGGTGTTGTTCTTAATCCCCAAAGGACTGATGGTAGCTCATCTACCCAAGCACCGGCCGCATGTTTGAGGTCGCGCATCAATCGAGGTTTCAGACCTTTGAGAATCAAACCGTTCGCTCTTTCTGCCTGTCCATTCGACTGAGGGTGGGCGACTGAAGCATAGTCGACCCGAGTACCTTGGGATGCACAGAAAGCTCGAAACTCATCAGAATCAAAGTTCGACCCATTATCCGTGATGATGCTATGTGGGACTCCATATCTAAATGTTAACCCTCTGATGAAGCTGACCGCAGTACTTGCATCCAGGTTTTTGACAGGTTTAGCTTCGATCCACTTGGTGAACTTGTCGACTGCTACAAGCACATGGGTGAAACCACTCCTGCCAGTCTTCAGAGGTCCCACCATATCCAAACCCCAAACAGCGAATGGCCAGACGAGTGGAATGGTCTTCAGGGCTGAAGCGGGTTTGTGGGACATGTTGGAGTAGAACTGACATCCCTCACATTTGTCAATTATCTCCTTTGCCATCTCATTTGCCCGCGCCCAATAAAACCCTGCTCGATACGCTTTGGCCACGATGGCCCGAGAAGACGCATGGTGACCACAGGTTCCCGAGTGAATATCATCGAGGATCATTCGGCCTTCTTCCGGTGTGATGCATTTCTGAATGACCCCAGTTACACTTTCTCTATAGAGTTGCTCCCCCATTACTGTGAAGGCTTTGGATCGACGGACAATCTGGCGAGCCTCTTCTTCATCCTCTGGAAGCTCTTTCCTGAGAATATATGCGATATACGGCACTGTCCAATCTGGAATAACAATCAAAACTTCCATGATCAAGTCGACCACAGCTAGGATTTCAACTTCAGTCGGATCAGTGGAACTTTTAGGCTGTGGGGGCTCTTCTATGAAGGGATCTTCTTGAACTGATGGTGCGTGAATATGCTCCAAAAACACATTGCTGGGAATAGGCTCCCGCTTGGATCCTATCTTCGCCAAGTCATCAGCTTCTTGATTCTTCAGTCGGGGTATATGGTGGAGCTCTAGCCCTTCAAACTTCTTTTCTAACTTTCTCACCGCATTGCAATAACCAGTCATAGCTTGGCTCCTGACGTCCTACTCCTTCATCACTTGATTAACCACTAAATCTGAGTCACCGTAAACCATTAGGCGGCGGACACTGAGTGAAATGGCCATACGCAACCCATACAAGAGTGCTTCATATTCAGCTTCATTGTTGGAGGAATCAAAGTGAATCTGGAGAACATATCTGAGGTTGTCGCCTCGTGGAGATACCAGGACCACTCCAGCGCCTGAACCATTCAACATCTTGGACCCGTCGAAGAACATAGTCCAATGTTCCGACTATATCTGGGTCGGTAACTGTTGTTCAATCCACTCGATGAGGAAATCTGCTATCGCTTGAGACTTGATCGCTTTCTTTGCCTCGAACTTGATATCCAGCGGAAGGAGTTCAATCGCCCACTTTGCCACTCGGCCAGTTGCATCTCTGTTGTTCAGAATTTCTGACAACGGAGCATCGCTGATGACTGCAATCGAATGATCTGAGAAGTAATGTGCAACCTTCTTCGTGGTCAAGTAGATTCCATAAACAAGCTTTTGATAATGTGGATATCTCTGCTTGGATGGAGTTAAGACTTCAGAAATATAATACACTGGGCGTTGAACCTTGTAGGTTTTACCTTCTTCTTCCCGCTCGACTGTGAGTACTGTACTGACAACCTATCCAGTGGCTGCTATATAAAGCAGTAAAGGCTCTTTGCTGATTGGAGCAGCAAGCACCGGCTGGGTGGAAAGCAGGGCTTTGAGCTCTGCAAACGCTGCGTCAGCTTCAGGAGTCCACTCGAACCTATCAGATTTCTTCATCAGTCAGTAAAGAGGCAATGCCTTTTCACCGAGGCGAGAGATGAATCGACTCAAAGCGGCCAAACAACCAGTAAGCTTTTGAACGTCGTGTACACGCACAGGGCATTTCATTCGGAGGATTGCACCAACTTTCTCTGGGTTTGCATCGATCCCACGTTCAGAAACGAGGAAACCGAGTAACTTTCCACCTGGAACTCCAAATGTACACTTTGACGGATTAAGCTTGATATCATATCTTCTCAAATTGGCAAAGGTTTTGGCAAGGTCAGTCAGCAGGTCAGAACCTTTGCCCGACTTAACCACGATGTCATCCATATATGCTTCCACATTCCGACTGATTTGAGCTAGCAGACACTTCTGTATCATGCGCATGAATGTGGCACCAGCATTTTTGAGACCAAAGGGCATGGTGATGTAGCAAAAGCACCCGAATGGGGTGATAAAAGCTGTTTTTATTTCGTCAGGTCCATACAGTCGGATCTGATGGTACCCGGAATATGTATCCAGGAAGGACAATCGTTCACATCCCGCTGTTGAGTCGACTATCTGGTCAATGCGGGGGAGAGGAAAATGATCTTTCGGGCAGGCCCGATTGATATGCTTGAAATCAATGCACATACAGAGTGAATCGTCCTTCTTGGGAACCATGACAACATTGGCGAGCCACTCGGAGTGGTAAATCTCGCGGATGAACTCAGCTGCCAAAAGCCAAGCCACCTCTTCGCTGATTGCCTTTCTCTTCTCCGCAGCGGACCGACGGAGGTGCTCTTTCACGGGTTTTGCCTTTGGATCGACTTGTAAACGGTGCTCAGCAAGCCCCCTGGGTACACCCGGCATGTCAGACGGCTTCCATGCGAAGATGTCCCAGTTCTCACGGAGGAACTGGATGAGCGCTTCTTCCTATTTGCTGTCGAGTGTTGTTGAGATATGAGTCGGTGCAGCACTGGGATCGGTCAGGTGAATGTGAACAGGCTTTGTTTCACCGGACGACTGAAATGCAGACTCGGAAGCAGGCTTCTTAGCGTGCAACAAATCACTCGGATCTGCAGTCTTCTTATATTCTTCCATTTCAATCGCTGCCATCTGTTCATCGGCAATCTTAGAGCCCTTCTGGAGGCACTCTTCTGCTCGTTGCCGATTGCCAGTGACCGTGATCACGCCCCTGGGGCCAGGCATCTTCAGCTTGAGATACACGTAACACGGTCGAGCCATGAAACGGGCATATGCAGTTCTGCCCAGAATAGCATGATAGGCACTGTGAAAATCCACAACTTCAAATGTCAGCTTCTCCTTGCGGTAATTCTTTCAGTCACCGAAAACCACGTCAAGAGTGATCTGCCCGAGTGAATCAGCTTTCTTCCCTGGAATGACACCGTGGAACCGCATGTTGCTCTCACTGAGCCTGGACATCGGAATGCCCATCCCACGAAGAGTCTCTGCATACAAAATGTTCAAGCCGCTGCCACCATCCATCAAGACTTTGGTCAGTCGGGTGCCCCCAACGACCGGGTCGACCACCAACGCTTGCCTCCCGGGGGTGGCGACGTGCGGTGGGTGGTCAGATTGGTCGAATGTGATGGGAGTCTTTGACCATTTCAAATATGTCGTCGTTGCCGGAGCAACCATGTTTACCTCTCTGTTGATGACTTTTAGTCGACTTTTACTCTCAATGTCAGCAAAAATCATCAAAGTGGAATTGACGTTAGGGAAACCGTCATCATCTTCTTCCTGATCACCATCCTTGTCAGACTCTTTTTCCTTTTCATTGGGCTGTTTCTCTCGGAACTGCTGGATCAGGAGCCGACATTGTCGAGTGGTATGTTTGGGATAAATCAGATTTCCCTCTTCATCCTTCTTGGTGTGAATGTGACATGGCAAGTCCAACACATCGTTCCCAGCCTGATCTTTCACCTTCTTGGGGATCCAGGGTCCCTTGGGCTTTCCCTTGAATTTTCCTTGAGTTACAACTGCAGCTTCACCTGGACCTGCTGGCTCGGCTTTGCGTTTCTGCTTCCGACCCACTCCGATATCTTGGGCGACTGGCTTGCCCTTCCCACTGCGGAGTCGGTCCTCTTCTTCACCATTAGCGTACTGAGTGGCTATTTCCATCATTCGGGTCAGAGACATATCTCCTGTCCGACCAAATTTCAAGTTAAGCTCTCGATACCGAACGCCTTCCTTGAAGGCACAAACTGCTTGGTGTTGGGATACATTCTCTACTGTGTGGTGTAATGTGGTCCATCTTTGGATGTAATCCCTCAGAGTTTCATTTGGCTTCTGTACACAATGTTGCAATTCTGTCAACCCCGTAGGTCGTTTGCATGTGCCCTCGAATGTCCTGACAAACACTCGGGCTAACTCCTCCCAGCTGAATATACTGCCTGGAGCCAACTGATTCAGCCATGCTCTGGCCGACCCTTCCAGCATGAGACGAAGGTGTTTCATAGCTACCTCATCATTTCCACCACCGATCTGGACAGCCACTCGGTAATCTTCCAGCCAGGTGTCAGGCTTCGACTCACCGGTGAACTTACTAACCCCAGTCGCCAACCTGAAGTTGGGGGGGGGGGATCTCAGCGGCTCTGATAGCTCTGCTAAAACACTCAGGACCCGAAACATGAATCCTGCTTCCACTCGGGCGATCCCTGCCTTGCCCCTCTCTGTGTGCTCGGTTCCTGTCGACCAAACCTTGCACTAAAATTGACCTCGCATCAAACCCTGGCTCTCTTGGGTCGACCGGCGTCCTCCGCCCTCCGCTGTATGGGTGCCTGTCATCATAGTGCCGGGGCACATATGATCCGCTTCTCGGAGGGGGTGTAGGCGCTCGACGGCGGTCATCACGGCTGAGTCGATGATCGTACTGCTCGTGGATCCGACCCAAGTGCTGATCCTGGCGATGCACCCACCCCTCACGCCGCGGAGGCGATCTTGGGCTGTGAGCCGATTGAACTGTGTCAGCCACCACAGATCTGCTATGGATTCTATTACGCGACTGTGATACTGCAGTGTTTTGGTCTCCTGCCGCCCGGAGCAGAGCCCGGATCTGCATCAAACCTCGTCCAGCTTCTAACTGGGATGGCTGGATGGATTCTGCTATACGAGCTGCGGCTGCAAGATTCTGAATCAGAGTGCGGTATACCTGAGGTTCAGGAGGGAACAATTGCCGCCGTCGACTGGACTCAGGAATCCGCTGCCGAGCATGTTCGTCGAGTGCATGCTGAAGATTTTCCAGTCGAGTGCGTTCAGCCAAAGTGGCCAAGCGCGCTGCCTCCAAGGCCCGAGCCTCAGAGGTCTCTCCGACGATGGGCGTGTGGAGTGCTTCCTCGTTACGGCGGTGAAGTTCCTCCCTCCGCTGTGAAGAGAGGGTTTCGGGGTGGTATTCCTCGTGAACAAGCGACGGATCGCCACCGCCGTCGCCGCCTCTGTTGCGGCGCATGCCAGGCGGGCTACGTGGCATGTCGACCATCAGGACCTCCGCCGCAGGATCGCTGCTGTCGCACTCGGACAGAGTCTCGACGGAGCTAGTCGACAGATCGAACAGGCCGTAGAGAGATTCATCGGGCTCGATTGCCGCGACTTGAGGGGTGGCCGATTGACATGCCACTGCATGCTTCACCCACCGCTGAAGCCGCGATCGACCGGATCGCTTGCGACGGTGAACAGCGGGGAACGAAGACGCCGTAGGAAACGACCGATATTGGGTCGACGGCTGCCGCAGAAGGACGCCGGGGACACATGCGTGAAAGTGCGTCGCCCCGCGGACGGGGAACGTCTCGACGCCGAGGGGGGCCTCCTGGAGCCAGGCGGAGTCGTCGGCGATGAAGACGAGCGCGCCGAGATGGATCTCGTGGCCCTCAGCCAAACCTCCACCCGAAACCATGATGATGGGAATCGGAAAAAATCACAACCTCACCGGAAAGTCGCTAAGACACCAGCCCCACGGTGGGCGCCAACTGTCGTGGTTCTAAGTCTGACAGTAGAATGGGGGGTAGGTATGAGGAGGCAAGATCCTAGCTACGGTGAGGTTGTGCACGCAAGATTTACGAGTTCAGGCCCTTCTCGGAGGAAGTAACAGCCCTACGTCTCGGTGCCCGGAGGCTCGGTCGATTGACTTATGCGTGAAGTTACAGGGGGTGCGAACCCTTGTGCCTGAGGAGGGGGGTGGCTTATATAGAGTGCGCCAGGACCCCAACCGTCTCACGTTACAAGGGTTTCAATGTCTATAAAGACAGGACATTACTGATAACGCCAGCAATAAAGGCAAATAAATGATCATTAAGACTACGGAGTGAACGCCTGACCCTTGCCATCCTGAGTGACCTTAGATCTTCCGTCTTCCGAGTGGTTTCTGGTGTGGTCGAGTGAGTACACCCTGGTCGAATGGAATTGGGTTATCCGAGTGAACTGTTGGTCGAGTGGGTTGCACCCTGTGGCGATTTCAGTCGGTAGATGGTGCTATCCTTTGAATGTCCTTGGCCTTAGGGCAGTGTCCTCGGGTAAGGGTGTCTAGGTCAGGCCTATTACCCTACCCTAGGTACATGTCTTCGTCAATGAGAGTTTTGGAACCTTAATTGCACACTCATTGTCATTCTGTACACCCACTAGGTGTTTTAATTTCTGTTGAGTAGTTTTTCCACTTGAGTCAACTAGGTTGTGTCGATTGAATCTCTGAACCAGTGGGGGCACGCTGAGTGCACCCACTGGGTGTAGTCCCCGAGACCGCCGTCGAATGTTTGATTCGGCGGGGGTCTTTGAAAAGAACTTTTCCACTCGGTCTGAGAAGATCATGTCGAGTGGAACCTGGACCAGTGGGGGCACGCTGAGTGCACCCACTGGGTGTAGTCCCCGAGACCGTAGTCGACTGCGGGCAGTCGGCTATGGTCTGAGTTTTTTTTTGACTGGACGGACCAAGTCAATTGAAAAGTCGAACCAGTGGGGGCACGCTGAGTGCACCCACTGGGTGTAGTCCCCGAGACTATTGTTGAATGTTTGATTCGGCAGTAGTCTTAGAACTCTTTGAACATGTTACTTTATTGCTCGGAAGCAACCAATCTTTGTGTCTGCCGACTGACTATCTTCTGAACACAGAAATCTTGTGATCTTGGAGCCCGGTTCGCTGACTTGGAGCAGAAGCAGATCCAGCTCAATCTTGATCTGGAGTTGGCTCAGAATAACTTGCAGAAGGCTAAGGATGACGCTGCTGGTAAGGAAAGCTTGTCGACTGGTTCTCTTGCCATCTTTTCTCCTCCTTTTTCTGATTCGAATGTTATTCTTTCTAGAAACAATGAGACGTGCTTTGGAGAAGAAGGACCTTGACCTTGCGGCTGCGAAGAAAACAACAGAAGAAAAAACGGCACTCGCTGACCAAAAGCTGGCCTCAGTCGGAAAGTTGGAGGAAGAGAATACCAAGCTGAAGACTGCTCTCGATGATGCCAACAAAGAGGTAACTCGACTGAAGAAGGATAAAGGGACCCTGACTGACAAAGTGGAAGACATCACCCGCAAGAGGAACGAGCTAGAGAATTATCTGGGGGGACTCGTCAAGAAGTTATTCCTCATGCTTGAAGGTATTTTTCCCTGCCCGATTGATTTGCTTTCGTTGACTCGTCATATAACTATCGACTCATTATTTCTCTGTGAGTGCAGAATTCTGTCAAAACCTCGAGGAAGAGACTGGACGAGTCGAGACAAGCTTGGACCCCATCAACTCCCTTGTTAAAGATGAAGCTGCCATGAACGTGCTCCGACTGGAGTCTCGCCTTGCCAGCGCCATGAATTACCTTGCTCGACTAAAGGTTGCGGTGTCGCGGATCGACATGGCGCTCTGGCCAAGGGAAACGCTCCAAAATGATCTCGAGTCTTTGATGACTCGACTCAATGAGATTCCTGGTCGAGTGCAGGAATGGAAGAAGTCCTCTGCTTGATGCGGTGCCGACGTAGCTCTGTCCCTAGTTCGTGTTCATTGCAAGGAAGCAAAAGAAGAGAAGCTAGCAGCAATCAAGGTTGCCAATACCAAGAAACTTGACTTCCAGTCCTTCATGGAGACTTTTATCTGTGCTGCTACACGAATTGCAGATGGAATCGACCTGGATGAGTTCGTCGAGCCTGCCAGCCCTCTTGCAGAGTGAACAGATTTTTTACGATCTGACTAAATTTGCCTCGGTATGCCGAGAGGTTTTGTAACCGTTAAACTCCTTCGGGCCGGATGCCCGAGTACTTTAATCTGCGGTCTGGAACCTCATGGGGATTTGTCCGAACTTAGTTTTCCCTTAAATATGCTTGTTTTTATTTCCGAGTGGAACTTGTACCTTCACTCGGAACAGACTTTTGTTGTTGTGATGCAATTCTGAGGAGAGGATCACGGACGACCTGCACCTCGTCATTCTTGTAGATCAGGATGGAGCACACATTATACTTGTGGCGTAGCTCTGAAGAGAAGGTCGCAGTCGACCTGCACTTCATTGTCCTGACGGATCAGGATGGAGCGTGTTTTAAACTTAGGCGAGTACAGGACTGCCGCTAAGCCCCCGAGTGAGAGGGTTGCTCTTCACTCGGTGGGATTTTTTAAACTTAGGCGAGTACAGGACTGCAGCTAAGCCCCTGAGTGAGTGGGTTGCTCTTCACTCGGTGGGATTTTTCAAACTTAGGCGGGGTACAGGACTGAGCTAAGCCCCGAGTGAGAGGGTTGCTATTCACTAGTGGGATTTTTTCAAACTTAGGTGAGTACAGGACTGCAGCTAAGCCCCCGAGTGAGTGGGTTGCTCTTCATCGGTGGAATTTTTCAAACTTAGGCGAGTACAGGACGGCAGCTAAGCCCCGAGTGAGAGGGTTGCTCTTCATACGGTGGGATTTTTTCAACTTAGGCGAGTACAGGACTGCAGCTAAGCCCCCCGAGTGAGAGGGTGTGTCATCACTCGGTAGGATTTTTTTTAAACTTAGGCGAGTACAGGACTGCAGCTAAGCCCCGACGTGAGAGGGTTGCTCATCATCGGTAGGATTTCTAAACTTAGGGCGAGTACAGGACTGCAGCTAAGCCCGAGTGAGAGGGTTGCTCATCACTGGTAGGATTTCTTAAACTTAGGCGAGTACAGGACTGCAGCTAAGCCCCGAGTGAGGGGTTGCTCTCATCGTGGGATTTTTCAAACTTAGGCGGAGTACAGGACTGCAACTAAGCCCGAGTGAGAGGGTTGCTCTCACTCGGTGGGATTTTTCAAACTTGGCGAGTACAGGACTGCAGCTAAGCCCCGAGTGAGAGGGTTGCTCATCACTCGGTAGGATTTTTAAACTAGGCGAGTACAGGACTGCAGCTAAGCCCCCGAGTGAGAGGGTTGCTCATCACTCGGTAGGATTTTTTAAACTTAGGCGAGTACAGGACTGCAGCTAAGCCCCCGAGTGAGAGGGTTGCTCATCACTCGGTAGGGATTTTTTAAACTTAGGCGAGTACAGGACTGCAGCTAAGCCCCCGAGTGAGAGGGTGCTCTCACTCGGTGGGATTTTTAAACTTAGGCAGTACAGGACTGCAGCTAAGCCCCCGAGTGAGGGGTTGCTCATCACTCGGTGGATTTTTAAACTTAGGCGAGTACAGGACTGCAGCTAAGCCCCCGAGTGAGAGGGTTGCTCATCACTCGGTAGGTTTTTAAACTTAGGCGAGTACAGGACTGCAGCTAAGCCCCGAGTGAGAGGGTTGCTCATCACTCGGTAGGATTTTAAAATTAGGCGAGTACAGGACTGCAGCTAAGCCCCGAGTGAGAGGGTTGCTCTTCACTCGGTGGGATTTTCCAAACTTAGGCGAGTACAGGACTGGCAGCTAAGCCCCGAGTGAGAGGGTTGCTCATCACTCGGTAGGAGTTTTAAACTTAGGCGAGTACAGGACTGCAGCTAAGCCCCCGAGTGAGAGGTTGCTCATCACTCGGTAGGATTTTTTAAACTTAGGCGAGTACAGGACTGCAGCTAAGCCCCGAGTGAGAGGGTTTGCTCTTCACTCGGGGGGATTTTCAAACTTAGGCCGAGTACAGGACTGAGCTAAGCCCCCGAGTGAGAGGGTTGCTCATCACTCGGTAGGAGTTTTTAAACTTAGGCGAGTACAGGACTGCAGCTAAGCCCCCGAGTGAGAGGGTTGCTCATCACTCGGTAGGATTTTTTAAACTTAGGCGAGTACAGGACTGTAGCTAAGCCCCCAAGTGAGAGGGTTGCTCAACACCCGGTAGGATTTTTCAAACTTAGGCAAGTACATGACTGCAGCTAAGCCCCCGAGTGCGAGGGTTGCTCATCACTCGGTAGGATTTTTTAAACTTAGGCGAGTACAGGACTGCAGGTAAGCCCCTGAGTGAGAGGGTTGCTCATCACTCGGTAGGATTTTTTAAACTTACGCGAATCGGATTCGCGGCTAAGCCACCCACTGGGCTTCAGTGAAGGGATCTCCTTGAACTGATGGTGCGTGAATATGCTCCAAAAACACATTGCTGGGAATAGGCTCCCGCTTGGAACCTATTTTTGCCAAGTCATCAGCTGCTTGATTCTTCAGTCGGGGTATATGGTGGAGCTCTAGCCCTTCAAACTTCTTTTCTAACTTTCTCACCGCATTGCAATAACCAGTCATAGCTGGGCTCCTGACGTCCCACTCCCTCATCACTGGATTAACCACTAAATCTGAGTCGCCGTAAACCATTAGGCGACGGACGCCGAGTGAAATGGCCATACGCAACCCGTACAGGAGTGCCTCATATTCAGCTTCATTGTTGGAGGAATCAAAGTGAATCTGGAGAACATATCTGAGGTTGTCGCCTCATGGAGATACCAGGACTACTCCAGCGCCTGAACCATTCAACATCTTGGACCCGTCGAAGAACATAGTCCAATGTTCTGACTGTATCTGGGTCGGTAGCTGCTGTTCAACCCACTCGACGAGGAAATCCGCTATTGCTTGAGATTTGATCGCTTTCTTTGTGGTCAAGTAAATTCCATATACAAGCTTCTGATAATGTGGATATCTCTGCTTGGATGGGGTTAAGACTTCAGAAATATAGTACACTGGGCGTTGAACCTTGTAGGTTTTACCTTCTTCTTCCCGCTCGATCGTGAGTACTGTACTGACAACCTGTCCAGTGGCTGCTATATAAAGCAGTAAAGGCTCTTTGCTGATTGGAGCAGCAAGCACCAACTGGGTGGAAAGCAGGGCTTTGAGCTCTGCAAACGCTGCGTCAGCTTCAGGAGTCCACTCGAACTTATCAGATTTCTTCATCAGTCGGTAAAGAGGCAATGCCTTTTCACCGAGACGAGAGATGAATCGACTCAAAGCGGCCAAACAACCAGTAAGCTTCTGAACGTCGTGTACACGCACAGGGCGTTTCATTCGGAGGATTGCACCAACTTTCTCTGGGTTTGCATCGATCCCATGTTCGGAAACGAGGAAACCGAGTAACTTTCCACCTGGAACTCCAAATGTACACTTCGACGGATTAAGCTTGATATCATATCTTCTCAAATTGGTAAAGGTTTCAGCAAGGTCAGTCAGCAGGTCGGAACTCTTACGCGACTTAACCACGATGTCATCCATGTATGCTTCCACATTCCGACTGATTTGAGTTAGCAGGCACTTCTGTATCATGCGCATGAATGTGGCACCAGCATTCTTGAGACCAAAGGGCATGGTGACGTAGCAAAAGCACCCGAATGGGGTGATAAAAGCTGTTTTTATTTCATCAGGTCCATACAGTCGGATCTGATGGTACCCGGAATATGCATCCAGGAAGGACAATCGCTCAACATCCCGCAGTCGAGTCGACTATCTGATCGATGTGGGGGAGAGGAAAATGATCTTTCGGGCAGGCCCGATTGATATGCTTGAAATCAATGCACATACGAAGTGAATTGTCCTTCTTGGGAACCATGACAACATTGGCGAGCCACTCGGAGTGGTAAACTTCGCTGATGAACTCAGCCGCCAGAAGCCGAGCCACCTCTTCGCTGATTGCCTTTCTCTTCTCCACAGCGGACCGACGGAGATGCTCTTTCACAGGTTTTGCCTTTGGATCGACTCGCAAACGGTGCTCAGCCAGTCCGTTGGGTACACCCGGCATGTCAGACGGCTTCCATGCGAAGATGTCCCTGTTCTCACGGAGGAACTGGACGAGCGCTTCTTCCTATTTGCTGTCGAGTGTTGCTGAGATATGAGTCGGAGCAGCACTGGGATCGGTCGGGTGAATGTGAACGGGCTTTGTTTCACCGGACGACTGAAATGCAGACACTAAAGCAGGCTTCTTAGCATGCAACAAATCACTCAGATCTGCAGTCTTCTTATATTCTTCCATTTCTACTGCTGCCATCTGTTCATCGGCTATCTTAGAGCCCTTCTGGAGGCACTCTTCTGCTCGTTGCCGATTACCAGTGACTGTGATCACGCCCCTGGGCCCAGGCATCTTCAGCTTGAGGTACACGTAACACGGTCGAGCCATGAAACGGGCATATGCAGTTCTGCCCAGAATAGCATGATAGGCACTGTGAAAATCCACAACTTCAAATGTCAACTTCTCCTTACGGTAACTCTCTGAATCACCAAAAACCATGTCAAGAGCGATCTGGCCGAGTGAATCAGCTTTCTTTCCTGGAATGACACCGTGGAATCGCATGTTGCTCTCACTGAGCTTGGACATCGGAATGCCCATCCCACGGAGGGTCTCAGCATACAAAATGTTCAAGCCGCTGCCACCATCCATCAGGACTTTGGTCAGTCGGGTGCCCCCGACGACTGGGTCGACCACCAACGCTTGCCTCCCGGGGGTGGCAACATGCGGTGGGTGGTCAGATTGGTCGAATGTAATGGGAGTCTTTGACCATTTCAAATATGTCGTCGTTGTCGGAGCAACCATGTTTACTTCTCTGTTGATGACTTTCAGTCGACTTTTGCTTTCAATGTCAGCAAAAATCACCAAAGTGGAATTGACGTTAGGAAAACCGTCATCATCTTCTTCCTTGTCCTCATCCTTGTCAGACTCTTTTTCCTTCTCATTGGGCTATTTCTCTCGGAACTGCTGGATTAGGAGTCGACATTGTCGAGTGGTATGTTTGGGATAAATCAGATTACCCTCTTCATCCTTCTTGGTGTGAATGTGACATGGCAAATCCAACACATCATTCCCTGCTTGATCTTTCACCTTCTTGGGGATCCAGGGCCCTTTGGGCTTCCCCTTGAATTTTCCTTGAGTTACAACTGCAGCTTCACCAGGACCTGCTGGCTCGGCTTTGTGTTTCTGCTTCCGACCTCCTCCGGTGTCTTGGGCGACTGGCTTGCCCTTTCCACTGCGGAGTCGATCCTCTTCTTCACCGTTAGCATACCGAGTGGCTATTTCCATCATTCGGGTCAGAGACATATCTCCTGTCCGACCGAATTTCAGGTTAAGCTCTCGATACCGAACGCCCTCCTTGAAGGCGCAAACTACTTGGTGATGGGATACATTTTCTACTGTGTGATGTAAAGTGGTCCATCTTTGGATGTAATCCCTCAGAGTTTCATTTGGTTTCTGTACACAATATTGCAATTCTGTCAACCCTGCAGGCCGTTTGCATGTGCCCTCGAATGTCCGGACAAACACTCGAGCTAACTCTTCCCAGCTGAATATACTGCCTGGAGCCAACTGATTCAGCCATGCTCTGGCCGATCCTTCCAACATGAGAGGAAGATGTTTCATAGCTACCTCATCATTTCCACCACCGATCTGAACAGCTACCCGGTAATCTTCCAGCCAAGTGTCAGGCTTCGACTCACCGGTGAACTTACTAACCCCAGTCACCAACCTGAAGTTGGGGGGGGGGGATCTTAGCAGCTCTGATGGCCCTGCTAAAACACTCGGGGCCTGAAACATGTACTCTGCTTCCACTCGGGTGATCTCTGTCTCGCCCTTCTCTGTGTGCTCGGTTCCTGTCGACCAAACCTTGCACCAAAATTGACCTCGCATCAAACCCTGGCTCTCTTGGGTCGACTGGCACCCTCCGCTCTTCGCTGTTTGGGCGCCTATCATCATAACGCCGGGGCACATATGATCCGCCTCTCAGAGGGGGCGTAGGCACTCGATGGTGGTCACCACGGCCGAGCCGATGATCGTACTGCTCGTGGTTCCGACCCAAGTACTGTTCTTGGCGATGCCCATGTCCCTCACGCCGTGGAGGCGATCTTGGGCTGTGAGCCGATTGAACTGTGTGGGCCACCATAGATCTGATATGGATTCTGTTACGCGACTGAGATACTGCAGTATTTTGCTCTCCTGCTGCCCGGAGCAGAGCCCGGATCTGCATCAAACCTCGTCCAGCCTCCGACTGGGATGGTTGGATAGACTCTGCTATACGAGCTGCGACCGTAAGATTCTGAATAGGAGTGCGGTATACCTGAGGTTGAGGCGGGAACAATTGCCGCTGTCGATTGGACTCAGGAATCTGCTGCCGAGCACGTTCGTCGAGTGCATGCTGAAGGTTCTCCAGTCGAGTGCGTTCAGCCAAAGTGGCCAAGCGCGCTGCCTCCAAGGCCCGAGCCTCAGAGGTCTCTCCGACGATGGGCGTGTGGAGTGCCTCCTCGTTGCGGCGGTGGAGTTCCTCCCTCCGCTGCGAAGAGAGGGTTTCGGGGTGATATTCCTCGTGAACATGCGACGGATCGCCACCGCCGTCGCCGCCACCATTGCGATGCATGCCAGGTGGGCCGCGTGGTGTGTCGACCATCAGCACCTCCGCTGCAGGGTCACTGCTGTAGCACTCGGACAGGGTCCCGACGGAGCCAGTCGACAGATCGAACATGCCATAGAGAGATTCATCGGGCTCGATCGCCGTGACTTGAGGGGTGGCCGACTGACGCGCCACCGCATGCTTCACCCACCGCTGAAGCTGCGACCGACCGGATCGCTTGCAACGACGAATGGCGGGGGACGAAGTTACTGCGGGAGTCGACCAATACTGGGTCGACGGCTGCCGCAGGAGGACGCCGTGGACACACACGCGAAAGTGCGTCACCCCGCGGACGGGGAGTGTCTCGACATCGAGGGGGGCCTCCTGGAGCCAGGCGGAGTCGTCGGCGATGAAGACGAGCGCGCCGAGACGGATATCGCGGTCCTCAGCCGAACCTCCACCAGAAAACATGATGCTGGGAATCGGAAAAAATCGCAACCTCACCGGAAAGTTGCTAAGACACCGCCCCACGGTGGGCGCCAACTGTCGTGGTTCTAAGTCTAACAGTAGAATAGGGGGTAGGTATGAGGAGGCAAGATCCTAGCTACGATGAGGTTGTGCACGCAAGATTTACGAGTTCAGGCCCTTCTCGGAGGAAGTAACAGCCCTACGTCTCGGTGCCCGGAGGCTCGGTCGACTGAATTATGCGTGAGGTTACCGGGGGTGCGAACCCTTGTGCCTGAGGAGGGGGGTGGCTTATATAGAGTTCGCCAGACCCCTCCAGCCCTCAGTTACACAGGATTTAAGGTACATAAAGATGGGACGTTACTGGTAACGCCAGCAATAAAGGCATATAAATGATCATTAAGACTCCGGAGTGAACGCCTGACCATTGCCGTTCTGAGTGACTTTAGATCTTCTATCTTCTGAGTGATTTCTGATGTGGTTGAGTGAGTACACTCCAGTCGAATGGAATTGGGTTTTCCGAGTGGAATGCTTCTGGTCGAGTGAATGGTATTGTCCTTTGAATATCCCTGACTTTAAGGTAATGTCCTTGGGAAGGGTGTCTAGGTCAGGCCTATTACCCTACCCCAGGTACATGTCATCGTCAGCAAGGGATAAGAATTCCTGGCCACTCCTCGTAATTATCTCTCGGGTACCCTCCAGGTCAACCCGACTCCATATCACTCGCCACTTAGGCTCACGCGGGTACCCCTCAGGGTCGACCCGCCTTTCCAAGTAACAGTTGTAAAGTCCAAGTATCCGTGTGTCCATAACATCAGGGGAATCCGAGGTATCACCCTCGTTGGATTCCTACTCGATGTAACGGTCAAGGTGACCTCGGAGGAATCA
Organism: Thinopyrum elongatum; assembly: GCA_011799875.1. Classification (NCBI taxonomy): domain Eukaryota; kingdom Viridiplantae; phylum Streptophyta; class Magnoliopsida; order Poales; family Poaceae; genus Thinopyrum; species Thinopyrum elongatum. The sequence continues at coordinate 264,471,258 of CM022301.1, forward strand.
CCCTCGATGGGTTCACACTTGAGGTGTTGCACGACAGCGTCGTTATCGGGAGTGGTGAAGGAGGAATCACCCTCGATGACCATGACTGAATAGCTACTTGATGACCCACAAGTATAGGGGATCAATCATAGTCCTTTCGATAAGTAAGAGTGTCGAACCCAACGAGGAGCAGAAGGAAATGACAAGCGGTTTTCAGTAAGGTAATGTTTGCAAGCACTGAAATTGTAAGTAGCGAGTAGTTTAATAGCAAGATAATTTGTAACGAGCAAGTAACAATAGTAGTAACAAAAGTGCAGCAAGGTAGCCCAATCCTTTTGAGGTAAAGGACATGCCAAAACGGTCTCTTATGATAAGCAAAGTGTTCTTGAGGGTACACGGGAATTTCATCTAGTCACTTTCATCATGTTGGTTCGATTCATGTTCGCTACTTTGATAATTTGATATGTGGGTGGATCGGTGCTTAGGTGCTGTTCTTACTTGAACAAACCTCCTACTTATGATTAACCCCCTCGCAAGCATCCGCAACTACGAGAAAAGTATTAAGAATAAATTCTAACCATAGCATTAAACTTTTGGATCCAATCGGTCCCTTACGGAATAGCGCATAAACTAGGGTTTAAGCTTCTGTCACTCTCGCAACCCATCATCTAATAACTACTCCACAATGCATTCCCTAAGGCCCAATTATGGTGAAGTGTCATGTAGTCAACGTTCACATGACACCACTAAGGGAATCACAACATACATATCATCAAAATATTGAACACATATCAAGTTCACATGATTACTTGCAACATGATTTCTCCCGTGACCTCAAGAACAAAAGTAACTACTCACAAATGATAATCATGCTCAAGATCAGAGGGGTATTAAATAGCATAATGGATCTGAACATATAATCTTCCACCAAATAAACCATATAGTAATCAACTACAAGATGTAATCAACACTACTAGTCACCCACAAGTACCAATCTATAGTTCTGGTACAAAGATTGAACACGGGAGATGAACTAGGGTTTGAGAGGAGATGGTGCTGTTGAAGATGTTGATGGAGATTGCCCTCCCCAAGATGGGAGAGTTGTTGGTGATGATGATGACGATGATTTCCCCCTCCGGGAGGGAAGTTCCCCCGGCGGAATCACTCCGCCGAAGGGCAAAAGTGCTCCTGCCCAAGTTCCGCCTCGAGACGACGGCACTTCGTCCCGAAAGTCCTCTCCTGATTTTTTCTAGGTCAAAATTACTTATATACCAGAAGATGGGCACCGGAGGTGGGCTGGGCTGAGCACAACCCACCAGGGCGCACCTAGGGGGCCTGGCGCGCCCTGGTTTCTTATGCTCACCAGGTGGCCCCCCTCCGGTAGTTATTTGCTCCAATTTTTTTTATTTATTCCATAAAAAATCCTCGTGAAGTTTCAGCTCATTTGGAGTTGTGCAGAATAGGTAGCCTGACGTAGCTTTTTCAGGTCCAGGTTTCCAGCTGCCGGAATTCTCCCTCTTTGTGTATACCTTGCATATTATGAGAGAAAAGGCATTAGAATTACTCCAAAAAGCATTATTATGCATAAAAACATTATAAATAACAGTAGGTAAACATGATGTAAAATGGATGTATCAACTCCCCCAAGCTTAGACCTCGCTTGTCCTCAAGCGAAAACCGAAATCGTAAAACATGTCCACATGCTTAGAGAGAGAGGTGTCGATAAAAACAAAAATACGGACATAGAAGAATCATGTAAATTATTATAACAGCAACAAACTTTAACATAAAACTTTCATCATAGAACTTTTATCATAGAATTCTCATGAATAAGTAACAATTCATCACAAACATCGAAGTATAAAGCATAAACTTTATTGGAAACCAACAAACTATGTTCTCAATCAACTTTGCAACTACAATTCATCATCTTTTCAGGAAGGGTCATGTATCGGAGCCTTTAGGCAAGTCCACATACTCAACCATCATATAGTCTTCTATGATTTCTAACACTCACCGCGTACACATGAGCAAAACATTTCAACCGAACACATAGAAAGATAGGGGCTTATAGTTTCGCCTCCCAATGTATTCACCTCAAGGGTGATGTCAACAATAATAACTCATGCTACCCATATTCAACTGGATATATGTGCCTAGATCTTTCCTCACCACATGATGCTTGCCAAAAGAGAAGTAAAAAGGAATAGAGAGAAAAACTTTGACTCTTGCATGAAAGTAAATACATAAAAGTAAAAGATAGGCCCTTCGCAGAGGGAAGCAGAGGTTGCCATGCGCTTTTTGTTTGTATGCTCAATTCCTTAGTGCAAGAGAACATCACGTTATATTGCCCCTTGTGATAGCAAGCTTTATTATGCAGTCTGTCGCTTTTATTCTTCGCCATCACAAGTTCCTACAACGCTCAATTTTCTCTTACACTAAATGATCCAACACTTTTAGAAGCAATTTTTATTGCCTTATTGCACCAATGACAACTTACTTGAAGGATCTTACTCAATCCATAGGTAGGTATGGTGGACTCTCAAAATAAGATTTGGGTTTAAGGTTTTTGGATGCACAAGTAGTATCTCTACTTAGTGCGAAATTTTTGGCTAGCAAAGATAGGGGCAAGCACCACATGTTAAAGGATCTATGACAATATAACTTCTATGTGAATATGAACAAACGTAAATCATTACGTTGTCTTCCTTGTCCAACGTCAACAATTTTGGCATATAATATTTTGATGGGTGCTCACAATCACAGAAGATTTCCAAGATAGTGTATTTGCATGTGAATCTTCTCTTCCCTTATTAATTCTTTCATGAACTGCTTCATTGACCAATACTATGTTTGTCAATCTACAATAAAATTTTCTACTTATACTCTTCCTTGTGTGATGTCATTACTTACCATAAGATTAGCATATGATCTTTTTCATTTATTTCCTTTCTTTTTATTGAAACATGAAAGTAAAGAAAGTAAAACTCAACTAAACTTTATTATATATCTCGCACATGATTACAAGGATAGATCACTAAGCAAACTCTCGAAAAGAAAGGGTCAAACTAAACTTTTATTCATCTAAAGCAAAAGATAACCATGGATCGAACTAAGAAAAGTAAAGGCAAAGGATAGTGGAGGTGATACAATACCGGGGCACCTCCCCCAAGCTTGGCGGAAGCCAAGGGGAGTGCCCATACCCGATACTCAATTTTCTTTTGGTGATGAAGAAGGTGGTGGTGATGAAGTGGTAGCGATCCTGTCCTTCATGATCAAGAGATTCTCCAATCTATGGATGACGCTCCGGAGGAAGATGATGTGCTCTTGATGCAGAATATTTTCACGAGTGAGATATTTATTTTGCACATGAACCGTTTCAATGATCCAAAGGCTTCAATCTCAGTAGGGGTAAGATGAGCATAGTAAGGTTTAAGGATATCTTCTTCTTCCTCCTCGGCAGGCAGTGCTTGCTCGATCACCGGCGTTTGATCTCCGGTAGCCTCCTTGCCCTTGTCCTCCTTGGCAGCTCCAACTGGCTCTTCCCTCTTCAGCTCAATCTTCATCAACCAAGCATCCTCTTCCACATTGTTGGAGGAAGAAGAAGACATGATGCCTGGCTTAACAGATCTGACAGGAAACAGCAAGGAAAAGAAAACAGGAGATTTCTCCGCGATACGAGGTCAATAGGTTCGGGGGGTATATAAAGATTTTTTTTATCTTGGGAAACAAGCAAACGGAAGAAAAACGGAGTCCGGAAGGTACTCGAGCGCGCTTAGCAAGCCAGGCGCGCCCTGGAGTCTTGTGCCCACCAGGGTCACCTTCCTGGTAGTTTCTTATTTTCCTAATTTTCTAAATATTCCAAAACTGACAAAAAATATTTTTGCGGAATTTTCGGAGTCCGTTTACTTACCGTATCACGTACCTCCCTTTTTTTTCACGATTCTGGAGTGTTCCGGAAGGTTTCTTTTATGTGTTCTTCCGATGTCATGGTTTGGATAACATTACTTTCAACATTAATGGGCATACCTGAGATATAATGTTTTATTTGTTGCCCATTAACAACCTTTGGGTTAGTACCTTCGGCATTATTTATTTTGATAGCTCCAGATCGATAAACCTCCTCGATAACATAAGGTCCTTCCCATTTGGAGAGGAGTTTTCTTGCAAATAATCTGAAATGAGAGTTGTACAAAAGAACATATTCTCCAACTTTGAACTCACGCTTTTGGATTCTTTTATCATGCCATCTTTTAACTTTTTCTTTAAATAACTTGGCATTTTCATAAGCTTGGGTTCTCCATTCATCTAATGAGCTAATATCAAATAACCTCTTTTCACCAGCAAGTTTGAAATCATAGTTGAGTTCTTTAATTGCCCAATATGCTTTATGTTCTAACTCAAGAGGCAAATGACAAGCTTTTCCATAAACCATTTTATAAGGAGACATACCCATAGGATTTTTATATGCTGTTCTATAAGCCCAAAGTGCATCATCTAATTTCTTAGACCAATTCTTCTGGGACCTATTGACAGTTTTTGTAAGATTAATTTTATTTCTCTATTGCTAAGTTCAAATTGACCACTAGACTGAGGATGATAGGGTGATGCAATTCTATGGTTAACATCATACTTGACAAACATTTTACGGAAAGCACCATGAATAAAGTGTGAACCACCATCAGTCATTAAATATCTAGGGACTCCAAACCTTGGGAAAGTAACTTCCTTAAGCATTTTAATAGAGGTGTTGTGATCAGCACTACTAGTTGGAATAGCTTCCACCCACTTAGTAACATAATCAACAGCAACCAAAATATGAGTATACCCATTATAGGAAGGAAAAGGTCCCATGTAATCAAATCCCCAAACATCAAATGGTTCAACAACAAGAGAATAATTCATAGGCATTTCTTGACGCTTACTGATATTACCTATGCTTTGACATTCATCACAAGATAAGACGAACTTACGGGCATCCTTGAAGAGAGTAGGCCAATAAAACCCAGATTGCAATACCTTATGAGCAGTTCTGTCTCCCGCATGATGTCCTCCATAAGCTTTGGAGTGACATTTCCGTAGGATTTGTCCCTGTTCATGCTCAGGTACACAACGTCTAATAATACCATCTACCCCTTCTTTATAAAGATGTGGGTCGTCCCAAAAGTAATGTCTTAAATCATAGAAGATTTTTTTTCTTTTGTTGGTATGTGAAGCTAGGTGGTATGTATTTAGCAACAATATAATTAGCATAGTCAGCATACCAAGGAGTGTTGTGAGAAACATTTATTGAAGCTAACTGTTCATCAGGAAAGCTATCATTAATAGGTTGTGGGTCATCAAGAATATTTTCAAGCCTAGACAGGTTATCAGCTACAGGGTCCTCAGCTCCCTTTCTATCAGTGATATGTAAGTCCAATTCTTGTAGCAAGAGAACCCACCTAATGAGTCTAGGTTTAGCATATTTCTTTTCCATAAGATATTTTATAGCAGCATGATCGGTGTGAACAGTCACTTTAGAATCAACAATGTAGGATCTAAATTTATCACAAGCAAACACAACTGCTAAAAATTCTTTTTCAGTAGTAGCATAATTTCGTTGGGCACTGTCTAGAGTTTTACTAGCATAATGGATAACATTTAGTTTCTTATCAACTCTTTGTCCTAGAACAACACCAACAACATAATCACTAGCATCACACATAATTTCAAAAGGCAAGTTCCAATCAGGTGGTTGAACAATAGGTGCAGTAATTAAGGCTTTCTTGATTGTTTCGAAGGCTTCTAAACAATCATCATCAAAAACAAAAGGAATATCCTTTTGCAAAAGGTTTGTAAGAGGCCTAGAAATTTTAGAAAAGTCTTTGATAAATCTCCTATAGAAACCAGCATGACCAAGGAAACTACGAATACCTTTGATATCTTTAGGACATGGCATTTTCTCAATTGCATCAACCTTGGCTTTGTCCACCTCAATATCCTTTTCAGAAATTTTATGGCCCAAGACAATACCTTCATTAACCATAAAGTGGCACTTCTCCCAATTCAAGACAAGATTTGTTTGCTCACATCTCTGCAAAACTCGATCAAGATTGCTTAAACAATCATCAAAAGACCTCCCATAAACAGAAAAGTCATCCATGAAAACCTCAACAATCTTTTCACAAAAATCAGAGAATATAGCAGTCATACATCTTTGAAAGGTAGCAGGTGCATTGCATAAACCAAAAGGCATATGTCTATAAGCATAGGTTCCAAAGGACAAGTAAAAGTGGTCTTTTCTTGATCAGGTTGAGAAACAGGTATTTGTGAAAAGCCAGAATATCCATCAAGGAAGCAAAAATGTGTGTGCTTAGATAATCTTTCTAGCATTTGATCAATAAAAGGCAGAGGATAATGATCTTTTCTAGTTGCTTTGTTTAATTTTCTAAAATCAATTACCATTCTATAGCCTGTGACAATTCTTTGTGGAATAAGTTCATTCTTATCATTAGGAACAACAGTAATACTCCCTTCTTAGGGACACAATGAACAGGACTTACCCATCTACTATCAGCTATAGGATAGATTATACCTGCTTCCAGGAGTTTCAATATTTTCATTCTTACCACTTCTTTCATCTTCGGTTTTAACCGACGTTGGTGATCAACAACGGGTTTAGCATCAGGTTCCATATTAATTTTGTGCTGACATAGAGTGGGACTAATGCCCTTGAGATCATCAAGAGTATATCCAATAGCAGCTCGGTGCTTCCTTAGAACTTTCAATAATCTTTCTTCTTCATGTTCTGAAAGGTTAGCACTAATAATAACAGGATATATCTTTTTCTCATCAAGATAAGCATATTTCAAAGTGTCTGGCAATTGTTTTAATTCAAACACAGGATCACCTTTAGGTGGAGGAGGACCTCCTAGAGTTTCAATAGGCAAATTGTGTTTAAGCAGAGGATGTTGTTCAAAGAAAATCTTATCCATTTCATTTCTTTCATGCATATGTAAATCATTTTCATGGTCTAGCAGATATTGTTCTAAAGGATCAGTAGGGGGTACAGCAATAGAAGCAAGACCAATAATTTCATGTTTACTAGGCAAATCTTTCTTATGAGGTTTTCTACTAAACTTATAAAAATTAAACTCATGAGACTCATCACCAAAGCTAACACCGACAGTTTGTTTCTCACAATCTATTTTAGCATTAACGGTGTTCAAGAAAGGTCTACCAAAGATAATGGGACAAAAGTCATCTTGCGGGGAACCAAGAACAAGAAAATCAGTAGGGTATTTTACTTTCCCACACAAGACTTCAACATCTCTAACAATCCCAAGTGGTGTGATGGTGTCTCTATTAGCAAGTTTAATAGTAACATCTATGTCTTCTATCTCAGCAGGTGCTATGTCATTCATAATTTCTTGATATAAGGTAAAAGGAATAGCACTTACGCTAGCACCTATGTCACATAAACCATGATAACAGTGATCTCCTATTTTAACTGAGACAACAGGCATGCCAACAACGGGTCTATGTTTATCTTTCCCATCGGGTTTGGCAATTCTAGCAGCTTCACCAACGAAGTAAATAACATGCCCATCAATATTATCGACCAAGAGATCCTTAACCATAGCAACACTAGGTTCTACCTTGATTTTTTCAGCTAGTTTAGGTGTTCTAATATAACTTTTATTGACCATAGTTGAGACTTTAGCATGTTCCTTCATCCTGACAGGGAAAGGTGGTTTTTCAATATAAGCAGTAGGAACAACTGGGTCAACATTGTAGATAATCGTTTCATCTTTAGCTATTACCGGTTCTTTAATTTCTTCTTTAATAGGTGGGTGATATTTAAACCACTTCTCCTTAGGGAGATCAACATGAGTAGCAAAAGATTCACAAAAGGAGGCTACTATCTCAGAGTCAAGTCCATATTTAGTGCTAAACTTTTGAAAAGCATCGGTATTCATAAAAGATTTAACACAATCAAACTTAAGTTCAATACCTGACTCTTTACCTTCGTCGAGTTCCCAATCTTCAGAGTTGCGTTTAATTCTTTCTAAAAGATCTCACCGGAATTCAATAGTCTTCTTTATAAGGGAACCAGTACAAGAAGTATCGAGCATGGATTGATCATTACGAGAAAGCCAAGCATAAAAATTCTGAATAATAATTTCTCTTGAGAGCTCATGGTTGGGGCATGAATATAACATTGACTTAAGCCTCCCCCAAGCTAGAGCGATACTTTCTCCTTCACGAGGCCAAAAATTATATATATAATTCCGATCATGATGAATTAGATGCATAGGATAATTTTTTTGATGGAATTCCAATTTCAACCGATTCCAATTCCAAGATCCAATATCATCGCATAGCCTATACCATGTCAATGCTTTTCCCTTCAAAGATAAAGGGAAAACCTTCTTCTTAGCTTCATCTCCGGGTTGATACATCCATTTTGCATCATGCTTTTATATCAATATTTATTGCATTATGGGCTATTATTACACATTATGGCACAATACTTATGCCTTTTCTCTCTTATTTTACAAGGTTTACATGAAGAGGGAGAATGCCGGCAGCTGGAATTCTGGACTGAAAAAGGAGCAAATATTAGAGACCTATTCTGCACAACTCCAAAAGTCCTGAAACTTCACGGAGCTTATTTTTGGAATATATAAAAAATATTGGGCGAAGAAAGAACCAGAGGGGGGCCACCAGCTAGCCACAAGGGTGGAGGGTGCGCCCCCCGACCTTGTGGGCCCCCTGGCAGGCCTCCGGTGCCCATCTTTGGCTATATGGTGTCTTTTACCCTGGAAAAAATCATAAGGAAGCTTTCGGGACGAAGCGCCACTGTCTCGAGGCGGAACCTGGACAGAACCGATCTAGGGCTCCGGCGGAGCTGTTCTGCCGGGGAAACATCCCTCCGGGAGGGGGAAATCATCGCCATCGTCATCACCATCGATCCTCTCATCGAGGGAGGGTCAATCTCCATCAACATCTTCACCAGCACCATCTCCACTCAAACCCTAGTTCATCTCTTGTATCTGATCTTGGTTCCAAAACCTCAGATTGGTACCTGTGGGTTCCTAGTAGTGTTGATTACTCCTTGTAGTTGATGCTAGTTGGTTTATCCGGTGGAAGATTATATTTTCAGATCCTTAATGATAATTAATACTCCTCTGATTATGAACATGAATATGCTTTGTGAGTAGTTACGTTTGTTCCTGAGGACATGGGAGAAGTCTTGTTATAGGTAATCATGTGAATTTGGTATTCGTTCGATATTTTGATGAGATGTATGTTGTCTTTCCTCTAGTGGTGTTATGTGAACATCGACTACATGACACTTCACCATTATTTGGGCCTAGGGGAAGGCATTGGGAAGTAATAAGTAGATGATGGGTTGCTAGAGTGACAGAAGCTTAAACCCTAGTTTATGCGTTGCTTCGTAAGGGGCTGATTTGGATCCATATGTTGCATGCTATGGTTAGGTTTACCTTAATACTTCTTTCGTAGTTGCGGATGCTTGCGCGAGGGGTTAATCATAAGTGGGAGGCTTGTCCAAGGAAGGGCAGCACCCAAGCACCGGTCCACCCACATATCAAATTATCAAAGTAACGAACGCGAATCATATGAGCATGATGAAAACTAACTTGACAACAATTCCCATGTGTCCTCGGGAGCGCTTAATTTATATAAGAGTTCGTCCAGGCTTGTCCTTTGATACAAAAAGGATTGGGCCACCTTGCTGCACCTTGTTTACTTTTATTACTTGTTACTCGTTACGATTTGCCTTATCACCCAACTATCTGTTACCGATAATTTCAGTGCTTGCAGAGAATACCTTGCTGAAAACCACTTGTCATTTCCTTCTGCTCCTCGTTGGGTTAGACACTCTTACTTATCGAAAGGACTACGATAGATCCCCTATACTTGTGGGTCATCAGGGTAAACCTGCAAGCTTAAACAATCCACAAATTTCATCCACATATATCAAGTGCATATCAGGATGTTCGGTTCCATCTCCTGCATAAGGATTAGCTAGCAGTTGTTCTATCATACCCGAAGGAATTTCATATTCAATATTTTCAGTAGGTGCAGTAGGTTGAGGGGCATCTAATTGTGGTTCCGGTCGAGGTGAAGATACCCCGAACAAACCCCTCAAAGGATTGCTCTCCATAGTAACAAGTGACAATAAATTTCAGCACGTAGTAATAATTTTTCCTTACCAATTTTCACTTACCAAGAGCGCTTCACTCCCCGGCAACGGCGCCAGAAAAGAGCCTTGATGACCCACAAGTATAGGGGATCAATCGTAGTCCTTTCGATAAGTAAGAGTGTCGAACCCAACGAGGAGCAGAAGGAAATGACAAGCGGTTTTCAGTAAGGTAATGTCTGCAAGCACTGAAATTGTAAGTAGCGAGTAGTTTAATAGCAAGATAATTTGTAACGAGCAAGTAACAATAGTAGTAACAAAAGTGCAGCAAGGTAGCCCAATCCTTTTGAGGTAAAGGACAGGCCAAAACGGTCTCTTATGATAAGCAAAGTGTTCTTGAGGGTATACGGGAATTTCATCTAGTCACTTTCATCATGTTGGTTCGATTCGTGTTTGCTACTTTGATAATTTGATATGTGGGTGGATCGGTGCTTAGGTGCTGTTCTTACTTGAACAAACCTCCTACTTATGATTAACCCCCTCGCAAGCATCCGCAACTACGAGAAAAGTATTAAGAATAAATTCTAACCATAGCATTAAACTTTTGGATCCAATCGGTCCCTTACGGAATAGCGCATAAACTAGGGTTTAAGCTTCTGTCACTCTCGCAACCCATCATCTAATAACTACTCCACAATGCATTCCCTTAGGCCCAATTATGGTGAAGTGTCATGTGGTCGACGTTCACATGACACCACTAAGGGAATCACAACATACATATCATCAAAATATCGAACACATATCAAGTTCACATAATTACTTGCAACATGATTTCTCCCGTGACCTCAAGAACAAAAGTAACTACTCACAAATGATAATCATGCTCAAGATCAGAGGGGTATTAAATAGCATAATGGATCTGAACATATAATCTTCCACCAAATAAACCATATAGTAATCAACTACAAGATGTAATCAACACTACTAGTCACCCACAAGTACCAATCTATAGTTCCGGTACAAAGATTGAACACGGGAGATGAACTAGGGTTTGAGAGGAGATGGTGCTGTTGAAGATGTTGATGGAGATTGCCCTCCCCAAGATGGGAGAGTTGTTGGTGATGATGATGACGATGATTTCCCCCTCCGGGAGGGAAGTTCCCCCGGCGGAATCGCTCCGCCGGAGGGCAAAAGTGCTCCTGCCCAAGTTCCGCCTCGAGACGGCGGTGCTTCGTCCCGAAAGTCCTCTCCTGATTTTTTCTAGGTCAAAATGAGTTATATACCAGAAGATGGGCACCGGAGGTGGGCTGGGCTGAGCACAACCCACCAGGGCGCGCCCTGGTTTCTTGTGCTCACTAGGTGGCCCCCCTCCGGTAGTTATTTGCTCCAATATTTCTTATTTATTCCGTAAAAAATCCTCGTGAAGTTTCAGCTCATTTGGAGTTGTGCAGAATAGGTAGCCTGACGTAGCTTTTTTAGGTCCAGATTTCCAGCTGCCGGAATTCTCCCTCTTTGTGTATACCTTGCATATTATGAGAGAAAAGGCATTAAAATTACTCCAAAAAGCATTATTATGCATAAAAACATTATAAATAACAATAGGTAAACATGATGCAAAATGGACGTATCACTACTCTAAAGAGTTAACATCAGAAGTGCTAAACGAGGTATCACCCTCGGCAGTCGATAGTAACGCTGCAGTGTCGTACAACTAGGGGGGTGATGTGCGGTGCCGGGGCCTGGTTGTCGATCACGTTGATCGAGTCATCTGATAATCCAGCGGGGGCAACTGGGTCAAAGTGGGGTCTCTGGTGGGTCTCTATCCAGCCTATACTAAGCAGTTTAGGATAAACAGGTAGGTATCAACATCAGTTACAAAAATAGGCTATGCATTAGAAATAGGTTAAATAGTAGCAGCAGGAATTTCTAATGCAAGCATAAGAGAGGAAGAATAGGCGATATAGGCATGCTCAAGGGGGGGTGCTTGCCTGGAAGCTCTGCGGCAAGAGAAGGGTCGTCAACAGTGTAGTCGGACTCCAAAGCTGCGTCGACCTCGGGGACTACGTCGATGTCGGGGTCTATCGAGAGAGAAGAGGGGGAGGAAACAAATAAATACACGGCAAACATATGCAACAAAGAGCATGCTATGCTAACGTGTAGTGCAGGGTTGCCTAAAGACATGTCTAAATCATTTTAGTTATTATAGGGTTAAAGTTGGAATTAATAACCGGTATGTATGCACTATTCATCTATCGAAAACGGGCAAAAAGTTGCGGGTTCACCTCCGTAGAGGGTTCCGACACAGAAACAGATGGCACGGTTGGATTCGTCTCGTCGTTCTGAGCAATTTTCATGTAGAAAGTTTTTCCATCCGAGCTACGGTTTATTTTCTATGAATTTACAAAGTTTTAAGCATTTTCTAAAATTAACAGAAATTATCAAAAGTGGAATATGACGTCAGGCTGATGTCAAGCTTGCGTCAGCAGTCGGCTGACTAGCTGACCAGTCAAACTGACAGGTGGGACCCACCTGTCAGCCTCTCCGGGTTAACAGTGAGTTAAACTAATCTAATAGAATTAATTAGTGGGGTGGGCCCCAGGTGTCAGTGACTCATTAGGGTTAACTAAACAAATTTTAATTAAAAAGTGTTTATTTAGATTAACTAAACGAAGGGGCCCACTGGTCAGTGACTGGAGTGAACAGTGATCAGCGTTGACCCTGGTCAACGAAGTCAAAGTGGGGTCCGGGGCCCACTGGCAGTGTCCCAAGGCGGGTCTTATGCAGCGCCAGGTCAGCGCGGTCGCCGGAGGAGCTCCGGCGAGCGCCGGACGTAGCAGAGAACTCCGGCGAGCTCGGGATTCCTCCACGGGGCACCATTTCGCGCGTTCTTGGGCTTGTTCAAACAGGCGCATCACCCCGTGTCTAACTACGGCGTCGAAACGTGCTGGGGGGCCGAAAACTTGCCGGCATTGAGCCGTGGCGGCGACGAGCTTCGGGCGAAAACGGGCGCGTGGCTACGGTGTGTTTGCGCGCGCGTTCTTGGTCGTGTTCAGACGATAAGAGGACGGCGCATCAAACGGTGGCGATGGCGTCGGCTGGGGTGAACGGAAACGGCGCCGTCGATGAGCTACGGCGGCGGCGGCGTTCGGTTCTCGACGGGGATAGCGCTAGGAGCATGCAGGCGCAGCAGCAAAGGGCTAGGCAGCTCCCCCGCGATGCGAGGAGCACCGTGGTGTGCTTGCCTGAGCCGGAGATGGGCCACAGCAGCGGCAACAAGTACGGCGGCGGCGACCAGCTACGGCAATGGCGGGAGCGGCGCCTACAGCGCGCGGAGAGGAGTAGGGAAGAGAGAGGATCGAGCAGGAGCTCACCGTGCGGCCAAGAAAGGCCGGCAACAGGTTAGTAGCTGCAGACCGGCGGGGGATCGCAGCAACGGCGTCGCGATGGCCGGAGATGGGGACTGAGGCGAGCGATGTCAGCAGGGCTCCCTAACTCCAACGGAGAGCATCAGACGACGAGGCGGTCGCCGGCGGACCTACTGGACTCCACGGAGGGAGGAATGGTTGCCGGTGGCCGCGGTGGAGACGGAAGATAGCGACGGTGGCGCTCGGCGGCGGATCTGGAGGAGGAAAGGAAGGGAGAGAGCGAGCGAGGCGAGAGGGGAATGGATGAGCACGACGAGGGAGTGGGCAGGGGTGAAACTTATCCCCTCGGCCGGCCGCCAGTGTCGCCGTGTCGACCTCTCGACGGAACGACGTGCTGCGGCCATGGGCGTGTCGACAGCGCGAGGGAGAGAGAAGGAGGAGGGGAAGGTGGGCTTGCTGGGCTGCCTGGGCCGGCTTGGCCTAGAGCCAGGTAAGTTGCTCTGGCCCTTTTTCTTTTCTGTTATTTTCTTTCCCTTTAATAACAGTGAGAGAGATGAAATTAATTGTGCATCCAAATATCTTAGCAAAATTATGGAAATTGTCCCATAAAATCCAAAGCATTTTTATGCACTGCCACAACAAGTTTGAGGATTATTTGAATCTGTTTGGATTTTCCATAAATGAAATAGCATTTAATTATGCTGGTTTTGCACTGTTTTAAATGCTACTGTTCACCTTTGCATAAGAGTGATGTTGTTTTCCTTAACAATTAAATGTTACGGAATTTTTGCCAAATGGTGAACATTTTTCCAGCAGGTTTTGAGCAACTTCAAATTGCACTTTGAATTTGAATTGAATTCAGAGAAGGATTTTGAAATGAGATGTTTCACCATGGTGATCAAGCATTGCAAATGAAGATGACTTGGCATGATTAAGAGGTGATCACTGTAGTTGATACATGGGGGTGTTACATTCAGGAGCAGGGGCTACTACAAGATAGCATCCACACCATTGTGGAAGAGCAAGTGGCCATGTTCCTCCATGTTGTTGGTCATAACCAGAGGTTCAGGGTTGTACACAACACCTTCAGGAGATCAATGGAGACCATCTCCAGGTACTTCAAGCAAGTGTTGTATGATGTTGGGGAGCTCAGAGGAGAGATGATCAGGTCACCAACCGGCCGGACTCCTACCAAGATTCGCACTAGCCCAAGATGGTATCCATACTTCAAGGTGAGCACTTACAGTATGTAGTTCATGCCTTGATATGTTGTTATTGTTCTTCTGTAGAGTAACAACATATTGTAATGCCATTCCAGGATTGCATTGGAGCAATAGATGGTACTCATGTCATTGTCAGAGTGTTGAGGTCGTAAGCTACAGCATATAGAGGGAGGAAGCACTACACAAGCCAGAATATGCTAGCTGTTGTTGACTTCGATCTGAAGTTCACATATGTGCTGGCTGGCTGGGAAGGATCAGCACATGATGCTAACATTCTCAGTGACAGCATGAGTCATCATGATGGCATCAACATCCCCGATGGCAAGTTCTACCTTGGAGATGCTGGCTATGCATGTCGGCCAGGTGTTCTTCCACCCTTTAGGAAAACCAGGTACCATGTGAACGAGTTTGCTGGTAGGAACTATCCTAGGACTCCTCAGGAACTGTTCAATCTGAGACACTCCAGCCTTAGAGTGACTGTTGAGAGGGTCTTTGGAGCTCTGAAGAACAGGTTTAAGATCCTGGATCAGAAGTCATTCCACCCTTACCCTACCCAGGTGAAACTTGTTCTTGCATGTTGCATCACAACTGGATCCTGCAACGGGAGTTGATGAATTTGTGCCGGAGGAGGAAGATGTGACTCCCGATGAGGTGATCAGCTCCGGCCATGGTGTGGAGGCGTTCGACAACGAAGCGTGGAAGAACAAAAGGTTGGAGTGGGCTCAGGCAATGTGGGATAACAGAGGTCAGACAAGGATCTAAAGCAGAAGAACAAGAGGAGGAAGAAGAAAGAGGCAGCAGCAGAAGCGAGGAAGAGGAAGCAGCACATCAGCAACAGAGGAAGAGGAAGAGGAAGAGGACGAACTTGCACCTAATTAGCACCCTATTCAGCCATGTTGGCTCTTAATAATTTGTACTGTCATTTGCTAGTAGTTAGGATAAACTGCCTTTGTTTCCTAGCTAAGACAAGACAGTGTTTAGTGTGTGTGGTAAGGTCACCACTAGTGAGAAGTGGTGATCACATATTTAGCCGTTTGCAACCAAACAACGTGTTATTTGTTTAACAACAGCGACGCAGGCAACCAAATAGCGTGTTGACTAGTTGATCCCCTCATGCAGAAAGCCTAATGCAGACAACCAAACTACATATAAATGTTGGTTTTTAGCCTGCATTTGCCCAACCAAACCCAACTGGAACAAGTATGCAAAATGCCTGAAACAGATATGTGAACCAAACGCGCACTTGATGATCGCGAGTGGTTGTTCAAGATGCTCTGTGAAGATCCTAAACAACCGCAAAAGATGCTACTGTAGCACAAGTGTGCAGGCCAGACTGCTACTCCTAGTTCTCATTAATAAAAAAATAATAATCCATATGTACCGCAGGTGCGTGGTGGTGTAGATAAACCATGCTCGATGGTTCCTGGATCAGTTAGAGCATCTCCAATATAAGATATAGATGCAAAAATAACTACCTTTTGCATCTCCAAGGCTCAAAAATGCTGTTTCAATAGATGATGTTGATGCAAAAGAAAAAAACATCTCCACCTCCCAGAGATGTATCATATACCACTTCGCGGTGCAAATTTGCGTCTCCAACTCCAGCAGATGTAAAATCACGTCCGTCAGCCAACCACCCAACCGCCACTTCCCTCCCCTTCCGCGCGACTGCCCACCGCCGCCCGACTCCGCCGTCGGCCAAATCCACTTCAAATCGACGCCGCCCCCGCCCCCCCGACGGCCCCGGGCCCGCCACGACTTCGCCCCCCGTCCCCCGCCGCCTGCCTCACCGGCACGCCGCCCGGAGCCGCCGATTTAGTTTTGGCCGCCGCCAAATCAAAACTTCTCCGGCGGCTACAGTTGGCCTAAACGCCTTCCCGGCGAGGTCTACGATGGGGTCTTCATCCAAGCCTAGATCCACTGCCAGAGCTAGTGGAGGCGCACCACTCTGCCCGCCCGACGGCCACGAACCTCGGTCGTTCTTCCGGCTGTGCGAAGCCGCCCGCCTGCCGCGCGGAGCTCCCGACGACGTCCGGCCGTCTCTTCTATTGTGCAGTCATCGCCGCCCGCAACCGCCGCCGCCGCCGGCTGCCCAAGCCACAACCGCCGATTTCGTCCACCCCGTAAGCAAGGTGTTCGACGAAATTCCCGAAGGTAAAAAAGATGAAACTTGAGGGTTTTTTTGTTGGGGATGGAAAGTAGTTTAACGGTGATTTTCCGCATTGTAGATGAGCTCATGCGACTCCTCTTTCGTGGACGATTCCTTGTCGAATTTGATTTAAACAAAGAAGAGGACATTGCAATGCTAGTGGCAATGCACAAGGGGAAGAAGCGAAAGCACGGTGGTTCCGTATATGGCCGTGCGTTCATTCGGAGAGAACGGGTGGATGCGCACAAGAGGTTGATGCGCAACTACTTCGGTTCACCACCCGTTTTTTCGGAGAAGTACTTTCGACGTCGGTTCAAAATGTCCAAAGACTTGTTCATCCACATTTGCAATTCCGTGAAGCAGCATGATTGATCCTTCGAGCAGAGGAGGAATTGTACAGGGTTGCTTGGACATAGCACCGAACAGAAGGTCACTGCCGCATTGCGCATGATGGCCTACGGTGTTCCTGCAGACTACATTGATGACAACTTGGCGATGACAGAGAGCACTTCTACCTTCTACGTCAAACAATCTGCAAAGGCTACTGTAGAAGTGTTTGGTGCAGAGTAGTTGAGAGCTCCCAATGCTCAGGATTCTCAGAGGCTGTTGGAGATGAACAAAGCTCGTGGGTTTCCAGGTATGGTAGGGTCCGTCGATTGCATGCATTGTAAGTGGAAAAATTGCCCAAGAGCATGGCATGGATAGTTCAAGGGGCGTGGGAAGGATGCCACAATCATTCTCGATGTCGTTGCCGATCAAGAAACATGGATTCGACATTCATATTTTGCATGCCTGGATCTTGCAATGACATCAACGTGCTCGACCGGTCACCTCCTTTGGCCAAGTTAGCAAATGGAGAAGCACCACCGATGACCTTTGAAGCAAATGGCCGCACATATAACTACGGGTACTGTCTTGTGGATGGCATCTACCCTAGGTGGAGTACTTTTGTCAAGCCAATTTCAAAACCCCAAGGTAAGAAAGAACTCATCTTTCACAATGCACAAGCGATGGCTAGTAAAGATGTTGAGAGGACTTTTGGAAATTTGCAAGCCCAATTTGCTATTGTGCGAGGACCATCTAGATTCTGGGATCAAAAAATCCTTTGGTATATCATGACCACTTGCATGATCATGCATAACATGATCATTGAGAATGAGCATGGACATGGTTTAGATTACATCTTCTATCACTTGATGGGCATACGCGTTATGCCCATGAGAAAAGAGAAGCGAATCAAACGCTTCATGAAGGTGTACAATGAAATTAGATACTCCGATTCGCACGATCAACTTCAGAAGGATTTGATGGAGGAGTATTGAAAATATTATGGCGAGAGAGCCGCCTAGTTTCATTCATTTGATGTTGTGTATTGTGCAAAACTATGTTGTATGTGTGATGCATTTGATGTTGTGGATTTGATGAACTATGTAATAATTTTATATTGTACACATGTGCAATTTTTTATTTCATTATTGGATGTTTTATTTGAATTTGTGCGGCTGTTGAACAGCGGGTGTACAGCAGCTGAACAACGGCTTTACAGCGGCCGCGCGGCGGCCGGCCGGTTTTGCATCTCCAGCTTACATCACCTGTTGAAGTTGCCCATTTACATCACCTTTACATTATCTGTTGAAGTTGGGTCTTTTTTGAAGATGCAAAAATTATTTTTTAGTAATGTAAATTATACAACGCATACATTTACATCTTCAAATTTACATTAGGAGATGCTGTTAGCTGTCCATGGTCGGGTAGTAGGCGTAGGTAGCGATGCCGCAGTTGGCGCCGTTCCCGCGCGCGAGGCGCATGTAGCCCTCCTCGCCCCACCCCGTCCCCCACTGGTTCTTCACCACCCAGTACTCCTGCCCGGGGCCGTCCGTCCCGTAGCCCACCACCGTGACGGCGTGGTTCAGCCTCTGCCCGCATGACGAGCTGCCGGAGTACACGCCGCTCATGTAGTGCCAGAAGTCAGGGTCCGTGGTCTCCACGCCCACGGCCACCGGCTGGCTGGCCGCGAGCTCCTGCAACGCGGCCTCGTCGCCGTACAGGGTCGCCCACCGGGGCGTGCCGACGGAGGCGGCCGAGTTTGGCATGACGCCGCCGCTGCGGCACGCGCCCTGCTGGCCGCTGTATGCGTAGGCTGCCTCCGGCTGCAGGCCGCCGCTTGCGGCGACGTAGCGCAGCGCGGCGTTGATGTCACCGCCGTTGCAGGTGTTGGCGCCGCCCGTGCAGTCGAGCACCTGCTGCTCCGACATGGAGATGAGGTCGCCGGTGGCGATCTTCACGAGCCCCTCCGTCGCCGCCACGGCCGCGAACGCCCAGCAACTCCCTGTACACACGCAACGTGCGCGCGTAAACATTTGTATTCATTTGCGAACCTCGGCCGGCGTATGGTATGCATGCAGAATTTTACCGCAGGAGAGTTGGTTCTTGACTTGGGTGACGGCACCCTGGGCCCTCCAGTCCATGCTGTCCGGCGTGTACTGGAACTGGCCAGCGGCAGCCTTGGACATGTTCACCGCTGCCGCCGGCGCGTTGTCCGCGGGACGAAGCCCGCCGCGCTGGTGACGGTAGCCGAGGTGCGTCTCCAGGAACTCGTCGTCGGTGAGGTCGGAGAACTTGTTGAGCCCGAGCGTGTACGTCCGGTCGCCCGCCCGGTTGACAGCGTCGACGTGCCGCGCGTTGGCCGCGAACACCTCCTGCCGGCGCAGTTTCTCTTCAGCGTCCGCGTACGTGCGCCCAAACTTGGCCATCCACAGCTCGTGCCGGGCGGCCACGGTGGGCACCCCTCGCGCCGCGGCGACGTCGGTGACTGCAGTGGCGGCCACGAGCACGAGCGCGAGCAGTGCGCCGTTGAGGCGGCGCGAGCTGTGAACCGGCGCCATTAGTGAGCTTGCTTATGCCTAGGTCTTCTTGCAATGGTTCGGGAGCGAGCTAAGCACGTCGCAAGCATACCGCCCGCGATTCTATTTGTACGCGCGCGGATGGCAGGCAAGATGGGGCATCCGGGCGAGCGGATTCCATACATTTCGTTGCCGATCACGGCCGCCGCGCGCATACAGCAGCACCATTCCTGTAGATGGAGTTTTTTTTCTTCTGAAAGCTACTGTAGATTGAGTTGATGCGGGGGGCCGAGGGTAATTCTTCTTTTCTAAAAGAAATACTGTAGATGAAGTGCGTTGAAGCGCCGTAGTCGAACGTATTGATTGCGAGTCCATGACTCCATGGATGTTCCTATCCAGCGGCTGCTCTCTTCTCTCCGTATATTCTTGAATTCTTCGCCTTCTTCTCCTTCCTCTTCGAAGAACTTGTGCGGCACACGGCAGAGTGCTCTGCCCACTCACTATGATGGACGCACAGAGCTTGAGAAGTCGATGTCTGATCGAAATGGGATCGGCTTAAACTTTCGCTTGCTTGTTTGTCCATTTTCTTTGTGGAAATCGCGCGGATTGCCTCGTAGCGTACTAGTCGAGAAAAAAAAAATCTCGCTGCCTAACTTCGTAGACTGAAGTACACGGTACTGTTTAGCCAGACTACCCTGCGCGATTGATCTGAGAATTAGTTGCAATATATTTTATGGCCAACGCTACGAATCGACCGGGTGAAAACCGGAGAAAATCAGCCCCCTCCCAAGCCGTACGATAGTGACACACGGGTCCGTTGGATCGGCCCACTGAGATCCCGTCCAAGCTCCTCACGTCTTCTTATAAAAAAAACACCCTATTGCGGCTTACCACTAGCACATTCCCACGCATACGCAGGAGCGGCAACTTGGAGCATCCAACCACCGGCTGGCGTTTCGTTCAAGAAAAATAAACCTCCACCCGGCGTTGGTGGCAGTCCCATGTCGCCGTCGTTGGAAAATTGCTTGTGCCATTGAAACAACATACAAATATATGATACAGATAAAGAATAACTTGCGAAAAAATAGATAACATATGGCCCGACTGCTTCGAAGATCACAGTGATGCTACGAGGCATGCTACGACGACGTCTTGATTGCTTCCACGACCACTGTGCTCCTACAAGGAGTGCTACAACGGCGGCCCAACTTCTTCCACGACCACGATGCTGCTATGAGGCGTGCTACAACAGCGTCCCAACTGCTTCGATGACTGTGGTGATGCTACCAGGCGGGCTGAGACGGCGGCCCAGCTACTTCAACAATGGTGCGATGATATGCTTCGACCATGCCGCAACGGCGTTCTTTCAAACAGCGACGGTGTGTTTCGACAACATGCGTCGATGATGGCGGCGATGCTACAATGGCAGCCTAGTTTGCTTCGATGATGTGGCGACGACGTGCTTCGACGGTCGCGGCAATGTCACGACCGTGTTTTTCGAACGGTCACGGTGTGCTTTGATAGCATGCGTCGACGACCGCGGCAATGCTACAATGGCAGCCTTGTTGCTTCGATGATGTCATGACGATGTGCTTCGACGGCCACGGAGATGTCGCGACGGCGTTCTTCGAACGATCGCGGTGTGCTTTGACAACATGCGTCAACGACCATAGTGATGCTACAATGGCAGCCTGGTTGCTTTGGTGATGTAGCGACGACGTGCATCGACAACCATGATGATGTTGCGATGGCCGCCCGACTGCTTCGATGATGCTGCGACAATGTGCTTTGACGGCCACAAGAATGCTGCGATGGCAGCTTGGCTACTTCGACACTGCTGCGACAACATGCTTCAATGGGCACGATGATGTCTTCTTCAAACCGTCGCGGTGTGCTTCGATGACATGTGTCGACGACCGCGATGGTCCTACAACGCCAGCCTGGCTGCTCGGCGTGCTTCGAGGGCGGCAATGGGTGCTTCGACAGCCGTCACGGCGGCATGCTTCGAACGATCACGACAATGTTGCGACGACATGCTTCGACGAACGCGGCGGAGGCCTGGCTACTTCGGCCATGCTGCAAAGGCGTGCTTCCCGGCCATGGCAGTGTTCGGTGATAGCACGTCTGCTTCGACAATGCTACAACAGCGGTCCGGCTGCTTCGATGATGCTACGATGGCATGCTTCGACGGCCGCAGCGGCGGCGTTAAGGCCGCTACTCAAAGCATGCATTGCTAGCAAGAGTGTTTTGCATGCAGTGGCGACGCCCAACTGACGCTAGGCAAAAGAAATGGTCAATGCCAATCAGCGTAAGAGCTAGCTTGTTTGATGCATGCAGCATGCAGAGTCATGCGGTGAACTCAGTAAAGAGAAAAAGGCTGGCGTGAAAGTAAGATGAGAGAGAGAGGCTGGCGTGAAAGTAAGAGAGAGAGAGAGAGAGAGTAGCAGGCGCGAGGTAAACATCAACAGCAGTGGTGTGAACGTTGTGTATCACGTAATGAATGAACGTGGAATTAGCCAGGACACACAGGCACGTGGCGGCCCGGAGAGGCGACTTACGCCCGGGCTGAAATCAGCCAGCTGATTAGAAACATTTTTCATATTTTATTGAGATTTTTTTATACAATATGAATACCTAGATATTTTTTAGTTAGATCTAATCTTTTTTTTTGCGGGTCATATCAACCGTAGCCATGACTTTGATTGGTTCCTTTGGTTGCTACAAGACTTGCTGGGATTGATTGTACGAACCTATTGAGTTGGGTAATACAGTACATTATTTCACCCACACGAAAAAGATAAATATTTAGATTAATAACATGATAATTGACACTATTTTTTATAAAGATGGTTGAAGCGCGTCCTTTGCATCATAATGATGCACACAATCAATCTTATTAATTATTGAATGGAGTACAAAACAAATATAACCACTTGCGAACCATTACAAGATAATAAATTAACACCTAAGTCTACTTCTACTTTTTCCGTAAAAGGTATAAACGTCCTCGCGCCATCGTCGTCACGTCCGGTTACGGTGGCCTCCAACAAGTAGACAACACCTCCAATAAGGTAACGACGCAAGTTCGTCGCTGCTGAGCCCAACCAATAAAGGCCAGCACAAGATTTTCACTCCGGACATGAAGCGATGTTCCAATCAACATCTTGATGATGGATCGCTCGATAATTGCATCTGCCAATACTCCAAGCCAGGAAAAAAATGCACTAGCAAATTCGAAGAACGACATCTTCCCATCTCAAACCACCATCGCGGCCACTAGTGGGGCACCCATGTATCGTGGCGGATCTGGCCACGCCACTCCACACCGGTGCAAGACACACTGCAATATCCACCATACCGTCGAACCATTGCTCCGGTGTTAGTTGTCGGTGAGGAACCACTAGTGTGCTCGAGACTCATCAATGTCGGATGTTGCCGCTAGCACCATGAACCTCCTTATGCGATGGTCGTTGTCGTCATACCAGATGAACATCCTCTTTGCATCGGTAGCCTGTAGCACCGCACGCGACCACGTCGTTATGCCTGCAAGAACGTTGACGTGCGTGTAGATGTGGGGTGACACACCTTGATCTCCTTGTTGAGTGTCGACATCCCCGCCGCAATGACCAGCGGAGGCCTGGCCAAACCCACCGGTTCCTGGTCGTCGCACCTGGGATCTAGGTTGGGCCCGTAGACCAACACTACTCTTTTCTGCGCACTTTGCTCTCACTCGTGCGCACCTGTGATGAACTTCTCAGTTAGTCACCCATCCTCAAATTGCTCCAAGGCAAACACACCTAACTTTGAGGTTCCTTTTGGATGGGCTCCCAAAAAAGAAGGTGCCCTTTGTTGATATGAGTAGTCTATACTATTCGTATTAAGCCGAGATGTCACGTACGACACGACACGAGCTGCCATCGGAGCGCGTTTCGAGCTCCAGTAAGAACCGCAGGTCAACCTCGAGCGAGTGTATGGACTCGTATGGGCATGACTATGCACCTCTCCGACGCGAACGAGCATCAGTCCCCAACACCCCCTGCCGCCCCCGCTCATCACCCTTCCCTCCTAGCACTGCCAACGTCGGGATCCAGCTTCATGCAAGCCATCGGCGGACCCTTGGTCGTTGAGATCGCCGATCTGGTTCCCGGATTGGGAGGCCCCCCTTGAAAACTAAAAATACATATGATTATTTTATAGTTATAAAATATTTATTAGATCTAACTATCATAATAGAATGGAAAGTTTTTTCATGGTTGTATGTTTAAGCTAGTGTCTTTTTCCATGTAAAGTTGTGTATTTAGGTGTGTCTTTTTTATGCGTAGTTGCATATTGAGTGGCATTTTTTTCTCTCAACCAATGTATCAATCCGTGGAATCAACATTTTCTCTGGTTCAATGATCATCCCTACCACAAAATAGAATTTTGTTGTGTCCCCAACAATTATAGCGAGGTTGTCAATCTCGCTAGTATTACTAGTTGCAACAAGATATGAGTGTATCGTGTGTCTAGAAGTGTCTGGAAGTATTTTCGTAATTTTGAAATAACTAATTATAGAAAATAAAAGTGCATGTAAGGTAAATAAGTGGTTGTTTTTATGAGGAAAACTGGATGGGGGTCTATAGGCTCAGTAGTAGCAAATCTCCAAGTAACAACGGTGTAAAAATATAAGCGTAGGTATGTGCAAGAAACGATCAAGAGTTCAAGGCAGATATGACAAATCATACGACATGGTGTAATGATATTATATAGACAGTACGTCCATGAATGTATAAACGACATCCCTTTGCAAACATATATACTTAATGCTCCACCCAAAAAATGTTAACAAGCACCCATATGTAAGTATTAAGTAATAAAACAAAGAATTCCACTGAGTAAGACAACTTACGGCTCGCAATATATTCCCCTCACCAGCTCATCACCGTAACAATGAGTCAATTGTCTTTTATACTTAACTAGATGAACCATTGCACCCTTGGCGCAAAGACCAATTGTGACCAAGAAGCCAAGCATCCTATGAACAAGATGTTTTACGAATGGTCCACAAAGGGGCAAAAACAAATGCAATCGAGAAGTTGAATGAACAATTTCATGGATGTTTTTCATGAATTGTCTGTAAGCGATTATGCTTGTATTGCGTTTGTATTTGCCTTGTATTTAATAATGCCTTTCTTTGGTGATACATAAGTCGTTTGCCTGAGTAGGTGAATGGACTCAATTTTTTTTTATACTCTAACCTTTCGTCATCCCAGAACTGCGAAAAAACTGTGAGTTTAAACGTGATTACTATTGTGTAGTACATACTTATCTACAATGCTCATCCTTTACACCCTTATGCAAAAACGAATGGCATTGCTGCGATTTCGGGTGTTTTGTCGGTGGTCGGCGAGTAGAGCGCTCTGCTACTTATGAGCTGCATTGCGACTTTCCCTGAAGAGGAGAGGAGATGCAGTACAATAGAGATAAGTATTTCTCTCAGTGAGAACAAAGGTTTATTGAACCAAAAGGAGAATCACGCAAAGCCTCATGAACAGCACCTGCACATGCAAAGGCAAATACTTGCACCCATCGCGAACAAAAGGGTTGTTAATCCCCTTGGCCGTTACTTGCAATGATTAAATCTTGTAGTGGTAGATAGATATATTGCAAATAAAAGAAAATAAAGTAAAAATTGCAGAAATGTATTTTTGTGTTTTTATATATGATAAAGGTAGACCCAGGGGCCATTCTTTTCATTAGAGGCTTCTCTCTCGATCACATAACATACAATGGGTGAACAAATTACTGTTGGGCAATTGATAGAAAAGCGCATCGTTATGACGATATTCAAGACAATGATCATGTATATAGGAATCACATCCGAGACAAGTAGACTGACTCCTGCCTGCATCTACTACTATTACTCCACCCATCGACTGCTATCCAGCATGCATCTAGGCTGTTAGTTAATAAAAATAGAGTAACGCCTTAAGCACGATGACATGATGTAGACAAAGTGAACTCAACTGATATGAATAAACCCCCTCATTTTATCCTTAATCACAACAATACAAATACGTGTCTTGTCCCTTTCTGCCACTAGGATAAAGCACCGCAAGATTGAACCCATCACAAAGCACATCTCTCACTGAATAAATCAATCTAGTTAGCCAAACCAAACGGATAGGTCGAAGAAAATTACAAAGCTATAAAAATCATGCATAATAAAGTTCAGAAAATACTCAATTACTTATCATGAATATTTAGATCATAAACCCACAATTCATCGAATCCCAACAAAACACCGCAAAAGAAGATTACATCGGATAGAACTCCAAGAACATCAAGGAGAACATGATATTGAAGATCAAAGAGAGAGAAGAAGCCATCTACCTACTAGCTATGGACCCGTAGGTCTGTGGTAAACTACTCACGCATCATCGGAAGGCAGCAAGGATGATGTAGAAGACCTCCGTGATCGATTCCCTCTCCGGCAGACACTGGCGGAGCCTCTTGGAGGCCAAACGGGGTCGTGACCCCCCCTTTCAAAACTGCAATTTTTTACTACCACGTATACTAAGTGTTTTGGTCCAGCCCGTTAGTGAATGATTCCCCCGCCAATTCAATTAATATCTATGTTGTTTTAGAGCATTAGATCGATTAACTGGAAGGATATAGGCGCACTCTGTACGTACAAGCTAGCTAGTAACTACAAGTAGGTTGATTGATTGTTTTATGAGCAGCTTCCCGCTTGGTGCCGCATCTGCACGGGATGTTTGCTTGCAGCTTCATTAGATAGACTCGCTGGCTACTTGATGCATCCGGTGGCATTAGATCGATCTGTCGGCTGCTTGCGGCTGCATATGCATGTCATGTCTTGTGTTGTTGAGCGCAACTGCCAAGACGATGAATCGACGACTGCCGATAAGTCAAACTGTCAAATGAGGGAAAGAGCAAGCTATGTTCATGCGATTTGCATATGTTTTCATGCATATTTTGCATTCAGTTTAAAATCCCCCCTGATCGCTTGTCACGCTCCGCCACTCCCTGTAGAGTACCGGAAAAGGCCTCCAGATGGGATCGCGGGAAAACAGAAGCTTGCGGCGGCGGAAAAAGTGTTTCGGGTGGCTCTCTTTTGGTTTCCCAATATTTGAGAATTTATAGAAATGGAATTAGGTTATACGGAGCCTCGAGGGGCCCACAAGGCAACAGGGCGCGGCCTCCCTCCCTGGGCGCGCTGGGTTGCCTTGTCGTCTCCTCGTACATCCTCTGGTCTCCTCCCGAAGCTTCCAGGGTCTCTTATGTCCAGAAAAAAATCGTCAAAAAGTTTTGTAGCATTTGGACTCCATTTAGTACTAATTTTCTGGAAAACAAAAAAGAAGCAGAAAAAAGCAGCTGGTACTGGGCACTAGGTTAATAGGTTAGGCCCAAAAAATGATATAAAATAGCATATAAAACATCCAAGATTGATACTATAATAGCATAGAACAATCAAAAATTATAGATACATTGGAGACGTATCAGCAACCCCAAGTTTAATTCTTGCTCGTCCTCGAGTAGGTAAATGATAAAAACAGATTTTTTTTGATGTGAAATGCTACCTAACATGTTTATCATGTAATCTCTTTATGGTATGAATATTAAGAAACGAGTGATTCAAAGAAATAGTCTATAATTTGATATAAAGACATCAATACTCGGGCATACCAACAAAAAATCATGCCTTTCAAAATAAAACTACTAAAGAACGATATCCCTACAAAATCATATAGCCTTGTCATGCTCGGTCTTCCTAACACAAAGTATTAATTATGTACAACCCCGATGACAAGCCAAGCAATTGGTTCATATTTTTTAAAGCGCTTCAGCTTTTTCAACTCCCACATAATACATGAGCATGAGCCATGGATATAGCACTATGGGTGGAATAAAATGTGGTGATAGAGATCAATAAGGGGAAGTCAAAAGGGAAGATAGTCTCACATTGACGCGGCTAATCAACGGGCTATGGAGATGCCCATCAATTGATATCAATGTGAGGAGTAGGGATTGCCATGCAACATATGCACTAAGAGCTATATGTGTATGAAAGCTCAAACTGGAAACTAAGTAGGTGTGCATCCAACTTGCTTGCTCATGAAGACCTCGGGCATTTGAGAAAGCCCATCATCGGAATATACAAGCCAAGTTCTATAATGAAAAATTCCCACTAGTATATGAAAATGACAACTCAGGAGACTCTCTATATGAAAAACATGGTGCTACTTTGAAGCACAAGTGTGAAAAAGGATAGTAGCATTGCCCCTTCTCTATTTTTTTAATCATTTTTTCTTTTTTTCGTGGGCTCTTTGTGGCCTCCTTTTTTCGTCCGGCTCCTCATCCCACTTGTGGGAATCATAGTCTCCATCATCCTTTCCTCACTGGGATAATGATCTAATAATGATGATCATCACACTTCTATTTACTTACAACTCAATATTACAGCTCGATAAAACTAAAATATATGACTCTATATGAATGCCTCTGGTAGAGTACCAGGATGTGCAATGATCAAACGTAACATGTATAAAAAATGATGAACGGTGGCTGAGCCACAAATACTATGTTTGCTATATGACCATGCAAAGCAATATGATAATGAAGATGTATGTTATAAAAATAGAACGGTGGAAGTTGCATGGCAATATATCTCGAAATGGCTATGAAAATGCCATGATAGGTAGGTGATAACCCACAAGTATAGGGGATCGCAACAGTATTCGAGGGTAGACTATTCGACCCAAATTTATTGATTCGACACAAGGGGAGCCAAAGAATATTTGGAAGTATTAGCAGTTGAGTTGTCAATTTAACCACACCTGGAGATTTAATATCTGCAGCAAAGTGATCAGTAGCACAGTAATATGATAATTTTGATAGCAGTGGTAACAGTAATAGTAACAGTAACAGTGATAGCAATAATTTTGTAGCAGTTGGAATAGTAGCAACAACAATAGTAACTTAGCAAGAGCAATATGTGGAAACCTCGTAGGCATTGGATCGGTGATTACGTTGGATGATATTCATAATATAACAGTCATAACCTAGGGCGACACAGAACTAGCTCCAGTTCATAAATATAATGCAGGCATGTATTCCGTAAATAGTCATACGTGCTTATGGAAAAGAACTTGCATGACATCTTTTGTCCTACCCTCCCGTGGCAGCGGGGTCCATAAGGAAACTAAGGGATATTAAGGCCTCCTTTTAATAGAGAACCAGAACAAAGCATTAACACATAGTGAATACATGAACTCCTCAAACTACGGTCATCACCAGAAAGTATCCCAATTACTGTCACCCTAGGGTTTACGGATCATAACACGTAGCAGGTGTATATGACTTGCAAGATCGGATGTAGAACATAGATATAATGGTGAAAACATAAATGGTTCAGATCTGAAATCATGGTGCTCGGGCCCTAGCGACAGGCATTAAGCATAGCAAAGTCATAGCAACACCAATCTCAGAACATAATGGATACTAGGGATCAAGCCCTAACAAAACTAACTCGATTACATGATGAATCTCATCCAACTCCTCACCGACCAGCAAGCCTACGAAGGAATTACTCACTCCTGGTGGGGAGCTTCATGGAATTGGTGATGAAGGAGGATTGGTGATAACAAAGACCGAAGATTCCCCTCTCCGGAGCCCTGAATGGGCTCCAGATCTGGCCTCCCGATGAAGAACAGGAGGTGGCGGCGGCTCCTTATCGTGAAACGCGATGAAACTTCCTCTCTTATTTTTTTCTCCAAAAATAGGATTTTATAGAGTTGGAATTAGGGTTAGCGAGCCTCGTGGGCCCCACCACCCACCAGGGCGTGCCAGAGGGATGGCGGGCCCTGGTGTCTTGTGGGAAGCCTGCCCCCCCCCTCAAGTGGGTCTTGGTTCTAGAAATTATTATATATTCCAAAATAATTCTCCAAAAAGTTTCATCCAATCCCGAGAACTTTTATTTCTGCACAGAAACAACACCATGGTAGTTCTACTGAAAATAGCGCCAGTCCTGGTTAGTTTCATTCAAATCATGCAAATTAGAGACCAAAACAAGAGCAAAAGTGTTAAGAAAAGTAGATATGATGGAGACGTATCAGTAGGGATGGTCGCTGTTTTGAGGAAGATATAAGGAGGCTTATGTGTGATAGAGTGTCTCATATCACGAGGTTTGGATGAACCGGCAAAGTTTGCACCAACTCTCTAGGTGAGAAAGGGCAATGCACGATACCGAAGAGCCTACCAAATTGCGGAAAGGTAAGAGTGCGTATAATCCATGGACTCACATTAGTCATAAAGAATTCACATACTTATTGTGAAATCCTATTATCCATCGAAGCAAACTACTACTATGCATTCCCTTAGGGGGATAGATTGGTAGGAAAATACCATCACTCTTCTTCGACCGCCACTCATAAGGAAGACACTCAATAATAAATCATGCTCTAACTTCATAGCGTAACTAGAGACTATACGTGCATGCTTCGGGAATCACAAACCTTAACACCAATATTCTTACTAAACCACAATCATTCACTAGTACCTCCCACATATCACCATCTTAATATCACAAAACTATTGCAAGGAATCAAACATATCATATTCAGTGATCTACATGAAAGTTTTTCTTATATCTGTCTTGAATACCCATCATATCAGGACAAATTTCATAACATGTGCATATTGCCATTACTATTTATTAAACTCTCAAAAAGATATAAGTGAAGCATGAGAGTGCAACTATTTCTTTAAAATATAACCACCACCATGCTCTAAAAGATATAAGTGAAGCACTAGAGCAACTGCCTAGCTCAAAAGATATAAGTGAAGCACATAGAGTATTCTAACAAATCATGAATAAATGTGTGTCCCTCTCAAAAGGTGTGTCCAAAAAAAGATTATTGTAGCAAAATAAAAAGAAAACAAAGCAAAAACTACTATGCCACGAGACGCTCCAAGCAAAACTCATATCATGTGATGAATAAAAATGTAGCTCCAAGTAATATACCGATGGTTTGTAGACGAAAAAGAGGATGCCATCCGGGGCATCCCCAAGCTTAGACGCTTGGGTCTTCCTTTAATATTACCTTGGGTTACCTTGGGAATCCCCAAGTTTAGGGTCTTGCCGCTCCTTATTCCTTCATCCATCATTATCTCACCCAAAACTTGAAAACTTCAGCACACAAAACTCAACAGAAACCTCGTGAGATCCGTTAGTATAACAAGCAAATCATAAACTTTAGGTACTATTATGAACCCATTCATATTTTATTATTTCATAATAACTACTGTATTCCAACTTCTCCGTGATTTATACCACCCGATATAATCCATAGAATCATTAAAACAAGCAAACTATGCAACGAAAACAGAATCTGTCTAAAATATAACAGTCTGTAATGATCTAAACAAATGCCATACTTCTATGACTCTAAAAATTCTAAAACATTAGGAAAACATGTGAAATTTGTATTTAAATCATGTGTAAAAAATTCAGATCAAAATCACGTTCCAGTGATTTTTAAGAATTCCTGGACGGAGCGCAAAATTTTCTTTTTTTGACAGAATCAAGTCAACTATCAACCAAATCATCCCAAAGGCTTTACTTGGCACAACGACTAACTAAAACATAAAAAAAAATCATAACAATAGCATAATTATGTAAACACACAAAAAACATAAAGCAAAAATGAAAATAAGATAACTATTGGGTTGCCTCCCAACAAGCAATATTGTTTTACGCCCCTAGCTAGGCGTAAGGTATTGTTTCAAGTATTGTCATCCTTCAATTTTTTCAATAAGTGGACCTCATGATAGATTAGTATGGTGGCTTAATTCTCTTTCTAGGGAAGTGTTCCATCCCTTTCTTTAATGGGAATTGGAATCTTATATTTCATTCTTTCATATCAATAATAGCACCCATGGTTCGTAGCGAAGGCCTACCGAGTATTATAGGGCAAAACGGATTGCAATCAATATCAAGCACAATGAAATCAATGGGCACATAATTTCTATCAGCAAGAATAATCACATCATTTATTCTACCAAAAGGTTTCTTTATAGTTGAATCCGTTAAATGCAAATTAAGGGAACATTCATCCATATCGGTAAGGCCTAGCACATCACATAAAGATTTTGGTATAGTGAAAATGCTAGCACCCAAATCACATAAAGCATTACATTCCTAATCTTTAATCTTTACTTTAATAGTAGGTTCCCATTCATCATGCAATTTTTTATAGGTATTGAAACTTCCAACTCTAGCTTTTCTTCATGAGCTTTCATCATATCTTCAACAATATGTTTAGTGAAAGATTTATTTTGTTCATAAGCATTGGGTGAATTTATCATGGATTGCAACAAGGAAAAACATTCAACTAGAGAGCAATTATCATAATTAAAGTCCTTGTAATCCAAAGTAGCGGGCACATCACTATTTAAAGTTTTTACCTCTTCAAACCCATTTTTATCATTTTTTTCATTAAGATCATCACCCTCCAAACAATTGGGACGCCTTCTAGCTAAAGTTGACTCATCTGCATTCCATTTTTCAGCAAGTTTATATTACTAAACAAAGATTCAATATGTGAGACACCAATCATTTTAATATCCTCATCATGATTATGGTAAAAACCGGGTGGAATAGCTGTTTCTAGGAAGTCTCGCTTAGCTCTCAACCTAGCGGTTCTTTCTTTACTTTCATTAATGGAAACACAAATAAGTTTAATGGACTCATTAATACCATGCTTAGGTGCCAAAATTTTTAACTTTAAGAGTATCCACATCATGAGCAATTCTATCCATGTTCCTAGCCATATCATCAACTTTATTCAATTTTTCTTCTACCATGGCATTAAACATCTTTTGAGAACTAATGAATCCTTTAATATTATTCTCAAGATCAGTAGGTATCCTATTATTGTTATTGTTATTGTTATTATTATATGAATTACAATAATTATTAGAGGAATTTCCGGGATACGGTCTAGGATTGAAATTACCCCTATAAGCATTGTTGTTGAAATTATTTCTGGAGACAAAATTCACATCAATAGCATCATTATTTTGCTCAATAAAAGTAGATAGTGGCACATCATTAGGATCAACATGAGAATTTTTACTAGCAACCATTTTCATAAGAACATCCATTTTATCACTCAAAGTATTAATTTCTTCGACAGAATTTACCTTCTTACAAGTTGGAGCTCTTTCAGGGTGCCATTGAGAATAATTTGTCATAATATCATCAAGGAGTTTTGTAGCTTCTCCCAATGTAATTTCTATAAAAGTACCACCCACAGCGGAGTCTAGAAGATTTCTAGAAATACAGTTTAGTCCCGCATAGAAAATTTGTATAATCATCCATAAGCTTAAACCATGAGTGGGACAATTTCTAATCATTAATTTTATTATCTCCCAAGATTGCGCAACATGTTCATGCTGAATTTGCTTAAAATTCATAATTTGATTTCTAAGATAAATAATCTTAGCGGGAGGAAAATACTTGGCAATAAAAGCATCCTTACACTTATCCCAAGAATCAATACTATTTCGAGGCAAGGATGAAGACCAAGTTTTTAGCATGATCTCTTAGCGAGGACGGAAATAATGTCAACTTAACAATATCATTATCCACATCTTTTATCTTTTGCATATCACATAATTCAATGAAAGTATTAAGATGGGAGATGAAAACGAGAGGCAAAGGCAAATAAAAATAAGAGCAAGTAGATGCTAGTTTGTGCGAAGGTACTTGATAGGTTTGGATGATGCCTCCTCGGCAACGGTGCCAAAAATTCTTCCTGCTACTTGTGAGTTGCGTTGGGATTTTCCTAAAGAGGAGAAGAGATGCAGTACAGTAAAGATAAGTATTTCCCTCGGTGAGAACCAAGGTTTATCGAACCAAAAGGAGAATCACGCAAAGCCTTCTGAACAGCACCTGCACACACAAAAGCAAATACTTGCACCCAACACGAACAAGAGGGTTGTCAATCCCCTTGGCTGTTACTTGCAAGGATTAAATCTTGTAGTGGTTAATAGATAAATTGCAAATAAAGTAAAAATTGCAGCAAGGTATTTTTGTGTTTTTATATACGATAAAGGTAGACCCGATGGCCATACTTTTCACTAGAGGCTTCTCTCTCGAACACATAACATATTGTGGGTGAACAAATTATTATTGGGCAATTGACATAAAAGTGCATAGTTATGACGATATTCAAGGCAATGATCATGTATATAGGCATCACATCCGAGACAAGTAGACTGAGTCCTGCCTGCATTTATTACTATTACTCCACCCATCAACTGCATCCAGCATACATCTAGGGTGTTAAATTAATAAAAACAAAGTAACGCCTTAAGCACGATGACATGATGTAGACAAAGTAAACTCAACTAATATGAATAAAGCCCCTCATTTTATCCTTAATCGAAATAATACAAATACATGTCTTGTCCCTTTCTGTCATTGGGATAGAGCACCGCAAGATTGAAACCATCATAAATCACCTCTTCCACTGAAGATAAATCAATCTAGTTGACCAAACCAAACGGATAGATCAATAGAAATACAAAGCTATAAATATCATGCATGATAAAGTTCAGAAAATACTCAATTACTTCTCATGAATATTTAGATCATAAACCCACACTACAAAAAAAACACTTCCGTGATGATACGTGTTTGTCACAGTAGGTCATGTTTTCTGTCATGCATGTACATCCATGACGATTTTATGATAGAATCAAGATAGTCATATGTGTGCTGTCGTAGAAGTGTCCCATGACAATACCAAAATTATCATCACATAAGTGTCCACTTCCATGACGATAAATGGCATGTCATGGAAGTGCTTTCGTCAAGGGTAACCAACACGTGGCATCCACTGAACAGGTCGCCGTTATGCTATCGGGTCCGGTTTTGGATCCAATAACCCGTTAACAGACCGGACCAATGGGGATTTTCCACGTGTAAAATTCTCATTGGCCGTAGCAACCACGTGTCAGCTCCGCGTTGAGACAGATGTCAACCGCCCAGTGGACAGGAGGAGCCTATGATACGTCGACACGTGGCAAGGCCCAACAGCGGCCCATTTAGGTTAAAAAGGCCGGTTCAGTCAAAATTAGCGGGCTGGCCCATTAACGGCCTGCTTGCAGACAGCCCGTTCAGAGTTAAGGCCCATAGGAATAGTGTCAAATTAGCCCGTCAATGACCCGTTCTAGATTTCTCATCATTGCGACCCATGGTCACTTCTGACCCGTTAATAGTCCGCTAAGTATTTGGACCGAATTACGGCCCGGTGTGTTTCTGGCCTGTTAAAGGGCCCGCTACATTTGGGCCCATTTATTGCCCAATGAAACTTATCGGCCCATAAAAGACCGTGAAGGAATTGGGTCATATTCGGCCATGTCTGACATTCGGCCTGTTAGCAGCCCACTGTAGATTTGGGCCACTTCCAGCCTGTTGTGTTTTCGGCCTGTTAACATCGGACAAAATCCATGGGCCATATGTGGCCCAATGTCACATCGGGCTTATTAATGGCCCATATAATCACTAATACAAATTAAGCCCGACCGCACTTTCGCCCTGGTAAAGGCCCGTGTAGTAGGTCGGCGCATTTACGGCCCGTCTGAATTTCGGCCTATGAACGATCCGCATTGTAAATGGGCCACCATGAGCTGAGATACATTTCGGCCTGCTAATGGCCAGTGGGTTATTTGGCACATTTCAGGCCCAATCATCTTTCGGCCTCCTAAAAGCAATGGGCATAATCTGGCCCAATTAGGGCCCAATCTGACTTTCGGCCTATTAAAGGCCCATGTTATTTATGGGCCATATTAGGCCTGCGAGATATTTACATATGTTAATGGTCTGTTATTACTACGGGCACAAATTATGTTTAGGCCTGTTAAAGGCCCACTATGGGCACAGCCCTATCAAAAATAAGAAAGCTTATGCTGATTTAGGTCCAGACATTTTTAGTGGGCTACATGCCCATAACGGCCCATAATCGTTTTTAGCCAAATTGGAATTGTAGGCCTGACAAATGTTGGCCCATTGGGCTCCTACGATGCTTTCGGCCAAAAGGAGATCGATGATTCCGAATACATTACTAAGATAAACCTACACTATACAAAAATAGCGTCGTAATTTCTACGGCCTTTGGCAGCACGATAAATGTTGTATCACAACAAAATAAATTACAACCATACCACAAAAGGCCCGTTGCCATAAAAGTTTACAGTCCTTGCAGACAAATGTAGCATCAGATGTATAGTAGCACAGATCATTTGACCTGAGTGCTAATGTTTCAGGCCGTGGAATCTGATGGAGCAGCATGACCATCCCCTTTTTCCGCGATTGCTCTTGAACAACGAAGCAAATGTCTAATAGTCTGGTTTCAAAACCATTCATATCTTGACGACATTTGTCAACCACTATTCTTGTTTCAGAAACAACCTCCATTAGGGATTGTACTTGTGTCTGGAGCACAGATATATCACTTTGTCTAGCCGGAAGATTTTGTTCAGTAGGCGATTTGGACGAGGTTACCTTGACAGCCAACCCAGAATTACGGAGGAAGGTGCTTTTTGCACTGTTACTGGAGAGATACTGACGCACTGCAGCAAGAGGTGACATTGTGCCTGTGGTAGCCTCGTCACCTTCACGTGGTTGTGGCTGTTCAATCATTTGTTCCATAGCTTGCTGAAAGTTCAAATTTGTAGATTAGTGTACCAGATAAGTTACTAATGAGACAAAAACAAACAAAATAGGTTTCATGTTTATACATAACTTATTTTGGTGAACTACTGTAATACATTAGCATGTATTGTAGTGCCAACTACATAATAAAATCACTTTTGGAACATATGTCCACGTCGCATGCCTACTGTATTGTCTATTGCCTCACATTCATTGACATCTAAGGATAAAGAGACATGGTTTAAAGTAGGATGAACATACTATGACATCATTCATATCACGGGCAAACAGATATCAAACAAACATGCTATTGTATCATTGTGTGGGCACGTGAACATCACAACTAGATTACAGATCAAGACCAAAAGAATATCCTTCCTCTCTTTTAAACCGTGTAAGGTGAAATGATACGTTAAGACAACTGTGTATAAAAGTGAATAGAGTAACTAACATTGGCTGCAAACCAAGCAGTTAAATGAACATGTCATAGTAACAAGCAGTTCAAAGGCATGAGGAGTAAGGACTTACAACAGCGGCTTGAACTAGTGTGCTCATGCCCTTCATCTTGCTGGTGTGGCAATCCTTGAAGATTTGCACTGCATTCGGTTCAGGTTCTTTTTGGTCCGCACGGGCTTTCCTCTGTATTTGGAACAAGTCAATATAGATACGATAATATGGCACAGAAAAAATAAGGAACTAGCAGCTATTTACAAGAGCCTCACAGTGTGCAATATAGCTATGAGATCCTGTTGTCTATTGGAATTTCACTTTAGAACGGTTGGTCTTGTTCTTCAAACAGTTAGCCTAGAAGAAGATAGACTTGTAAGGCACATACGTAAATACGAGTTCAATATGTGATCTAATCAAATGCATATACCCTACCTGATACTTTGGATCAGACCAGTGTTTAACAAGGGCTGTCCAGTCTTGATCCGTAATATATTCCACTGGAGATGTGTGGGCGATTTCATTGTTAGCCTTGCCTTCAAAGTGAGTTTTTCTAAGGTGATACTGATACTGTCGCAGAGCAGACTGAAAAACATGAGTGCATCCTTGTTTAGTTGCATCATCTTTTGGATCCACTTGAACCTTATCTGTTGAAAAAATAATGTGAGTCTCATTAGGAAGAAGCTAGAAAGTATGGGACAGAGCAAGACAATATTACAAATTGCAATGAATAACATTACTTACGGATAAATGGTTAAGGAAGGTGTTAAACTGGGTATCGTCTTTCTCATTCCTGTACTGGATCCACGTTGGGAGGATACGTGCATGACACCTAACGACAACGGCTGCCTCTGATACTAACTTGGCTGACTCTGTAGTATCACGTGGCCTTTTTAAACCTGCCTCAAAATGGATCTCCATTCTTCCTCCTTTAGATTTTGTTAATCTGTCAAGCATTATCCCTGATGTCTGTTTCCGCTTGCGCCGTGGTGCTAGTTCAACAATGAATATGGAAAGTGTTAGTGCACATCAAACTGTGAGAGTACATATAAAGGAGCAGGCAACTTCAACTTGACTCGGTCAGGTACCGTCTTAGTGTTGATGCTCATGAGGTTCATCTGATCTTGCCAAGTCCTGTTGTGTCAGCAGTGCTTCGAAAGTAGTGTTAGGTGTGAAGGCAACTTGGGAACATGCCACTTGCGAAGCAAACGAATGAGTAACTCGTTGAGATGTCAGTACAGTTGAAGGAGGTGCTGCAACTGGTGGAGCAGGTGATACTGTGTTTGTAGATTTAGTGGGTGGACTTGGACCTTCTACTGCACTATAAGTACAAGCAGAATCTCGAGGGAAGATCCTTTTCCGTTGCACCCGATGAGTAACACCATTCCCTGGGTGGGCCGCTCGGTTTTACAAGAACGAGGCAGAATTTTGGGTTCGGGGAGTAGTGGAGATATACGTACAAAAAATTGTGGATGTAGGTTCGACCGAAAGGCAATGACGCATGGCCCCACATTTTGATATACCGGCGAACGCGTGAAATATTCTACTCAAAATAATGCATAAAAGTTCCTCCAAAAACATCTATAACTAATGGGAAGTGAATGTATGCTTAAAATGAAAATAAAATAAAAAGGTAATAAAAAAGAGAAAAAATAAATTGCAGTTAAAAGAATGACATTTCTAACAAAAATGTGAATGTGAACTACATATGTGTGCACATGACCAACACATATATTGTCAATACAAAATCTAATGCAAAAAATAACTTATGAGTAACATGCACGAATTGGTGATGTGGTGCCTG
The DNA here is from genome assembly GCA_011799875.1 of Thinopyrum elongatum. Classification (NCBI taxonomy): domain Eukaryota; kingdom Viridiplantae; phylum Streptophyta; class Magnoliopsida; order Poales; family Poaceae; genus Thinopyrum; species Thinopyrum elongatum. The sequence continues at coordinate 264,509,935 of CM022301.1, forward strand.
CATCCATAGAGTACAAAAACAATGTGATTTATGACTTGCATGCATGACGTGTTCATGTGCCATAGTTGCATGTCCAGGAAAAAAGCTAGTGGGTTGTACTAGCTATTTAGGAATAGAAGATGTATATATGGAAGTTATAGGGAAAGAGATGACATGTATCTCAATTCCTATGAGCAGGGATTGGAAAAGAGATGTCATTTGGTTCACATCATAGGAACTTTTCTATTGAATCTAGGCTAATGTTTATTTTCCTTTGAAATTGTGGGAGTATAGGAATCCATTCATATGAACCAAGTGGCTCTAAAGCTATAAAAATCATATCATGTTTATTTTGCTTTGAAATGTGGAGTATAGGAATCTATTCCTATGAACCAATTGGCTCTAAAGGAAAAATTCCTATAAAAATCATATCATATAGAGTTCCTATGATATTCCTCCACACCAAAGGATGGATGAAATTGCTGTAGGTGATACGACGGTCTTTCTTTGTACACTCCTCCCCCATCTCTATAGTTACCTCTTGATGATGAATGGAATGATATATACTGGGTATTCTATATGTGCATTTTGTTCTACAAAAACTCGGTAAAACTTTGCGAGGTTCGAATTTTCAATAAAGCTATATGCACTACTTTTTGGAACGGAGGGAGGAGCATACGACAGTTGCTAACTCTCACGTGGAAGATTTGTGTGTCGGAAGAGTGGCTGTTCTGTTAAATGCCATGGCAAAACTAACACTGTCGGATGCCGATCTGACGGTTCTTTCGGCGTTCGTCAGGAAACGGCTTGTGGCGAACATTTGTCAGATATGATTTATGGACACATGCATTGCATTGATACGTGCCCCCCTCTCTCATGCACACATGCATCCTCACGAGTCACGACTCTCCCGAGTCCTCTCGCACCCACCGTCTATCTGTAGGTAGACGTCACACACATATGTGCTCTTCACACTCTACCCTCAGAACTTCTAAAAAATAAAAGACGTCGCACACCTTTTATTTAACCCACACATCACACAATTATACTACTACTCTTGTGGGCACGCACGCACTAGTTCTCTCACACCCACTCACGGGTACACGTAGGAGCACTTTTTTTTAAGCTAGGGGCGCATTTGTTTACAAAGAGGCATCCCAATTGACATTTTGACTCATCTAGTTTTCAACTTCATGGAGGGTCGAGGACCACACGTGAATGATACAGTACATAGTGCGTCCTGGACGCGGTGATTTGATAGTGCGACCTGGAAGCAGTGGCACGTTATTGATCGAGTTTTATTTTTACTTGAACTTTAAATGAAAATTGTGGTTCACACGTATTCAATTTAATAATGGTTGCTACAACAAAATCATTCCACTGTATATATAAGAAGGAGCCCCGGCGCTAGCTTTACTAGGGTTCCTGTTGGGGATATAACCCCATGGTATAACCCACCCTAATAGGGCCGGGTCAGATCATGGGCGGCTTATGAAGCTGGGCCTCAGATAGGCCAAGACGATCAAGATGCAGGACCAAGAAGGGTGGCTCACAAGATGGGCCGGTTTAAAGCCCAAAGTCAGAAGGCGGCCCGGAGGTGCAAGCCGCCATGTGATGACTTGTCTTATAAGGCAAGGCGACTTAGAGTAGAGCTCGGTCATGGATCGTAACCTGACCCGAACTCTTGTAAGCTGGGGGTCTCGAGCTGTATATAAAGGCGAGTCCCTGGCACAAAATAGGTCAAGTTACAATCAATCGAGAGCTAGGTCAAGCGAATCTGCTCCCTCGTAATCGATACTCAATCAATAAGCAATAAGAGTAGGAGTAGGCTTTTACCTCCACCGTGAGGGGCCGAACCTGGGTAAACTCGTGTCTCTCGTTCCCGCTCAACCCCGACAAGTTAATCACCGTGGCGATGGCCTCGCGTCTAAGTCCTTTCACTATGACATCTGCCGTGACAAAACCACGACAGTTGGCGCCCACCGTGGGGCCAGCGCATGGTGGTTTCGAGTTCTTGAAGGGTTTTTTTCCCAGGGATCAAGGGATACGCTGTTGGCAGGATGACCAAGAGTCGCTGCGGCAAGCTCTACATCGACGATGCCGGCTGGGGCCCCGAGGCCGACTCAATCGAGTACGGGTACTAGGTCCCCTTCGGCGGAATCCACGTTTTCATCAGCAAGATCGGCGGATTTGAGCCTGAGCCGAACATCTGCACCAACCTCATCGAGCCGGCTCGGCACGCAACCCAACTGGATCCAAGCCGGCCGGAAACACGCTTTCGTGGGCTTCACGCAAGGGGTGGAACTTGTGGAAAATTCCGCATCTGGAGCAGAGACTCTCATCTACTCAGGTGATGAGTCCTCGACCGAAGAGACGGAGTTCGTATACCAGCTTCAAGATGGTGGGCTTGGGGGGGGGGGTGTTCCGATGGCGACAGTATTCCAGACCCCTACGAGCCGCCATCTTCATGGCAGGCACGGCGCCGGCTCTCACCAACACGACGGCCGGAGCAGCAGCAGCTACTAACCCCTCAGGATCCGGCTCAGTCAAGCCACCGGCTCAAGTCTTGTCTGAGTTGATGAATGAGTTGACAACCTTAAGGGGGACTGAGGTCACGGCGGAAAACCAAGCAGAGCATAACGCAGAGTTCGCAAGGCTTAGGGAACAGATGACCAAGGCCCAAGAGGATATCAACGCTGAAAATACCTGGATGGCAACGGTGCAGGCTCAGATTAATGCTGAGTCGGAGCACTTGAAAGCAGAAGCTTGGCGTTTAAGTCTGGATCAGAATGCCTCCAATGCAGTCCTCCGGAGGAGGCACCAGACCCGTTTGCCCTTGAATTATGTGCTCATGAATCTGTTCAATACACCGGGTGCAGGTCCAAGTACTTCACCAGTTGTACCCCCGACTGCAGAGGCGCCCGGGAATAGGGAGGCGGCTCAGCCTCGTCAGCCAGAGCCGGCCCGTAGGGGCCAGACCCCACCTCAGCGTTTTGCAACCCCACCAGGTCACTTTTCTAACCCGGTGGATAACATGGTGGCGGCGGCTACCCGGCTCAACGTGCTCCCTATTACTGGTGAGTCACCCATTGGAGTGGAAGTACGGAATGCCATTGAGCTTCTTCAAATGGCGATTGCACAGCAGGAGAAGTATTCATACAGTCGTAATCGTGTGCACTCAACTCTTCTCCCGAGCTGTAGTTACAGTCGGTATGTTGAGTCGCCCGCGGTCTCTAGCAGTGAGCAATGCCGTAACCCGCCTTGTGATAACCATCCCTTAATCCACGAACTGATGCTCAAGTAATTGTGGATGAGGCCAGAGCCCTCCGTGAGGCGGCGGCTCACCAGGGAGCTTATCAGCAGACTCCGGTGACCCCTTCAGCTTCGGTGGGAGCCAGGTCAAATTCTAGGACCATTGGGGTGTCGTGTCTAGTGCCGGCTTTGTGTAACACCCCATGTCATTAGCCACAGTAATCACTTTTGATAATGACAAGTCAGCAGGATTAACAGTGCCAAATCATCATTTGCATCATATTGCATTTCAACTCCTAACTCAAATTCAAATTTAAATGAAAGTGGAAAATAAAAGTTGTTCAACATAGAAACTAAAATGTTCAATAAATAACAAATATTACAAAGACAATTCTAAAATTGTAACCAACATTTAATAAATTAATTAGGTAACCCAAACCTCCTTTAACAGTGGCTGAAAATAATATTTAATAACCTTTTATTTAATCTAAATCAAATATGAAATGATGTTTTGCCCAAACTAATTTTTGGTGTTAAGGTATAATGCACTGCTATTTATGAACTGGGTCACACTTTAAAAAAAATCCATTTAGGGCCCAAACAATTAGCAAAGCAGTAAAGAAAAGAAAACAGAAAAAGAGAAAAAGAAAAAGGCCTAAAGAAGCTACTGTGCACTTGAGCCTATCGCTACAGTGCCGGCCCAGCCTGCGCAGCGCCGTCCCCCACCTCCCGCACTGCTCCTCGCCTCGCTGTCAAACACCACGCGCGCGCGCCCCAGGCCCCCCTCGCTCGCCGCTCGACAGCGCGCCCGCGCTCGTGCTGGGGATAAGAGCAGCCCCGCACCCCCCATGGCGAACCCTAGCCCCAGTTTCCCCCTTCCTCCCTCGCTCCCCGCCTCGCCCGACGCCGCCATGATCGGCCCCCACTGAAGCTCGCGGCCACCGCCTCTCCCTCGCCACCCCGACGTGTCCCCGAGGCTCGCCGCCGTCCGCTACATCGCCTGCGCCAACGGGGCGGAGCCGAGGCCCCCTCCATCGCCAAGAACGAGTTTTCTTCCTCACCGGATCGCCGCCGAACACCGTCGCTGATTCCGGCCACCCCACGCCTTCCCCGAGCCCGCTTTGCACATCTGCAGGATCGCTGTGAGCTCCCCTTTCTTCTTCTCCTCGTTGCGCTCTGTTTCCGCCACCGTAGCCCCCTCTCCATGTCATGGCCGAGCTCGTCTCCGCAAGGGCTCGTCGCCGGCAGCCCTGCGGCGACCATTTGGTCCCGCGCCTGTGCCCGTTTAGCTCGCCCGCGCGCGTAGAGCCTCGATAGCCTTTTGCCTCGCTCATTTGCGCACTGCTGCTGCTGATCTACCTCCGCCCGAAGCTCGCCGTCCACTGTGGTGCTCGCCGCCGGCGATTCCGACCACCTCGGCCCGTGGAACCACCGCAGAACGACGCGGCGTGGACCGCCCGATCGAACGCGCCAAACCCCGCCCAAAATGGTACACCGTAGGCGAAACCCGAGCTCGTCGGAGTTCGCTGCCGCGCTCGGGCTCGCCGGAGCGCTCTCCGGCCGGCGTCCGACGTGGCCGGTGGGTCCCACCCCCCCGTGCCACTGACTATGGCCCCCCTAGGCCCCAGTTGACCCGTTGACTCGGGTCAACTACTGACGTGGCCGCCCCCTATCTCACTGACATGCGGGCCCCACTCAATTAAGCTAATTTAAATAAATAGATAATTAGGTAATTAAAATCATAAACAGACACTGACTGCTGGGCCCCACCTGCTAATTAACCCAATTAGTTAATTTAACCCCTCTGTTAAAGCCACAGTGTATGACATGTGGGCCCCACCTGTCTGGTTTGTCTGGTCAGCCGACCAGTTGACCTGCTGACGTCACTTTACACTGTTTCGGATAATGTTGAATTTAAATTCCATAAATTAATAAAAACTTTAGAAAATCATATTAAATAAACCGTAACTCCGATGAAAATAATTTATATATGAAACTTGCTCAGAATTTCGATACGAACCCGGATATGTCCTCCGTATTCCTGTCAGATGCCCCTAGCTATATGAACATTGAACTTTTAGACCGATTTTGATAAATGAATAGTGCCCAACTTTAATTAAATAAATCCAAATAAATTCCTAAATTATCTAAATCATTTAGTTAGGCAGTAGAACACCCCCGGCATATCATTTAGTCATGTCATGCATATTGTTTGCATTTTTGCAGTGAATTTATTGTATCTCTCCCCCTCCTTCTCTCTCGATAGACGCCGAGACCGATGACAATACAGCTGGGTACGACTACGCTCCAGACGAGCAGCCCGTTGACGACCTCTCTCTCTTGCCAGAGCAACCAGGCAAGCCCCCCCCTTGAGCATCCAGATATCGCCCATTCCATTTCTCCTGCTTGCATTAGATTTTGCTACTGTTAATGTATGTTCCTATTCTGATGCATAGCCTGCTTTTGTAACCTGTTCAATGTTACCTTACCTGCCTATGTTAAACTGTTTAGTATAGGTTGGCAGTGAACCATCAGTGACCCCCACCACCTTTCCCTTGTTGCCCCTGCTTGATCATCGACGACTCGATCAATGTGATCGTCGACCAGAGACCGACACATCACCTCACCCCCCCTTAGTTGTACGACTCTGCTTAGTTACTATCGAGTGCCGAGGGTGATACCTCGTAATGCACTCCTGATGAACACTCTGCAGTGTAGCTGTTCGGTCGTGGTCACCGAGGGTGATTCCTCCTTCTCCACTTCCGATACGACTCTGTCGTGCAACCCTTCAGTGTGAACCTCGAGGGTGATACCTCATATGTTAACCCTGATGATTTCGTTGAGTGGAATTCGTCGAGGGTGATTCCTCGGGTTTTCCCCCTTGATGTTATGACCACACGGTTACCTTGACCTTTGTTACAGGCGGGTCCACCCTGGTGGGTACCCGCTGGGGATCTGTGATGTCGAGTGTGCCGGAAGGGCACTCGAGTGTGATATTGTGGCGGAGCTTCAGAGACTCTGATTGTCTCCGCGTGATACTAAATGAGCCTATTGGATTTGGGTGTGTGATCTGAGTGGGTCGACATGCCCTATACGCACTACCACCATGCGGGATTATGGTTATGGGGCCCTCTACGTCGTACGTTTCTCCCGAAAGCTCTTCAGACATCACGGTTAACCGTGCGGGCTGATCGCCGGGAATGGGCTGGATACTTCACTGACGAGTTCAGTGTCGCGCCTGCACCCCGGCCAGCCACGCAACGCGCAGGGTGCCCAGGGCGAAGGCCCAAGACCTCTGGGTGCATAGGTTAGTCCGGCGTGCTGACCTCTCTGCTGAGCCTAGGTAGGGCGCTGCTTCGTGTTGATCTCCCGAGGTCGGGCATTACCCAGCAAGTGTGTCTGGCCAGAGGTGATCGAGCGTGTTGGGTAACAGTAGTGCACCCCTGCAGGGATGAATAATCTATCAATAGCCGGTCCTACGGTAAAGGACGCTCAGTTTGTGTATCCCGATCTACTACTTGAACTGGATACTTGTTACTTAATTGAAGCTTCAGGATCGCTTTCTCGCTGGGAGTCGAGGAAGGATCTCTAGGCTTGCTTCAACATGTTTGCTAAATAAAATGCTATTCTACTCTCTTCTACTGCTGCAAGATGATGGCTTTGTGAAGATGCTAGTCTTCGATAGGACTAGGCCTTCTCTCTATTCTGGCATTTCTGCAGCCCAGTCCACATATACAGCCTTTCTCCTTTGATAATGTTGCATCTGTAGTGTAGATCCTTGCTTGCTGAGTACTTCGGATGAGTACTCACGGTTGCTTTACTTTCTCTTTTTCCCCATACCCCACTTTGATGATACATCAGACGATGGAGCTCCGGAGCCAGATGCCACCACAGGAGCTTACTACCAGGAGGGTCCAGAGGGCACGTACTACTGGATCGAGCCAGCCGACCAGGAGTAGGATTGGAGGCTCCCAGGCAGGAGGCCTTCGCCTTTCGATCTAGAGTCGTTGTTTGTGCTAGCCTTCTTAAGGCAAAACTTGTCTAACTATGTCTGTACTCAGATAATATTTGTATGACTGACTTATGTATTCGGATCCTCGTGATCCCTGGTCTGTAATATTGTGGATCTCCATTTATTTGTGTTAGAGTTGTGTTGTGATATCTTCCCGTGAGTCCCTGTGCTTGATCGTGCATGTTTGCGTGTATGATTAGTGCACGATTGAGTCGGGGGTGCCACAAGTTGGTATCAGAGCCGACTGCCTGTAGGAAGCCCCATTCCAAATTCCTTGGCCGAAGTTGAGTCTAGAAACCAAAAAACTAATTTACTAACTTGGCTGTGTGGCTTACGGGCCCACGTCGCCAACTGGGTGGTATTAGGATCTTTTATTCCTCGTCTATACTCTGGGACTCTGATCTCTCTTCTATTCGGGTTAAATTAATTTTACTAACACCGACACTTAGGATCTCGTAAATCCCATCTACCCGGAGAGCTAGATATCTGTGCGATTTCCCTGTCATTGATCTGATTAGTCTGATAATCATTTTCCTTTCCATTGTTTTGTTTAACCTTTCTCTCCGAGTTGTGTTAAACTTCTCATTGTCATTTGACAATTCTGAATTTTCCTCTGTTTCAGATGGATCATTTATTTCCACCGCATCCTACGACACAGCTTGTGCTTCGCACTTGGGCTCGTGATGCCCCTGGGTTTCCAGCTATTCTGATCGCCCTCCTGACCAGACTTGGCTACCGCTGGTACCCCGAGTACATGGTCTACGAGGATTCCCGTGAGTTCAATCAGGAGCAGTACCATGCTAATGTTCGTATCTATGATCAGCAAAATGACTCAGACACCGAGCTGCACCTTTTCCACGGTATCGGCGTGACGATTGAGATGGCAGTACATGATGCCGCCTACTCTACTGTCGCATGTCTCCGAGGACAGTACAACGATATCTTGGATGACTCTGAGTTCCGATACATTCCTCATGCCCCTGCTGGAGATGCTACTGGATACTACACAGCTATCTGTGCCCCGTACGAGCCTCGTCGCTACGACCAGCGTGTTCTGATTTAGTGCACTCAGGCTCTGGATCGCACTATTCGGGCTCTTGCCATCGAGTTGGTTACCACTCGAGCATGTCTCTATGATGCTATGACGCAGTTGCTACCCGCTGTTCGTGCAGGGATACATTCGGAGCACATCCTTTATCCGCGCAGGACTCAGATGTATGCTGGTATTGATTGGCCTGCTGTTGGAGGCCACACACCTGCACGTGCACCTCTTCTTACAGCTCGAGACCAGATTCTGCATCAGAGTGCACATGGAGCGCAGGATCCTTCCGCGACAAACATTCGTCGTCCGCACTCGCAGTTACCCCGTTTCAGTGGTTTTCTCCGACGTTGATGTAGCCTTTGCTATGTCTCGTTGTGTACTTCCTTACCGCGTGCCTGTGCGCCGCCTAGTATGTCTAGTTCTAAATTTGCGGCGTTATGCTATCTGCATGTACCCTACTCTGTGTATGGATCTGTATGTCTTAATTGACTACTGTTATGCATCTGTTACACTGCTTAATTGTTGTCGAGTTACATCACGCTTGTCGCTAAACACTCGCAATTGCTTTTACTAAACTACCCCTGTTGATACTTAGCAGGATGGTTAGACCAGGTGGTCATGGTCATGGTCGTGCCCCTGAACATCCACCACCGCCAGACTATATGGCAGCTATGATGCAACAATTCGAGCTCAACCGCCAGTTCATGACTGGGATCATGGCTCAGTTTCCGCATCAGAACAACCAGAACCAGAACCAGAATCCTCCTTCAATAACACTGCCAGAGTTTATGCTGCTTAACCCCACTCAGTTCCGCAACTCTGACAAGCCACTGGATGCAGATGACTGGCTCCGCGACATCAGTCACAAGATGGAGTCAGCTAATGTCGCCCCTGCCAACTTCGTCACCTTCGCGGCCTTTTTCCTAAAGGGTCCTGCTGCTCAATGGTGGGACACCCACAAGCGTTCACTGCCTGCTGGAATAGTGGTTACTTGGTATGAGTTCCAGGCTGCTTTCTGTGCCCGTTATATCCCTCAGGCAATTATGGAACGGATGAAGACCCAGTTCCGCAACCTCACTCATGGCAACAAGACTGTCGAAGCTTATCAGCGGGAATTTTTTGACCTCTCCCGCTATGCTGAAGAAGACATCGCCACAGATGCTCGTAGACAAGAGAAGTTCCGTAATGGACTCCACCCAGACCTCGAGCTTGCCCTTGCTGCTCAAGACTTCAATGACTTTTCAACTCTTGTGAATAAGGCTATTCTGGTTGAGACCGCTTAGATGAAACACAAGGACTCGCAGAAACACTATCGTGATGCTGGCTCATCTTCGGGCTCAGCACAGAAGCGTCGAGTCTGGATTCCCAACAATGTGTTCCGTCCAAACACCTCTGCGCCCAAGAACAACTATGCCGCACCACGTCTGCCTCCTCCACCACCGAGGCAGCCAAGAGCTCAAGCTATTCAAAACAATGCTCCTCTTCGTCCTGAAGATGGTCTGTGCTTTAAGTGCCGCAAACCAGGTCACCAGGCTAAAGACTGCCGCCAGACTCAGAATCAGTTGGCTTTTCCTTGTACTGACCGTGGCAATGGATGTGGCAACAATTAGACCCGTAACTATAATACTGGGTCTGCTGCACATGGTCGTGGACACGCTTACAACATTGATATCGAAGAAGTTCAGGATCAACCTGCCACTGTGATGAGTACCCTTCTCGTTAACTCAGTACCCGCTTCTGTATTATTTGATTCAGGAGCATCGCATTCATTCATGTTTGAAGCATTTGCATTATCTCATGACATTGCATTCGAAAAGATGAACCTGCCAGTAGTTCTCCGCACCCCTGGAGGCCAGTGTCAAACCACTATGATGGCACACAATGTCCCTGTTGAAATCGAGGGATTTGAATTCCTGGCCTCACCTATTATCCTGAAGTCTTCTACCATAGACCTCATCCTCGGAATGGATTGGTTGAAAGCTCACTTTGCTTCGATCAATTGTGCCACAAAAGTTGTACAACTTCTTCACCCCACCGATTAGATAGTGAATTATACCGCCCGCATTACTCGAGATGCTGAAGCTCAGATATATGCTCTGAATGCTTTGAACGCCTCACCTCTGGAAGGGATCGAGAACGTTCCTGTCGTTCGAGATTTTCTGGACATTTTTCCAGAAGAACTTCCAGGAATACCCCCGGCTAGAGCTGTCGAGTTTGTCATTGACTTGAAGCCTGGCACTGTCCCTATTGCCAAGCGTCCTTATAAGATGCCTCCGCACCACCTTCTCGAGCTTAAGGAAGAAATCAATAAGTCACTTAAGAATGGTTTCATCCGCCCCAGTTCCTCTGCTTGGGGAGCACCGTCTCTCTTTGTCAAGAAGAAAGATGGTACGAATAGGTTGGTTCAAGATTACCGTCCTATCAACCAGGCAACCATTCAGAATAAGTATCCGCTTCCCCGGATCAATGACTTATATGATCAACTTGCTGGATCATCGGTGTTCTCTAAACTCGACTTGAGGTTGGGTTATCACCAGATCCGTGTCCGTGAAGAGGATATTCCCAAAACTGCATTCGTCACTCGTTATGGCTCCTATGAATACACCGTCATGTCATTTGGCCTAACGAATGCTCCAGCTACGTTCTCCCGTCTGATGAATTATATATTCATGGATTACCTTGACAAATTCGTCGTGATTTATTTGGATGATATCCTTATATATTTCAAGAATGAAGAAGAACATGTCGAACATCTTCGCCTTGTTCTGGAGAGGCTTCGAGAACACAAGTTGTATGCCAAGTACTCCAAATGCGAATTCTGGTTATCTGAAGTGACCTATCTTGGTCATGTGATTACCAAGGATGGAATTGCTGTTAACCCGGAACGAGTTCAGGCTATTCTTGACTGGACTCCCCCGAAGAATGTCAAGCAAGTCAGAAGTTTTCTCGGACTCGCTAGTTATTGCCGTCGATTCGTTGAGAACTTTTCCAAGATTGCAAAACCATTGACGAATCTGCTTCACAAAGGTGTTAAATTTGAGTGGACAGAAAAATGTCAAGAAAGCTTTCAGACACTAAAAGATAAGTTAACATCTGCCCCAGTGCTAGCACCCCCGGATTCCCAAAAGGATTTCATGATATACTGTGATGCATCTCGACAAGGATTAGGCTGTGTCCTAATGCAAGAGCGTAAAGTCATTGCTTATGCCTCTCGACAATTACGTCCTCACGAAGAAAATTATCCCGTGCACAATCTCGAACTTTCTGCGGTTATTTATGCTCTGAAGCTATGGCGACATTACCTTCTCGGTAATCATTGCGAGATATATACGGATCATCAAAGTTTGAAGTATTTATATACTCAACCAGATCTGAACCTTCGTCAACAAAGATGGCTCGAAACAATTGCCGATTATGATATGAATATCTCATACACCCCTGGCAAGGCTAATGTAATGGCCGATGCTTTGAGTCGTAAGGCTTATTGCAACAATCTTATGGTTCAGGAAGCACAACCTATGCTTTATGAAGAGCTTCACAAATTGAACCTCCATATTGTTCCACAGGGTTATCTCAATACCCTGGTTGTCGAACCAGATTTAGAGCACAGCATTAAGATTATACAAAAGTATGACTCTGAAGTTGAAAGGATTAAGTGGTACCTCGAGAAAGGAAAGCCGTCGGAATTCCATCTTGATAAGGATGGGATCCTATTTTTCCAACACCGTCTCTTCGTACCCAAGTTCAAGGATGAGAGGGAACACGTTATGAAGGAAGCTCATGACACTCCTCTGTCAATTCATCCTGGTAGCACAAAGATGTACTGTGACATTTGTCAGAGATACTGGTGGCCTAATATGAAGCGAGATATTGCTCGTTATGTTTCTGAGTGTGACGTCTGCCGACGCATTAAAGCAGAACATCAAAGGCCTGCTGGAACTCTGCAACCCCTTGAAATTCCTGAATGGAAATGGGACAAGGTCCAAATGGATTTCATTATTGGTTTTCCCTGATCTCAGAAGGGTCATGATGCTATTTTTGTCGTCATTGACCGATTCTCCAAGGTTGCTCACTTTCTGCCAGTTAAGGAGACAATCACTGCTAGTCAGTTAGCAGACTTGTATCTTTCCCGAATTGTGTCACTCCACGGTGTTCCGTTGGAAATCAGTTCGGATCGTGGCAGCCTCTTCACCTCAAGATTCTGGAATAGTTTCCAAGAAGCTATGGGAACTCATCTGTCTTTCAGCACCGCTTTTCACCCTCAGTCACAGGGTCAAGTTGAACGAGTTAATCAAGTGCTCGAAGATATGCTTCGAGCTTGCGTCATCTCCTTCGGTAAGAAATGGGAGGAATCTCTCCCGTATGCCGAATTCTCTTACAACAATAGCTATCAAGCTAGTTTGAAGATGGCACCGTTTGAAGTTCTTTACGGACGTAAGTGTCGAACCCCTCTAAATTGGTCAGAAACTGGGGAACGCTCACTCGTCGGACCGGACATTATCCAACAAGCTGAAGAACAAGTCCACATCATCCATGAACATCTGAAAACTACTCAGTCTCGTCAGAAAAGCAACTATGACCGAAAGCACCAGGAAATAGTCTATCAACCTGGCGAGCAAGCTTACCTCTGCGTCACTCCGTTGAAAGGCACTCATCGGTTCGGAATCAAAGGCAAGTTAGCTCCTCGCTACATTGGCCCGTTCCGTATTCTTGCCCGTCGAGGAGAAGTGGCATATCAGTTGCAATTGCCACCAAATCTTTCTCAAGTGCATAATGTCTTTCATGTATCCCAACTGCGTCGTTGCTTCAAGGATCCTATTCGAGCTATGGATCACGAAATGCTTGAATTACGGGAAGATCTGTCTTATCCAGAATATCCCATCCGTATTCTTGATCAAGCTGAACGTCGGACTCGTCAGAAGTCAATCAAATTCCTCAAAGTTCAGTGGTTCAATCATTCTGAAGATGAAGCCACTTGGGAATGCGAGGATCGTCTTCGTGGAGAATACCCCGCTTTCTTTCAGTTTTCCTCTTAATTCTCGGGACGAGAATTCTTGGTAGATGAGGAGAATTGTAATACCCCATGTCATTAGCCATAGTAATCACTTTTGATAATGACAAGTCAGCAGGATTAACAGTGCCAAATCATCATTTGCATCATATTGCATTTCAACTCCTAACTCAAATTCAAATTTAAATGAAAGTGGAAAATAAAAGTTGTTCAACATAGAAACTAAAATGTTCAATAAATAACAAATATTACCGAGACAATTCTAAAATTGTAACCAACATTTAATAAATTAATTAGGTAACCCAAACCTCCTTTAACAGTGGCTGAAAATAATATTTAATAACCTTTTATTTAATCTAAATCAAATATGAAATGATGTTTTGCCCAAACTAGTTTTTGGTGTTAAGGTATAATGCACTGCTATTTATGAACTGGGTCACACATTTTAAAAAATCCATTTAGGGCCCAAACAATTAGCAAAGCAGTAAAGAAAAAAAAACAGAAAAAGAGAAAAAGAAAAAGGCCTAAAGAAGCTACTGTGCACTTGAGCCTATCGCTGCAGTGCCGGCCCAGCCTGCGCAGCGCCGTCCCCCACCTCCCACACTGCTCCTCGCCTCGCTGTCGAACACCACGCGCGCACCCCAGGCCCCCCTCGCTCGCCGCTCGACAGCGCGCCCGCGCTCGCGCTGGGGATAAGAGTAGCCCCGCACCCCTCTGGCGAACCCTAGCCCCAGTTTCCCCCTTCCTCCCTCGCTCCCCGCCTCGCCCGACGCCGCCATGATCGGCCTCCGCTGAAGCTCGCGGCCACCGCCTCTCCCTCGCCACCCCGACGTGTCCCCGAGGCTCGCCGCCTTCCGCTACGTCGCCTGCGCCAACGGGGCGGAGCCGAGGCCCCCTCCATCGCCAAGAACGAGTTTTCTTCCTCACCGGATCGCCGCCGAACGCCGTCGCTGATTCCGGCCACCCCACGCCTTCCCCGAGCCCGCTTTGCACATCTGCAGGATCGCTGTGAGCTCCCCTTTCTTCTTCCCCTCGTTGCGCTCTGTTTCTGCCACCGTAGCCCCCTCTCCCTGTCATGGCCGAGCTCATCTCCGCACGGGCTCGTCGCCGGCAGCCCTGCAGCGACCATTTGGTCCCACGCCTGTGCCCGTTTAGCTCGCCCGCGCGCGTAGAGCCTCGATAGCCTTTTGCCTTGCTCATTTGCGCACTGCTGCTGTTGATCTACCTCCGCCCGAAGCTCGTCGTCCGCTGCGGTGCTCGCCGCCTGCGATTCCGACCACCTCGACCCGTGGAACCACCGCAGAACGACGCGGCGTGGACCGCCCGATCGAACGCGCCAAACCCCGCCCAAAATGGTACACCGTAGGCGAAACCCGAGCTCGTCGGAGTTCGCTGCCGCGCTCGGGCTCGCCGGAGCGCTCTCCGGCTGGCGTCCGACGTGGCCGGTGGGTCCCACCCCCCCCGGTGCCACTGACTGTGGGCCCCCTGGGCCCCAGTTGACCCGTTGACTCGGGTCAACTGCTGACGTGGCCGCCCCCTATCTCACTGACATGCGGGCCCCACTCAATTAAGCTAATTTAAATAAATAGATAATTAGTTAATTAGTTAATTAAATTCATAAACAGACACTGACTGCTGGGCCCCACCTGCTAATTAACCCAATTAGTTAATTTAACCCCTCTATTAAAGCCACAGTGTATGACATGTGGGCCCCACCTGTCTGGTTTGACTGGTCAGCCAACCAGTTGACCTGCTGACGTCACTTTACACTGTTTCGGATAATGTTGAATTTAAATTCCAGAAATTAATAAAAACTTTAGAAAATCATATTAAATAAACCGTAACTCTGATGAAAATAATTTATATATGAAACTTGCTCAGAATTTCGATACGAACCCAGATACGTCCTCCGTATTCCTGTCAGATGCCCCTAGCTATATGAACATTGAACTTTTAAACTGATTTCGATAAATGAATAGTGCCCAACTTTAATTAAATAAATCCAAATAAATTCCTAAATTATCTAAATCATTTAGTTAGGCAGTAGAACACCCCCGACATATCATTTAGTCATGTCATGCATATTGTTTGCATTTTTGCCGTGAATTTATTGTTTCTCTCCCCCTCCTTCTCTCTCGATAGACGCCGAGACCGATGACACTACAGCTGGGTACGACTACGCTCCAGACGAGCAGCCCGTTGACGACCTCTCTCTCTTGCCAGAGCAACCAGGCAAGCCCCCCCCCTTGAGCATCCAGATATCGCCCATTCCATTTCTCCTGCTTGCATTAGATTTTGCTACTGTTAATGTATGTTCCTATTTTGATGCATAGCCTGCTTTTGTAACCTGTTCAATGTTTCCTTACCTGCCTATGTTAAACTGTTTAGTATAGGTTGGTAGTGAACCATCAGTGACCCCCACCACCTTTCCCTTGTTGCCCCTGCTTGATCATCGACGACTCGATCAATGTGATCGTCGACCAGAGACCGACACATCACCTCACCCCCCTTAGTTGTACGACTCTGCTTAGTTACTATCGAGTGCCGAGGGTGATACCTCGTAACGCACTCCTGATGAACACTCTGCAGTGTAGCTGTTCGGTCGTGGTCACCAAGGGTGATTCCTCCTTCTCCACTTCCGATACGACTCTGTCGTGCAACCCCTCAGTGTGAACCTCGAGGGTGATACCTCATACGTTCACCCTGATGATTTCGTCGAGTGGAATTCGTCGAGGCTGATTCCTCGGGTTTTCCCCCTTGATGTTATGACCACACGGTTACCTTGACCTTTGTTACAGGCGGGTCCACCCTGGTGGGTACCCGCTGGGGATCTGTGATGTCGAGTGTGCCGGAAGGGCACTCGAGTGTGATATTGTGGCGGAGCTTCAGAGACTCTGATTGTCTCCGCGTGATACTAAATGAGCCTATTGGATTTGGGTGTGTGATCTGAGTGGGTCGACGTGCCCTATACGCACTACCACTATGCGGGATTATGGTTATGGGGCCCTCTACGTCGTACGTTTCTCCCGAAAGCTCTTCAGACGTCACGGTTCACCGTGCGGGCTGATCGCCGGGAATGGGCTGGATACTTCACTGACGAGTTCAGTGTCGCGCCTACACCCCGGCCAGCCACGCAACGCGCAGGGTGCCCAGGGCGAAGGCCCAAGACCTGTGGGTGCATAGGTTAGTCCGGCGTGCTGACCTCTCTGCTGAGCCTAGGTAGGGCGCTGCTTCGTGTTGATCTCCCGAGGCCGTGCGTTACCCAGGAAGTGTGTCCGGCCATAGGTGATCGAGCGTGTTGGGTAACAGTAGTGCACCCCTGCAGGGATGAATAATCTATCGATAGCCGGTCCTACGGTAAAGGACGCTCAGTTTGTGTATCCTGATCTACTACTTGAACTGGATACTTGTTACTTAATTGAAGCTTCGGGATCGCTTTGTCGCTGGGAGTCAAGGAAGGATCTCTAGGCTTGCTTCAACATGTTTGCTAAATAAAATGCTATTCTACTCTCTTCTACTGCTACAAGATGATGGCTTCGTGAAGATGCTAGTCTTCGATAGGACTAGGCCTTCTCTCTATTCTGGCATTTCTGCAGCCCAGTCCACATATACAGCCTTTCTCCTTTGATAATATTGCATATGTAGTGTAGATCCTTGCTTGCTGAGTACTTCGGATGAGTACTCACGGTTGCTTTACTTTCTCTTTTTCCCCATACCCCACTTTGATGATACATCAGACGATGGAGCTCCGGAGCCATATGCCACCACAGGAGCTTACTACCAGGAGGGTCCAGAGGGCACGTACTACTGGATCGAGCCAGCCGACCAGGAGTAGGATTGGAGGCTCCCAGGCAGGAGGCTTCGCCTTTCGATCTAGACTCGTTGTTTGTGCTAGCCTTCTTAAGGCAAAACTTGTCTAACTATGTCTGTACTCAGATAATATTTGTATGCCTGACTTATGTATTCGGATCCTCGTGATCCCTGGTCTGTAATATTGTGGATCTCCATTTATTTGTGTTAGAGTTGTGTTGTGATATCTTCCTGTGAGTCCCTGTGCTTGATCGTGCTTGTTTGCATGTATGATTAGTGCACGATTGAGTCGAGGGCGCCACACTTTGCGTGACAAGTGCCTTCCCAAAGATTTTAAGGGCCCTCTCAAGGTGCCCAATTACACGGCGGATCTCCCTCTGGAGGCTTGGATTGAGAGCTACGAGCTAGCCATGGAGATGTTGGACGTCAATGATCTAGTCTGTGCCAAATATTTCACTATGATGTTGGAAGGACCGGCTCATACATGGTTAAAGAACCTGCCCCCAACTCTATCAATACTTGGGCGGAATTGAAGGACAACTTCATCAAGAACTTTCAAGGGACTTGTAAACAGCCAATGACAATTGTTGATTTGGAGCACTGTGTGCATCGAGAAGATGAGTCGGCTCATCATTGGCTCGCCGGGTTGCGACCGTCATTCATTCTTTAGAAAGTATTGGGGCGTCTCAAGCTGTGACGCTCTTGAAGAAAAACTGTCACTTTGACCCCCTTAAGCAGAAGTTAGGGCGTCTCAAGCGTAAGTGTACAGATATGGGCAAGCTTATGGATGTACTTACCAGGTATGGCGACTTTGATACTACCAAGGATCCGAGCTCTGATGATGATAAATCTGGTAAGGGTAAGAAAAACGGCGGTGGCAAGGGCCAGCAGCAGCACGCCTCGGCTCAACATGGTAATCAGAATAACCAAAGCAATGGGGGGAAGCGCAAGTACTCTGATGGCAGTTCAGATTTTGTGGCTAACACCAACACCGGGTTCAAAAACTAGCGTCACAATGGTAATGGCAAGCCGCCTTTCAATGGAGGAAAGCCTTTCAATCTGGAGGCAATGCTCAATGACCCTTGCCCGAAACACAGTTATCCTAACAAGCCGTCTACTCATGTCTGGAAGGATTGTTATATCATGCGGGATTTCAGGAATCAGAGCCTTCACCGGCATCATGGCAATAATAATGGGCCGCCCGGTGGGTCAGGATCTGGTTTTCAGGATTCTGGGTTTAGTGGTGGCGGCTCAACTTCTGGCTATCAGGGTCAGGGTAACCGTGGTGGTCATAATCAACAGTCTGGTCAGAGTAATCAGCAGCAAAATAATCAGTCAGGATATCAGAGTAATCTAAAGCAGCTTAATGGTGGCCAGTATCACGTCTTCACTATGAACATGTGCAAGCATGACCAGAAGGTCCATAAGCGAGTAGTCAACATGATTGAGACGGCAGTGCCTCAGTATTTAAGATGGTCAGAGCAGGTAATCACATGGAGCCGGGCGGATCACCAGCCCCGAGTTGATGATCCGGGTCATCTAGCCCTGGTGGTTGCCCCTCAGGTGGGTGGTTATAAATTTACAAAGGTACTTATGGATGGTGGCAGCAGCATCAATATATTGTACTATGATACTTTCCATCGGATGAGCCTAACAGACAAGGATCTCAAGCTGTCTTCCACGGTTTTTCATGGAGTGGTGCCTGGCAAGTCGGCTTACCCGGTGGGAAAGTTACTCTGGAAGTGGCTTTTGGTGATGAGTGTAACTACAGAGCAGATACACTGTGGTTTGAGGTGGTCAAGATCAAAAGTTCTTATCATGCTTTATTTGGACGGCTGGCTTACGCCAAATTCATGGCTCGCCCTTGTTATGTACATCTGCAGCTTAAGATGCCAGGGCTAGAGGAGAGAATCACAGTTCATGGGAATCGCAAACTCGCCTTGGAGTGCGAGGAAGGAGACACGGCTTATGCAGAGTTGGCCTGTGCCATGGAGGAGCTCAAGTATTATAAAGGTAATGTTGATCCGGCTGATATGACCCCTCTGAAGAAGCCTGATGCGGCTTGAAACTGCGTCGATATTTCCCCAAAGAGGAAGGGATGATGCAGTACAGCTACGGCAGGTATTTTCGTTAGTTATGAAACCAAGGTATCAATCCAGTAGGAGGCTAGGCCAAGCTATGTAAACGGTACCTGCACACAAAGAACAAATACTTGCAACCCGACACGTAATAGGGGTTGTCAATCCCTCCTCGGGCAAAAGATAGATTGGTTTGTATGATTTTGGATAAATAGATCTCGCAATAACAAAAAATAAAATAAATAAAGAAAAAGTGCAGCAAGGTATTTTTGGGTTTTTGGAATAATAGATCTGAAAACAAAAGCGAATAAAAATAGATCGGAAAGCAATATGATGAAAGATAGACCCGGGGGCTGTAGATTTCACTAGTGGCTTCTCTCGAGAAAATAGCAAACGGTGGGTAAACAAATTACTGTTGGGCAATTGATAGAAGATCAAATAATTATGATGATATCCAGGCAATGATCATTATATAGGCATCACGTCGAAGATTAGTAGACCGAAATGATTCTGCATCTACTACTATTACTCCACACATCGACCCCTATCCCGCATGCATCTAGTGTATTAAGTTCATGGAGAAATGGAGTAATGCAATAAGAACGGTGACATGATGTAGACAAGATCTATTCATGTAGGAATAGACCCCATCTTGTTATCCTTAATAGCAACGATACATGCGTGCCTCGCTACCCCTTCTGTCACTGGGAGTGGACACCGCAAGATCGAACCCATCACAAAGCACCTCTTCCCATGGCAAGAAAAATCGATCTAGTTGGCCTAACTAAACCAAAGATTCGAAGAAGAAATACGAGGCTATAAGTAATCATGCATAAAATAGATCAAAGAACTCAAATAACTTTCATGGATATAGATCTGATCATAAACTCAAACTTCATCGGATGCCAACAAACACACCGCAAAAAGTCATTACATCAAATAGATCTCCAAGAGACCATTGTATTGAGAATCAAAAGAGAGAGAGAAATCCATCTAGCTACTTCCTACAGACCCATAGGTCTATGGTGGACTACTCACGCATCATCGGAGAGGCACCAATGAGGATGATGAACCCCTCTGTGATGGTGTAGATTGGATCTCGTGGTTTTGGAACTTGCGGCGGCTGGAATTGTGTTTCGACGTCTCCCCTAGGGTTTCTGGAATATTTGTTAATCTAAAGGGCAAAGAGGCGGTGTAGGAGGTCTCCGTGGGGACCACAACCCCCCCTGGGCACACCCTGGTGGGTTGTGCCCCCCATGGTCCTCCCCTCTGGTACTTTCTTGGCCCCCAAGGTGTCTTCTCGTCCAAAAAAAATCTCCAAAAAGTTTCTTGGCATTTAGACTTTGTTTGGTACTGATATTCTGCGAACTAAAAAACAAGCAAAAAACAGCAACTGGCACTGGGCACTATGCCAATAGGTTAGTCCCAAAAAATGATATAAAGTTGCTATAAAATGATTGCAAAACATCCTAGAATGATAATATAACAACATGGAACAATAAAAAATTATAGATACGTTGGAGACGTATCAGCATCCCCAAGCTTAATTCCTGCTCGTCCTCGAGTAGGTAAATGATAAAAATAGAATTTTTGATGCGGAATGCTGCCTAACATGTTCATCACGTATTATTTTTCTTTTGTAGCATGGACATTTGGACTTTTAGATGGTTCAAAGCAATAGTCTATAATTGACATGAAGACTTTAATACTCAAGCATATCAATAAGCAACCGTGTCTTTCAAAATATCAATACTAAAGAAAGCTATCCCTAGCCCATCATGCTCAATCATTGATCCATTCACGAAGCACACTCAAATATTAGCTACATCCAATGCTCAAGTATGATCATAGTGCCCCTTAGTTGGTGCTTTATAAGAGAAAATGGAGACTCAAATAAAAATAAAAATTGCATAAAGTAAATAGATAAACCCTTCGTAGAGGGAAGTATGGATTTGTAGAGGTGCCAGAGCTCAAAGCAAAAAAATGAGAGATAAAAACATTTTGAGAGGCATGCTTTTCCTGTCAACGAAAACGACCGAGTAGTTCCCAATACTTTCCATGCTAGATATATCATAGGCAGTTCCCAAATAGAAAATAAAGTTTATTTCTTTTTCCACCATTCTTTCACACTCCACGGCTAGCCGTATCCATCGGTACCGTCCATACCAACACTGTCCAAGGAATTTATTATTTGACAACGTAAAGTAAATTTCTTTTTCATTTCAGGACTGGGCATCCCTATTACCGCCTTACTCTCGTGCAATGACAAGTGAATAAACACTCATCTTGAGAATAACACATCTAGCATGGAAAAATATTGGTCACCCCCTGCCGCTTCATTAGCGGTACGGGCACACAAAAAGGAATTTATTTTGAAAATTAGAGCTGGCACATACAAATTTGCTTAGAACGGCATGGAAATACCGCATATAGGTAGGTATGGTGGACTCATATGGCAAAACTGGGTTTAAGGATTTTGGATGCACAAGTAGTATTTCTACTTAGTTCAAGTGGAGGCTAGCAAAAGATTAAGAAGCAACCAACCAAGAAATGAAAAATCTCATAAACAAGCATTAAGCATAACTAACACTGAATAATGCACCACAAGTATGATGTAATTTCATTCGTAACTATTGACTTTCGTGCTTGCATAGGGAATCACAAACCTTAACACTAATATTCTTACTAAAGCATAATTACTCACCAACATGACTCACATATTACTATCATCATATCTCAAAACTATTACAAAGAATCAAGTTTATTTTATCCAATGATTTTCATGAAAGTTTTTATTATATCCCTCTAGAATATCTATCACTTTGGGACTAGTTTCATATATTGCCATTGCTTTTGACAAGCTCAAATAAATTTAAGTGAAGAACATGAGCATAAAAATTTCATCTCTCAAAATAATATAAGTGAAGCATGAGAGAATTTCTTCAAAATTACTAACTCTCAAATCAATCTAAGTGAAGCATGAGAGTATTTCTCCAAAAATATTAAAGCACACCCTGCTCAAAAAGATATAATACAAGACGCTCCAAGCAAAACTCATGATATGTGACAAATAAAAATATAGCTCCAAGTAAAATACCGATGGTTGTTAGAAGAAAGAGGGGATGCCTTCCGGGGCATCCCCAAGGTTAGTTGCTTGGTTCTCCTTGAATATTATCTTGGGGTTCCATGGGGCATCCCCAAGCTTATGCTCTTTCTACTTCTTATTCCTTCATCCATCGTGATCTCACGCAAAACTTGAAAACTTCAATCAAACAGAACTTAACAAAAACCTTCGTGAGATCCGTTAGTATAAGAAAACCAATCTTCACTTTAAGTACTATTGCAAACCTATTCATATTTTATTATTGCATTATACCTACTGTATTGTAACTTTACCATGGCTTATACCCCCGATACAATCCAAAGATTCATCAAAATAAGCACACAATGCAACGAAAACAGAATCTGTCAAAAATAGAATAGTCTGTAAAGACGCGCATTTATATCATACTTTTGTAACTCCAAAAATTATGAGAAATTAGGAAGTCGTAGGAAATTTTTATATCAATCTTTTGTAAAAAATTCAGAATTTTTAGTAGCTTCTGTGAATTTTCAAAATTCTTCTACTGGACGCAAAAGTTTTTGTTTTACAACAAGATCAAATCAACTATCACCCAACATGATCCCAAAGGCTTTACTTGGCACAAACACTAATTAAAACATAAAAACACAATCATAACAGTAGCATAATTGTGCAAACACTCAAGAACAGAAAGAAAATGCGAAAATAAATTTTATTCATTGGGTTGCCTCCCAACAAGCTCTTTCTTTATAGCCACTAGATGACCCGTTGCGCCGATGGTGCAAAGGGCGGGAGCAAACCATGCAAGTTAGAATATTTATAGACTGACGGCTACTTATATTGCCTTGTGAATGTTAGCATAGTATTGAATTAAGAGTGATAACATGGTGTATTCTTCAATACTTCTTTCCCCCATTCCCTCCACCTATTTATAAAATTGTAATCGTTAGAAAGTACTTTGATAAACATATCACAATTCTATGCAAACACGTAAAACATAAGATGTTTATATCAAGTAATAAACCCAAGGGCCTTTGCAAAGTTATGTAAAAGGTTTCATATGAGATCTATTGATAAGCGGTAACATATGACCAATAAGCATGTGATGTGTTCCACTATTTACTTTCAAGCACAAGAAGTTTCAGGTACCTATCAATTTCATATAAGGATTTTATATTAGAATTTAGGACGGTCCCAAACAATGTGCACCAGTAATTAACACATGCAACCATGCTTACATAGCGCAGCTTCAGTTACTTTCAGCATCTTGAAAACTCAGAAAGCATAATCTGTTTTCAGTCCTGTATAAGACCCATTTAAGCCCTCCTGGTGCTTTCAATTTTGAAACCTTGTACATAGTCGAAACTGAAACATCAATGTGCACAAAGGTTATTCTTCTACTGAATCACCGGAGCAAATAAGCACATGTCACCACAAACAAGGCCTTGACCAAGCGACATAGTCATATTTTAGAAAATATGTAGAACCTCCCCCATCGGACTTAGTCCCTCAAAATGCAGACACCTAGAGACATTGAAACAAATTAGCACCACAGAGTTAATGACAGAGAACCTATCGATGAAATTTCATCTAAACCACCGAAATTTACCGATTGCACCAGTTACTCAAATACTCGATATAAACAACATTTATTTGCTTAGCAATTGGTACCGACTTATTTTTCACAGAATGACATCACAAGTTTTAGGATGCCTCTCCTAACTGAAGACATAAAAGCTCCACTTACAGCATGGACCAACAGTGTGTCTTTGGCTATTATATATGTAATAATATTAATGTATGAATAGGTATATGTTACCACTGTTATTAGCATAGGGATCTAGGAGAATAGACTCAAGTGAAGATGATAGATGGAAATCACATTGTAATGGTGACCTTCTTTTCAGTAAGCATCCATTTTATGAATTTATCATGATGATGCTTCAACAAGCCTACGATTAATTTTGGAACTCTGATTTTGCGGACTTTGTACACTCTACCATTATGTAAACACCCCATGAATAACCCTACACCATTCACTGGTAATATAATATCCCAGAATACATAGTTGTACCGTGCAGTGTAGACCCTACAGTAACATGCACACACAATAGTTACTTGGGGAGAACCTTTACAGAATGGGAAATGAGTTGTTATTTGCATAACTGCTTAATGGAAAGTGCATACCTCTCCATCAGGAAGAACCACACCCCACTTCTACCTTCAAAGCTAACAACAGTTAAGTGCAACACCTATAGCAGACCATATTGCTTCCAGTCAAAATTAAATCACCAACCTTGTGTTAGCCTTGCATGTCTCAAATGCATAGGCTGGAGTTTCAAATCCACATAGATTTGGTGCAAGCCAAGCCTCCTCTCATTCACACCATCAACGTTCTTGCACACCAAAATAGCCATAAAAATAACATGTTGTGAGATGACTAGAGGAAATGTAGACCAAACACAATAGAATCAAACAGGTTCCTAAAGGGGAATTAGAGTCTCAAAAATATTACCCATGGGTTTATTTGACAAGCAGCAGAAAAAGGAAATATAACCAAGCAACTTCTTTAGGAGTACCATACGAACCTTGTTTCAGCACTTTGTCCATCCCAAATACCCCTGGCACTTTTGTAGGAATCTTGGCAAGAAAATAATCTTAAACCCCAATCATAGATTCAAAACCACATCTAGCTAAATTCCTCAAAATATCAAAAAGCTGTAAAAACCAAGATTATGAATGCTACAACCCTCCTTCCCATGAATGTTGCCGAATTTAGCATTTATCACGCCTCAGAACTGAATATTAGACCACTTGCATGTGACGCCCCCGGCTTAATCATGCACTAACCATACACGCAAATGCACACGATCAAGCCTAAGGACTCACTTGAAGGAATCACAACACAACTCTAAAACATAAATAAAGTCATACAAGCTTTATATTACAAGCCAGGGGCCTCGAGGGCTCGAATACATAAGCTCACATACAAGCATTAGCGGAAGCATTAGATATCTGAGTACAGATATAAAAGAAAGACAGATAAGCCTTTAAGAAGGCGGGGCAAAAGAAAACACTACGATCGAAAAGGCGCATGCCTCCTGCCTGGGACCCTCCAATCCTACTCCTGGTCGTCGGTAAGCTCGTAGTAGTAACCACCCTCGGGGTGGTAGTAGTAGTTGTCGATGGGGGCAGCTGGCTCTGGGGCTCCGTCATCTGGTTGCATCAAACGGATATGGGAAAAAAAGGAAGCAAAGCAACCATGAGTACTCATTCGAAGTACTCAGCAAGCAAGGATCTACACTACATATGCAACATAATCGAAGAAAGGCTGTATATGTGGACTGGGCTGCAGAAATGCCAGAATAGAGAGAAGGCCTAGTCCTATCGAAGACTGATACGTCTCCAACGTATCTATAATTTATGAAGTATTCATGCTGCTATATTATCATTCTTGGATGTTTTACAATCATTTTATAGCAACTTTATACCATTTTTGGGACTAACTTATTGACATAGTGCCCAGTGCGAGTTGCTGTTTTTTTCTTGTTTTTTACATCGCAGAAAATCAATACCAAACGGAGTCCAAACACAGCGAAATTTTTTGTGGATTTTTATGGACCAGAAGGCATCCAATGGGCCAGAGCAGCACCTGGGGGGTGCCCCGAGGGGGGCACAACCCACCAGGGCATGCCTGGGCCCCCAGGCGCGCCCCGGTGGGTTGTGCCCACCTCGGTGGCCTCCCGCACCGCCTCTTCGCCTTATAAATTGCCAAATATTCCAAAAACCCTCACGGAGACCCTAGATCAGAAGTTTCGCCGCCGCAAGGCCTCTGTATCCATGAGATCCAATCTAGACCCTGTTCCGGCACCCTGCCGGAGGGGGAAATCATCACCGGTGGCCATCTTCATCATCCCGGCGGCCACCATGATGAGGAGGGAGTAGTCCACCCTCGGGGCTGAGGGTTTGTACTAGTAGCTATGTGTTTAATCTCTCTCTCTCTCGTGTTCTTGAGATGTCACGATCTTGATGTATCCCGGGCTTTGTTAATATAGTCGGATCATATGGTGTTTTCCCCTCTCTATCTTGTTGTGATGAATTGAGTTTTCCCTTTGAGATTTCGTTTTATCGGATTGAATACTTTTATGGATTTAAGAGCACTTGATATATGTCTTGCATACGAATACCCGTGGTGATAATGGGGTATTATATTGATTCACTTGTTATATGTTTTGGCACTCAACTCGCGGATTCCCGAGGTGACATTGGGGTAATCTATGCATAGGGGTTGATGCACGTTCTTGTCTTTGTTTCTCCGGTAGAAATCTTGGGGCACTCTTTGAGGTTCTTTATGTTGGATTGAGTATTACGATTCTGAATTTGCTTTGGTGTTATTTTAGTACGAACTCTTGGATAGATCGATCGGAAAGAATAGCTTTGAGGTGGTTTCGTACCCTACAAACAATTTATTCTTATGTTCTCCGCTAGGTAAGAACTTTGGAGTGATTCTTCATCGCACTTTGAGGGATGGTTATATGATCCAATTAGATTAGCATTGTTGAGAGATTGCACTAGCGAAAGTACGGACCCTAGGCCTTGTTTTCAAGCATTGCAATACCGTTTGTGCTCCATTTTATCAATTGCTACCTTGCTGTTTTTATTTATTCAGATTATAAAAATATATTTCTACCATCCATATTACACTTTTATCACCATCTCTTCGCCGAACTAGTGCACCTATACAATTTGCCATTGTATTGGGTGTGTTGGGGACACAAGAGATTTCTTGTATTTGGTTGCAGGGTTGTTTGAGAGAGACTATCTTCATCCTACGCCTCCCACGGATTGATAAACCTTAGGTCATCCACTTGAGGGAAAATTGCTACAGTCCTACAAAACTCTGCGCTTGGAGGCCCAACATGAGTCTACAAGAATAAAGTTGCGTAGTAGACATCAAGCTCTTTTCTGGCGCCGTTGCCGGGGAGGTGAGCGCATGAAGGTATATCTTTAGATCTTGCAATTGAATCTTTTAGTTTCTTGTTTTATCACTAGTTTGGTTTATAAAAAGAAAACTACAAAAAAATGGAATTGAGGTTGCATCATATTATTCATCTCTATAATGTCTTTCGTGAAAATGATGGAAAGGAAAATTGTGCTCAATTGATAGAAGAAGAATTCTATAAAATGTTTGACAAAAAATCTTTGAATGATGAGCATGATTGCAATGTTGTTTGTATGAATTCTTTGAATATCCATGATGCTAATGATATGCAAAGCAACAAGCTTGGGGATGCTATGTTTGATGAAGATGATATTTTTAGTCCCCCAAGTTTTGATGTGCAAATTTGTTATAATGGTAGCATGCCTCCTATTTATGACGATTGCATTGATGAAAGTGGGTTTGGAATAGTGTAAACTCTAGGTATTAATGATCCCACTATTTTGGAGGGTGTTGAATCTTATTGTGATAATTATGAAAGTGGATTTGGAGAGGTCATGACTTTATTTAGTGATGAATCCACTATTTTGGAAGAGGTTTCAATTGATTATGACAACAAAGTTGCTATCTATGATGATTATGGTGATGACATGTGTGCTATAAAGAATAATGATAACCATGAAACTTGTCATCATAATTTTAATGTTCAATTTGATTATGCCAATCAAGAATCCCATGATAGTTATTTTGTTGAGTTTGCTCCCACTACTATTCATGAGAATAAATTTGCTTATGTGGGGAGTAAGAAAATTTCTATGCTTGTGGATCATGAAAAGAATGTTTTATGTGATAGCTATATTGTTGAATTCATTCATGATTCTACTGAAAATTATTATGAGAGGGGAACTTATGCTTTTACATATTGCAATAATATCAAGTTTCCTCTCTATGTGTTGAAAATCTTGAAGTTTTGCTTGTTTTGCCTTCCTATGCTAGTTGATTCTTGTTCCCATAAGTTGTTTGCTCACACAATCCCTATGCATAGGAAGTGGGTTAGACTTAAATGTGCTAGTCATATGCTTCATGATGCTCTCTTTGTGTTTCAATTCTTATCTTTTATGTGAACATCATTGAACTCATCATGCCTAGCTAAAAGGCATTAAAGAAAAGCGCTTGTTGGGAGACAACCCAACAATTTTACCTACTGTTTTTGTGTGTTCACATGGTTATTCTACTGTATTAATCATGTTTTATTGCTTTTATTTCAATAAAGTGCCAAGTAAAGCCTTTGGGATAGTGTGGATGATAGTTGACTAGAATCTGTGCAAAAACAGAAACTTTTGCGCTCAGTCTAGGAATTTTGAAAATTCACTGTAAAGTGATTTTGATCTGAATTTTTTACAGGTGATATATATACAAATTATCTACGTTTTCCTAATTTTTCAGAATTTTTGGAGTAGCAAAAGTATGGTTGGAGTACAGATTACTACAGAATGTTCTGTTTTTGACAGATTCTGTTTTCAATGCATAGTTTGCTTGTTTTCTAGTTTCTATGGCTTATATTGCTCAATATAAATTGTGTAAATCATTTTATACAGTAGTAATTGTGTGGAAACAATTATGAATCTTGTCTTTGACAGTACCAAAGTGAAATGGTTTGCTCTTTATCATACTAACCTATCTCACGAAGTTCCGTTAAGTCTTGTGTGATTGAAGTTTTCAAGTTTTGGGTGAGATATCGATATGAGGAGAATAAGGAGTGACAAGACCCTAATATTGGGGATGCCCAAGGCACCCCCAAGGAAATATTCAGGGAAGATCCAAGCAACTAAGCTTGGGGATGCCCCTGAAGGCATCCCCTCTTTCGTTTTCAACATTATCGGTAACCTCACTTGGAGCTATATTTTCATTCGTCACATGATATGAGTTTTGCTTGGAGAGTCATTTTATTTTATTAGGATTTGCTTTCTGTTAGTTATAATAATGTTTTGAATCTTTTATTTCAATAAAAGTGGCAAGGATAGCCATCACCATGCTTATTTTGCAAATATATGAGTTGCTGTTTCAAAACAGAAAGTTTATCGCTGTTGCAATAATTCTCCAGAAAATTAAGAATGTGATAAAATGTTGAAACTTTTTGCACAATAAGCTCTGATAAATTTTCTACAGTTTGGTAAATTTTCATAATTTTTGGAGTTAAAGAAGTATTGATACTCTTGCATTTTTTACAGACTGTACTGTTTTGGCAGATTGCTGTTATGTTTGCATTGTTTGCATATGTTTGCTTGTTTAATGATTCTATTTGAGGAAAGGAGTATTAAATATGCAGAGGCATTTAGTATGAAATGTTAAATAATAATTTTAGTGATTTGCTACAGTAGAGAATGATAAGGTTATGCATTGATTTATACTAACTTATCTCACGAGTTCTTGTTGAGTTTTGTGTGGATGAAGTTTTTTAGAATTAGGGAAACCGTGTTATGAGAAGAATGAAGAAGACACAAGAGCTCAAGCTTGGGGATGCCCTGGTAGGCATCCCACATTTCTTCATCAACAATTATCGGTTAGTATCAGTTGAGCCTAAGTTTTGGCTTCTTCACATGATGTGTGCTTTTCTTAGAATGTCATTTTAGTTTGTCTTGCTTGCTGTTTTAATAAAATACTTAGATCTGAAAGTTTTTTCAATAAGAGAGAGTCCTCAAATGGCTACCCATTTACATAACTACTAGCTTGATCTTCACTTATATCTTTTTGGAGTAGCTTGTCATTTACTCTTGTGCTTCACTTAATTCCTATGAGTAAATTGTTGAATGAATTGAATTTCATGAAGTTGAAATTATATCATGCCTAGTGGTAGCTTCACATTGGGTTTAGAAAGTGAAATCTTTTGAAGCTTGACAATCACAATATTGGTCATACAAGCAATTCATGAATGATTACTATAAGGAAGAGAACTTTCACATGCAAATACACTATATTGGAAATCTTTTGTGATTGTGAGCCCCCATCAAAATATTATATGCCAAAATTGTTGACGTTGGACAAGGAAGACAACGTAATGATTTATGTTTGTTCATATTCACATAGAAGTTATATTGTCATAGATCCTTCAACATGTGGTGCTTGCCCCCCATCTTTGCTAGCCAAAAATTCCGCACCATGTAGAGGTACTACTTGTGCATCCAAAAACCCTTAAACCCAAATCTTATTTTCAAGAGTCCACCATACCTACCTAAGGATTGAGTAAGATCCTTCAAGTAAGTTGTCATTGGTGCAATAAGGCAATAAAAATTGCTTCTAAAAGTGTTAGATCATTTAGTGTAAGAGAAAATTGAGCGTTGTACGAACTTGTGATGGCAAAGAATAAAAGCGACAGACTGCATAATAAAGGTTGCTGTCATAAGGGGCAATATAACGTGACATTCTTTTGCACTAAGGGATTGAGCATACAAACAAAAAGCGCATGGCAACCTCTGCTTCCCTCTGCGAAGGGCCTACCTTTTAATTTTATGTATTTACTTTCATGCAAGAGTCAAAGTTTTTCTCTCTATTCCTTTTTAGTTTTCTCTTTTGGCAAGCATCATGTGGTGAGGAAAGATCTAGGCACATATATCCAGTTGGATATGGGTAGCATGAGTTATTATTGTTGACATCACCCTTGAGGTGAATACGTTGGGAGGCGAAATTATAAGCCCCTATCTTGCCATTGTATTGGGTGTGTTGGGGACACAAGAGATTTCTTGTATTTGGTTGCAGGGTTGTTTGAGAGAGACTATCTTCATCCTACGCCTCCCACGAATTGATAAACCTTAGGTCATCCACTTGAGGGAAAATTGCTACTGTCCTACAAAACTCTGCGCTTGGAGGCCCAACACGAGTCTACAAGAATAAAGTTGCATAGTAGACATCAAAGACTAGCATCTTTAGCGGTCTTGCAACATTAGAAGAGTGTAGATTAGCACAGTATAAAGTAGTAGCAGTGTTAAGTATCAACCTCGGCTAGAGATCCTTTCTCGACTCCCTGCGAGAAAGCAATCCTAGAGCCCTAGTATCCATTTCTCATCACAAGTATCCAGTTCTAGTTGTATCGATCGGGATACAACTCCGAGCATCCGTTACCGAGGATCCGGCTATGCATAGATGTTTTCTTCCCTGCAGGGGTGCACCAACTTACCCACCACGCTCGATTAACTCCGGTCGGACACACTTTTCTGGGTCATGCCCGGCCTCGGCCAAACGACACACCGCAGCCCTACCTAAAGCTCAGCAGAGAGGTCCCCGCCGGTCTACATCCTAAGCACTCCGGGGTCTTGGGCCCATCGCCCGTTGCACGCCTGGTCGTTGCGAGCAGGGTGGATACCAGCGTCGCCTCGGATGGCCGACACGATCCGACCGTGCCGCAATGCTGAACTGGACGTCTGATAGAGCTTTCGGCTGATGCCACGATGCAGAGTGCCCATAACTATTCCCACGTGATGGTTAGTGCTATCGGGCCAGAGGCCCACTCAGATCAAATATCCAAATCGTTAGTGTATTGGTAGCGTGCGGTAACGAGCAGAGACTCACGATCGATGTGACCCCGTCGCCCCGTCTCGAGGACTTGCGGCAAGGGCTAAGAATTCCCGGCCACGCCTCGTATTTACCTCTCGGGTACCCTCCAGGTCAACCCGACTCCACATCACTCGCGGGTACCCCTTAGGGCCGACCCGATGTCATCAGGGTTCTATGTTAAATCAAAGTAACCGTGTGTCCAAACACCAAGGGGAAACCTGAGGAATCACCCTCGATGGATTCCACCTAATGTAGTCATCAAGGTGAACTTAGGAGGAATCACCCTCGAGGTTCACACTTGAAGTGCTGCACGACAGAGTCATATGGGGAGTGGTGAAGGAGGAATCACCCTCGATGACCACGACCAATTAACTACCCTACAAGGTTAACATCAGAAGTGCTGATGAGGTATCACCCTCGGTACTCGATAGTAACCCAGTAGTGTCGTACAACTAAGGGGGTGATGTGCGGTGCTGGGGCCTGGTCGTCGATCATGTTGATCGAGTCATCTGATAATCCAGCGGGGGCAACTGGGTCAAAGTGGGGTCTCTGGTGGGTCTCTATCCATCCTATACTAAGCAGTTTAGGATAAACAGGTAGGTATCACCAGCAGTTACAAAAACAGGCTATGCATCAGAAATAGGATAAACAGTAGCAACAGCAATTTCTAATGCAAGCATAAGAGAGAAAGAATAGGCGATATCGGCATGTTCAAAAAGGGGGGTGCTTGCCTGGAAGCTCCGCTGAAAGGGAAGAAGGGTCGTCGATCACGTAGTCGATCACAGTGGCATCAGCAGCGGTCTCGGGGTCTGCCGGAGAAGAAGAGGGGGAAGAACAGTAAATACAAAGCACACAGATGAATGACATGGCAATACGCAGAGCTAGTGGTGTTCTAACGCAGTGTTACACGATACCGACGAAAGGGAATAACATCCGGGAATGTTTTCCCGAAGTTAGGCATTTTCAGACAGATGAAACAGAAGGGGATGGTTGCATGTTCGCTATGCTAGGGGCACGTGACAGATGAACGGAGAGTGTATTCGGATTCGTCTCGTCTTTCTGAGCAACTTTGATGTACAAAGTTCTTCCATCCGAGCTACGGTTGAATTTCTATGATTTTCCGAAGTTTTTAAACATTTTCTGGAATCTCTGAAAATTGGCTAAGACCTTAGTTTTAAACATCACTTAGCTGTTTTGCAGAGGCTATAGCTAGCGTACTGTACATCCTTTGAATTAGGGCCTTATATCAAATCTGGGCACTCTGCTGTGATCTACATGACAGTTTCAAGTCCATCTACATTAGTGTCCATTTTCTTGTTCAAATCTTTGTTTGAAAAGTGCTACTGGATGTCAACTCCAGAATCTGTTTTTCAGTTCTTCGAGTTAACAGAACATAGACTTTTGTCATTTTCATAGGAATTAATCCGGGCAACTTTTGGATTTGGTCCAATGGAAAGAATTGAACCCTGTCAAGTGTACTACCCGCACATATTTATTTTAGCTATGTTAAGCTTTGTTTAGTTGCTGTTTTGAGGCTGATCAGGGGGCTAACCAGTGCTGTTTTATAAAAGCTAGCAGCTGCTACAGTAGCTTCGCAGCGGCAACTGAGCATTGTGGACGTCGCCGGCCGGCCGTTTCCGACAGCGGCTGGACGCGCACGTGTGCTCTACGGGTTCAGCGTGATCGGACGCATCCAGTGGCGGCAGTAGCAGGTGTAGGGGCGGCCGGAGTAGAGCTGGGCATTGGGCAGGGTCGCGGCAGCGAGCGAAGGCGACCGAGCAGCAGCAGGGGAAAGGCGAGGTCATGCGATGGCGCGGGTGAGGTGGCTGCAAGAGGGCGCGCCCTGGGTGCGGCGCACGCGGTCGGACGCAGCCAGAGGTCCACGGCAGGCGCGGTAGGACGTGTGCGACGCAGGCACGAGGTACGGCTATGGCGGCCTTGCCGAATGTGGGTGGCTACGGCGACAGAATCAGGCGAAGGAAAAGGGGGGAAAGGGGCGGCAGCTTACAGCGGGTGCAGCGAAGGGCTTGACGGAGACGGGGACGCTGCGGTGGTGGAGGATCGAGCGGCGATGCGCGCCGACCGCGGGGGAGGAAGAAGATGCGTGCGATGGGGAATAGCTCCACGGCTTTGCACCGGCGGCGTGGGCGACGAAGACGAAGGTGCCGGACGTCCGGGACGCAATGGTGCAGCACGGGGTGGCCGGTGGCTATGCGGAC
Source organism: Thinopyrum elongatum (assembly GCA_011799875.1). Classification (NCBI taxonomy): domain Eukaryota; kingdom Viridiplantae; phylum Streptophyta; class Magnoliopsida; order Poales; family Poaceae; genus Thinopyrum; species Thinopyrum elongatum. The sequence goes on from CM022301.1 coordinate 264,543,910, forward strand.
GGCGAGGCCATGGCTACGGGTGGATCGGGTTCATCCAGATCGAGAAGAGGAGTGAGAGAGAGGGGGGTTCTGGCGTGCTAGGGTTTACAGGGGGGTCGAGATGACCTTGTAGGACGCCGGTGCGTCGCTCGATGGCTGGCACATGGCCGATCCAGCCATGGACGCCGCGGGCGCGTCCAGCGCGTCTCCTATGAACAGGAGGTAGGAGGAAACCTCCTGGTGGGCTAGGCTAGCTACTGGCCCTTTGGGCTTTAAGTGTACAGTAGTTAAGTTTCCCCCTCATTTGTTTATTTTTCTGCTTCTATTTATTCTCTGTTTTCTTTTATTCACCACAGTTTTGCACTTCTTTTAAATACCAATTGAATTTTATTCATCATGAAACTTGTCACTAAATACTTCACAATATTTTGGAATGACATACAAAGTTTGAGGTCAATTGGAATTGTATAAATATTTGCTTATTTTGAAAAGGCTATTTTATTTGCTGTTGGACCACTTTATAAATTCCTAGGGCTTAATTGGTGGGTCAAATAAGGTTGGGTTCAACATGGCAAATGATCAGGGTAATTATTGAATAATGCGAACATTTTAGTTCTAAAGTTTGAAAACTTTTATTGTTTGACTTTATTTTAAATTTGAATTTGAATCGTTTTTGAACCATCGCGAGATCGACAACAGTAATCCTGGTGACATGGCATCGTTAGCAGGGATTACTGTAGCATAACTATCCGGGCGTTACATTGCAGACCACAACCAAATTTGTTTTCTTAGATACACCAACATATAAAAGAACAATAAGCATTCAAGTAGAAAGTTGTCCTTACATCGATATGCCCAAGGTCATATCTCCATGAACCTTATTTTACACAATACATCTTTGGAATGTGACATTATAATCGTACCAACCATAATCATAATCAACATCATCATAACAAACTCAATCTGTTTTTTCCAGACAATTAGCACCCAAAATGCAAACCTCATGCTGACACCTAGCATGATAAGGGCCTTAAATCTTCAGTACACATCCTGATTACTATATTCTAAATAATGCGACAAGGAAATACTTTAAGAAAGGAACACAAATATGAAGATAAGGGATACCTTGCTCTCACTTACAACTATTTCCTTCGACCGATGGTATTTTCCTGTTACAGATTAAACCATCTCAGAATAGCAATGTTGAATGCTAGTTTCTATTGAACACACGAAGAGCCACACAACCATTGCAACTGCAAGCAATAAAAGATGGGTAAAGAGATCTCCCATCTAAGGAGGTATCCAATAAAAATCATGAGATGTAGGATAATCAACTTCCTTCTAGAAGGTGAACCGATTAAACAAGATAAAGCAAAAATGGTTTTATCAACACATTATTTGTACCTAATAATATCACAAGACCAGGAAGCTGTGCTGGTTCAAACAGGGCACATGGTTCAAAGTTAAAAATTGGAGGCACTACTTTTGGCTATTAGAAATATATTCATACAAAAGTAGAAAAACCAAACATTGCACATGCTAAAAGAACTAACTTTTGTTTTCAGCAGAATCCAAGAGAATACTCCATTGTCAGGCAAGCATACGGTTGCAGAACACCTGTTTTAGTACAAGCACACTGCAAGGCACCATCCACCCTTGCTTATTAATGAAATAAAATAAAGTATTCCAAGAACATGGATCAGTTATAAAAAGTACCAATATCATGTATCCCTTGGCCTGAGCTTGCTGGTGGGTGCATCCACGACGCCGAGAGCATCGTTCGGGCCAACGAATTTGTGCCGTAGGCATGAAGCTGGACTAAACACAACAACTTACAATGGAGAAAGAGGCGACAATAATCAATATAGCAGCAGAAGTAGTCGCCCGGCCAACAGAGCAGCAGATAAAAAGGCAAGGCAATGCAAGTGCAACAAGACCTGTAGAATAGAACAAATTAGAAACCTACACGATAGACCGTGTTTAATAGAGAGATGTAAAGAGCAAGCACAAACATTGTTAGGCAAAGCAGCAGATAACAAGCCAACCAGAGGAGAGAAATCAACCTACTACCCAGCCGGGCGATCAACCTAGAAGCACATCATAGTTGGAATCAGAGGCTTACAAAGGAATAAGAAGCAGCAGACGACCATGTATGAAAACAGTAAGCACATGGTCTACTGGATTCTGCAACCCATAGATTATTTATTTGCTAGTTAACTTCCCTTTATTATAAGTGGGTAACAAGCATTATTCTTTGCACATATAAACAGTAAGTAGGTGATCTGTTGGATTCTATAACACATATATTACACCTTTCCTTTATCAGTAAGCAGCTACCATTAGTTTGGTCATACATAAACAATAAGCAGGTAGTCTACTGAATTCTGGAACACATGCATTAATAATCTGTGCACTTAGCCTTCCCTTATCAGCAAGCAGCAAATATTATTTGCTGCATATTTTCCCCAAAGAAGTAACCACAGTGTTGCAAAAGCTAAGAAAACTGGGCACATCCCACACACATTAATATTAACCAACATGCACATAACTGTCCTAAAGCAGTAAGCATGAAGCAAACCAACAATAAGCACTAACATGAAAAACTTTCTCATGTCTCCCAACAGTTCAAAAAACCTTCAGGAATGTCTACTAATTAGCAAGGCCATGTTCTAGCGTATAAAGAAATTTTTTCCATCTAGTATATAATACAAAAACAAGTATTCTCTGGAAGGATATATTCATAGATATATCAAATAGACATAGTATACGTTCCAACGATAATGTCATACCTATAGAAGAGACATAGCCTCAAGAAACGGTGCTTGAAATGAATGTTGTCATATTTGTCCATAGTAAATAATCCATTACAGCAGAAATCAGAAGCCAACATCAGTGTGGTTCGCAATAAGAGGAGGCCATTCTATTCATACCTAGCAGTAGCACAACAGTGAATCGAAGACAACCTACTTTACATGGCAAAAGATCCAAGTAAGAAGAAAATCTAACGTGATATCTTACTATATGGATATACTTGAGTTGTTATAAATACTTAGGAATTCAGAATGGCAAATTTAAGCAAGAAAATCACACTGGAGCTGTTATATTTACTTAGGAATTCAGATTATTACATTTCCTATAGAGGCCCTATAACCTGAATAAATGTAGCTGCACAGAAGATCAAGTAAAAAAAGCTTTAGTAGATTCATGAAAGGCAAATGTGAAGATAAAAGGCATGACAGAACTGTCCAGATTTTGTATTAGACAGTCATATATACAATCATTTTGCCTCTATAAAAATCATTGTAATGGTGGATTAATAAATCTGAGCAATTTTAAATTACACACAAAATATCTAAACCAAGCTCTAGTTGGTGCATTTTAGAGAAGTTCAGTTCAGGGAAACTACGGAAGCAAAGGTCTGAAGATTTTAGAATTCCAAAAGTTGTATGATTATTTAAAACTTACACACCTAAAGGGACCATCTAAGCGCAAACCAGCAAGATATGCAAACTAACAAGGGCGTGATAAATTTTTGAAGGAAAAAAGGAAACTAGGGTAAAAGAGCACATGTTATTTACTGATTATGTATATCTTATCCGATTAGTGTTGTCATGGTTTGCTTTCTCCTTCAAGAAAATTATCATGCCCTTGTTAGAGCTAGCAAGCGCAAACGAAAAATGAAGGAACCAGTAAAAGGAGCAATCAAAATGGCCAAAGAGTGAAGACGCTACAGGACCAAGAAGACTGCACCCAAAGTTTGATATTTCAATCAGCTTAATTATTTGGCACGCATCTTTGACACAGCCCTGCCTTTGAACTGTGTTCTGCGACGCAGACAACACAAACTAAAATTGATAAAGTTGAGACAAATAAGGGTACATATATTGTACAAACCAGCGAATGGGTTCTTGAACCAAACTGGCAAACAAAGTTATATATCATGTCATGGTACTTGGCGCTGCAGATAACTGACTATACCAATTGATCCCAAAATATATTTTACATGGATTTTTTTGCACAATGTTACTTCACAAACATGGATTGAAGATGGAATATTTACCATAACAATACTTGCATAAATGGCAAAGCATCTACAAATGGATGCTACATGTAGCGAGTGCTAAACACACATGGGTTTACTTATGAGAAATAAGGAGGAGGAAGGGGCAGGTGAGGGAGAGGAACCTGGAGGTGCAGGGGCACGAATCTGGTCAGAGCTTGACCTTCCTCCTCCTGCTGTTGGTGGCCATCTAGAAATTGGAGCCAGGGGAGTAAGAACAGGACAGCGCCAAGCAGACATGCCCGATGGGCGTCGGTGCACCCACATCTCTTGGTCCATAACCTACCCATCGCAGTGTAAGAGAACTGCCCTGGTTATCACTCATCAGAACGATCGTCCAATGTATAAGTTATTACAGTAATAGATTGATTTCATTATTCTTTTCAGTAATCTTCATGTCGAATACATGAATCAAATGAGTGAAGAAAAGTAAGTGTATGCTGACTGGTACTCGGATACTGAAGGCAAGCCAGTTCATTGTGAATAACCGAGATATCTTTCTGACTCTTATAATCTTTCCTTTCTTCCATCAACACAAATCATATCCTAAGTTCTCAAATCATCTAAAAAAAGGGAAGCAAAAACAAAATGACTTACTGCTTATTTTAAGAACGTGGTTTGATTCCCTCAAAAGCTCAATTACAGATCCCTTTGGTAATTTGTACTCATCCTTGAAAAGTGAAACAAAACTGCAGAAGATCAAGGTGTCAAAATCAGATGAGAAATTAGATATTTATGGTTGAACTTGGCGAGCATAGCATATGCTAAGATTGGACAATATGATTAAACACAACAATGGAGCAAGTATCTATCAGGAACTAGCTAGATCAAGAGAGGAAAACGAAGGAATTCGAGGCTAAGGATTGGGGAATTTCACCCAGATCCGTTTGTATTTGTATTAACTATATATTTTGGTTGGCCATCTTGGGCAATCCAGAGAATTCGAGAATGCGGAAGCCAGCCACAACCCAGTTGTTAAGTAGGTGGAGAGCTCACGGCAAGAGGGGAAAGTAAACAGAGGCTTCACTGTCACGCTACAATGGGCATCCTACGGCTAGCGACGCATGAAAAGTAAGGAGCGATCCCGGCCATTGGTTTCCCAGCCATCTAATTCCCAGAACAGCTACAGTTAACTGAAAACAAGACAGCTATAGCTTCAGTCCTGACATTGCCCCTTCTTGAGACACGACATGACCTCACGGCGTTGTTCCACTTTTGCGCCAAGCTTGTGTAGTTGAACGAAAGAATTCCGGGAACGTATACTTGATGAAATCTGCGTCTTCCCAGGTTGCATCTTCCGGAGGCAAATTGATCCACTGAATGAGCCATTGTACAACTGGAACATTGCGTCGTGGTATCTGATGCACTTGAAGAACTCCAGCTGGTCCTGTCTTAACTGTACCATCTGAATTGACTAATGGCAAGTTAGGACCAGGAATGGACTTGTAACCCACATGCTTTTTCAACTGGCTCACATGGAAGACTGGATGAATTTGCACATTGCTGGGCAGTTGCAACTTGTAAGCAGATTTCCCCACCTTTTGAATCACTAAGAATGGACCATAAAACTTGTTTTGTAGCTTGAGTGCTCCTCTGAAACCAAATGCAGCAAGTCTGTATGGAGCCATCTTAAGATACACTGGGTCTCCCACTTCAAATGTTCTGTCAACTCATTTGGTATCTGCATACTTTTTCATTCGGTTTTGAGCCATAACCAGATTATCTTTAAGTTGTTCCAGTATTTGTTGTTTTGCGGCAAGAAAATCTTGTGCCTCTGTATCTTCAGGTCCAGGAATAGCTAGCTCAGAGATGAGTGGTGGTGCAAAGCCATATAAAGCCTGGAATGGGGACAATTTGATAGCAGTATGATAAGTGGAGTTGTACCAAAATTCAGCCAAGGAAAGCCAGGAGAGCCACTTCTTAGGAGCAGTAGTAGTCATGCATCTCAAATATGTCTCAAGACACTGATTAACTCGTTCTGTCTGACCATCAGTTTGAGGGTGATAAGCAGTACTGTATCTCAGCTGCACTTTAAGGGCAGAGAAGATATCTCTCCACAACTGACTAGTGAAGATTATGTCTCTGTCAGAAATATTCATCTTAGGAGGTCCATGTAATCTGATGATATGATCAACAAAAGCCTATGCTACACTCAGTACAATGTAAGGGTGGGACAGTGGAATGAAATGGGCATATTTCGTAAACCTGTCAACTACCACCATAATCACATCTTTACCTTGGGAACTAGGCAATCCTTCAATAAAGTCCATAGATATGTGTTGCCAAGCCATGTCAGCTACAGGCAGGGGTTCAAGCAGGCCTGGTTGCAGACAATTTTCATGTTTGGCTCTCTGGCAAATAGGACAGGCAGCAATGAAAGCTTCCACATCCATTTTCAGTCCTGGCCAGTAAAAAATACTTTTCACCCTGTGATATGTTGTTCTTCTGCCAGAGTGGCCCCCAACAGGAGAACTATGCAAGGCGAGGAGTAATTTGTTTCTTAGCTGAGGTGCATTACCCACATAATTTTTTTTCCTTTATATCTGATTATTCCAGCCACCAGAGAGTAATCAGATAATGTCTTGTCCTTGTCTAGCACTAGCTTCTCTAGCAGTTGCAAGCTATCAGGATCAGTTTGGTAACTAGCAATCAGATCTTCTGCCCAGGTAGGAGTTATGATGGATATGGCCATGCATTTAGGTAGTACTGTGGCAAGGCATCAACAACTCTATTTTGCACTCCTTTCTTATATTGAATTGTGAAATTGAATTCCAATAATTTCATCATGAGTTTATGCTGCACCCCCTTTGTAATCTTCTGATCAATAATGAATTTGAAGGATTGTTGGTCAGTTTTTATAATTAGCTCCCTGCCTAGCAAATAATGTCTCCATCTCTTAACGGCCTCCAGAATTGCCAATGCTTCTTTTTCATAAGTGGACATGGCTGCATTTCTAGGACAGAGGGATGAATTGTAGTAAGATATAGGTCTGCCTTGCTGCATCAGCATAGCACCAATTCCCTTGCCAGATGCATCAGTCTCCAAAATAAAAGGTTGTGAAAATTTTGGTAGAGCCAACACTGGGGCAGATGTAAGAGCTTGTTTGAGTTGCTGGAAAGCTTTGTCATGGTCAGATTGCCAAGAAAACCCTCCTTTCTTGAGAAGGTCATGCAGGGGTCTACAAATCACTCCATATCCCTTAATGAACCTTCTATAATACCTAGCCAGCCCTAGGAAACTTCTTAATTTTGTGACATTTCCAGGAACTGGCCAATCTGCTATAGCTGCTATCTTCTGTGGATCAGTAGCAACACCTTGTACCGAGATCACATGTGCCAAGTACTCTACTTGTTGGACTGTAAATACACATTTAGATAATCTAGCATAAAGCTGGTGTTCTTTCAACAATTCCATGACCAATTTTATGTGTTCCAAGTGCTCTTTCAGATCTTTGCTATAGATGAGGATATCATAAAAAAATACTAATACAAACTTCCTCAAGTAAGGCCCAAATATGGTGTTCATTAATTCTTAGAATGTACCAGGAGCATTGGAAAGCCCAAATGGCATAACCAGATATTCAAAATGTCCCAAAAATGTTCTGAAAGCTGTTTTGTGTATATCTTCAGGTGACATTCTGATTTGATGGTAACCAGATCTCAGATCCAATTTGGTGAAACATCTTGCTCCATGTAATTCATCCAATAAATCCTCTATAACTGGTATAGGAAATTTGTTCTTAATTGTCATGGAATTGAGTTTCCTATAGTCAGTGCACAATCTCATGGAGCCATCTTTCTTCTTAACTAACAAAACAGGAGCTGCAAAAGGGCTTTGACTGTGCCTGATTAAGTGTGCAGCTAGCAAATTTTTTAATTTGTTCTTCCATTTCTTTCTTCTGATTTTGAGGCACTCTGTAAGGCCTGACCTGGGGAGGTGAAGCTCCAGCCACCAGAGGAATCTTTTGGTCCAAAGCTCTATGAGGAGGTAATTCCTTGGGTTCTTCAAACAAGTCTGCATATTCCAATAGCAACTTCTGAATTTGTGCAGGAGTTTTGAAATCATCACCAGCATCCATGATAATGTTATGAACTTGACATAGGAAAACTTCAGCTCCCTTATCAATCAATTTGCTCATTTTCTTGGAAGGTACTTCTTTCAGACTAGCAGCATTTGTGAACATAGCTGCAGAAACAGTTTGCTTGCCCTCTTGTGTGAAACTGAATGTTTGTGCAGGGATATCAAATGAAATTGGACTGACTGCAGTAAACCAATCATAGCCTAAAATAGCATCACGACTGGGCAAGGAGAGCACTCTGAAGTTGTGAGACAATGTGAGTTCGGCAATCTGAAATTCACAATTAGGCACTACTGCAGCAGACAACAATATGCCCCCACCAGCTACTGATATCTTTCTAGATTTTACTAGCAACATGTTGCAATTGGCATTAACTGCAAAATCCTGATTAAGGAAAGATGAACTACTGCCAGAATCTAGCAGGGCCACTGCTCTTTTGCCATTAATATGAATAACCACAGTAGGAGTTTGAACTACTATTTGTTGTCCCATTGCAAAAGCAGAGATGAACATCACTTGGTCTCCCTCATCTACTGTTTCTACTTGATTTGTTTGTTGTTGTTCTTCACTTTCAACCACTAGTTGCTCATCTACTTCTTGTTGCATGACATCTATATTAGGAACTAGCTTGCATTTATGTCCATGAACCCATTCGTCTCCACATCTCCAACACTCCCCTACTTTCCTGATCTTGTGAGTATTGTTAGGAAGGTTTTCCACATGTCTTAATGGAATTTTTTGTTGATCAGTGGGTGTACTACTCTACTTAGGTTGAACACCACCAGAATTTTTCTGATAAAAATTGGTGTATGGTACTATACTTTTCCTGGGCACTGTATTTACTGAAGGATGGCAAGGTTCCACATCTTTGGCTAACCAGTAAGCATCAGTAAGTGTCTGAGGTCTCAATGGCCTTAGCTGGAATTTTATGCCCTCTCTCAAACCATTTACATAGCATCTCACAAACCATGATTCCCCTAGCTCAGGATTTTCTTCTTGGACATCAGTCATTAGATCTTCAAAGCTTTTTGGATACTCAGACACAGTACTGTTGAGATGCTTAATGGAGTTAAACCTTTCTGTCAAATCATAGGAGCCATGTGCAGAAAATCTTTTTGTTACTTCAGAACAAAAGTCCTTCCATGGAGGTTTCTTCTTCAGCAAACCAGACCTTCTTAACCACACATCAGCTTCACCAACAATGTATAACTATGCCAGAGATACTTTGTATTCTTCAGGTGCAGCTGACATTTGGAAATATTTGTTACACTGCCTAATCCATCACACAGGATCTTCTCCATGGAACATAGGAAAATCCAGCTTGGGGCCCTTGCTCATGGTCTTCATGAACTGTACTTGCATTTCTTGCTCATAGGTTTTAGAATAACCCTGCCACAATTGCCTGTCTCTGTTTTGTTGATAATATTGCTGAAATGTAGGAGTATGAGGATTGCCCCTGCAGTCACAGGAGTTCCCAAAGCATTTGCATCATCTGTTCTTCCCTGCTGAGCATAACCAGGAGGTATAGTGCGTCTGCTAGTTCTAATTGGTGGTAAATTATTTTGCATCTGCATCTCTTCCAACTATCTAGTTTTCTCTCTTTCTGCTTCTAGGTGTTTTCTGAGTTGTTCTGTTCTAATTGCTTGATTCTGTACTTGCTCTTGCAACAATGTAGGGGACTTAGGAACCTGTTGAGAGCTGGATGGAAGGTCATTTTCACTTCGATTGCCAGTTGATTTCACCAAGGATTTGAGCACTGTATTAATTGTTGACAACTATTTACTTAAATCCCGCACAACTTGTTCGACTCCTCCCACTTGATGCGATATTTCCTCTTGCTTAGAACTGATGAACTGAACTTCATTGTTCAATTTCGCCACATCTGACTGCATCTGAATACTATCTCTCTGCAGAGCTCCAAATTCATCACGCATAGAGAGTACCTCCTGTAGATCCGCGCCATCAACTTGCTTCACGTGCCCCATCACCGCGATCAGAAGCAGAAGTCAAGAATTTTACCACTGGTATGCCAGCAACCGTTCCCCAACTTCAGATCCTACTGCCGCCACGATCCACACTGCCCTGGTACACGGATCAGTGCATAGACACGGAATTTTACCGATCAAACAATGCGTTCGAACAACCGCTCTGGCTCGACCGATCTGTACCTGAACAATCGCTGCCGCCGCACCACCACACCGCTGCCCGCCCGTTAACCCCGCTGCCAAAGCTGCCCTAAGACACGCCGCCGCCGAGAAAAGGGGTGGGAACAAGGGTGGGAATCACCGATCAAAGGAAAATTTTGCCCACCAGCACGCGCCTCCTCCGAGAACCGATGGCATCTGATACCAATTCGTCAGGAACTAGCTAGACCAAGAGAGGAAAACAAAGTAATTCAAGGCTAAGGATTGTGGAATTTCACCCAGATCCATTTGTATTTGTATTAACTATATATTTTGGTTGGCCATCTTGGGCAATCCAGAGAATTCAAGAATGCGGAAGCCAGACACAACCCGGCTGTTAAGTAGGTGGAGAGCTCACAGCAAGAGGGGAAAGTAAACAGAGGCTTCACTGTCACGCTACAATGGGCATCCTATGGCTAGCGACGCACGAAAAGTAAGGAGCGATCCCGGCCATTGGTTTCCCAGCCATCTAATTCCCAGAACAGCTAGAGTTAAGTGAAAACAAGACATCTATAGCTTCAGTCCTGACAGTATCATTCAAGTAAACCAACACTGACACACTTCAGTAAATATAGTCTGAATATTTCCGGACTACGTCTTAGGGTTTGGGTTCAGGGGTGTGAACTGTGCGCACGCGCGCGCACAAACAGGTAGCCAAGCTGCGAAAAATCCATCGACAGCGGCTCAGATCCCGCGCCAGCCCGACTAATCCCTCGACCGGAACGCATCACGGGCCCCGCCTCTCGGTCCCTAGCCCGTGTCGCCGCGGACGTCCCTGCCGCATGGGCAGCATCCCCGAGGGGTCCCCTAGCCGGCGCGGTGTGAGGGGCGGCGACTCGGCGAGTCCGTCGGTCGGGAGCCTGGCCGGCACCGGCGGATCACGCGCCTCCTCGTGCTCCTCCGGCAGTACGGCACGGGCGTGCCATGCAGCCAACCAGCAAGCTCTGCCGCCTGCCGCGCGCACGCGCATGCTAACGGTCACATTGATGGCGAAGAAGAGGAAGGCGGCGAAGCAGCCGTGGGAGTCGACGGTGGCGGCGGGGGAGAGAGAAAGAGAGGGAGGGGGTGAGGATGAGGGGGAAGCCGCTGGGGACCGGGGGGAGGCGGTGGGCTGAGGTGGGGAGGCGGCTAGGATTAAGGAGGTGCAAGCGCGTGGGGTGTCGCTACCTGCTCTCTTGCTCGATCGATTCTGCTCGCTCGATTTTGCTGCACTATTCATAGCAACACGTGGATGGCTTGGTTCTGCCTAGCAACTAGCTCGTTCTTTATATGTTTGATTAAGATAGGCTTGAGATTTTATTGATGCTCACATGAAAGATAAGAATTGAAGCACAAAGAGAGCATCATAAAACATGTAACAAACACAATTAAGTCTAACATACTTCCTATGCATAGGCATATTATAAGCAAACAAATTATCAAGACAAGAATAATCTAGCATATGCATGGAAGGACAAAGAAACAATAGCAATCTCAACATGAATAAAGGTAATTTAGTAACATGAAAATTTCTACAACCATATTTTCCTCTCTCATAATAATTACATGTAGCATCATAATCAAATTCAACAATATAGCTATCATATAAAATATTTTCTTCATGATCCACATGCATGCAAAGTTGACACTCTTTAAAAATAGTGGGATTATCATCAAATAAAGTCATGACCTCTCCAAGCCCACTTTTATCAAAAATTTCGTAAGATTGAACATTGTCCAAATATGTGGGATTATTTTTACCTAGAGTTGACACTCTTGCAAACCCACTTTCAATATTATTGCAAACATATTCATCTTGAGGCTTAAATAAATTTTCAAGATCATAGGAAACATTATCACCCCAATCATGATCATTGCAATAAATAGTAGACATAACAAAATCATCATCCCCAAGCTTGGGATTTTGCATATCATTAACACAATTTTCATTAATAGAATTTATAACAACATCATTGCAATCATGTTTTTCATTGAAAGAGATATCATGAATTACTTTATCAATTTCTTCTTCCAACACTTCATCACAATCTTCAGATTCATGAATTTCAAGCAAAACTTCATAGAGATAATCATGTGCACCCAATCACTAGTAATTGGTTCATCATAATTGGATCTTTTAAAAAGATTAGCAAGTGGATGAGGATCCATATCAATAGATTTTTAGCAAGAAAAGATGCAAGCAAATAAAAGGCACATGGTAACACAAGCAAACAAAAGATCTAACGACAAAAAGGCAAGCGGAAAAGAAGGCAAATTTTTGTGAAGTGGGGGAGATGAGAATGAGAGGCAAATGACAAATAATGTAAATTGCAAGGAGACGAGATTTGTGATTAAGAACCTGATAGATCTTGACTTGATCCTCTCTGGCAACGGCGCCAGAAATTCCTTTTGATGCGGCTTGAAACTGCGTCGGTATTTCCCCAAAGAGGAAGGGATGATGCAGTACAACTACGGTAGGTATTTCCCTCAGTTATGAAACCAAGGTATCAATCCAGTAGGAGGCCAGGCCAAGCTATGTAAATGGTACCTGCACACAAAGAACAAATACTTGCAACCCGACGCGTAAGAGGGGTTGTCAATCCCTCCTCGGGCAAAAGATACATTGGTTTGTATGATTTTGGATAAATAGATCTCGCAATAACACAAAATAAAATAAAGAAAGAAAAAGTGCAGCAAGGTATTTTTGGGTTTTTGGAACAATAGATCTGAAAACAAAAGCGAATAAAAATAGATCGGAAAGCAATATGATGAAAGATAGACCCGGGGGCCGTAGATTTCACTACTGGCTTCTCTCGAGAAAATAGCAAATGGTGGGTAAACAAATTACTGTTGGGCAATTGATAGAAAATAAAATAATTATGATGATATCTAGGCAATGATCATTATATTGGCATCATGTCAAAGATTAGTAGACCGAAATGATTCTGCATCTACTACTATTACTCCACACATCGGCCGCTATCCAACATGCATCTAGTCTATTAAGTTCATGGAGAAATAGTGTAATGCAATAAGAACGGTGACATGATGTAGACAAGTTCTATTCATGTAGGAATAGACCCCATCTTGTTATCCTTAATAGCAACGATACATGCGTGCCTCGCTGCCCCTTCTGTCACTGGGAGAGGACACCACAAGATCGAACCCATCACAAAGCACCTCTTCCCATGGCAAGAAAAATCGATCTAGTTGGCCTAACTAAACCAAAAATTCGAAGAAGAAATACAAGGATATAAGTAATCATGCATAAAAGAGATCAAAGAACTCAAATAACTTTCATGGATATAGATCTGATCATAAACTCAAACTTCATCGGATCCCAACAAACACACCGCAACAAGTCATTACATCAAATAGATCTCCAAGAGACCATTGTATTGAGAATCAAAAGAGAGAGAGAAAGCCATCTATCTACTTCCTATGGACCCATAGGTCTATGGTGGACTACTCACGCATCATCGGAGAGGCACCAATGAGGATGATGAACCCCTCCGTGATGGTGTAGATTGGATCTCGTGGTTCTGGAACTTGCGGCAGCTGGAATTGTGTTTTGATGTCTTCCCTAGGGTTTCTGGAATATTTGGGAATTTATAGGGCGAAGAGGCGGTGCAGGAGGTTTCTGTGGGGATCACAACCCCCCCTAGGCGTGCCTTGGTGGGTTGTGACCCCCATGGTCCTCCCCTCTGGTACTTTCTTGGCCCCCAAGGTGTCTTCTGGTCCAAAAAAAATCTGCAAAAAGTTTCGTGGCATTTGGACTTCGTTTGGTACTGATATTCTACGAAGTAAAAAAAGCAAAAAACAGCAACTGGCACTGGGCACTATGTCAATAGGTTAGCCCCAAAAAATGATATAAAGTTGCTATAAAATGATTGTAAAACATCCTAGAATGATAATATAACAACATGGAACAATAAAAAATTATAGATACATTGGAGACGTATCAAAGCCCACTACAGAGACAGACCCGCCACTGAAGTTTAAGTCGGCGAAGGATACACAACAAGTTGACTTTGTCCCTGGTGATTCTTCTCAATAGTTCACCATTGGGACAGGGATGGATCCCAAATAGGAAAGTGTGCTCATCAAATTCATCCGTGAGAATCGGGACACTTTGCATGGAAGCCTTCTCACATGCCAGGTGTACCGAGAGAGTTCGCCGAGCACTGACTTAATATTGATCCTAAGATGAAACCTGTTCACCAATTCCTTCACCATTTTAATGAGGAGAGGCGTAAGGCTATTGGAGAAGAAGTGGCCCGGCTCCTAGCTGCTGGGTTCATAATTGAGGTGTTCCACCCTCAGTGGCTGGCTAACCCGGTACTTGTGCTTAAGAAGAATGACACTTGGCGTATGTGTGTTGATTATACAGATCTTAACAAGGCGTGTCCGGCTGATCCATTTGCTCTCCCTCGCATTGACCAAATAATTGATGCCATAGCGGGTTGTGAGAGTTTGTGCTTTCTGGACGCTTATTCTGGTTATCATCAGATCAAGATGGCAGTGGAAGATCAGGAAAAGACAGCTTTCATCACCCACTTTGGAGCTTTTTGTTATGTGTCTATGCCTTTTGGGCTCAAGAGTGCCCAGGCGACTTATCAGCGTTGTGTTTAGAATTGCTTTCCTAAGCAGATTGGACGGAACATTCATGCCTATGTGGATGACATTGTGGTTAAGTCAAGGAAGAAAGAAACCTTGCTTGATGATCTGAAGGAGACCTTTGATAATATCAGGGTGTACAAGATGATGCTTAACCTGGCCAAGTGTGTTTTCGGCGTGCCAGCAGGTAAATAGCTAGGTTTCCTAGTCTCAGAGCGGGGCATTAAGGCCAACTCAGAGAAGATTGAGGCTATTACCTCTCTTTTTAAGCCGACATGTATCAACGATGTTCATCGCCTGGCGGGTCGCATTGTAGCCCTAAGCCGGTTCATAAGCCGCCTTGGGGAGAAGGCGATTCCCCTATATCAGATGGTGAAAAAGACTGATCACTTTGTCTGGAGCGATGCAGCTAATGAGACGTTTGAGGCGCTCAAGAAGCAGTTGGCTGAGCCGCCCATCTTGGCTGCTCCCATAGACAAAGAGCCTTTGCTCCTTTACGTGGCGGCTAATAATAAAGCCATCAGTGTGGCAGTTGTCGTCGAGCGCAAGGAGGCGGGTAAAGAGTATCCAGTATAGTGGCCAACTTATTATGTCAGTGAAGTTCTCACGGTGTCCAAGCAACGATACCCACATTGTCAGAAGCTGGTGTTTGGGGTGTTCATGGCCAGTAGAAAGCTTAAGCATTATTTTCTTGGACATCCAATCATGGTGGTTAGTTCTGCTCCGCTTGGTGACATAATTCAAAACAGAGAGGCTACAGGCCGGGTTGCCAAGTGGGCTATTGAACTTGGACCGCACCATCTGAAGTATGTACCCAGAACAGCCATCCAGTCTCAAGCTTTGGTGGATTTTATAAATGATTGGACAGATCTATAAACGCCTGAGGAGAAGCCTGACAATACATATTGGACTATACACTTTGATGGGTCCAGGCAGTTGGAAGGCTCGGTGGCTGGAGTTATTTTGGAATCTCCACGAGGTGATAAATTTTGTTATGTCTTAAGGCTCATGTTCCCTTGTACTAACAATGCAGCTGAGTATGAAGCTTTGCTCCATGGACTCTGAATGGCTAAGGAGATGAACTTGAGCCGGGTTAGGTGCCTGGGTGATTCAGACTTGGTTGCACAGCAAGTTTCAGGAAAGTGGGATTCTAAAGATCCACTTATGGCGGCTTATTGTCAGGCAGTGAATAATATTGCTGGTCTCTTTAAGGGTTACCAAGTGGATCACATAGACCGACAGAAAAATGAGGCGGCTGATGCACTATCTCAGCTTGGGTCACAGCGTAAGCCGGTTCCCCCTAATGTGTTCCTTGATGTGCTGCACAATCCTTCTGTTAAATTGCCTTCAGAGGAAGATTTTGCTATTCCTCACCCGGAGGGACAGTTGGTGGCGGCTCTTCATGCCATCCCTGACTGGGCGATGCCTTATCTGGCTTACCTGACTCGAGGCGAGTTACCTCAAGATGAAAATCTGGCTCGGTAGATTACAAGGTGGTCTAAGTCCATGACTATTGTCAATGGCGAGTTACACAGATGTAGTGTGACTGGCGTGTTCCAATGTTTTGTTTCCCCCGAAGAAGGCCGTGAGATCCTACAAGAAATTCATGTAGGTGATTGTGGTCATCATGCTGGATCACGATCTTTGGGGCTAAAGCTTTTCGTCATGGGTTTTTCTGGTTGACGGCTCATGCTGATGCAGAGGACATTGTTAGCAAGTGTGATGGGTGTCAGAAATTCGCAAGGCAAGCTCATGTGCCGGCTCAGGAATTGTGGATGATCCCAATCACTTGGTTGTTTGCGGTCTGGGGTCTTGATATGGTCGGGCCGTTCAAGAGGTCTAAAGATAAGAAGACCCACCTTTTGGTGGGAGTTGATAAGTTTACCAAGTGGGTTGAAGCAAAGCCAGTTAGCAACTATGAAGCAGCAATTGGAGTCCAGTTTATCAAAAAACTAATCTTCCATTTTGGTTATCCTCATAGTATCATCACTGATAATGGGACAAATCTGTCCAAAGGTGCTATGAAAGAGTTCTGTCAAAGAGAACATATCCATCTTGATGTATCCTCGGTGGCTCATCCACAGTCCAATGGTCAGGCAGAGTGTGCTAACCAGGAAATATTACGAGGGATCAAGCCCCGGCTTATGGTTCCTCTGGAACGAATGCCGGGTTGTTGGGTTGAAGAGCTTCCTGCAGTTCTTTGGAGTATCAGGACCACCCCCAACAGATCAACAGGCTACACGGCCTTCTTCATGGTTTATGGTGCAGAGGTGGTTCTCCCAAGTGATATTAGTCATGACTCTCCCAGAGTGGTGGTTTATGTTGAAGCAGATGACGAGACAGCACGTCAAAATTCTCTGGATGCCTTGGATGAAGAACATGACCTTGCAGCAGCTCGATCGACGATTTATCAGCAAGACATGCATCGTTATCATAGCTGTAGAGTTCGAAGCCGGACGTTCCAAGAGAGCGACTTAGTGCTCTGTTTGATTCACCGCCTTGGGAAGGACCTTTTGTGATCAGCAAAAATCTCAACAATGGGTCATATTATCTCATTGACATACATGAACACAATAAATCACATACCTCTCAGGAGGAGACAAACATGCCTTGGAACATTGCTCATCTTCGGCCTTACTACACTTGAGCCACCGGCTCTCGTCATTGTACATAAATTTGTCAATGTATATATCTTTTTATGATCAACATAATAAAGCCAGCATCCCCAACATTCGGGGCCTCTATCGTTTCATCTCATATTTTTTGTGCATGAGTCTTTATTAATTGATCATAAGGTCACTTGGGGGCTTCCAACTCACCGAGTTTAGCTTTCTTACCCTCTTGATCGGCAAATAAATGCCATATTATGGGTTAAACCTGCCTGTATGCTTGATGCTACTCCAACAGGTGACCCGCCGTACTCTTGACAGTCAATCTTTTATGACCCTAAATTAGTCAAGGTTAAAATGGCGGCTTATGTCACGTGAGAGCCGGCTTACAGAAAGCGAGGATAAACTCACCTGTCTGCTTGTTGCTACTCCAATATGTGACCCGCCGTACTCTTAACAGTCAATCTTTATGACCCTGAACTAGTTAAGGTTAAAACGGTGGACTGTGTCACGAGAGAGCCGGCTTACGGGAAGAAAGGCTATTATGCCACGCTTCATGAAAGCAAGATTTGAGCCTTAAAAGGCCAGTCTTTTTTGGTCGTGCCTTAACAACCAACTTATATATATTGAGATATACATGTTTATATTCTCTGTTTTTGTCTTTACAGGAATTTCATGTTTTTAATCATATTTATATGCAGGCTATAAGTACCTAGATCAAAGAAGGTCTGGGTTAGCATTGCTCCAAATTGAGTTTATTATGGCCATGAGCAGCCAGGTGATCCCCTCAAGTTTTTTCATGACCATGAGTCATTGGGTTATGAACCCGACCTGGCTTTAGACTATAAGTCGTCAGTACAGGAATTGGTGCACCTCTTACAGTTTATATGTCAAAATATTAAATAAACACCCGTATTCAAAGATGGTGCAAAACAAAGATGCATATTAAGGTTAATCTAGCATACAAAGAGGTTTGGTCATGTAACTACTGGATCATCAGCTAAATAACATGCACGAAGGCATGACAAGGAAGCCAAATGTTTTTAACTAAGCCTATTACAAGGCTTCAGTTTAGCCCAAAATTTCCGCAAAGTGTTTCAGGAGTTATATAACTCCTTTGAGCCGGCCTCTGTGCCATCCGGTTTAGTGCCCTCCGGGTTAACACCTGGTTGCTGCCTTGTTGTAGAGGTTCCTGGTTCATCCTGACCCGGCTCTTCGTCGTTTCCGATCTGAAGATTGTTCAAGGTCCAGTCGATACCAGTTAAACCCTCAAAGATAGCTTCATCGTTGATGATACAAGAAGGGTCGATATCAGAGGCAAAGATTTGCTTACGCCTTTGAGGAGTCAGATCTGCAACGTCAAATGACGGCGCCTTGATTCGTGTATTGCTGCTATCATAAGCTGGCTGGTACTTGTGCAGATCCAGTTCTTGAGCAAGTTGACATGCCAATGGACGCATCTCTCTGACACACTTGGCATAGTCTGATTCGTTGAAGACAGACCTGTCGTCCTTGTATTCTGGAAACCCGCCAGCCATCTCTTTAGGATCCAGTTCCGTTTGATAAGGTTTTGCCCGGCCTAACCCGGCTATTGCTCCGGCACGGGCGGCTGATCTCTTCAGTTCTTCAATTTGACCGGGCACTGTGGACAGTTGATCCAATACATCTTTGATGAGCTATGCTGGTTTCTTGCCATTGGATACAGCCACAAGAGTACGAAGGCTGCCAACATATAATTTCTCCGTGAAAGCATAGACGGCTTTGAGTTTCACTAACATGTTTTGCCCAAGGTTGGCACTCCTAGCACTTGTTATACATTCAAAGCAAGAGTCGCCAGGCGAGTTAGAATAATATTTAACAAGTCGCCAGGCGAGTTATTTCAATTGATTGGAAATTTCACTTACCAAAGATGGCAGCAGTCATTTGAGAGATATGATGTTTTAAGTCGGCCAACTCTGCGGCCACCGGCTTAAGTTGGTTTTCGGCGTCTTGTGCACGCTTCAATAAGGCAACCTTCTCAGTTTCAAAGGCAGATCTTTCAGCATCAAAGTTTTCCTTAACTTTTTCTAAGTCCTCCAAAGCTGATTTTAAGCTTGATTCAGCCTTGGCACGTTCAGCCTATTCAGATTCCACAGTTGTCTTTAAGGCGACTATATTTGACTCGCTCAGGTTTAAAGCTTCTTGCAAGAGTCAAAGAGAGGTTTATCATTCAAAAAAGAATAATATAAGTTTGCTAGCTTGGCTGAGTCAGCATTCAACATGGATATTATGGCAAATTTATTTAAGTCCCAAACACATTACAAGCAATGTCCTTGGCACTTGGGGGCTAATGTAAGTCGATCTTTTTAATCTATGCTACAGAAGACCCGGCTCATCTTATAAAGATAAGCCGGCCCTTGGGGACTACAGGCGATTCTTCAAAAAGGTCATACTTGAAAGACCTGGCTCATCTCATGAAGATAAGCAGGCCCCTGGGGGCTACACTTTGAGTTATACATATTCTTATTTAAGTCTCAACCATACTCAAGTTTCTCCTATGCTTAAGACTTAGGGTCTACGTAAGTATATATCGCAGGGGATAATGGAATATACCTCATATTTCATCCTCATCATGTTAACCAAGCTGGCCTCCATATCCTGGCTTGTAGCTAGGCGGCTTAAGTAGCCAGCGTGAAGTTCTTCAGCGTTGAACTCCTCATAATTGGGCAGCTCTAGTTTTGACTTGCCTTTCTCCATCAAGGGTGTCTCTTCTTTGGCCGTGTGCTTAGCTAGCACGTTGGACGACTCTGGCATCCTCTGACTCGCCCCAATAATGGCAATATCATCAGTATTCTCTTCAGGAGGGGTGTCTTCAGTTGGCTTGACAGGAGTTGAAGAAGGAATAGGACTTGGCGGGTCACGATTATCTGCTGGGTTAGTGTCAATGCCCATGTCTTCGGCGGCTGTTGCTTCAGTTTGTGGCGGCGGGTCATCTTGTTTGTTGTGAGGCTCTTTAGGGTTTTTGGTGTTGGCCTCAGGGGTTACCAGCACCTGCTCCTCTGACTCAAGGATTTTGGGAGCCTTGGAAGAGTCACCAACTTTTCTTTTCTTGCTTTTTGCTTGAGCCCTGTGATCAGAAGTAAAGGATTCAAAAATGCATGACAACAAAATTAAACTATTAGCTATCAAGTATGGTTACTCACCCCGGGTTAATGACAAAAGCCGGTAGCTGAGTTGAAGTTGAGCCACCTGAAGACGGTGGTGACTCCTGGTAATTTGAATCAGACAGGTTAAGAGGCTGTCTGATAAGGCATGCTTTGGGTAAAGAGAAAGTTGGGCTATGTGGCACCTTGTTTTGACGCTTGCGAGAAGGGTTGTGAGTTAACCCGGCCACCAGATCTTTAGAGCTGCCACTCCGAGTTTGGCGCCTTAAGTCATGTTGAGTTTTCTTCAAAATAAAGTACATATCTAAGTGAGCATCTGGATGAGAAAAGCTTACTTTCCGGACGACCCGCCTTATCTTCACTGGAGGCAGGGAATCTTAGCTGGAGGAAATAGAAATTACCTCAGCATCGTCAGCACGGCTAGTTGCAGCCTCCTCCTGAGAACAAGACGTGTTAGCTAATTCAATAAAGAGGCAGCCAATGGAGTCAAGTTCTACCTCTGATCGATTGTCAATGTCAGTTGACTCGCCCACATCAGCCGGCTCACATACAGTGGCTGGTTTGTTCTTCTTCTGCCTTGGGCCAGTCGTGGTTTTTGCCACGGCAGTCTTCCTCTTCCTGTTCTAGAAAGCAGAGCCGGGCTGTGTAATGAAGAGGGATTGACAAGTGAGACATAGAATAAATCAAAGATATTTAAGCCGGATATAAACAAGTACTTACAGCTGGAGACGGGTTGAGTTTGAAGAACTGTAACAGTCCTATCTTATTACAATTTTCTTGAGATTCCTCAAGCAAGGTCTTCACAATTTTAAAGATCTCCTCAGCGGTAAAATTATCGGAACTATACCGCTGAGGGTCATCTGACTCGCCAGAATATTCGCACATTAAGCCGGGCAGACGGCTTAAGGGAAGAATTGTCCACGAGACCCAGCACTGGGCTAAGTCAACTCCAGTTAACACATTGGCTAGCAAGGCTTTTACTTTTGGATAGTGTTGGAGCGCCTCAGCATGTTCATCTGGAAGAAGCTTGCTTGGCGGGTCAAAGTTGATAGGGAGGCGATGAGCCCTATAACCCCGCAGAGGGTTCTCATTAGCTGGGGCTGTATTTTTGCAGTAAAACCAGGTCTTAACCCATCCTTTGGGCTGACTAGGTAGGGTAGCTATAGGAAACCCTCCATCCCTACGTCTCTGGATTGAGATTCCGCCCAATTCTTGACTTGGACCATCCGCGCACTCAGTTTGGCAGTTCATGTAGAAGAATTCTTTGAAGAGCGCGATAGTGGGCTCTATTTGCAGATATACTTCGCAGAAAATTTGGAAGTGGCAGAGATTTGATATTGAATTTGGGCCTATTTCTTGAGGATGAAGGCTAAAATAATGCAAGACGTCCCAAAAGAACTTCGACCCGGGCGGTGTGAAGCCTCTTAGAATTTGATCAGTAAAAACTATCACTTCTCCTTCACCAGGATTGGGGACGTTCTCTCCTTTACTGACTCGCCAGCCAATCTCTTCCCGAGTCACAAAGAGACCTTGGCCTTGATAATCCTTAAGGATTTCTTCAGTGACTAGGGAAGGCCCCCAATTGTAGATAGTGGTTTTCGACATACTAAGCCGCCTAAATATGAAAAGGCGGGTTACTTAAAACGGCAATGATTCATCATCAACAGTATATGAATAAGCAACATAAGGGAAAGTTGCCCTAAACAATGGCGGGTTACAGATATGTTGGTAAAGCTGCCCAAGATGCAAGGGCGAGTTATCTAAAGTTCAAGATTGTTGAATTCTGCTAAGTGTGGAACAAACAAGTTTCAGTATTGAATAGCTATATTTATGGATCTGTGGGCAGTTCAAAAAAGAAAAATAATTGCTAAACCTAAATAGTGGTGACGGAAGTACTAATGGGCTACCCATTGATTCTGAAGAGAATATAGTTTATTCAAGATGCAAGATGGATGTCAAACCTACAACCGCAATATTTCTATGGCGTTTTCGGATCAAAAACAAGTTCTACTCAAGATATGATGAACAAAGGAATGGATGAATGACGATGATCGCCATGAACTCAGGTGACCTAATGCAGATCTGACAAGGAAGAAGGGGGTGCTTGGCTGCGGCGAAAGAAAGTGGAGGAATGCCGCTGAGCTCCGGCGAAGACAGGGCGATGCTGTAGTCTCGAGTGAGGTGGCTGGCGCAGGTCGACGAGCGCGATGGAGCTCCGGCTGCGAAGCGTCTCACGACAAAGAAGAAGAAGCGGGGGAGACGAGGTAAAAAGTAAAAGGAAGGACCCTCATGCCTATTTATAAGGGAAAGGTAACAATAAATGGCAGGTGCGAGGATCGAGCAGATGCAGTAATTATGGGAACAAAACAAGATGCCTTGATATAAACAAAAGATGCCTTGGTTTTCGGGATCAGTGGATTGGCACAAGATTCATTATGATGTCATGAAGGTTTTCCTAAAATTGTGGAGATGACATCATCTTTTTATATGGCGGGTTATGAAGGTTCTTTAGAACTAAGATTTCAAGGACTCAAAGAGAAGACTTGCCAGACTGAAGAATTTAAGATTGACATGAACAAGTTCAAATCAATCTGGGGCCTAATGTTGGGGATATAACCCGCCCTAATATGGCCGGGTCAGATCATGGGCGACTTATGAAGCTAGGCCTCAGATAGGCCAAGACGATCAAGATGCAGGACCAAGAAGGGTGGCTCACAAGATGGGCCGGTTTAAAGCCCAAAGTCAGAAGGCGGCCCGGAGGTGTAAGCCGCCATGTGATGACTTGTCTTATAAGGCAAGGCGAATTAGAGTAGAGCTCGGTCACGGATCGTAACCCGACCTGAACTCTTGTAAGCTGGGGGTCTTGACCTGTATATAAAGGCGAGTCCCTGGCACAGAATAGGTCAAGTTACAATCAATCGAGAGCTAGGTCA
Organism: Thinopyrum elongatum; assembly: GCA_011799875.1. Taxonomy (NCBI): domain Eukaryota; kingdom Viridiplantae; phylum Streptophyta; class Magnoliopsida; order Poales; family Poaceae; genus Thinopyrum; species Thinopyrum elongatum. Next base: position 264,567,491 of record CM022301.1, read on the forward strand.
AGCGAATCCGCTCCCTTGTAATCGATACTCAATCAATAAGCAACAAGAGCAGGAGTAGGCTTTTACCTCCACCATGAGGGGCCAAACCTGGGTAAACTCGTGTCTCTCGCCCCGCTCAACCCCGACAAGTTAATCACCATTGCGATGGCCTCGCGTCTAAGTCCTTTCACTAGGACATCTGTCGTGACAAAACCACGACAGTTCCTCTCTTTCACTCTCTCATGCTCTCCAGATCTAAACAAGACATAGGTGTCCACACTCTCTCTCTGCTCACCGCTGGTCCCAAATACGGCCAGACCACCTCAGCCGGGGCAGGGGTGTAGGTGCATCGTTCACGTGGTCGTCAGTGGCGAGGGAGGAGACCAACAGCTGCCCGCACGTCCCGGTCAGCAGTCGTGCCGTTCTGTCCGAGACAATGCCGGCTTGGGAGGGCCTCCGACCCCTTCTTCCTCCCTGCGGTATTGTGGCTAAGATGTGGCCTCCCACGCCATCTTTGCCACATCCCGATGACCTCAGGTATATCTTCCTTAGAAACCGGCCTTGCTCTACTGCCCCAGCTCCCCACGTGGCTGCATGTGGAATCTTTTTCTACTTCGGTCGGCTGTTCCAAAGGCACCTAGACTTTTACTATTATTAGAGGTAAAGCTAGTTCACACAGTCGAATCTAAGAGTTGGTTCAAATAGGGCAGAAAGTGGGAAAGCTGTAGCATGATTCTAGGACTTGGTTCTAAGAGGAAATGGGGGAAAGTAGTACATACTGGCTACCCAACCGGTCTCTTGGTTGAAAAGGCGAAGAAAGCGGGGTGGATGGCGAAGGGTGGGGGGAAGTGGACCTGTCTCTTGGTTGAAAAAGGAAAGAAAGTGAGGGGTGTTGGGGGGACAACGCAAATGAGAATGAGCAGGTCTAGATTTCCTGTGCTCACATAGGAAAATGTCGCCGAGCATATAAAAAATGCGACAAATGCAGACATGCTGCCTGAATGTTTGCCGCTCTCGGCAACCACATCTGCCTCACCACTTTATTCCCCTGTTGTCACTATGCCCTTATCGCTACCATTAATGTAAAATCACATGAAGCATGAAGCAATGCCACCTAATGTCACTATTAAGTAATGCTGCTGTCAGTCTAGTGCCGTCGATAAATTGAAGCAATGACACCACCATTTTATGAAGTGCTTCCATCTTGCTTTATTTCCCATGAATTGTGTTTTTGCAGTTACAATTAAATCTCACACCGCTAACATTGCTTCGGCCTAGTGGAACTGCACAAATTTGATTGCACATTTACTGACCATGTGCTACTCTCATGACAGTAATACTAATGCTATTGTTCTGCATCTTAATCTAGTGGCATTGTTCATGTGATGTGATGCTACTTCTTAATTAATGGCACTTTTTCATACTGCCAATGTAGTACCAATTATAACACAATAGATGCTGCTGTTAATCATATGCCACTGCAAATAACTGTCACTGCTTAAATAACCATATTTCATATTTGCGCAACCAGGGATGTCTGTCTCCATATCGTTTCTATTTTACAATTAGAAGTACACACCTCAGTTTTAGTAGAACTGCACAAAATGAGATGGCTATTCCTAGCTGTCGTCGTCTAACCACCCGTGCTCCAGGTATTCCTACATTGGTAGTAACTAGGTAGAATGACTAACGCAATCTAAAAGAAGCTGATTCGTACATTTACTTCCTGATTGCAGTGTAGGGACGAGCAAAAACAACTGCATCCTACTCGGGGATGCACTTTTTCTTAGATCAAGGATGGATAGAGGACTAGCTGGCAGGGCTGCGCGGAGGTTTTTAGGACAGATGCGCGGACAAGAGGCATTGTGGTCTTCTTATTTCTACAAATAGTGGTGTTTAAATTTAGTTGAACTGCACAAGAAGTTCAGATGGTCAGTCCACTACATGGTTTAGTTCAGTATTCCAACTGAGAACACAATTATAATTGGTTATTCTGGAACAAGAGAACCAAACCCTGGATGGTGGCAACAAGAAAAACCCGTGTGAACTCCGGGAAATTAAAGCCTGGCTAGGGAGGCCCTTTGCTCAGAGAAGCCTTGCTTGATTTTTCCTGATTTAGAAACCTTCTCACAACTTTGACTTTTGATGTGAACTAGTACATGTTGGTTGTGTTCTATGAATCATTGAGATGTATAAAATTGCTGAACTTATGATTTTCAAGTATTTTATGAAGCCGAGTTTAAAGTGAATGTTCTACATGAATGCTGGACTAGTGTGTGAAGATTTGGAATTTACATTGTGGCCTCAGTTAACTGCATGAACCACTGTAACAAGATACCTAGTTGCTTATATGTCAGACAGCAGAGTATTGATTGTTAGCTGGTCGATAGCCGACTTCTCTAGTGTTGAAGCGAGCTGAGCCAATGTGCCGTATTTTGGACAACTGCTTACAAGTGGTGTAGCACCAACAATGTTTACAAGTACTTAACTAGCCTTACGTACCCTATGTATATGTCGGCGCACAATTGTCGAACGAGTACTCTATTTCATCAAACACACACTGCTCGTATGATAAATCGTGACAACTTATGTCTTACCATGCCATATTACATGAAAAAACTAGTGAGGACGCATCTGTTACGGCAACAATTACGATGGTTCTCACATGATTCATGGGCACACAAAAGTAGCAGTAGTTCCCATAGATAGATTCAAGCAGAGTACTACCCCCAGAGGGCTCGATAATATGCAAGGTTCGGGTAATTAAACACAATCCAAACTACTTTGAAACACTAGCTGGGCAAACTATTTCATGCCATCGATCTAATTTGCGATGGACACAAGACAGACCTTGCCATGAACATCATCGAGGACATCCGGCAACAGCTCAATCCTGTCAACCTTCTTGAAGGTAACCTTGTGGCCTTGCCACTCATACACTTGTTTGTCGAGGCATGCCACATCATCTTCCTTCGTAAGCTTGACAAGAACAGTATGCCTCACAAACGAAGGAGTAGCTTTGAACTTCTTGTGCTTCAGAACACCCTGGACAACACGCCTGACAACAGTGCGGCTAGAATACATCTCGTCTTTGGTGTAAGTGCAACTGGCTTCTAGGATCGACCAGCATAAGAACTTTGTTTTCCCAGTGCTTATATTCAGGTCATCCGCCTCATAGCGAGTGACATATACGACCACACAATCCTTGTTTGCATCAGTGCCCTAATTGAAACAGAAATGAATTCTGAATTACTTTCCAATATAAAAAACACAAGTTATTTAAACCACTATGTAGAGTCAAAAGTATGCATGACAAGGAAGGTAGCATGGCATCGGAGCTAATAAAATCTTGCATTATTTATCACCACATACTTAGATGAAAAACTACAATCAAGATCGGCAAAGAAGAAAATCATCTTAGGCAGCTCAGCGGGGGGAGGGGGGGCACATCCGCGAAGGGAGAAAACTGCTCCTGTAGGGCCACGAGGGCTGTAACCTCAAACGTGGTGTGACCATCTCAGTAGTGGCCGTGAGCGTATCTGGGGTCGGCTCGGTGGTGGCCTCCATCTTCTTGGTGTTCTCTGTCTCGTGGAGATCAGCCTCCCGCGTCTGCTCCAACATCGGCAGATCTTTGCCTGGTTCTCCTTGATCCATCATGAAACTGGCGAATAGCAGACAACTGAAAGGAAAACACAATCGCAATGACAATGAAACAAAAAGAGAGTGAGGGTCGGTTACTGCTTTGCAAAAGTTTTTTTTCAAAGAAAATATACCAACATCACGGATCCGCTTACCTTTCCTTCGTTGGGAGAGAAGAACAATGGCAGATGTGAGTGTTGGTTTTCTTGAAGATGGTGAGGGAGAAGGGGATTCAACGAAGAGTGAAATGATGGTTGCTTCGTCTGTCAAACTTAGACTGCGGGGAGGTGGGGTTTGTTGATATGACGGCTCGTTACTGCCGCGCTACGACCGGGGTGACTCTCCGCCTGCATACCGCCTTCTAATTTGGTGGATGACATTTGGGCCCGTGCACTGCATGGCCCGCATGTCGGTGAACCAAAGTAAAACAACATTCAGTAGCGGGAGACATTTCGATGACCTAGGAGGAGCCAGAAGTGGTAGTTTATCCACTGTACTAGTAGTAATTATGTTTCTGGGTAGCTGTAGAGTGTCTTCATTGTACTAGTAGTAACTGTTTCTCTGGGCCCAAGACAAAAGAGCCCATCCACCCTAAATAATAAAATCAATTCAAAAGCCCATATATTTACTTAATGAGAGGCGCTACCCAGAACACCGCCTCCAAAAAACCTGGGTGTTCTTCTTCCTCCTCACTCCCACCCACCTCACGTCAGCTCGCTCCACTCGTACCCCCAAATTCCTCACCTCACTCCTATAGAAAACCCCAGCTCCCCTTCTTCCTCACTACTACAGAAAACCCCAGCTCCCCTTCTTCTTCACTCGCACTACAACTAGGCTCGTCATTCATTACTCTGCTCAAATCCGTGAGCTCGATGCGATGCCCACGAGGGAAATGGAGTCGGCTGACCCCGATGCCAAGAAGTTGAGGCTCCCGCCAGCGGCGACGCCTATTGTAGATCCCGCACCCGTTAGCACGGGGAGAAGCGGCGAGCCCCCCCACCAGATCCGAGGAACCCGTAGAATCTCGGGTGGACCGCATCAGCGATCTCCCGGACGCCATCCTTGGGGAGATCATCTTGCTTCTCCCCACCAAGGATTGCTGCCGCACCCAAGTCCTCCCAACTCGGTGGCGCCCTCTATGGCGCGCCGCGCCCCTTAATCTCGACAGTCGTCAGCTATCTCTCTTTAATGATTTTTAACTCCCCGGAGCCATCATCTCCTCCCACCAGGGCTCCGTTAAAGGCCTTTGCATCCCGACATGCTACCTGTGCATGCCCTGCACAGTGGACGCCTAGCTAAAATCCCCTGAATTCACATAACTACAGCTGCTTGAGTTCTACTATTCCCCCAAAATCACATACCACATACCGAATGCCATGTACTTGTGCCCTCAGCACCGATGTCCATCTCGCGGTTTTCCTCCTCTCTCCACACCACCACCTTTGCGCTGTGCTACTTACCAGACAATCTAGTACTAAACCTTCGACTCCCATTTCTCAAAAAACTTTCACTTGTGCGGGTTCGTATGTCAGAGGCCTCATTGCACATCATCATCCACTCCAGTTACCCTGCCCTTGAGTGCTTGGTGCTTGTTTTCATAGTTAGAATCGGTTGTCTCCAAATAAAGTCGCCTAACCTTGTAAGAATTGGAATTTCTTTTGACGGAAGGCAGCTCATCGTCGAAGATGCCCCTTCACTTCAAAGGTTGATCCTTGATTCTCGTTATTCACCGTCGAAATAACTGTCGTCTCTGCGCCTAAACTGGAGACCTTGGGTGTAATACATCATCTCTGTGCTCATTTCAAGATGGTGTTTGGCTCCACAGTTCTTCAGGTACTACATATTATCATCTACACTTGTAATCATAAGTTGCATTTTAAATTTGTACGCATAAGTTCTATATCATCTTGGAGTACACTTTTTGTACTAATATTATGTTCTATGCTCAATGAAGAGTTTGTCCATGGATAGCCTATCAATGGTGCTGGATTATGTCAAGATCTTATATATGCATATGAATAGTTTTGATCTGAACAAGATTATTGGTTTGCTGCAATGCTTTCCATGTCTGGAGAAGTTGTATATAAAGGTGATAATTTCACGCACATTGGAAGCCCGCATATAGTGTACTAGAATTGACCGTTCAGTTGTTGCTCTTTCGACACTCTTTTTTTAGACCTTAACCGTTTTCAATTTTCATGTCTATTTAGGCAACAGGACGGGGTAAGAAAGTTATAACCAATCGGTGGATTCGTAAGAACCGGGATTTTCTCTGTTCTCATGGCATTCGATTGAAGACAATAGCGCTAGAACGATATGTAGCTAACCATGCAAACACTAGATTTGTCACATTCTTCCTGCTGTATGCGAGGTTACTATTATCCATCAGGCTTAAGTTTATCAGCAGCATGGTTTTGACTGATAGGTATGTCGAAGAGCAAAAAAAGGAGTTTCAGGTGGACAAAAGGGCTTTTGAATGTGCCGGACTTCTATTTACAACATCTTGTGGTCATAATCTAGTAAATTTTATGACCTAGGATGTTCATTCTATGGACCTGACCGATCCATTTGATTGTGACTGCCAAAAACAATGTTGGAGTTAGATGTTGTTTCCCTTTTCGATCTGGGTTTTGTCTAAACCTAATGAACAATTAACCCTCATGTTTTGTTACAATTTGTAAGCTGGAGTTAGATGTTGTTGCCCTTTTCAACTCGGCTGTGACTGTCATATTTTCTTTGAAACAAGGCAAATGGCTTGCCATTTGTTTAATTAAGCGAGAAATATTGTAACAAATCCCAACCAAGGGAAATAACATCACTCTCGCCGGCTGCTTGAGCTCACTGTGCATTACAGAACCCAAGTGATTAGCCCCCACTAGCACCCACAAACTTATTTTGAACTAGCACACCAAATGGGCTATAAATTTTCATAAGAAAGGTTGCATGGCCATGACAGATTTGGATTCTGACATTTGGGACCCACGTGGAAAAAGCCTATCCAAGGTGGTGTCGACTTACTAGTCAACAAACGATTCTGCCTACCAGCCGTTGGATTGACATCCAACATCTATCATGTATCTTCTACCTCTTGTCTTCTTCCTCCAGCCGCCCAAACCAAACCACCCCATCGGTCCTGCCTCCCACTGCTGGCTGTGCCTCCATCGCCCTACCGTACCCTCAAACATTGGCCAGTCCATCCCTCTATTCCCCCACACATGCTGTTATTCTTCGGCGATGTCAGCCCCAACACTCACCCGCACCCGAACCAGTCAACCATCGTACTCCCTCCGCCTGCGACTGCCGCATCTTCCACGACTCCTATTCATTCCCGTTCGAGGCCTCGCCGTCATCCTCTGCCTTGGTTCGCTCGCTATGCGTGGTGTGCTGCCGTCTGGCGTTGTCAACATGGTCAACAACTGAGAGGAATAAGGAGATGACTGTAGGTGGAAAGGATGACAGTAGGGACCCACCAGGGTCATGGCAGTACGCAAGCAAGTGCCTCGTTATTGCAAGCCAAAAAAATGGTTCCTCCTAATGGTTGGACATCTGGGTCCCACGCCATTGTCAATGTAGTCAATAAATGAGAGAATTACACAACGAGCGGCTGACACAAGGGACCCAGCAGGTTGCGCAGTTGTTATTTACTTTTTTTAGGAACATGCAGTTGTTATTTAGTCCTTTGTAAACTAATATAAGAGCGTTTAGATCACTACTTTAGTATTCTAAACGCTCTTATATTATTTTACGGAGGGAGTACTAGTTTTAGAGACAGATCAGGGTAACAACGAGGCTGTGCGGGGGTTGTGGCCCGTCTAGCCCAGGGTTTTATTTTATGTTTACCACATGATGAGCCCAGTTGTGTTTTTTTCTTTCTGAAAATGGCTAGCCCAGTTCTACTTTTTTTTAAAGAAATACCCAACGGAGGCCTACTTGCTTTCTCAGCCCTGCTGGGCTGCAAATCTTCATGACGAGAATGATGTATTCGCTTGCCCAGAAAATGAAGTAGTAAGAAATGGGATGTAAATTTTAAAAACACAGCAAACCGGCAATTAGTTTCAAATATAATTTTTTTAAGATTTCTAGATTTCAAATTTAATTTTTTTTGCGGGAAAAATATGTTGGATTTTAAATTGATATAAAATTATTATTTTTAAATTAGTTTGAACGTGATTCAAAATTTCAGGATTAAAAACAGTTCGAACCGCACCGAAATATGAAAATTTCATTGAATTTTTAACCGTGGCCAGAATATGGGCTGTAATGGTAACAAAAAGAATACGAGCTTCAAAAAAATCCTTAAGAATTAGCCAATGGGTTGTAAATTTATTAGCAATAATGGCAGATGGGTTATATGCTGTTTTCCACATATTTGAGGCTGACTTGTGGGCCTACTATGTTGACGCGTACGCTTTCCTAAAAATAAGGTTGACGCGCACGCAAGGCTGTGTCAACTTAGTCAACACACGAGAGCATTGACCGTTGGATGTCCATCCAACGGCCGTCATGCTTCTTCAATCTCTGCTCTTCCTGCTCCAGCCGCTCAAACCAGCACCGGTGGACTGCCTGCTCCCGCCTCCCGTGGCCAGCTGTGCTACCGCGCAGGCCTCACCGCCCCATCCTACTCCCATCGCTGGCCTGGCCATCCCTCTACTCGGGTCCCCCTCTACTCACCCACACCTGCTGTTATTCTCCGGCGACGGCAGACGAACCAGTAAACCCTCGTATTCCCCTCCGCGTGGGAAACAACTGCCGAGTCTTCCTCGGCTCCATGTCTTTCCATTCCTAGGCCTCGCCGTCGTCCACCGCCATGGTGCTCTCGGTGCGGCGTGGTCAATGAACAGCATCCATCGAAAGAGGACTGTATGTGGAGAGGCCGACAGCTGGGTCCACGGCCGCACGCAAGGAAGTGCCTCCTTACTATGCGCAAAATAATGATTCCTCCACCTGATAGCGGGGACCCACCGGAAGGGCCTCTGTATTTTGTTAAAAAAATGTTTCTCCTGCAGACAGCTCAGACCCACCAGCTATATCTTCGCACGCAAGGAACTGCCTCCTTATTACGCAAAAAAAAAATGAATACTCCCCCTGCTAGCTGGGAACCACCATATTTGGAGGCCGACTTGTGGGCCTACTAAGTTGACGCAGATGGAGGGCTTTGTCAACTTAGTCAATATAAACAATTCTAGTTGCAGTGACCATACGATGTCCATCCAACAACCGTCTTGCTTCTTCAACCTCTGGTCTTCTTGCTCCAGCCGTCCAAACCAGCGCCGGCTGTGCCACCTACTCCTGCCTCCTGTGGCCGGCTGTGCTGCCGCGCAGGCCTCACCGCCCCACCCTACTCCCATCGCTGGCCTGGCCATCCCTGTACTCACCCAGACCTCCTGTTATTCTCTGGTGACGGCAACCTCACACTGCAGCCGAACCAGTAAACCCTCGTAATCCCCTCCATGTGGGAAACAACTGCCAAGTCTTCCCCGGCTCCGCATCATTCCCTTCCTAGGCCTCGCCAATCTCCACTGCCTTGGTGCTCTCGGCGCGGCGTGGTCAACATGTTCAAGGAACTACTTCCATCGGAAGAGGACTATACGTGGAGAGGCTGACAACTAGGTCCACGGCTGCAGCAAGGAAGTGCCTCCTTATTACGCGCAAAATAATGATTCCTCCACCTGACAGCGGGGACCCACCAGAAGGGCCTCTGTATTTTGGCTTAGCTGTATTTTGCGAAAAAAATGTTTCCCCCCTGATAGCTGGGACCCACCAGCTACATCTTTGCACGCAAGGAAGTGCGTTCATATTACGGGAAAAAAAATGATTCTTCCCCCTGACAGCTGGGACCCACCAGTTATATCTTCGCATGCAAGGAAGTGCCTCGTTATCCTCCCTGACAGCTGGGGCCCACCTGGTCGAAGCGTACATAGCATTGTCTGTCGGGTCGCGAACGTGTACGTACATACTGGTCAATCGGTCTCTCTGCAACGATGAACCGTGACCGAGCAAGCAGTGACACGTGTAGTAGTAGAGCCCCTGACGTAGCAGTTCAGGCAGTCCCTTCTAAACCGTGTACACATACGTACAGCCACATGCCAAAAAAATACGGCCACGTACATATGTACGGGCGGGGTCTCGAACGCCTACTCGCACATACGTACGGACAGGGCACGTGTACACGGAGAGGCAATGGATGACAGCAATGGCGTCCTGTTCATCGGAAGCCAACCGGCTGGATCGGAACGGAGAAACTGCATCGTGTTCATCGAGAGGCAACAGAATGCGTCGTGTTCATCGGGAGCCAACCAGCTTGGACGGAACAGCCGAAACGAGGTCTAGCGTACCATAGAACGGAGGAAACGGCCTTCTGTTCGACGGCATATGGTCGAAACAGGGTCCTGTTCATCGGGAAGGGTCTGGCGTACCACAAAACGGAGGAAACAAACTTCTGTTCGAGTGCCTATGGTCGAAATGGGGTCCTGTTGATCAGGAGGGGTGTGGCGTACCAACGGAGGAAACAGACTTCTGTTTGAGTGCCTATGATCGAAGGGGGGTCATGTTCATCCACCGTCTATTGCCTCGCTCCATCCTCCACGGCTACTGTTCATCCACCGCCGACTTCCTCCAGCCTCCAGAAGCTACTGTTCATCCACGGGTTACTGTTCATCCAGCCTCCACCGGCTACTGTTCATCCAGTCTCCACTGGGTCCTATTCATCCACCCCCAACCGGCTGGGGTGCAGCGGCCTCCTCAGGGTCCTGTTCATCCAGCGGCAACCGCCTACTACAACGGGGTCCTGTTCATCCAACCCCCACCGGGAACTATTCATCCACAGCCTCGACTCACCACGTCTCGACTCATTCTACGTATCGCGCGCGCGGTAGCAATGGTCACTGTTCATCGAGAGGCAACCCAACACACCGGGTGGTAGCGTCTCGCACGGGGGCTCGATCGGCTTCAGTAAGCAGCAGCAGTGATCGATCGCTCAGGTTCAGTTAGCAACAGCAGCGAAGGACTCGCTCAGGTTCAGTCAGCAGTGAAGGAATCGATCGGGTTCAGTAGGGATCGATCGCTACGGTTCAGTAACGTAGCTAGTGTAATCGCTCGGGTTCAGCAAGCGAATGCCTCTCCCTCGGGTTCAATTAGAGCCAACGCCTCACACACACACGCACCTATGTACAAGAGAAACGCGCAAACCACAGTGCATCGCTCGGCCCCAACCACCCACTGTAACCGGGAACTCCCCGAAATTTTCCTCGCCCTCGCTTCTACCATGATTCTTTCCATCATGGATGGCCCAAAGAATGTCATGCAGGTGCGTCTCCGGCCTGCCCAGGATGAAAAGCCCATTTTCTGTCATGATTTTTTGTCATAGAAGTAGGAGCCCACCACATCTATGATAATACGTGTTTTTGTCACAATTATTGTCATAAAAGTGTCATAACCATGACAGAAATTCTTTTCGTTCGGCCCAAAATGTCACAGATGTGTCTTTTTTTGTAGTGCCACAATTCATCGGATCCGAACAAACAGACTGCAAAAGAAGGTTACATCGGATAGAACTCCAAGAACATCAAGGAGAACATGGTATTGAAGATCAAAAAGAGAGAAGAAGCCATCTAGCTACTAGCTATGGACCCGTAGGTCTGTGGTAAACTACTCACGCATCATCGAAAGGCAGCAAGGATGATGTAGAAGCCCTCCATTGTCGGCGTCCTGGGACCGGGGGTGCCCAGACTTGCCTGCCTGCGGCCCGTGGCGTGGCTCCATCGACGGCCTGGTACGGCCCAGCTTCAGCAATGACAACTCAAGACCCTCGCGAGGGGCCAGGCCTCGCGAGGCGGACGACACCATGACCTCCACGAGGGGCGGCCTCCACAGGCTGGCTCCCGAGGAGCAGAGATATCAATGTAAGCTGCACCTCGTGAGGTTCACCTAACGTGAGCCATGATGACCAGGACCAGGCGGGCGCCAGCGGGCGCAGTGTACCAATTTCCTCTTTGGTGCAAAGGAGGCAAGCGTAGGTGCGGAGTCTCGAGGCACGGTTCATATTGCAGGAAATAAAATGGAGCGAACTCCACCATAAAGCTTCTCCTTCAGCCTTGGGCGCCACCATCGCCCGCCTGGGGAGCCCCGTCATCGACGACGTCGTCGTCGCCCGTGCTGCCGGCTGTAGTCGTGGGGTCGACGGTAAGGAACTTCTGCAGCAGGGCCTCCACTTGGTCCTTCATGGCTTCAGCAATGGCGGTGTAGCGATCCGGGTTCACAGGCTCAAGCATGGCACTGAGGTCAAAGTTGGGGTCGCGAAGATGGAGGTGGTAGAAGACGCGTGTCACGGCCGAGGTGGAAAGCGTGCGGGCCTCCCCTTCCACCATGGGGCCAAATCCAACAACGACGCCCTCGAGCTCCGTGACCAGCTTGGGGAGTAGCTCGGCGGGGCCCTCCTCCAAGGTCACCAGCGGCTCCTTCAACTCGCTCCTGTAAAGGTCTTGCAGTGCCTTGCAGGACCTTTGTTCGAGGGAGTCAAAGGCAGCGCGCCCCGCGGTGGCTGCCTCCTCAGCCTTGGCAACGAGCTTCTCCCTGGTCTCCAGCTGGGCCTTCTCCGCCTCCACCTCCTCCTTCAATTTCTCCAGGCGGCTGCGCTCTGTGGCCTGTTCCCGGGCCGCCCGCTCCAGTTCGGCATCACGATCAGCAATTGCAGCTTTCTGGGCCTTCAGCTCCTCCTCCTGCACCTTGCGCTGACGGGCCTCGGCGGCCTGCTCGTCGCAGAGGGTACTCAGCTCGGCCTCCGCCGCTCGGCAGCGCTCCTCGGCGGCCTTCATCGCCGTGTCGCGGGTGGCCGCGGCCAAGCCGGCTGCCTTCTCACCTTCCTCCGAGGCTGTCACGGCTTGCTGCCAGGCCATCCTGACAAATGCGTCGGCTCGAAGCCACTCCGAGACCAGCTCCAGGCGCCCAGACGCCAGGCAATGATCGGCACCTTGAAGGTCGACGCGAAGCTGGTTCAGCGCGGAAAGGGCCTCCTCTAGAGCACCGGGCGCGGCAGAAGAGACATGGTTCATCGGCGTGATGGACGAGGGAGGAGACGGCGCAGGCACCAGGGCTAGCGAAGCAGCAGCACCAGAAGAGGCTGGGGGCTCCGGAGGCTTCGAGGCCTCGGCAGGCGAGCTGAGGGCGAGCGCCTCCTGAGCAGGCCCGACTACAGGGGATGCCTCCTCCGGAGGCTGGGTCTTCGAGCCACCAGGGGACGACCCGGCCGCACGAGCGCGCAGGCCGGCCCTGTCCTTTTGCGCCGAAGGTGGTGCGGCTGCGGCAAGCACCTTCGTCGCGGCAACAGCTACACCCTCCTCCTTCTTCTTCTTCGCCGCCGACATTGGCCTAGCCACAGAAGAGGCAGACGTTAAGATACCAAGACAAGAGTAGGAAGCAAAGGCAAGACGACGCACTTACTGGTCCGCAGCAACGTAGTCCCTCGCCCTCTTCAGGAGCGCGAGGCCCGCAGGCTTCGTGGGCATGGGAGCCGCCGTGCCCTCAGGAACAGGCGGGCGCACGACTGGCTTTGCAGCAGCAACGACTGGCGGCGAGGCTGGGGCGCCGCCTTGAGAGATCAGCGCCGACCTGCCCTTCTTCGTGACCCCCGACTTCAGCTTCTTCGGAGGGGTGCCCTGGGATCACGTGGTGACGCCTGCGGACCGCAGCGCCTCCCTGACCGGGTACTCGCTGGCGTCGTCATCGTCAGAGAGGTCGCAGAGGAGATCGGTTTGGCGTGGAGGGGAGGTCTCCCCCGTGCTTTCCCACGTCGCCTTCGAGTCCGTCCCCTCTACCTCGCCGGGCTCACCGGAGGACACCGAAACAGGGGAGCTCGGAGGCTGGGAAGGCCCCTGAGGTGCGAGCCTGCGCTCGTTGAAGACAGGCATGGCATCAGCAATCTTCTCCCCGTCAGGGCGGCGGTACAGCGGAAGATGGGAGTCCGGGGGGCAGCCCTGATCCACTCCAAGCAGGGCGCGGACGATTTTGTCCAGCTCCTCCTTGGACAAGTCGTTCGGGCGCAGCTGGAGACCCTCTTCTGCGCCCTTGAGCTTCCACAGGGGGTGCGAGTGTGCCTGGAGCGGAGCCAGGCGCTGCGTCAGGAATTCCTTGACAATCATGGCCCCTGTCAGCTTCTCCGCCTTCGGGTCATCGGTATTCAGGTCTGCTGCCATCCTCTCCAGCAACAGCTCCGCCCTGGGATCGGTGAGCTTCTCGTGAGCCCATCCTTCCAGGGGCGCTGGCTGCGAGGTCGGCAGTTCCAGCCGAATGTCAGCGCGCTTGGCGTCCAGGAAGATCCACTTGTTCCGGAAGGTATCCACCTTTTCCCCGTCCAGGAGATCGCATTGCTGCCGTTGGCAGCAATGAAGCTGGCGCACCCCGAGCACTGGCTGCCGTTGATCCAAAGGTAGAAGAAATGGCGGAGAAGTGCAACAGAGGGCATCACCCCCAAGAATGCTTCGCAGTAAAAGGCGAAGACCGATAGGAGGAGGACAGAGTTGAGATGAAGATGGAGGGCATGGAGCCCGTAATGGCGGAGGACGGCGTAGAAGAATTTGGAGAAAGGGGGAACCAACCCGGCGAGGACGCTGTGCCAGAAGAAGGGGTAGACGGTGCTCCCCACAGCTTCCGGCTTGGCGGAGCCGACCCAGAGCTTCGTCTCACCCCCCTCGTTGCTACCCCCTGCCGTCAGGTGGAGCGCGGAGCCGAGGTGCTTCTCCTTGGTGATGGTGAACGCGCTCAAGGCCGGCTCATGCCAGGGGACAGAGCGCACGACCGCGGCTGAAGATCCTGCCTACTCGGAAGCCATTGGTGGCGAGCTCGGGGGAGATTTGCGGATCTGAGGGTTCTCTAGGCAGAAGGAGAAGGGGATCTGGGGCAAGACGAAAGGAAGGCAATAAAGGTTTCGCAGCGGGCGCCAGCCCTTTTGTCAGTCGAAAGCAGTTGCCGAGGCAGCGTGGGGAAGCGGAGGCGCCCACGTCCCATCAATCGCCACGTGGCAACCAAGGCCGCAGGTGGTTAGGGCCCGCGGCGCTCCGCACTTGCCCTTTGGCTTCGCCTCGAAGCCAAGTTCGAGCGCGCCTTGGGCCCGGGGGCTACTGTCGGCGTCCTGGGACCGGGGGTGCCCAGACTTGCCTGCCTGCGGCCCGTGGCGTGGCTCCATCGACGGCCTGGTACGGCCCAGCTTCAGCAATGACAACTCAAGACCCTCGTGAGGGGCCAGGCCTCACGAGGTGGACGACACCAAGACCTCCACGAGGGGCGGCCTCCCCAGGCTGGCTCCCGAGGAGCGGAGATATCAATGTAAGCTGCACCTCGCGAGGTTCACCTGACGTGAGCCATGACGACCAGGACCAGGCGGGCGCCAGCGGGCGCAGTGTACCAGTTTCCTCTTTGGTGCAAAAGAGGCAAGCGCAGGCGCGGAGTCTCGAGGAATCAAGCAAAGGTTTCCATATCGGTGCAACAAGACCAAGACCGCCAGGACGGCAGGACGGAGGTCATCGAGGAGCCCACTGCAGCGTCACCACCAGAGGCTTTTGCAGGTGAAGACTACTTTTGTCAGGATAACTTGTACTAGGTGTCTCCCTTCGAATTTGGCCGTTGTGGGATCCCTTCCCGCCTACATTTGGGAAGAGGACCAAGGCCACTATAAATAGGACTTAGCCACCACCATAGGAAAGAAGAACCGGAGCTGGATCAGATCCATTCCACCCTCACCACCTCACCAGCTCATCGAGCTCAAGAACACCTCACCTCCTGAGGTCGTTCCACCTCTGTACTAGTTCATCCTCAGCCCCCCGAGGCAACCACCACAAAGATGGAGTAGGGTATTACACCGCAAGGTGGCCTGAACCAGGATAAACTGCTGTGTCTCTTGTTCCTTAGGTTCGTCGAGCTAGGCTGTGGAATCGTTGAGCAGGCAAACTGGGGAGAGAGAGTTCTTCGCACGCACCCCAGAGTTCGAACCTCTCAAGGGTCTGCGGAACCCCGAATCTGACATCCGTGATCGATGCCCCCTCTAGCAGAGTACCGGAAAAGGCCTCCAGATGGGATCGCGGAAGAACAGAAGCTTGCGGCGGCGGAAAAAAGTGTTTCAGGTGGCTCTCTATTGGTTTCCTAATATTTGAGAATTTATAGAAGTGGAATTAGGTCAGGTGGAGCATCGAGGGGCCCACAAGGCAACAGGGTGCGCCCCGAGGGCGCGGAGGGTTGCCTTGCCTTCTCCTCGTACATCCTCTGGTCTCCTAGGGTCTCTTATGTCCAGAAAAAATCGTCAAAAAGTTTCGTAGCATTTGGAATCCGTTTGGTACCAATTTTTTGGAAAACCAAAAACCAAACAGAAAACAGTAACTGGCACTAGGCACTAGGTTAATAGGTTAGTCCCAAATAATAATATAAAATAGCATATAATTGCATATAAAACATCCAAGATTGATACTGTAATAGCATGGAACAATAAAAAATTATAGATACATTGGAGACGTATCACACTTGGTAGGGCATCGCTGAACAAACAAACAGCCGCAAAGAGGACCGGCCAAGGCAACCCAACAAATGAGGTTGATAGAAAGCCCGATGACACCTACTACGACAAATGACATGAACCATCGGAACCGGCCACTCCCACCCGGAACCACATGAGTAGAAGGAAACCAAGTGAATCGACCAGACGATTCACGGGACATGGAAGAGTGGAATTAGCAAGCACATGCTGTGCACACGCCAACTGGCTAGATCACAAGGCCTAATGGTTAGCCACACATTCCAAAGCACGCCATACGGCCAAACTACAAAGTTCAAAGGCTAGGCAGACATTCCTAAACACGCCGTCCGGCCAGGGGATACGATGATAAGAGGCCATGCCCCAACCTGACACCCAACCGACATGACACAAGCAAAAGGGACCTAAGTGAAATGATAAAACGATCCAGGGTAAGAGCACGATTAGAGTGCACGTGTGATATATCTCCAACATATCTATAGTTTTTTAAGTATTCATGCTATATTTATATCATTAGTTCATGGTTTTGGTGCACTTTTATATTATTTTCTGGACTAACCTATTAATCTAGTGCCCAGTGTTAGTTCCTGTTTTCTGATTGTTTTTATTTTTATTGAAAATCAATATCTAGGAAGGTCAAAATACCCCCGTGATTTAATATGATTTTTTCATATGTGATTTTTTGGCGAATGAATCAACGGAAAATGATACCGAAGGGTCCCACAAAGGCATGGGGCACCACCCCCCCCAGCCACGCCATGGGCCCTTGTGGGCAGCCCTTAAGTCGGTTGGAGCTCTTCTTGCGTCGCAAGAAAGCTAATTTCCGGAGGAAAACCCCCTAAATGTTTTTCCTCGATCAGAGTTACGGATCTCCTATTATAAAAGAAACGGTGTTCGGCTAGAAAACCGAGCCGAACAACAGAAACAGAGAGAAGGGATCCAATCTCGAAGGGGCTCCTGCCCCACCGGGAGCAATAGTGGCCAAGGTCCAGAGGGGAGAACCTCTCCCCATCTAGAAAACCATGCAGGAAGAAGCCAGAAGGGGATCCTCTCTCCCTCTCTCTCCCGGTGGTGCAGGAGTACCACCAGGGGAAACATCATAGCATCATTGCGATGATCATCTTCATCAATGTCACCATCTTCACCAACATCTTCATCACCTTCCTCACCTCTTTTCAATGGCCCACTCTGTCGCACCCCGCTGTAATCCCCTACTTGAACATGGTGTTTTGGTGCTATGAATTATTATGCAATGATTTGTGTCATCGCTATTGTGTTTGAGTAGATTATTGTTGTCCTATGGGTCAACTGGTGAATTGCCATTATTGGTTTGAGTTGCTTGTGGTTATGTTACTATCCTTTGGTGCCCGTCATATGAGCGCTCACGTGGATCACATCTTCGGGCTAGTAGTACGTTTATAGGGCTATGCATAGGTCGGCCGGATTGATAGATATTACCGAGGCCGAGTATAGAAATTGATGCGTACGAGATTGAAGGGGGTCCAATATATATCTTATTGCTATGGTGGATTTACCTTAATGAACTTGTTAGTAGTTAGGAATGCTTGCAAATAGTTCCAATCATAAGTGCATAAAATTCCAAGTAAGGGATTTCATGCTAGCAGATGCCTCTCCCACATATAAACTAGCGATGATGATCGGTTTGGTAACTTAGCTAATTTCCTAGGGACAATTCCGCACACCATGCCACCACTATTTCCACACTCGCTATTTGTATTATATTTTATATTTGCTTAGGCAACACCTATCTTTTAGTTTATGTTCTTCATGGTCTTGCAAAGCTTCCTCTTTATACCCACTCCGTAGTTTTCTTTTTTGTTTCTAGATAAAACAAACGCTTGGTGTACGTAGGGTTGTATCAGTTGCAGATAGGACTTGAGAGAATATTGATCTTACCTTTAGCTTCATGTGGGTTCGACACTTCATACTTACCACCTCCATCATTGGAAAGTGCTCCATAATTCCTTGCACTTGGGGATTATCAACGTGCAACACACACACACGCCAAACATGCCAGCCAGCTAGACTATGTCGTCCAAAAGCCGGGCAGACATTTCAAAACACTCCATTTTGCAGGTCCAGGTCCTGATGTGAGCGAAGCTCAACCGATGTGCCGGAGCAAGCAAGGGCTGATGAATACCCAACATGGCATCATTTCCAATAGTGAGCTCCAACACCATCAGTTGCTGACAAAAAATGGGATCATGGGCTTGGACAATGTATTCCTTTCCATTCATGGGTTGAGGAGATACCCCTCCCTGTATAGGAAGGAAAGCAATTGTAGAAAGGGCTTGGGGATCAGAAGCAACTCCATCTTAGGTGCAAAAATGACCTTGCAAAATTAGTTTGGACCCACGTCCTCATGGAGGCCCCAAATACTCATCGGCCTTACCCGACGCTTGTTGGAGGGGACGACTTGTACCATGGCTTTACCCTTGAAGCAGGTGGACGGAGTATTATTGCCGATGACCATCTTGCCTGCAGACGACTGTAATGACAAATATTAGGTTAAACACACCATTGACCACACCATAAATCAAACTACAATGTGTAGCACCATAAAACATGAATATCCTAACACATGCACTTCCCCTCGGTGAAGAGCACCATTTAAGAATTTTTTAACCAAGCCGTTCTTCTCCCAAAACCAAACCATCCACCCCTAATCAAACTTAGCCTTTCTCGAACTCAAACCTTAACCGATGACCAAATTGATGACCCTCCACTGGTTTGGTCAGTGCATAAGCTATGCTAAAACCAAACGACATCGGTCTTGGATATATTTGCAACAACCACCTGGATGCATTTTCATATCATAATACATTGGATTTTTTGCTGAAACATCTGGACTTGTGATCGTTCTAAAAATCTAACCGCTAAATAGAAACCAAACAACTGAAGAAGCGATTTAGAGTTCAATGCACTCACAATGCTCAGTGTAGCTAGCTCGGGCACTGCCGGAGGCAGAGATGGGTCAGATAACAACGGACCAAACCCCGATGAGAACTGTAAGTGCATCTAGTGCCATCCCTGGTTGGTTTTGGAGTATTGACGACAAACTTGGTTGAGGAACTAATGTGTATGTGAGATTCACAGGAGAACACAGGTAGAAGTCCCTATTGATTCGGTTTACCCATAGAAGATGACCCCTAAAAATGTATGAATACATTGAAGACAATGGTGGTTTGCGAAGACATTCGTGTCGAAGATAATGACACATGAAGACATTAGTTTGAAGACAATGGAGCATGAAGACATAGTTTCTTTCGTTGTTTCATTTTCTTCTTTCTTGAGTCATAGGAACCACCGAACTGTTAAGTGGGGTCCAGGTGAACTGAGTCAGAAAAACTGACGTGATGCGCAACCCAATTCCTATGTCTTCGAGCGAAGACAAATGAGAGAAAACCTTATCCTATGTTGGATGAGTCAGCTTTGCTTGTAGCCCAAGTAAAGTTGCCGCGTGTGTTGGAATCCGACCGTTGGACACATGTCGGTTCCTTAATGACCCAGGGTCATTTTGGACAAATCATGTTGGGTTGCACCTGGCTATAAATTGCCACCCCCTTCCACCATTATTTGGTGGCTGCTCCGAGTTAAGAGTACGACTTTTGTCGTTTGAGAGCAACCCACCTCCGAAGCCTTTGAGAGAGAATCCTTGCGAGGACAAACCCAAACACCCAGAGCCCATAGAGTGTTTGGCATCACTGAAGTCTTTCTATTCTGCGTGATCTGAAGACTTATTACACTTGAAGACTCTGATCTTCTAGTAGGTTAGGCATTGTGTTCTGAGCATCCAAGAGTCATTGTGGATTGCCGGTGAATGAAGTTGCTACTTCTTGAGCTTGCGTTGGTTTTTCCCTTGAAGAGGAAAGGGTGATGCAGCAAAGTAGAGATAAGTATTTCTCTTAGTTTGAGAACCAAGGTATTAATCCAGTAGGAGGAACACACAAGTCTCCAATAGTTGCACCTACACAAACAAACAAATACTTGCACCCAACGCGATAAAAGGGGTTGTCAATCCCTTCACAGTTAATTGCAAAGGTGAGATCTGATAGAGATAGGTATAAAAGATAAATAAAAGTACAAAATAAAGTAAAGATAAATAAATTGCAGCAAGGTATTTTTGTGTTTTTGGTTTTATAGATCTGAAAATAATATGATGAGAAATAGACCCAGGGGCCATAGTTTTCACTAGAGGCTTCTCTCTTGAAAGAACGCATACGGTGGGTAAACAAATTACTATTGAGTAATTGATAGAAAAGTGCATAGTTATGATGATATCTAAGGCAATGATCATAAATATAGGCATCACGTCCATGACAAGTAGACTGACTCCTGCCTGCATCTACTACTATTACTCCACACACCGACCTCTATCCAGCATGCATCTAGTGTATTAAGTTAAAAAAACGGAGTAACGCCTTAAGCAAGATGACATGATGTAGAGGGATAGATCCAACCAATATGGTATAAACCCCATCTTTTTATCCTTAATGGCAACAATACAAATACGTGCCTCGCTACCCCTTCTGTCACCGGGTGAGGACACCGCAAGATTGAACCCATTACAAAGCACCTCTCCCATTGCAAGATAAATCAATCTAGTTGGCCAAACCAAATCAATAGATTAGAGAGAAATACAAAGCTATCTTAATCATGCATAAAAGAGTTCAGAGAAGACTCAAATAATATTCATAGATAATCTGATCATAAATCCGCAATTCATCGGATCTCAACAAACGCACAACAAAAGAAGATTACATCGAATAGAACTCCAAGAACATCGAGGAGAACATTGTATTGAAGATCAAAGAGAGAGAAGAAGCCATCTAGCTACTAGCTATTGACCCGTAGGTCTGTGGTAAACTACTCACACATCATCGGAAGGGTAGCAAGGTTGGTGTAGAGGCCCTCCGGGATTGAATCCCCCTCCGACAGAGAACAGAAGCTTGCGGCGGCGGAAAAGTATTCTTGGTGTGCCTCTTGGTATACGAGGAACATTTGGGTATTCAAGGAGCTGAGATTTGGGTTAGAGGAGCCAGGGGGCCCACAAGCTCACCAGGCGCGCCCTAGGAGCTCATAGGGCGCCCCCTAGGGCGCGCCTGGTGAGCTTGTGGCTCATCTGTGGGCCTTCTGGCCGCCTCCCAAAGCTCCCTAGGTTTCTTCTGGTCCAAAAAAATCATCAAAAAGTTTCATTCCGTTTGGACTCCGTTTGGTATTGATTTTCTGTAAAAGACAAAAACAAGGAAAAACAACAACAGGCACTGGGCACTAGGTTAATAGGTTTGTCCCAAAAAATGATATAAAATAGCATAATAATGCATATAAAACATCCAAGATGGATAATATAATAGCATGGAACAATCAAAAATTATAGATACATTGGAGACGTATCAAGCATCCCCAAGCTTAATTCCTGCTCGTCCTCGAGTAGGTAAATGATAAAAACAGAATTTTTGATGTGGAATGCTACCTGATAACCCACAAGTATAGGGGATCGCAACAGTTTTCGAGGGTAGAGTATTCAACCCAATTTATAGATTCGACACAAGGGGAGCCAAAGAATATTTGTAGGTATTAGCAGTTGATTTGTCAATTCAACCACACCTGGAGATTAAATATCTGCAGCAAAGTGATCAGTAGCATAGTAGTATGATAGTTCTGATAGCAGTGGTAACAGTAACAGTAACAGTGATAGCAATAGTTTTGTAGCAGTTGTAATAGTAGCAGCAGCAGTAGTAACTTAGCAAGAGCAATTTGTGGAAAACTCGTAGGCATTGGATCGGTGATTTCGTTGGATGATATTCATCATATAACAGTCATAACCTCGGGCGACACAGAACTAGCTGCAGTTCATAAATATAGTGTAGGCATGTATTCCGTAAATAGTCATACGTGCTTATGGAAAAGAACTTGCATGACATCTTTTGTCCTACCCTCCCGTGGCAGTGGGGTCCATATGGAAACTAAGGGATATTAAGGAATCCTTTTAATAGAGAACCGGAACAAAGCATTAACACATAGTGAATACATGAACTCCTCAAATTACGGTAATCACCGGAAAGAATCCCAATTATTGTCACCTTGGGGTATGCGGATCATAAAACGTAATAGGTGCGTATAACTTGCAAGATCGGATCAAGAACATAGATATGATAGTGAAAACATAAATGGTTCAGATCTGAAATCATGGCACTCGGGCCCTAGTGACAAGCATTAAGCATAGCAAAGTCATAGCAACATCAATCTCAGAAACATAGTGGATACTAGGGATCAAGCCCTAACAAAACTAACTCGATTACATGATGAATCCCATCCAACCCCTCACCGTCCAGCAAGCCTATGAAGGAATTACTCACTCCCGATGGGGAGCATCATGGAATTGGTGATGAAGGAGGGTTGGTGATGACAAAGATCGAAGATTCCCATCTCCGCCGCCCCAAACGGGCTCCAGATCTAGCCTCCCGATGAAGAACAAGGGGTGGCGGCGGCTCCGTATCGTGAAACATGATGAAACTTCCTCTCCTATTTTTTTCTCCGAAAATGTGAATTTATAGTATCCAGAATAGGGTTGGAGGAGGCTCGTGGGCCCCATTACCCACCAGGGCGTGCCAGAGGGGGGTGGCGTGCCCTGGTGCCTTGTGGGCAGCTGGGGCCACCCCTCAAGTGGGTCTTGGTTCCAGAAAATATTATATATTCCAAAATAATTGTCCAAAAAGTTTTGTCCAATTCCGAGACCTTTTATTTGTGCACAAAAAACAACACCATGGTAGTTCTGCTAAAAACAGCGTCAGTCCGGGTTAGTTTCATTCAAATCATGCAAATTAGAGTCCAAAACAAGAGCCAAAGCATTAGGAAAAGTAGATACGACGGAGACGTATCAACTGCCCCAAGCTTAACCCATTGCTTGTCCTCAAGCAATTCAGTTGACAAACTAAAAGTGACAAAGAAAAACTTTTACGAACTCTTTTGTTCTTGTGTCTATATATATATGCTTAAATAGCACCCAGGTTTTCAGCAAATATCATAACTAACCATGTAGATGATAACTCTTAAAAATTATATTCACTCATATCAATGGCATAATCAACTAGCGAGCAATAATAAAATATTTCAAATGCCAACACTTTGTCAAAACAATCATGATATAATATGACAATAGTGGTATCTAGCTAGCCCTTTCTGAGACCTCAAATGCAGAGCACCTCCAAAGTTCAAGTAGCGACTAAACACTATAATTCATGGTAGAAGAGATGCAGTCATGATGCATTCAACATTAACTATACACAATGCATAAGGATGACAATAGTGCTCTCAGGATAGGTGCTTATTTGAGTAGGTGATGACTCAACATAAAAGTAAATAGATAGGCCCTTCGTAGAGGGAAGCAGGGATTTGCAGAGGTGCCACAACTCAAAGCTTTAATTAGAGATAAATAAAATTTTGGGAGGTATACCCTTCCTATCAACATCACGACTGATTGCTTGTATCTGCGTTGGCATTTCCCCGAAGAGGAGAGGATAATGCAGCACATCAACGGTAAGTATTTCCCTTAGTTATGAAACCAAGGTTATCAATCCAGTAGGAGAACCAAGCAACACTATGTAAAAGGATCCTGCACACAAACAGCAAATACTTACAACCCAACGCGTAAGAGGGGTTGTCAATCCCTCCTCGGTATTGACATAAATAAAATTGTATGAGATTGGATCAATAGATCTTGCAAAAACACAAAATAAAATAAGTAAAGAAAAAGTGTAGCAAGGTATTTTTGGGTTTTTGGAATAATAGATCTGAAAACAATATGATAGAAAATAGACCCGGGGGCCGTAGATTTCACTAGTGGCTTCTCTCGAGAAAATAGCATACGGTGGGTAAACAAATTACTGTTGGGCAATTGCTAGAAGAGCAAATAATTATGACGATATCCAAGACAACGATCATGTATATAGGCATCACGTCCAAGATTAGTAGACCGACTCCTGCCTGCATCTACTACTATTACTCCACATATCGACCGCTATCCAGCATGCATCTAGTGTATTAAGTTCATGGAGAAACGGAGTATGCAATAAGAACGATTACATGATGTAGACAAGATCTATTCATCTAGGAATAGACCCCATCTTTTTATCCTTAATAGCAATGATACATGCGTGCCTCGCTACCCCTTCTGTCACTGGGTGAGGACACCACAAGATCGAACTCATCACAAAGCACCTCTTCCCATTGCAAGAAAAATCAATCTAGTTGGCCAAACCAAACCAAAGTTTCAGAGAAGAAATATGAGGCTATAACAATCATGCATATAAGAGATCAAAGAAGACTCAAATAACATTAATGGATAGAATTGATCATAAACTCACCATTCATCGGATCCCAACAAACACACCGCAAAAAGTCATTACATCAAATAGGTCTCCAAGAACATCGAGGAGAACATTGTATTGAGAATCAAAAAGAGAGAAGAAGCCATCTAGCTACTGCCTACGGACCCGTAGGTCTATGGTGAACTACTCACGCATCATCGGAGGAGCACCAATGAGGATGATGAACCCCTCCGTGATCGTGTTCCCCTCCGGCAAGGTGCCAGAATAGGTCTCTAGATTTGATCTCGTGGTTCTGGAACTTGTGGCGGTTGGAATTGTGTTTCGTCGACTCCCCAAGGGTTTCTGGAATATTTGGGTATTATAGAGCTGAGAGGCTGTGAAAAGGACCTCCATGGGCCCCACAACCCATTAGGGCGCGCCCAGGTGGGTTGTGGGCCCATGGGCCTTCCCTCGTGCACTTCCTTGGCTCCCAAGTTATCTTCTGGGCAGAAAAAAATCTCCAAAAAGTTTCGTGGCATTTGGACTTCGTTTGGTACTGTTGGGGATATGACCCCACGATATAACCCGCCATAGGAGGGCCGGGTTAAAGTGTTGGTGACTTAGAGTTAAAGCCTTAGGACAGGCCCAAGAAGCCAAGACATGGAACCAGGGAGGCGACTTGCGTGGTGAGTCGGATGGAGGCCCAAGGCCAGAAGACGGTGGGTGACCTGGAAGTGTAGCCGCCCGATGGCGACTTGCCTAACAAGGCAAGGCGACTTAGAACCAGGGTCGGTCATGGAGTATGACCCGACCCGGACTCTTGTAAGCCCTAGGCCTCGACCTGTGTATATAAAGGCGAGTCCCTGCGGTGGGTAAACCTAAGTTACAATCCATGGATAGCTAGGTCAAGCGAATCCGCTCCCTTGTAATCGATACTCAGGCAATAATCAACGAGAGCAGGAGTAGGCTTTTACCTCCACCACGAGGGGCCGAACTTGGGTAAACCTGTGTCTTTCGTCCCGCTCAACCCCTTCAAGCTAATCATCGTAGCGATGGCTCCACACCTAAGTCCTTTGACTAGGGCATCTGCTGTGACAAAACCACGACAGTTGGCGCCCACCGTGGGGCCAGCGCATGATGGTTTCGAGTTCTTGAAGGGCTCCTTCCCAAGGATCGAGGGATACACCATTGGCAGGATGACCAAGAGTCTCCGCAGCAAGCTCTACATCGACGACGCTGGCTGGGGCCCCGAGGCCGACTCGATCGAATACGGGTACCGGGTCCCCTTCAGCGGGCCATCCCTTGTGCACTTCCTTGGCTCCCAAGTTGTCTTCTGGGCAGAAAAAAAATCTCCAAAAAGTTTCGTGGCATTTGGACTTCGTTTGGTATTGATATTCTGCAAAGTAAAAAAAAGGCAAAAAACAACAACTGGCAAAAGTGCACTATGTCAATAGGTTAGTCCCAAAAAGTGATATAAAGTTGCTATAAAATGAATATAAAACATCCAAGAATGATAATATAACAGCATGGAACAATAAAAAATTATAGATACGTTGGAGACGTATCAGCATCCCCAAGCTTAATTCCTGCTCGTCCTTGAGTAGGTAAATGATAAAAACAGAATTTTTGATGTGGAATGCTGCCTAACATGTTCATCACATATTCTTTTCTTTTGTAGCATGGACATTTTGACTTTTAGATGATTCAAAGCAATAGTCTATATTTGACATGAAGACTTCAATACTCAAGCATATCAACAAGCAACCATGTCTTTCAAAATATCAACACTAAAGAAAGTTATCCCTAGCCCATCATGCTCAATCATTGATCCATTCATGAAACACACTCAAATATTAGCTACATCCAATGCACAAGTATGATCATAGTGCTCCCTAGTTGGTGCTTTATAAGAGAAGATGGAGACTCAAATAAAAATAAAAATTGCATAAAGTAAATAGATAGGCCCTTCGCAGAGGGAAGCAGAGATTTGTAGAGGTGTTAGAGCTCAAAGCTTAAATTGAGAGATAAAATATTTTGAGAGGCATGCTTTTCCCGTCAACAAAAACGCCCGAGAATTCCCAATACTTTCCACGCTAGATACATCATAGGTGGTTCCCAAACATAAAATAAAGTTTACTCCTTTTTCGACCATTCTTTCACAACCCATGGCTAGCCGTATCCATGGATGCCTTCCATTCCAACACTTTCCAAGGAATTTATTATTTGACAACATAAAGTAAATTTCTTTTTCATTTCGGGACTGGGCATCCCTATTATCTCCACACTCTTGTGCAATGACAAGTGAATAAACACTCATCATGAGAATAACACATCTAGCATGGAAAAATATTGGCCACCCCCTGCCGCTTCATGAGCGGTATGGGCACACAAAAAGGAAATCCATTTTGAAAATTAGAGTTGGCACATACAAATTTACTTGGAACAACACGGAAATACCGCATATAGGTAGGTATGGTGGACTCATATGGCATAACTTGGTTTAAGGATTTTGGATGCACAAGTAGTATTCCCACTTATTACAAATGGAAGCTAACAAATAGATTGAGAAGCAACCAACCAAGAAACAAAAATTCTCATGAACAAGCATTAAGCATAACTAACATCAAATAATGCATCACAAGTAGGATGTAATTTCATTGCATAACTATTGACTTTCGTGCTTGCATAGGGAATCACAAACCTTAACATCAATATTCTTACTAAAGCATAATTAATCACCAACATGACTCACATATTACTATCATCATATTTAACAACTATTACAAAGAATCAAGTTTTTTTTGTCCAATGATCTTCATGAAAGTTTTTATTATATCCCTCTTGAATATCTATCACTTTGGGACTAATTTCATATATTGTCATTGCTTATAACAAGCTCTCAAACAAATTTAAGTGAAGAACATGAGCATAAAAATTTTCATCTCTCTAAATAATATAAGTAAAGCATGAGAGAATTTCTTAAAAAATTAAAGCACCACTGTGCTCAGAAAGATATAAGTGAAGCACTAGAGCAATTCTATAGCTCAAAAAATTTAAGTGAAGCACATAGAGCAATTCTGACAAATCATAGCATCATTATGGCTTTCTCAAAACGGTGTGTCCAGCAAGGATGATTGTGACAAACTAAAAAGCAAACCAAGCAAAGACTCATATAATACAAGATGCTCCAAGCAAAACTCATGATATGTGATGATTAAAAATATAGCTCCAAGTAAAATTACCGATGGTCGTTAGAAAAAAGAGGGGATGCCTTCCGGGGCATCCCCAAGCTTAGGTGCTTGGTTCTCCTTGAATATTACCTTGGGGTGACATGGGGCATCCCCAAGCTTAGGCTCTTGACACTCCTTATTCCTTCATCCATCGTGATCTCACCCAAAACTTGAAAACTTCAATCACACAAAACTCAACAAAACCTTTGTGAGATCCGTTAGTATAAGAAAACCAATCTCTACTTTAAGTACTGTTGCAAACCATTCATATTTTGTTATTATATTATACCTACTGTATTCTAACTTTACCATGGCTTATACCCCCCCCCCCCCGATACAATCCATAGAATCATCAAAATAAGCACACAATGCAACAAAAACAGAATCTGTCAAAAACAGAACAGTCTGTAAAGACGCGAATTTTACTAATACTTATGTAACTCCAAAAATTCTGAAACATTAGGACAACGTAGGAAATTGGTATATCAATCTTTTTTAAAAAAAATCAGAAGTTTTTTCCGCTTCTGTGAATTTTAACAATTCTGCTACTGGACGCAAAAGTTTCCTTTTTTCCAACAAGATCAAATCAACTATCACCCAACAAGATCGCAAAGGCTTACTTGGAAAAAAACGCTAACTAAAACATAAAAAACACAATCATAACAGTAGTATAATTGTGCAAACACTCAAGAACCGAAAGAAATAAATTTTATTCATTGGGTTGCCTCCCAACAAGCGCTATCGTTTTATGCCCCTAGCTAGGCATAATGCATAGATTCAAGTATTGTCCTCTTTAGTTTTCAACTCTTTAATCACACAACCAAAATTCTTCAAGGATTTAGCATGCATATTTCAATAATAATACTCCTAGGAATAAAATTGAAGGATTCATTCTTGCAAGTAGGATTTTTTATCACTTTAACAAAGTTGGGGTGAATACTAATCATTTTAAGATCTTCATTATTGCTACTAGAAGAGGCACCCTTGCTTTTAGAAACTTGTATAGTCTTGCAATTTTTAGGAGTTTTTTTGATACATTTAACAGAAGAGAAGGCCGAGCTCAAGTTACTAAAAATTTCTTCCAACTTATCAATCCGAGCGGGGCTCTCTTATACTCTTTCGTCAACTACGGATCCCTTTTCTTTTCATAATTTAAGAGCATCTCCTGCCTTTGACCCTATTTTATTAGCAAGGTTGTGGATTCTTTTATCCAAATTTTCAACATGGTCTTCGGTAATCATCTTCTTTTCAATAGCATCTGGCCTTTGCATAACATGCTCAAGAGTTAAGATCGTTTCATTAATAGTAATAGGTGGTGCACCTACGAAATCTCCCATAGCATTTAAAGCATCCAAAGAGGGACACATCAAGAAATTCCCACTGGTAATAGTATCAAGAACGAATCTATACCAAGTGGTAATGCCCACATAAAAACTATAAAGAAGAATAATGGCAGATTGCTTATGAATAGATCTATTGTGAGCATTGCAAATCCTATACCAAACATCTTTTAAATTCTCTCCCCCTCTTTGCTTAAAATTGAGAACTTCGTTTTCGGGAGTACACACCATAGAGGAGAAACTAGCCATTACGGCAAAGTAGGCAAGCAAGAAAACACAAGAACAAAAGATCGAACGAACAAAAGGCAAACGGAAAGAAGGCAAATAAGAAGGCAAATATTTTTGTGCTTTTCGCAAAAACTTTTTAGAAGTGGGGGAGATGAAAATGAGAGACAAATGGCAAATAATGTAAATTGCAATGAGATGATATTTGTGATTAGGAACCCGATAGATGTTGATGATGCCTCCCCGGCAACGGCGCTAGAGATTCTTCCTGATTGCTTGTTGATACGTCCATTTTGCATCATGTTTTTCTACTGTTATTTATGATGTTTTTATGCATAATAATGCTTTTTGGAGTAATTCTAATGCCTTTTCTCTCATAATATGCAAGGTACACACAAAGAGGGAGAATTCCGGCAGCTGGAAATCTGGACCTGGAAAAGCTACGTCAGGCCACCTATTCTACACAACTCCAAACAAGCTGAAACTTTACGGAGATTTTTTACGGAATATTTGAAGAATATTTGAGCAAATAAGTACCAGAGGGGGCCCACCAGGTGGGCACAACCCACCTGGGCGCACCAGGGAGCCCAGGCGCGCCCTGGTGGGTTGTGCTCACCCAGGCCCACCTCCTGGTATATGTCATTTTGACCTAGAAAAAAATAGGGAGAGGACCTTTGGGACGGAGCGCCGCCGTCTCTAGGCGGAACTTGGGTAGGAGCACTTTTGCCCTTCGGCGGAGCGATTCCGCCGGGGGAACTTCCCTCCCGGAGGGGGAAATCATCGTCATCATCATCACCAACAACTCTCCCATCTTGGGGAGGGAAATCTCCATCAACATCTTCAACAGCACCATCTCATCTCAAACCCTAGTTCATCTCTTGTGTTCAATCTTGTTACCGAAACTATAGATTGGTGCTTGTGGGTGACTAGTAGTGTTGATTACATCTTGTAGTTGATTACTATATGGTTTATTTGGTGGAATATTATATGTTCAGATCCAATATGCTATTTAATACCCCTCTGATCTTGAGCAGGATTATCATTTGTGAGTAGTTACTTTTGTTCTTGAGGTCACGGGAGAAATCATGTTGCAAGTAATCATGTGAACTTGATATGTGTTCGATATTTTGATAGTATGTATATTGTGATTCCCTTAGTGGTGTCATGTGAACGTCGACTACATGACACTTCACCATATTTGGGCCTAAGGGAATGCATTGTGGAGTAGTAAGTAGATGATGGGTTGCGAGAGTGACAGAAGCTTAAACCCCAGTTTATGCGCTATTCCGTAAGGGACCGATTGGATCCAAAAGTTTAATGCTATGGTTAGAATTTATTCTTAATACTTTTCTCGTAGTTGCGGATGCTTGCGAGAGGGTTAATCATAAGTAGGAGGCTTATTCAAGTAATAACAGCACCTAAGCACCGGTCCACCCACATATCAAATTATCAAAGTAGCGAACACAAATCGAATCAACATGGTGAAAGTGACTAGATGAAATTCCCGTGTACCCTCAAGAACGCTTTGCTTATTATAAGAGACCGTTTTGGCCTGTCCTTTGCCTCAAAAGGATTGGGCTACCTTGCTGCACTTTTGTTACTACTATCGTTACTTGCTCGTTACAAATTATCTTGCTATCAAACTACTCTGTTACTTACAATTTCAGCACTTGCAGACATTACCTTGCTGAAAACCACTTGTCATTTCCTTCTGCTCCTCGTTGGATTCGACACTCTTACTTATCGAAAAGAGCTACAATTGATACCCTATACTTGTGGGTCATCAAGGCTATTTTCTGGCACCGTTGCCGGGGAGTGAAGCGCCTTTGGTAAGTGGAATTTTGTAAGGAAACATTTACATAGTGTGCTGAAATTTATTGTCACTTGTTACTATGGAAAACAATCCTTTGAGGGTTTTGTTCGGGGTATCTTCACCTCGATCGGAACCACAATTAGCTACCCCTCAACCTACTGCACCTACTGAAAATATTGAATATGAAATTCCTTCGAGTATGATAGAACAACTGCTAGCTAATCCTTATGCAGGAGATGGAACCGAACATCCCGATATGCACTTGATATATGTGGAACAAATTTCTGGATTGTTTAAGCTTGCAGGTTTACCCGGAGATGAAGTTATGAAAAAGGTTTTCCCTTTATCTTTGAAGGGAAAAGCATTGGCATGGTATAGGCTATGCGATGATATTGGATCTTGGAATTGGAATCGATTGAAATTGGAGTTCCACCAAAAAATTTATCCTATGCATCTAGTTCATCGTGATCGGAATTATATATATAATTTTTGGCCTCGTGAAGGAGAAAGTATCGGTCTAGCTTGGGGGAGGCTTAAGTCAATGTTATATTCATGCCCCAACCATGAGCTCTCAAGAGAAATTGTTATCCAGAACTTTTATGCTTGGCTTTCTCGTGATGATCAATCCATGCTTGATACTTCTTGTACTGGTTCTTTTATGAAGAAACTATTGAATTCCGGTGGGATCTTTTGGAAAGAATTAAACGCAACTCTGAAGATTGGGAGCTCGATGAAGGTAAAGAGTTAGGTATTAAGCTTAAGTATGATTGTGTTAAATCTTTTATGAATACCGATGCTTTTCAAAAGTTTAGCACTAAATATGGACTTGACTCTGAGATAGTAGCCTCCTTTTGTGAATCATTTGCTACTCATGTTGATCTCCCTAAGGAGAAGTGGTTCAAATATCACCCACCTATTAAAGAAGAAGTTAAAGAACAAGTACCAATTAAAGAGGAAACCATAATTTATAATGTTGATCCAGTTGTTGCTACTGCTTATATTGAGAAACCACCTTTCCCTGTTAAGATAAAGGAACATGCTAAAGTTTCAACCGTGGTTAACAAAAGTTATATTAGAACACCTAAACCTGATGAACAAATTAAAGTAGAACCTAGTGTTGCTATGATTAAGGATCTCCTGGAAGAAAACGTAGATGGGCATGTTATTTACTTCTGTGAAGAAGCTGCTAGAATTGCCAAACCTGATAAAAAGGATAATCATAGACCTGTTGTTGGCATGCCAGTTGTCTCAGTTAAAATAGGAGATCACTGTTATCATGGTCTATGTGACATAGGTGCTAGTGTGAGTGCTATTCCTTATTCCTTATATCAAGAAATTATGAATGACATAGCACCCGCAGAAATAGAAGACATATATGTTACTATTAAACTTGCTAATAGAGACACTATATCACCAATTGGGAATGTTAGAGATGTTGAAGTCTTGTGTGGGAAAATAAAATAACCTACTGATTTCCTTGTTCTTGGTTCCCCACAAGATGACTTCTGTCCCATTATCTTTGGTAGACCTTTCTTGAACATCGTTAATGCTAAAATAGATTGTGAAAAACAAACTGTCAGTGTTAGCTTTGGTGATGAGTCTCATGATTTTAATTTTTCCAAGTTTAGTAGAAAGCTTCATGAAAAAGAATTGCCTAGTAAGGATGAAATAATTGGTCTTGCTTCTATTGCTGTGCCTTCTACTGATCCTTTAGAACAATATTTGCTAGACCATGAAAATGATTTACATATGCATGAGAGAAATGAAATAGATAAGATTTTCTTTGAACAACGTCCTCTGCTTAAACACAATTTGCCTATTGAAACTCTAGGAGGTCCTCCTCCACCTAAAGGTGATCCCCTGTTTGAATTAAAACAATTGCCAGACACTTTGAAATATGCTTATCTTGATGAAAAGAAGATATATCCTATTATTATTAGTGCTAACCTTTCAGAACATGAAGAAGAAAGATTATTGAAAGTTCTAAGGAAGCACCGAGCTGCTATTGGGTATACTCTTGATGATTTAAAGGGCATTAGTCCCACTCTATGTCAGCACAAGATTAATATGGAACCTGATGCTAAACTCGTTGTTGATCACCAACGTCGGTTAAATCCAAAAATGAAGGAAGTGGTAAGAACGGAAATCTTAAAACTTCTGGAAGCAGGTATAATCTATCCTATAGCTAATAGTAGATGGGTAAGTCCTGTTCATTGTGTTCCTAAGAAAGGAGGTATTACTGTTGTTCCTAATGATAAGAATGAACTTATTCCACAAAGAATTGTTACATGCTATAGAATGGTAATTGATTTCAGAAAATTAAATAAAGCAACTAGAAAAGATCATTACCCTCTGCCTTTTATTGATCAAATGCTAGAAAGATTATCTAAGCACACACACTTTTGCTTCCTTGATGGATATTCTAGTTTCTCACAAATACCTGTTTCTCAACCTGATCAAGAAAAGACCACTTTCACTTGTCCCTTTGGAACTTATGGTTATTGTGATGCCCCCGTCTTAATCGTGCGCACTAATCATACATGCAAATGCACACGATCAAGCCTAAGGACTCACTTGAAGATATCACAACACAACTCTAAAACATAAATAAAGTCATACAAGCTGTATAATACTAGCCAGGGCCTCGAGGGCTCGAATACATAAGCTTGATGACAAACAAGCATCAGCGGAAGCATTAGACATCTGAGTACAGACATAAGTTAATAGAGAAGCCTTAAGAAAGGTGGGGCAAAATAAAAGCTACGATCGAAAGGCGCAGGCCTACTGCCTGGGACCCTCCGATCCTACTCCTGGACGTCGGCCAGCTTGTAGAAGTAACCACCCTCGAGGTGGTAGTAGTAGTCGTTGGCGGGGCAGCTGTCTCAGGGGCTCCGTCGTCTGGTTGCATCAAATGGATATGGGGGAAAAAGAAAGCAAAGCAATTGTGAGTACTCATCCGAAGTACTCAGCAAGCAAGGATCTACACTACATATGCAACATTATCAAAGGAAAGCTGTATATGTGGACTGGGCTGCAGAAATGCCAGAATAGAGGGAAGGCCTAGTCCTATCGAAGACTAGCATCTTCAGCATCTTCAAGCATCTTGCAGTAGTTAGAAGAGTACAGAATAGCATAATATAAAGTAGTAATAGTGTTATCAACCTCAGCGACAGATCCTTCCTCGAATCCCTGCGAGAAAGCAATCCCAGAGCCATACAGTCATCAACCTCGCCCAGAGATCCTTTCTCGACTCCCTGTGAGAAAGCGATTCTGGGGCCACATATCCAGGTGTCATCTCAAGTTCTAGTTGTATTGATCGGGATACAACTCCAAGTGTCCGTTACCGTAGGACAGGCTATCGATAGATGTTTTCTTCCCTGTAGGGGTGCACCAACTTACCCACCACGCTCGATTAACTCCGGACGGACACACTTTTCTGGGTCATGCTCGGCCTCGGCTAAATGATATACCGCAACCCTACCAAGAGCTCAGCAGAGAGGTCCCCGTCGGTCTACATCCTAAGCGCTCGGGGGTCTTGGGCCATCGCCCCTCGCCCTCCGGGTCGTTGCGCACATGGCTCAGATCCAAGCACCACCTCTGTCGTGGATGGCGCCAATCACTCCATGCCGCACTGCTGAACTGGATGTCTGACAGAGCTTTCGGCTGATGCTATGATGCAGAGTGCCCATAGCTGATCCCACGTGATGGTTAGTGCTATCAGGCCAGAGGCCCACTCGGATCAAATATCCAAATCGTTAATACATTGGTGGTGCGGTAACGAGCAGAGACTCATGATCGATGTGACCCCGTTGCCCCGTCTCGAGGACTTGCGGCAAGGGCTAAGAATGCCCGACCACGCCTCGTATTTATCTCTCGGGCACCCTCCAGGTCAATCCGTCTCCACATCACTCACGGGTACCCCTTAGGGTTGACCCGCCTTTCCAAGTAACAGATGTAAAGTCCAAGTATCCGTGTGTCCATAACATCAAGGAAATCCGAGGTATCACCCTCATTGGATTCCTACTTGATGTAACCGTCAAGGTGAACTCGGAGGAATCACCCTCGATGGGTTCACACTTGAGGTGTTGCACGACAGCGTCATTACCGGAAGTGGTGAAGGAGGAATCACCTTCGATGACCATGACCGAGTAACTACTCTACAGAGTTAACATCAGAAGTGCTAAATGAGGTATCACCCTCGGCAATCGATAGAAACACTGCAGTGTCATACAACTAAGGGGGTGACGTGCGGTGCCGGGGCCTGGTTGTCGATCACGTTGATCGAGTCATCTGATAATCCAGCGGGGGCAACTAGGTCAAAGTGGGGGTCTCTGATGGGTCTCTATCCAGCCTATACTAAGTAGTTTAGGATAAGCAGGTAAGGTATCAATAGCAGGTTACAATAAACAGGCTATGCATCAGAATAGGATAACTCAAAGCAGTAGCAAATTCTAATGCAAGCAGGAGGGAGAAAGAATAGGCGATATAGGCATGTTCAAAGGGGGGGTGCTTGCCTGGTTGCTCTGCGGCAAAGGCAGGGTCATCAGTGGTGTCGTCGGTTTTCGGAGCTGCGTCGGTCTTGGGAACTGTGTCGATACCAGGGTCTACCGAAAGAGAAGAGGGGGAGGAAACAAATAAATACATAGTAAACATATGCAACACAGAGCGTATCATGCTAACGTGTAGTGCAAGGTTGCCTAAAGACATGTCTAAACCTTTTTAGTTATTTTAGGATTAAAGTTGGAATTATTAACCGGTGTATATGCACTATTCATCTACCAGAAACAGGCTAAAAGTTGCGGGTTCACCTCCGTAGAGGTTCCCGACACGGAAACAGATAGCACGGTTGGATTCGTCTCATCGTTCTGAGCAACTTTCATGTATAAAGTTTTTTCTTTCGAGCTACGGATTATTTTCTACGAATTTTTTAAATTTTAAATGATTTTCTAATTTTCTGGAATTATTTTAATTCGAAAATAAATTAATACTTAAATGCTAAGTGTACACAGAGAAGTGTACATAGCAGTGGCTTTAGTGGCTGACAGGTGGGGTCCAGTTGACTGCCTAGTCCGCAGTCAACTGAGACCGTTGACTAGTCAAAGGGCCCAGGGGACCCGCATGTCATTGACTGGGTTATCCCAGTCATTAGTTTGACTGGTCAATGGGACCAGTGGGACCCAGGTGTCATTCACACATATTTTAGCATTTTCTTTTTAAGTGGATATTTAGAGAAGGGGGGTCCACCTGCCATAGGCTAGTAGCTAATCTAACTAGTAATTAACCCTAAACTAATTGAACATGGGGCCGTCCTCACACACACAGAACACACACACGCACACACACCACACAACACACTTGGCCATGGCCGTGGCCATGGCCAGTAGCAGCAGAAGTAGCCGGTGGTAGTGGGCAGCAGTAGTACCAGCAGCAGAGCAGCGTAGCAGCGGCCTAAGCACGAAGCAGCAGTAACAGCAACTAGCAGATACAGCAGTAATAAGCGGCAGCAGAGAGCAGCGGCACAAGCAGTTCAGCGCAGCATGCAGTGGCCAAAAGTAGCAGCAGCGTCAAAGCAACAGCAGCTAGCAAGCAGCGGGCGCAGCAGCAGTTCAGTGGCGACGGCGGCAGAGAGGAGCAGCAGCGAGGCCATGCGCGGGTGCGGGCGGAGGTGGCTGCAGGTGGGCGCGCCCTGGGTGCGGCGCGTGCGGCCGGACGAGGTCGGAGGCGCGGCCAGGGGGCATGGCCATGGGCAGCTACACATGGCCGTAGGAGCGGAGCTCCGGGCACGACGGGGCAAGCAGCCTACGGTGTGGGATCAGATGGGAAAATAGGGGCAGGTGGACGAGGAGCTCACCACGGGGCCGGAGGAGCTGACGGCGAGGCCCGAGGTGGTCGAAGCTGTGTGGATCGACGGCGAGATGGTGGCTATGTACGCGTTGAAGACGAGGTCGATGGCGAGCGCACAGGTCGTCCCAGCTTGAACCGTTGCTCGGGGAAGACGAAGTCGAGGGTGGAGGTCTTCCTGGACAACTCCACAAGCGTCGGGAAACTCGTAGGCCGCGGCAACAACGACGATGGTGCGGTCACCGCGTGAGCTCTCGCGCTCGATTCCGAGCCGAGGAGGCGGCGGCTCGATGGGGAAAGAGAGGGGATCAGACGAGGGCGAGCTAGGGTTTCGGGGATGCTACCTTATAGGCCGAGGGGGTGGGCTCGTGGCGGCCATCCATGGCCATGGCGCCGTGGATGTGTGCCACGCCCTCCCTGTCTCCTATACAGAGGAGGGGATGAGGTGGAGGTGGGCTGGGCCTTCTACTTTTGCTAAATGGGCCAAAAGTGTACAATGGTTCTTTCTATTTCTTTTCTGAAATTATAAGTAGCTATTGCCCCCTAAAAAGTTTAGTGATTAAATGAATTCTGTTAATTATGAAACTTTGCATAAAATTCCAGGGCAATATTATTGAGCCACACAAGTCTCTAGAATATTTGAAAAAGGATAATTATTTTTAGAATTCAAAATGGCCAAGTTATGTGCTGTTGGACCACTTATTAATTTCCTAGGGGCATTTGGGGAATTCAAATTAAGTTGGTTTCTTCATGAAAATTAGTTAGCGAATATTTGTAACCAAACGAACATTTTTATTTTTGGTTCGAATAAATATATTTTTTACTTTATTTTAAATTTGAATATGAATTTGATTTTTAGACAAGAGGCATTTTGCATAGTGATCATGATGACATGGCCACCATTAGGGGGAGGTTACTGTAGCAGATTCTCGGGGTGTTACACTTATAGACGTATGCCTTTTGGTTTATGCAATGCACCTGCTACCTTTCAAAGATGTATGACTGCTATATTCTCTGACTTTTGTGAAAAGATTGTTGAGGTTTTCATGGATGACTTCTCTGTTTATGGGAAGTCTTTTGATGATTGTTTAAGCAATCTTGATCGAGTTTTGCAGAGATGCGAGCAAACAAATCTTGTCTTGAATTGGGAGAAGTGCCACTTTATGGTTAATGAAGGTATTGTTTTGGGCCATAAAATTTCTGAAAGAGGTATTGAAGTGGACAAAGCTAAGGTTGATGCAATTGAGAAAATGCCATGTCCTAAAGATATCAAAGGTATTCGTAGTTTCCTAGGTTATGCTGGTTTCTGTAGGAGATTTATCAAAGACTTTTCTAAAACTTCTAGGCCTCTTACAAATCTTTTGCAAAAGGATACTCCTTTTGTTTTTTATGATGATTGTTTAGAAGCCTTCGAAACACTCTAGAAAGCCTTAATTTCTGCACCTATTGTTCAACCACCTGATTGGAACTTGCCTTTTGAAATTATGTGTGATGCTAGTGATTATGCTGTTGGTGATGTTCTAGGACAAAGAGTTGATAAGAAACTGAATGTTATTCATTATGCTAGTAAAACTCTAGACAGTGCACAACGAAATTATGCTACTACTGAAAAGGAATTTCTAGCAGTGGTGTTTGCTTGTGATAAATTTAGATCTTATATTGTTGATTCAAAAGTAATTGTTCACACCGATCATGCTGCTATTAAATATCTTATGGAAAAGAAAGATGCTAAACCTAGACTTATTCGATGGGTTCTCTTGCTACAAGAATTTGATTTACATATCACTGATAGGAAAGGAGCTGAGAACCCCGTAGCTGATAACTTGTCTAGGCTTGAAAATGTGCTTGATGACCCACTACCTATTGATGATAGTTTTCCTGATGAGCAGTTAGCTGCAATAAATGTTTCTAATAACACTCCTTGGTATGCTGACTATGCTAATTACATTGTTGCTAAATATTTACCACCTAGCTTTACATACCAACAAAAGAAAAAAATTCTTCTATGACTTAAGACATTACTTTTGGGATGACCCACATCTTTATAAAGAAGGAGTAGATGGTATTATTAGATGTTGTGTACCTGAGCATGAACAGGGACAAATCCTACGGAAATGTCACTCCGAAGCTTATGGAGGGCATCATGCTGGAGATAGAACTGCTCACAAGGTATTGCAA
The DNA here is from genome assembly GCA_011799875.1 of Thinopyrum elongatum. NCBI lineage: Eukaryota > Viridiplantae > Streptophyta > Magnoliopsida > Poales > Poaceae > Thinopyrum > Thinopyrum elongatum. The sequence continues at coordinate 264,606,583 of CM022301.1, forward strand.
TCTGGATTTTATTGGCCTACTCTCTTCAAGGATGCCCGTAAGTTTGTCTTATCTTGTGATGAATGTCAAAGAATAGGTAATATCGGCAAGCGTCAAGAAATGCCTATGAATTATTCACTTGCTGTTGAACCATTTGATGTTTGGGGATTTGATTACATGGGACCTTTTCCTTCCTCTAATGGGTATACACATATTTTGGTTGCTATTGATTATGTTACTAAATGGGTAGAAGCTATTCCAACCAGTAGTGCTGATCACAACACCTCTATTAAAATGCTTAAGGAAGTTATTTTCCCAAGGTTTGGAGTCCATAGATATTTAATAACTGATGGTGGTTCACACTTTATTCATGGTGCTTTCCGTAAAATGCTTGCCAAGTATGATGTTAACCATAGAATTGCATCACCCTATCATCCTCAGTCTAGTGGTCAAGTTGAACTTAGCAATAGAGAAATAAAATTAATTTTGCAAAAGACTGTCAATAGGTCCTGGAAGAATTGGTATAAGAAATTAGATGATGCACTTTGGGCTTATAGAACAGCATATAAAAATCCTATGGGTATGTCTCCTTATAAAATGGTCTATGCAAAAGCTTGTCATTTGCCTCTTGAGTTAGAACATAAAGAATATTGGGCAGTCAAAGAACTCAACTATGATTTCAAACTTGCCGGTGAAAAGAGGTTATTTGATATTAGCTCACTAGATGAATGGAGAACCCAAGCTTATGAAAATGCCAAATTATTTAAAGAAAAAGTTAAAAGATGGCATGATAAAAGAATCCAAAAGCGTGAGTTCAAAGTTGGAGAATATGTTCTTTTGTACAACTCTCCTTTCAGATTCTTTGCAGGAAAACTCCTCTCCAAATGGGAAGAACCCTATGTTATCGAGGAGGTTTATCGGTCTAGAGCTATAAAAATAAATAATGCCGAAGGTACTAACCCGAAGGTTGTTAATGGGCAACGAATAAAACATTATATCTCAGGTACGCCCATTAATGTTGAAAGTAATATTATCCAAACTTTGACACCGAAAGAACACATAAAAGAGTCCTTCCGGAACACTCCAGAATCATGAAAATAAGGAGGTACGTGGTACGGTAAGTAAACGGACTTCGAAAAATCTGCAAAAATATTTTTTGTCAGTTTTGGAATATTTAGAAAATTAGGAAAATAAGAAACTTCCAGGAAGCGTACCCTGGTGGGCTGATACGTCTCCAATGTATCTATAATTTTTGATTGTTCCATGCTATTATATTATCTGTTTTGGATGTTTTATATGCATTAATATGCTATTTTATATGATTTTTGGGACTAACCTATTAACCTAGAGCCCAGTGCCAGTTTATGTTTTTTCCTTGTTTTAGAGTTTTGCAGAAAAGGAATACCAAACGGAGTCCAAATGGAATAAAACTTTAGCGATGATTTTTCTTGGACCAGAAGACACCCAAAAGACTTGGAGTGCAAGTCAGAAGAGCCGCGAGGCAGCCACAAGGGTGGAGGGCGCGCCCAGGGGGGTAGGGCTTGCCCCCCGACCTTGTGGGCCCCTCGTAGTTCCTCTGACCTAGACCTTTCGCCTATATATACACTTATACCCTAAACACATCGAGGGAAGCAACAAAAACCACTTTTCCACCGCCGCAACCTTCTGTACCCGTGAGATCCCATCTTGGGGCCTTTTCCGGTGTCCTGCCGAAGGGGGAATCGATCATGGAGGGCTTCTACATCAACACCATTGCCTCTCCGATGAAGCGTGAGTAGTTTACTTCAGACCTACGGGTCCATAGCTAGTAGCTAGATGGCTTCTTCTCTCTCTTTGATTCTCAATACAAAGTTCTGCTCAATGTTCTTGGAGATCTATTCGATGTAATACTCTTTTGCGGTGTGTTTACCGAGATCCGATGAATTATGGATTTATGATCAGCTTATCTATGAATATTATTTGAATCTTCTCTGAATTCTTATATGCATGATTTGATATCTTTGCAAGTCTCTTCGAACTATCGATTTGGTTTGGCCAACTAGATTGGTTTTTCTTGCAATGGGAGAAGTGCTTAGCTTTGGGTTCAATCTTGCGGTGTCCTTTCCCAGTGACAGTAGGGGTAGCAAGGCACGTATTGTATTATTGCCATCGTGGATAAAAAGATGGGGTTTTCATCATATTGCTTGAGTTTATCCCGCTACATCATGTCATCTTACTTAATGCGTTACTCTGTTCTTATGAACTTAATACTCTAGATGCAGGTAGGAGTCGGTTGATGTGTGGAGTAATAGTAGTAGATGCAGAATCATTTCGGTCTACTTGACACGAACGTGATGCCTATATTCATGATCATTGCCTTAGATATCATCATAACTTTGCGCTTTTCTATCAATTGCTCGGCAGTAATTTGTTTACCCACCGTAATAATTTCTATCTTGAGAGAAGCCTCTAGTGAAACCTATGGCCCCCGGGTCTATTTTCCATCATATAAGTTTCCGATCTACAATTTCCGTTTCCTATTTCTTTTACTTTGCAATCTTTACTTTCCTTTCCATAAACCAAAAATACCAAAAATATTACTTTACCGTTTATCATCTCTATCCGATCTCATGTTGCAAATAACCGTTAAGGGATTGAGAACCCCTTTATCGCGTTGGGTGCAAGGTTGGTGTTTGTTTGTGCAGGTATTCGGTGACTTGAGCGTTGTCTCCTACTGGATTGATATCTTGGTTCTCAAAAGCTGAGGGAAATACTTACTCTACTTTCCTGCATCACCCTTTCCTCTTCAAGGGAAAAACCAACGCAAGCTCAAGAAGTAGCAAGAAGGATTTCTGGCGCCGTTGTCAGGGAGATCTACGCCAAACCGAGACATACCAAGTACCCATCATAAACTCTCATCTCTCGCATTACATTATTTGCCATTCACCTCTCGTTTTCCTCTCCCCCACTTCTAAAACGATTTTCAAAAAGATTTGCCTTTTCTTCGCCCTTCTTCCGTCGTCTTTTCGTTTGCCTTGATGTCTTATTTGGCTCGTTTGGTTGGAATAATTGTGTATTTATTGCAAAACAGAGAACCTAAGATTTATGGATCCTCATCCGCTTGCCAATATTTTTGAGAGATCCAATTATGATGAACCAAATGCTAGTGAGTTTTGTGCACTAGATTATCTTTATGAAGTTTTGCTTGAAATTCGTGAATTTGGAAATTGTGATGAAGTACTTTATGAAGTGATTCATGATAGATCTTTGAAGCATGATTGCAATGATGTTATTATAAATTCTATTAATATCAATTGTGCTAATAATATGCAAAACCCTAAGCTTGGGGATGCTAGTTTTGCTATGTCCACTACTTGTTGCAATGATCATGATTGGGGTGATCCTTCTTATGATCTTGAAAATTTATTTAAGCCCCATGATGAATATGAGATTGATAATAATGTTTGCAATAATATTGAAAGTGGGTTTGGAAGAGTGTCAACTTTAGATCCCACATATTTGGAGAATATTCAATCTTATGAAATTTTTGATAAAAGTGGGTTTGGAGAGGTCATGACTTTAGTTAATGTTAATCCCACTATTTTGGAAGAGTGTCAACTTCGCATGCATGTGGATCATGTTGAGAATATGTTATGTGATAGCTATATTGTTGAATTTTCTTATGATCCTACATGTAATTATTATGAGAGAGAAAACTATGGTTGTAAGGAATTTTCATGTTACTAAATTACTTCCCTTCATGTTGAGATTGCTATCGTCTCTTTCTTCTTCCTTGCATATGCTAGTTTTTGCTTTCCTTGATAATTTGTTTGCTTATAAAATGCCTACGCATAGGAAGTATGTTAGACTTAGATGTGTTTGTCACGGGTTTTATGATGCTCTCTTTGTGCTTCAATCCTTCTCTTTTATGAGAGCATCATTAAAATTATCAATGCCTAGCTAAAAGGCTTTAAAGAAAACCGCTTGTTGGGAGACAACCCAATATTTTTCTTTTCTGTTTTTGAATAAATATTTCATCTAGCCTCTGGTTAGATGTGGTTTTGGGTCTTAATTAGTGTTTGTGCCAAGTAAGACCTTTGGGATGGCTTACGGTGATAGTTGATTTGATCCTGCTGAAAAACAGAAACTTTTGCGCCCAGTTCCAGAATTGTTTAAATTCACTGGAGCTTGGAATAACTCTGAATTTTGTACACAAGATTTATATACTAATTTCCTATGTTTTACTAATTTTTCATAATTTTTGGAGTTACAGAAGTATTGGAACAATTCAGATCTTCGCAGACTGTTCTGTTTTTGACAGATTCTGTTTTTTATGTGTTGTTTGCTTATTTTGATGAATCTATGGCTAGTATCGGGGGGTATGAACCATGGAAAAGTTGGAATACAGTAGATATTACACCAATATAAATAAATAATGAGTTCACAACAGTACCAAAAGTGGTGATTCATTTTCTTATACTAACGGAGCTTATGAGAATTTCTGTTGAGTTTTGTGTTGTGAAGTTTTCAAGTTTTGGGTAAGGATTTGATGGACTATGGAATAAGGAGTGGCAAGAGCCTAAGCTTGGGGATGCCCAAGGCACCCCAAGGTAATATTCAAGGATGTCAAAAAGCCTAAGCTTGGGGATGCCCCGGGAAGGCATCCCCTCTTTCGTCTTCGTCTATCTGTAACTTTACTTGAGGCTATATTTTTATTCACCACATGATATGTGTTTTGCCTGGAGCGTCTTGTATGATTTGAGTCTTTGCTTTTTAGTTTTCCACAATCATCCTTACTGTACACACCTTTTGAGAGAGACACACATGAATCGTGATTTATTAGAATGCTCTATGTGCTTCACTTATATCTTTTGAGCTAGGCAAATTTGCTCTAGTGCTTCACTTATATCTTTTTAGAGCACGGCGGTGGTTTTATTTTATAGAAATTGATGAACTCTCGCACTTCACTTATATTATTTTGAGAGTCTTTAAAACAGCATGGTAATTTGCTTTGGTTATAAATTTAGTCCTAATATGATAGGCATCCAAGAGGGATATAATAAAAACTTTCATATAAAGTGCATTGAATACTATGAGAAGTTTGATTCCTTATGATTGTTTTGAGATATGAAGATGGTGATATTAGAGTCATGCTAGTAAGTAGTTGTGAATTTGAGAAATACTTGTGTTAAGGTTTGTGAGTCCCGTAGCATGCACGTATGGTGAACCGTTATGTAACGAAGTTGGAGCATGAGATATTTTTTTATTGTCTTCCTTATGAGTGGCGGTCGGTTACGAGCGATGGTCTTTTCCTACCAATCTATCCCCCTAGGAGCATGCGCGTAGTACTTTGTTTTGATGACTAATAGATTTTTGCAATAAGTATATGAGTTCTTTATGACTAATGTTGAGTCCATGGATTATACGCACTCTCACCTCTCCGCCATTGCTAGCCTCTCTTGTGCCGCGCAAATTTCGCCGGTGCCATAAACCCACCATATACCTTCCTCAAAACAGCCACCATACCTACCTACTATGGCATTTCCATAGCCATTCTGAGATATATTGCCATGCAACTTTCCACCGTTCCGTTTATTATGACACGCTTCATCATTGTCATATTGCTATGCATGATCATGTAGTTGACATCGTATTTGTGGCAAAGCCACCGTTCATCATTTTTTATACATGTCGCTCTTGATTCATTGCACATCCCGGTACACCGCCGAAGGCATTCATATAGAGTCATATTTTGTTCTAAGTGTCGAGTTGTAATTTTTGAGTTGTAAAGTAAATAAAAGTGTGATGATCTTCATTATTAGAGCATTGTCCCATGTGAGGAAATAAAAAAAGGGAGAGAAAAGGCCAAATAAAAAAAAGGAGAAGGCCCAAAAAAAAAAGGAAAAAAATGAGAGAAAAAGAGAGAAGGGACAATGCTACTATCCTTTTTGCCACACTTGTGCTTCAAAGTAGCACCATGATCTTAATGATAGAGAGTCTCCTATGATATCACTTTCATATACTAGTGAGGATTTTTCATTATAGAACTTGGCTTGTATATTCCAACGATGGGCTTCCTCAAAACGCCCTAGGTCTTCATGAGCAAGCAAGTTGGATGCACACCCACTTAGTTTTCTTTTTTGAGCTTTCATAAACTTATAGCTCTAGTGCATCCGTTGCATGGCAATACCTACTCACTAACATTGATATCTATTAATGGGCATCTCCATAGCCCATTGATACGCCTAGTTGATGTGAGACTATCTCCTCTTTTTTGTCTTCTCCACAACCACCGTCTATTCCACCTATAGTGCTATGTCCATGGCTCACACTCATGTATTGCGTGAAAGTTGAAAAGGTTTGAGAATGTCAAAAGTATGAAACAATTGCTTGGCTTGTCATCGGGGTTGTGCATGATTTAAATATTTTGTGTGATGAAGATGGAGCATAGCCAGACCATATGATTTTGTAGGGATAAGCTTTCTTTGGCCATGTTATTTTGAGAAGACATAATTATTTTGTTAGTATGCTTGAAGTATTATTGTTTTTATATCAATATTAAACTATTGTTTTGAATCTTACGGATCTGAACATTCATGCCACAATAAAGAGAATTACACGGATAAATATGTTAGGTAGCATTCCACATCAAAAATTCTGTTTTTATCATTTACCTACTCGAGGACGAGCAGGAATTAAGCTTGGAGATGCTTGATACATCTCCAACGTATCTATAATTTTTGATTGTTCCATGCTATTATATTATCTGTTTTGGATGTTTTATATGCATTAATATGCTATTTTACATGATTTTTGGGGCTAACCTATTAACCTAGAGCCCAGTGCCAGTTTCTGTTTTTTCCTTCTTTTAGAGTTTTGCAGAAAAGGAATACCAAACGGAGTCCAAAGGGATTAAAACTTTCGCGATGATTTTTCTTGGACCAGAAGAAACCCAGGAGACTTGGAGTGCAAGTCAGAAGAGCCGCGAGGTGGCCACAAGGGTGGAGGGCGCGCCCAGGGAGGTAGGGCGCGCCCCCCGACCTTGTGGGCCCCTCGTAGCCCCTCTGACCTAGATCTTTCGCCTATATATACTCTTATACCCTAAAAACATCGAGGGTAGCAACAAAAACCACTTTTCCACCGCCGCAACCTTCTGTACCCATGAGATCCCATCTTGGGGCCTTTTCCAGCGTGCTGCCGAAGGGGGGAATCAATCACGGAGGGCTTCTACATCAACACCATTGCCTCTCCGATGAAGCGTGAGTAGTTTACTTCAGACCTACGGGTCCATAGCTAGTAGCTAGATGGCTTCTTCTCTCTCTTTGATTCTCAATACAAAGTTCTCCTCGATGTTCTTGGAGATCTATTCGATGTAATACTCTTTTGCGGCGTGTTTGCCGAGATCTGATGAATTGTGGATTTATGATCAGCGTATCTATGAATATTATTTGAATCTTCTCTGAATTCTTATATGCATGATTTGATATCTTTGCAAGTCTCTTCGAACTATCAATTTGGTTTGGCCAACTAGATTGGTTTTTCTTGCAATGGGAGAAGTGCGTAGCTTTGGGTTCAATCTTGCGGTGTCCTTTCCCAGTGACAGTAGGGGCAGCAAGGCACGTATTGTATTGTTGCCATCGAGGATAAAAAGATGGGGTTTTCATCATATTGCTTGAGTTTATCCCGCTACATCATGTCATCTTACTTAATGCGTTACTCTGTTCTTATGAACTTAATACTCTAGATGCAGGCAGGAGTCGGTCGATGTGTGGAGTAATAGTAGTAGATGCAGAATTGTTTCGGTCTACTTGACACGGACATGATGCTTATATTCATGATCATTGCCTTAGATATCGTCATAACTTTGCACTTTTCTATCAATTGCTCGGCAGTAATTTGTTTACCCACCGTAATAATTTCTATCTTGAGAGAAACCTCTAGAGCAACCTATGGCCCCGGGTCTATTTTCCATCATATAAGTTTCCGATCTACAATTTCCGTTTCCTATTTCTTTTACTTTGCAATCTTTACTTTCCGTTCCATAAACGAAAAATACCAAAAATATTACTTTACCGTTTATCATCTCTATGAGATCTCACGTTGCAAATAACCGTTAAGGGATTGAAAACCCCTTTATCGCGTTGGGTGCAAGGTTGGTGTTTGTTTGTGCAGGTATTCGGTGACTTGAGCGTTGTCTCCTACTGGATTGATACCTTGGTTCTCAAAAGATGATGGAAATACTTACTCTACTTTGCTGCATCACCCTTTCCTCTTCAAGGGATAAACCAACGCAAGCTCAAGAAGTAGCATGGGCACAAGACACCAGGGCGCGCCTGGCTTGCCAGGCGCGCCCAGGTGGGTTGTGCCCACCTGGGACACCTTCCGGACTCCGTTTTTCTTCTGTTTGCTTGTTTCCCAAGATAAAAAAATCTTTATATACTCCCCAAACCTATTGACCACCGTATCGCAGAGAAATCTTCTGTTTTCTTTTCTTGCTATTTTTCTGATAGATCTGAAAATATGTCATCCCAAGATTGTGATGGAGAGAGCTATGTTGCTGATTTCATCACAAACCCCAAGTCTTATGGGGATGTGGAGCATTATGGCTGGACTTCGGAGGAAGAGGAAGACTATTATCCTAGGGAGAAGGAGGAAACGAGCTCAGATGAGGACGAACCTCCATTACCTCAACTTGGGGACATGCATGTGGAATTCAAGAAGTCAAGACTCCCAAACAAACCAAAGAGGCCTAAGATTCAGTTCATACCTTTCCATCTTTTGCAGGAAAATAAGCAAAAAATCTTTGCAAAAAGGCGCTGGAGCTTGAGCAGGAGGTCGGTGAACTGAATTAGGAAAATTTCGTCCTCAAGCGTAAGCTAAGGAAGAAGGACAAATCCACTACTTCATCACCACCATCTTCTTCTTCATCACCAAAGGAAAATTGAGTTTCGGGTATGGGCACTCCCCTTGGCTTCCGCCAAGCTTGGGGGAGGTGCCCCGGTATCATATCATCCCCACTATCTTTTTGCCTTTACTTATTTTAGTTCGATCTTTTGCTTTAGATGAATAAAAGTTTAGTTCGATCCTTTCTTTTCGAGAGCTTGCTTAGTGGTCTATCCTTGTAATTGTGTGCAAGATATATAATAAAGTTTAGTTTGAGTTTTTGCTTTCTTACTTTCATGTTGCAATAAAAAAAAGGGAAAGGAAATAAAAGAAAAATATCATATTCTAATCTTATGGTAGGTGATGGCACCACATAAGGAAAAGTATGAGTAGAAAATTTTATTAGAGATTGACAAACATAGCATTGGTCAATGATGCCACTCATGAAAGAATTAATAAGGGAAGAGAAGATTCACATATAAATGTACTATCCTAGAAATCTTTTGTGATTGTGAGCCCCCATCAAATTATTATATGCCAAAATTGTTGACGTTGGACAAGGAAGACAACGTAATGATTTATGCTTGTTCATATTCACATAGAAGTTATATTGTCATAGATCCTTCAACATGTGGTGCTTGCCCCCTAACTTTGCTAGCCAAAAACTCCGCACTAAGTAGAGATACTACTTGTGCATCCAAAAACCCTTAAACCCAAATCTTATTTTCAAGTGTCCACCATACCTACCTAGGGATTGCGCAAGATCCCTCAAGTAAGTTGTCATCGGTGCAATAAGGCAATAAAATTGCTTCTAAAAGTGTGAGATCATTTAGCGTAAAGGAAAATTGAGTGTTGTACGAACTTGTGATGGTGAAGAATAAAAGCGACAGATTGCATAATAAAGGTTGCCATCACAAGGGGCAATACAACGTGAAGTTCTTTTGCACTAAGGGGTTGAGCATACAAATAAATAAGCACATGGCAACCTCTGCTTCCCTCTGCGAAGGGCCTATCTTTTACTTTTATGCAAAGAGTCAAAGTTCTTCTCTCTTTTCCTTTTATTTTTATCCTTTGGCAAGTATCATGTGGTGAGGAAAGATCTAGGCACATATGTCCAGTTGAATATGGGTGGCATAAGTTATTATTGTTGACATCGCCCTTGAGGTGAATACGTTGGGAGGCGAAACTATAAGCCCCTATCTTTCTATGTGTCTGGCTGAAACGTTTTGCTCATGTGTATGCGGTGAGTGTTAGCAATCATAGAAGACTATATGATGGTTGAGTATGTGGACTTGCCTAAAGGCTCCGATACGTGACCCTTCCTAAAAAGATGATGAATTGTAGTTGCAAAGTTAACTGAGAACATAGTTTGTTGGTTTCTAATAGAGTTTATGCTTTATACTTCAATTGTGTGATGAACTACCACTTATTCATGAGAAGTTTATGATAAAAGTTCTATGATAAAAGTCTTATGTTTAAATTTGTTGCTGTTACAATAATCTACATGATGCTTCTATGTCCGTATTTTGTTTTTATCGACACCTCTCTCTAAGCATGTGGACATGTTTTTTGATTTCGGTTTTCGCTTGAGGACAAGCCAGGTCTAAGCTTGGTGGAGTTGATACGTCCATTTTGCATCATGTTTTCCTACTATTATTTATGATGTTTTTATGCATAATAATGCTTTTTGGAGTAATTCTAATGCCTTTTCTCTCATAATATGCAAGGTACACACAAAGAGGGAGAATTCCGGCAGCTGGAAATCTGGACCTGGAAAAGCTACATCAGGCCACCTATTCTGCACAACTCCAAACAAGCTGAAACTTTACAGAGATTTTTAATGGAATATTTGAAGAATATTGGAGCAAATAAGTACCAGAGGGGGCCCGCCAGGTGGGCACAACCCACTTGGGCGCGCTAGGGAGCCCAGGCGCGCCCTGGTGGGTTGTGCTCACCCAGGCCCACCTCCGGTGCCCATCTTCTGGTATATAAGTCATTTTGACCTAGAAAAAATAGGGAGAGGACTTTCGGGACATAGCGCCGCCGTCTCGAGGCGGAACTTGGGCAGGAGCACTTTTGCCCTCCGGCGGAGCTATTCCGCCAGGGGAACTTCCCTCCCGGAGGGGGAAATCATCATCATCATCATCACCAACAACTCTCCCATCTTGGGGAGGGAAATCTCCATCAACATCTTCAACAGCACCATCTCATCTCAAACCCTAGTTCATCTCTTGTGTTCAATCTTGTTACCGAAACTATAGATTGGTTCTTGTGGGTGACTAGTAGTGTTGATTACATCTTGTAGTTGATTACTATATGGTTTATTTGGTGGAAGATTATATGTTCAGATCCAATATGCTATTTAATACCCCTCTGATCTTGAGCATGATTATCATTTTTGAGTAGTTACTTTTGTTCTTGAGGTCACGCGAGAAATGATGTTGCAAGTAATCATGTGAACTTGATATGTGTTCGATATTTTGATAGTATGTATGTTGTGATTCCCTTAGTGGTGTCATGTGAACGTCGACTACATGACACTTCACCATATTTGGGCCTAAGGGAATGCATTGTGGAATAGTAAGTAGATGATGGGTTGCGAGAGTGACAGAAGCTTAAACCCCAGTTTATGCGCTATTCCGTAAGGGACCGATTGGATCCAAAAGTTTAATGCTATGGTTAGAATTTATTCTTAATACTTTTCTCGTAGTTGCGGATGCTTGCGAGAGGGTTAATCATAAGTAGGAGGCTTGTTCAAATAAGAATAGCACCTAAGCACCGGTCCACCCACATATCAAATTATCAAAGTAGCGAACACAAATCGAATCAACATGGTGAAAGTGACTAGATGAAATTCCCATGTACCCTCAAGAACGCTTTGCTTATTATAAGAGACCGTTTTGGCCTGTCCTTTGCCACAAAAGGATTGGGCTACCTTGCTGCACTTTTGTTACTACTATCGTTACTTGCTCGTTACAAATTATCTTGCTATCAAACTACTCTGTTACTTACAATTTCAGCACTTGCAGACATTACCTTGCTGAAAACCACTTGTCATTTCCTTCTGCTCCTCGTTGGGTTCGACACTCTTACTTATCGAAAAGAGCTACAATTGATCCACTATACTTGTGGGTCATCACTTGTATCTGCGTTGGTATTTCCCCGAAGAGGAGAGGATGATGCAACACAACAACGGTAAGTATTTCCGTTAGTTATGAAACCAAGGTTATCAATCCAGTGGGAGAACCAAGCAACACTATGTAAACAGATCCTGCACACAAACAACAAATACTTGCAACCCAACGCGTAAGAGGGGTTGTCAATCCCTCCTCGGTATTGAGATAGATAAAATTGTATGAGATTGGATAAATAGATCTTGCAAAAACACAAAATAAAATAAGTAAAGAAAAAGTGCAGCAAGGTATTTTGTTTTTTTTGGAATAATAGATCTAAAAACAATATGATAGAAAATAGACCCGGGGGCCGTAGATTTCACTAGTGGCTTCTCTCGAGAAAATAGCATACGATGGGTAAACAAATTACTGTTGGGCAATTGATAGAAGAGCAAATAATTATGACAATATCCAAGGCAATGATCATGTATATAGGCATCACGTCCAAGATTAGTAGACCGACTCCTGCCTGCATCTACTACTATTACCCACACATCGACCGCTATCCAGCATGCATCTATTGTATTAAGTTCATGGAGAAACGGAGTAATGCAATAAGAACGATGACATGATGTAGACAAGATATATTCATGTAGGAGTAGACCCCATCTTTTTATCCTTAATAGAAATGATACATGCGTGACTCGCTACCCCTTCTATCACTGGGTGAGGACACCACAAGATCGAACCCACCACAAAGCACCTCTTCCCATTGCAAGAAAAATCAATCTAGTTGGCCAAACCAAACCAAAGTTTCAGAGAAGAAATACGAGGCTATAATAATCATGCATATAAGAGATCAAAGAAGACTCAAATAATATTCATGGATAGAACTAATCATAAACTCACAATTCATCGGATCCCAACAAACACACCGCAAAAAGTCATTACATCAAATAGATCTCCAAGAACATCGAGGAGAACATTGTATTGAGAATCAAAAAGAGAGAAGAAGCCATCTAGGTACTGCCTACAGACTCGTAGGTCTATGGTGAACTACTCACGCATCATCGGAGGAGCACCAATGAGGACGATGAACCCCTCCGTGATCATGTCCCCCTTCGGCAAGGTGCCGGAATAGGGCTCTATATTGGATCTCATGGTTCAGGAACTGGCGGCGGCTGGAATTGTGTTTCATCGACTCCCCTAGGGTTTCTGGAATATTTGGGTATTTATAGAGCTGAGAGGCGGTGGAAAGGACCTCCGTGGGCCCCACAACCCATCAGGGTGCGCGAGGGGCCCCTTGCGCACCTAGGTGGGTTATGGGCCCCATGGGCCTTCCTTCATGCACTTCCTTGGCTCCCAAGTTGTCTTCTGGGCAGAAAAAAAAATCTCCAAAACGTTTCGTGGCATTTGGACTTCGTTTGGTACTGATATTCTGCGAAGTAAAAAAAAGCAAAAAACAGCAACTGGCATTGGGCACTATGTCAATAGGTTAGTCCTAGAAGTTGCTATAAAATGAATATAAAAGATCCAAGAATGATAATATAACAGCATGGAACAATAAAAAATTATAGATACGTTGGAGACGTATCAACGACCAAGAGTTATCAATATCTTCCATGCTAAACACATTAGAGGCGGTTCCCAAGCGGTAAAAGTAAGGTTTACTCCCCTCCACCAACGAACACAAGCCATGGCTAGCCGAATCCTCGGATGCCCTCCATACTAACAATAGTCCGGGGGATTTTTGTTTAAGTTTTTGTAATTTTTGATTTCGGGACTGGGCATCCCTATTACCAGCCCCTCTCATGCAAGGATGAGCGAATAAAGACTCATCATGAGAATAACCAGCTTAGCATGGAAGATGCTGACCACCCTCTATCGCTCCATGAGCGGTCCGGGCACACAAAACAGATGTTCATTTGAATAGTTAGAGGTGGCACATGTAAATTTACTTAGAGTGGCAAGGTAATACCGCATATAGGTAGATATAGTGGACTCATCTAGAATGACTTTGGTTTAAGGATTTTGATGCACAAGCAGTATTCCCGCTAAGTACAGGCGAAGGCTAGCAATTAGATTGAGAAGCGACCAGCTAGAGAGCAAAAACGGTCATGATCATGCATTATGAATAATCAACATTGAATACTAGCATGAGTAGGATATAAAGACCATGAACATAAATATTATAGAGGCTATGTTGGTTTTGATTCAACTACATGCGTGAACATGCGCCAAGTCAAGCCACTTGAAACATTCAGAGGAGGATACCATATCATCATACTACATCACAACCATTTTAATGCATGTTGACATCTAAAATAAATCATTATTCACTCCTAGCTACTTAGGCATGGCATGAGCAACTATAATCTCTAATTGTCATCATAAACATATTTAATCATAATATGCTGAATCATGGATACTGAATTAAACATATTTACAAAAACAAAAACAAGTTGAGTTCCTACCCGCTTTTCCTGCCACAGTCACTTCATCATATATCGTCATCATTGCCTTTCACTTGCACGTCCGAATGATATGAAAATGATAATAGTGCAAGAGTGTCGTGGACTAAGCTGTAATCTGCAACATTTCATCGTGGTCTTCTCCTTGGTATGACTTAACAAAAGAAAAGAAAAGAATTTTAGAGAAACACACTGAAATATTTTTGGAGTTTTTAGTTTTTCTTGAAGAAAGCAAATTAAGGAAGGAAAACAAAAATGAGATAAACTATTTACACGAGAAAGCTCCCAACAAGCAAAAGAAGAATCGAGAGATCTTTTTGGGGTTTCTTTTAATACTGCAACTAATTTAAACTAGAAAGAAAAACAAAAACAAAGCAAGAAATGTTTTTGGATTTTCTCAAAGTTTTCAAACACACAAGAAGAAAGTGAGAAAAATAAAACTAGCATGGATAATACAATGAAAAAGTGTGGACACCGACAAGTGAAATGTGTGAACATGAATGTAATGTCGGTGGAAATATGTACTCCCCCAAGCTTAGGCTTTTGGCCTAGCATGATAATCACCACCCATAGCCTGGGTAATAATCAGAATGATAACTCGTGGAGGCTCTCGGTGCGGCCTCCTCAACCTGGCGGGCAGCTTCCACTAACGCGTTGTACTCACGTGCCTCTCTCTCTCAAGAATGTAATATCTTTCTTTTCCCTGGTAATCAAAGTGAGCAGGTGCAGGCAAAATAACAGGTATAATGTGCTTCTTATCAAACATAAAGTTATAATTATAATCAGTGGTTGTACACTTAAGGAACTTATGATGCTGCATGGCTCCAAAGTCCAGGTACTAAGTGGGTAAAATAGGATCATTATGTAACACCCTGGTTTTCGCTCTTGGATTTTTCCTTCGCGGGATTTGACTCCCGTCTTTTTCTCGGTGTTATCGGATTTCTCTAGCTCTTGGGTATATGAAGATGGTCATTTAACCTTGCCTTTCCAATCCAACCAGAGATTTCCTTCAGACCAACCTTGCCACCCAAGATCTATTCTCAGGGTTTTGCCACCGAAACCCTACCTTCCGAGTTATCGGAAGGGAAACCTTAATCCTTTCAGTTACAAAGGAACCCCAATCTCCATTGATATTCTACCTCCCAAACTTTTTCCAGTGATCATCCTTTATCTATAAACCCTAGATATGCAAAAATATTGCCAAGTCATTTGTAATATTTTTCATTTATAATTCATTCCTTTTTCCGCCAGTTAAAGGAATTAAATCCAGGAAAATATCTATCCATCTCCAAAGTTGATGAAAACTTGTGGAGATATTCTTTGTGATCATATTGAACTCCCATTAAAATATTGGCCATAATTAAATAGGGGAAATTGCATTTTCCTATTTAATGCCAATATTGCATTTTGGGCCCTTTCTAAAGGAACTATCATTTTGGTAGCCAGGAAAAATCCCAAATAAATTGTGGAGCTCATCCTATCCATATCTTCACCATTTCCATCAAAAACCAAGCTCCATAGTTCAAAGTTTGAGCACAGCATCCATTTGCAAATTCTGTCCAGATTTTCAGTTTGCGAAGGAAGTACTTGAACCCTTGATCCATTTGAGCTGAATTTTTTCATGGTGATTAACATTGACAAATCACTCATGGAAACCAAAAACCAGCTCAATCCCTCTATCCATTGTTCCCCAGCAATTTTCTCAAGTTTCTGTCCATTTTAAAGCTCTGTGAAGGAAGTACCATTTTGGTGTATCCAATTGGTATAAAAATTTTACAGTGGCTTCACGTGTTCAAATAATTCATCTCCTCAAAATTTTAGTTCAATGCAAGCTAGTATGTGAGTTCCACATCAAAGTTTGCCTTTCTATTTAGCAGAGTCCATTCTACAGCAAGTGCCCCCAATTCTTATCCAACTGGCCTCAAAATTTACCAAGGTAGTTACCTTGGTAGATCATTTCTCCATGCCAAAAACCAGCTCGTTTCACCCAGCGATATCTCCAGGAATCTCATCAAACACCTTCATGTCAGAACACATGTGAGCTCTCATCCATCAACTCTTGCCGTCACTTGCATTCAAACCATGATGGGTCAACTCACTGACCTCTAATCTATACAGTTGACATGATTTGAGGTTGCTACTATGCTCTGGACACGTGGTGCCGGCGGTGACCACGGGTGCGATGTGCAGCAGTGGCGCTCTGGGCGTCCGTCGCCTCGGACAGGCCAGCTCGAGCTGCTGCGGCGTGCCCCTGGTGCCGACCTGACTCCTCGACGTCCCCGCACCCCTCTGGAACCCTCTCCCCCTCCGTCCTATTCCTCCTCGCGCCACGACGAGCACTCTGCTCCGTCACTGTGCCCGCACATGCGCCGCCGTATACAGCCGAGCCCGAGCTCTCCCAAAGACTTCACTAGCTCCTCCACTCTCCCAGTACCCTGCCGACATCGCCTCCTCCCTCCGCGTGGCCTCTGAGCTCCAGTGCGGAGATAAGAAGGCCACGGCGGCCGTCCTCATCACTTCGGTCGGCCGGCTATAAAAGCCACGGCCGAGCCCCTCCCCGAGTCACCCAACCTCACCTGCAGCCTCCTCTCCCTCCCTGGAACTCCTCAAGCTCGAGCTTCGAGCTTCTCTGCTCGAATCGCCACCACATTGCCGCCATGGCCGCCGCCCCTCCTTTGCTAAATTCACCTAGTGCAAGCCCCCTCTCTCCCTCCTGACCACACCATCGCCCTACCCTTTCCACTGCGAGCCTCCACAACCCCTCGCCTCGTCCTTCGGTGGCCGATAGCTACCGTGCTCTTCGGCACCCGAGCCGCCGTTCGCCATGGCCGGGGGCGCCCGTGCTCCGGTCCTCCCCAAGCTCCGCCACCTATGTGGATGGATGAGGCCTGTCGCGCTGGTCATCCTGGTAGGCGGAGCGCCACCAGAGGTGGCCCGTGTCGCCGGCGGTCGCCGTCGGGACCGGCCCCTGCCTCGGCCAGGCGGGAGACGACGCGGGAAAGACGACCCCGAGCCCCTGCCCGTGGGCCCCGCGCGGCAATGACACAGCGAGGTCAACCCCGGGCCCGCCCACTGTTAAGTGGAAACATATTTCTGAAAATACGCTTTCCAGCTGCAGAGGCGTATTTCGCTGAAGTGTGCTTCCTCTCTCCAACCGGCTGCCGAAACCCTTATTTAGTGGACGTTCACCGGTTAACCGCAAAAAAGCATATTTTCTATTTGTTTTTCTGCCTAAACGACGAACGGCCACAACTTTTCGCTCGTAACTCCGATTCAGGTGAAACCAACGCCCACGTCTTCGTCTTGTCGAGCCCGTTCCGATGATGTCACTTTCATAATGTTTACACACTCTGATTTTGCTCTTGCCCTTCATTCAGCCCCTCCGAGAGGGAATCTTTTCCGGCGAATTCTTTCATGGCTTCATTGCACTTCTTCCTGGAGTATTCCTGCACCCCAAGCAAGCCGACCATCTGATATATGCCCTAAAGCATTGCTCTGTGTTATTCCTGCATGTTTGAATTAATATGCTTGTGCTTGTCTGTGTAGTAGTGAGCTGTATGTGACTCTGACGAACCCTTGCTTGCACTTTCTTCGGTGACGGCACCACTCCTGTGTTCTGAGTTGTTTCCGGTCGTCCGGGGTGGATGCCGACTTTTATTTCTCTTGTCAGCAACTGTCCGTGTTCTGAGCTACTTTTCGACCGTCTCGGGCAGCTGTTGAATTTCTTTCCGTAGCGGTGACCCTATGCTCTGAGTTGTTTTTCGGCCGTCTTAGGGAACTGCTACATTCTTCTTATCAACATTGTCTCATGTTCTGAGCTGCTTTCCAGCCATCTTGAGTCGGGGTTGAGTTATTCCAGTAATGTCCCAGATCTGAGTTGTAAAGACTGTTCTGGTGGCTACTGGCTTCTTTGCCAGTTTTATGCAAGGGTTCCAACGGTCGTAACTTACAGCTAGAACTTGTAAAGTGATAACTTGCTATTTAATCCTGTTTCAATAATGATTCGTTGTGATGTTATATGGAGATAGGTTGTTATGTTCTCTGTACCATGCATAGCTACTGCCATGTTAAGTTATTGTGATAAATAACCATGCTAGCTAAATAGTGGCTAAAGCTAAACCTAGTCGGTTGATCAGAGTCACCTGTCCGGACTTATCCGTGCAACCACATTTGCCGGTATGGGATGGCCTTGACTTGGTCTGATCGCGTGCTCTTTTATCGGTACCACCAACTAGGGAAGGTTATGCATGCGCGCTACCCTGGCCCGGTAGGTGGCGATAACCTTGTGAGCCTAGTTGATTGTTTAACCCGGGAGTCCCCGTTTGGGACAGTTTAGTTTGGTCACGACGGTGGCAGGTGTCACGAGGTGACACAGGGGCCACCCAGGGCAGGACTCCGGGGGAGGATGATTGCCGGTGGTACGGTGGAGGAGTCACGGGTTAGGCAGGTTTCGTTGGAGCAACCCTGGTCCACCCGAATGGGATCACGAGGTCAGGTGCCCCATGGTGTGGGTAAAGTGCGCAACCTCTGCAGAGTGTAAAATCTATTCGAATAGCCGCGTCCACGGTATTGGACAGTCCGTCCAGACCTCTCTAGGTGGTCAACCGTAACAAAGATAATAATGATGGAAGAACTTGTCTTATGCCCTGAAGTACTCAGTGGATCATGAATATTCTGAGGGTTGTAAGACAACCCGGAAGAGAGTAAGTTTATCAGACTTACAGTGGAGATGCCTAGACATCGGATGATGTCAGTAATATGATTTGTTAGCCATGGGATGGCTATGAAAGATACGGTCGGATGACCGAAAGAGTTGGATTGGATCATGAGATTATTCGGAGTATGGATTATATACTTGATATGCTTTACTTTACTGTATTTTACTTTAGTAGTTATCTTGCTGGATAAACTTGTTATGACATGATCATTAATATTGCTAGATAGGTATGCTATGCCATGATAATTAATGTTCCTCTAATAACAAATGCATGCTTGAATGCCATGGATTGCATTGCTTGGTGTATATGTTAGTTTGGTTTGCTTGCGAGTACATTCAAAAGTACTCAGCGGCCTTCAATGTGGCCAGGTTCACATAAGGATCCGTCGTCCGTCGACGAGGAGCCGGAGCGTTCGCGGGCTAGGAGCGTAACCTAGTCAGATCCCTGTGGATTGGAGCCGCACCAGGACCATGCTGCCTTAGATAGAGCTTTTCCGCCGCCATCCCTCTTGTAATATATCTCATGTAAGACTTATATATCCATTAATAGAAATGCCTATGTTCTTGATACTTGTTGTAAATGCGCATGCCAGAGTGATTTCCTGGGCTGGTATGCGTGGCGACCGTCTGGCTACAGTGGTAATCAGGCGGGGTGCCACACATTAGGCCCGGGTGACACACCTAGTTCCCTAGCTACACCGGAAGCATAAATCCCTCCATAAAAACAGCCACTGTCAGCATTGCGTTGCAACCTCCGTGCAACTATTGCTCCTAGATTATAACATTTAATTCCTGTCAGAGTAGTGTGTAGGAGGCTCAATTCTGGGGCACAGAGAGTACTGCAATCTTGTTTACCCACGAGGCATTTGCCATTAAAGAGTGCAAAGTAACAAATTGATGGAAAGTGTATACTATTTATTCTAGCTTGGGTCACTCCTCTATCCTCGCCACAACATAAACTAGTTAAAAACATTTCATAATCAGATGTTGGTGGTTCGTCCAGCGAACCCCAGTATGGAATTTTGCAGGCAACACGGAATCGTTCTAGAGGCATGGTGAAGGCATTATCATAAAGGCTGAATGAAACTCTAGATTCTCAAGAATGATATTTAAATTTCTTGGTGAACGTCTGGGTTAAGTTGAGATGTTGGATGCACTTATCTGTGATGAAGGAAGCGAGCTTGGTGTTGTGAACATACTGCTCAAATTCTTCCTAAATACCTGCTCCTAGCATGAACTCGTCACACGGCCATAAGCCCGATTTGGTGTCGGCGTCGCGCATCGAGCTTTCACTTGGCTCAACATAAGACCGTCGAATTCAGCTCTCGCTCGACGATGCTCCCGAGGACTTCCTCCTCGAAGAACTCCTGAAGAGGTGCATTTTTATTTGCGAATAATTTCTGAAAATTTTTGGGACATGAAAATGATGTCAATATAACTTAACAAAATTGATAGCAACTACTCATGTGGTTGTCTAGAGGCCATATCAAGCATTCAAACTACTTGCAACTCAAAGAATTCAACATGCAAGCTCAATTACAGCAGCACCAACAGTAGCTAATTACTCAAAATATAAACCACTAAAAGAAAAACTAATTGGAGCAATGGAGGAGTCACATACCAAGTAGCAATCCCCCAAAACAGTTTCGAAAATGGAGCTTCGAGCAAAGAGATCGAAATCCGCGGGTTTGAGCACCAGAACATGAGAGAGAGAGCAATGCTGATTTTTTTTCTGGAGGTAGGTGATGGAGTGGAACAAAGGGATAAGTGAGGGGCGCCCCATGGGGCCCACTACCCACCAGGGCGCGATTGGAGGGTGTGGCGCGCCCTGGTGCCTTGCGGGCACCTGGGCACTCCCCTATGGTGTTATTTGCATAAAAAATTTAGAAATATTCAGAAAAAAATTGTGTCAAAATTTCAGGGCATTCTGAGCACTTTTATTTTTGGGCACTTTTTTATTGCACGGAAAATTCAGAAAACAGGATAAACATGGCATTTATTGTATTAAACTAAAATAACAGAAAATAAAAAAGTAGGTACAGAAGGTTGTGCTTACTAAATTCATCGACCTCATGCCTCTCAAAAATAATCCATTAATAAGGTTGATCAAGTCTTAGTAACAACCACTTTCGATTAGCATGAACCTGAAGAACTTTCGTAAAACACTCAGTTACCTCAACGGGGATATGCATCTCCCCAACAATAAGTATTTCACATTTATTTTTGACAGTAGGTAGAGGGAGTTCAAAACTTCCAATAGTAATTGTCAATTTTTTTTCAATAACATTAATACCATTCACTTGAAATTGTTTATTCGAAAAGTGCACGGTATGCTCATTACCATTGATATGAAAAGTGACTTTGCTTTTATTGCAATCAATAACAGCCCCTGTAGTATTCAAAATGGGTCTACCAAGGAGAACCGTCATGTTGTCGTCCTCGGGCATCTCAAGTATAACGAAGTCGGTTAAGATAGTAACATTAGCAACAACAATGGGCACATCCTCACAAATACCGACAGGTATGGTAGTTGATTTGTGATAACCCACAAGTATAGGGGATCGCAACAGTTTTCGAGGGTAGAGTATTCAACCCAAGTTTATTGATTCGACACAAGGGGAGCCAAAGAATATTCCCAAGTATTAGCAGCTCAGTTGTCAATTCAACCACACCTGAAAGACTTAATATATGCAGCAAAGTTTTTAGTAGCAAAGTAGTACAGAAGTAACGGCAATGGTGGCAAAAGTAACAGTAGCAGTTTTGTAGCAATTGTAACAGTGGCAACGGCAAAGTAACGTAGCAAAGATCAATAAGTGAAAAGCTCGTAGGCAATGGATCAGTGATGGATAATTATGTCAGATGGCATTCATCATGCAACAATTATAACCTAGGGTGACACATAACTAGCTCCAATTCATCAATATAATGTAGGCATGTATTCCGAATATAGTCATACATGCTTATGGAAAAGAACTTGCATGACATGTTTTGTCCTACCCTCCCGTGGCAGCAGGGTCCTAATGGAAACTAAGGGATATTAAAGCCTCCTTTTAATAGAGAACCGGACCAAAGCATTAGCACTTAGTGAATACATGAACTCCTCAAACTACGGTAATCACCGGAAAGAATCCCAATTATTGTCACCTTGGGGTATGCGGATCATAACACGTAATAGGTGTCTACAACTTGCAAGATAGGATCAAGAACACATATATATATTCATGAAAACATAATAGATTCAGATCTGAAATAATGGCACTCCAGCCCTAGTGACAAGCATTAAGCATCGCAAAGTCATAGCAACATCAATCTCAGAACATAGTGGATACTAGGGATCAAACCCTAACAAAACTAACTCGATTACATGATAAATCTCATCCAACCCATCACCGTCCAGCAAGCCTACGATGGAATTACTCACACACTGCGGTGAGCATCATGAAATTGGTGATGGAGGAAGGTTGGTGATGATGATGGCGACGAATCCCCCTCTCCGGAGCCCCGAACGGACTTCGGATCAGCCCTCCCGATGAAGAAGAGGAGGCGGCGGCGGCTCCGTATCGTAAAACGTGATGAACTTGTCTCTCTGATTTTTTTTCTCTTCGGATGTGAATATATAGAGTTGGAATTAGGGTTGAAGGAGGTCCAGGGGGACCACAAGCCGCCAGGGCGCGCCCCAGGGGGGGCGCCCCCTGGCTTGTGGCCAATGGGTGGACCCCCTCTGGTTGATTCTTTCGCTAGTATTTTTTATTTATTCCAAAAATATTCTCCGTAAATTTCTAGGTCATTCCGAGAACTTTTATTTCTACACAAAAATAACACCAAGGCAATTCTGCTGAAAACAACATCAGTCCGGGTTAGTTTCATTCAAATCATGCAAATTAGAGTCCAAAAGAAGGGCAGAAGAGTTTGGAAAAGTAGATACGATGAAGACGTATCAACTCCCCCAAGCTTAACCCATTGCTTGTCCTCAAGCAATTCAGTTGACAAACTGAAAGTGACAAAGAAAAACTTTTACAAACTCTGTTTGATCTTGTTGTTGCAAATATGCAAAGCCAGCATTCAGGTTTTCAGCAAGAATTGTGAACTAACCATATTCGCAATAACATTTAGGTCTCACATTTACTCATATCAATGGCATAATCAACTAGCGAGCAATAATAATGAATCTCGGATGACAACACTTTTTCAAAACAATCATGATATGATATAACAAAATGGTATCTCACTAGCCCTTTCTGAGACCGCAAAACATAAATGCAGAGCACCCCTGAAGATCAAGGACTGACTAGACATTGTAATTCATGGTAAAAGAGATCCAGTCACAGTCATACTCAATATCAATTAACAACAATGCATACAAATGACAGTGGTGCTCTCTAACTGGTGCTTCTTATAAGAGGATGATGACTCAGCATAAAAGTAAATAGATAGGCCCTTCGTAGAGGGAAGCAGGGATTTGCAGAGGTGCCAGAGCTCGAGCTTTTAAAACAGAGATGAATGTAATTTTGAGCGGCATGCTTTCATTGTCAACATAACTACCAAGAGATCTCGGTATCTTCCATGCTAAATACATTATAGGCGGTTCCCAAACAGAATGGTAAAGTTTTTACTCCCCCTCCACCAACAAGCACACTCCACGGCTGGTCTGAAACAACGGGTACCGTCCATACCAACAACAGTCCTGGGGGAGTTTTGTTTGATAGTATATTTTGATTTGATTTAGAGCATGGAACTAGGCATCCCAATTACCAGCCACTTTCTCATGAATGACAAGTGAATAAACACTCATCGTGAGAATAACCCACCTAGCATGGAAGATACTGACAGCCCCTAGTTGCTACATGAGCGATTCGGGCATACAAAACAGAATATTATTTGAAGGTTTAGAGTTTGGCACATGCAAATTTACTTGGAACGGCAGGTAAATACCGCATATAGGTAGGTATGGTGGACTCATATGGAACAACTTTGGGTTTATGGAAGTGGATGCACAAGCAGTATTCCCGCTTAGTACAAGTGAAGGCTAGCAAAAGATTGAGGAGCGACCAACTAGAGAGCGACAACAGTCATACACATATATTGAGATTAACCAACATTGAATGCAAGCATGAGTAGGATATAAATCACCATGAACATAAATATCATGGAGGCTATGTTGATTTTGATTCAACTACATGCGTGAACATGTGCCAGGTCAAGCCACTTAAATCATTCAAAGGAGGATACCATCCTATCATACTACATCATAACCATTTTAATTTGCATGTTGGCACTCAAGACAAACCATTATCAACTCCTAGCTAATTAAGCATGGCATGAGTAACTATAATCTCTAATTGTCATTGCAAACATGTTTCATTCATAGTGGGCTGAATCAGGAACGATGAACTAATCATATTTACAAAAATAAAATAGGTCGAGTTCGTACCAGCTTTTCTCCATCTCCATCATTTCATCATATATCATCATTATTGCCTTTTCAATTGCGTGACCGAACAATGTGAATAGTAATAAGAGTGCACGTGCATTGGGCTAAGCTAGAATTTGCAAACATTTATTCAAAGGAGAAGACAAGGTAATATGGGCTCTTCGTTAGATCGACAATAATGCATATGAGAACCACTCAACATTTTCATTGTGGTCTTCTCCTCTCAACCCAAAGAAAAGAAAAGAACTTCAAAGAAACACACTGAAATGTTTTTGGAGTTTTTGTTTTTCTGAAGAAGGCAAAAACAAGAACGAGAAAAACTATTTACACGGGAAAGCTCCCAACAAACAAAAATAAGAATGAGAAATCTTTTTGGGTTTTCTTTTAATACTACAACTAATTATTTTTTCTCAAAGTTTTTCGAACAAAAAAGAAGAAAGCGAGAAAAAGAAATAAACTAGCATGGATAATACAATGAAAAAGTATGAACACCGACAACTAGAATGAATGTGTGAACACGAATGTAATGTCGGTGAGAAATACGTACTCCCTCAAGCTTAGGCTTTAGGCCTAAGTTGTGTAACGCCCAGATAATTATGCTACAGTAATCCTCTACTAATGATGCCATGTCACCACGATTACTGTTGTTAAACTCGTGTTGATTCAAAGTCGGTTCAAATTCAAATTTAAAACAAAGTCAAAATTAAAAGTTTTCAAATGTCAAAACTAAAATGTGCAAACTGTGGCAAATAATTCATAAATATTGTTGGTGAAGAAACCACATTTTTATAAAAGGTTTAAACGCACAAAATTAATTAAACAGTGGTTTTAACAATTAATAAAATGCCTTTTCTCAATTATAAAATAGCAAACTATTTTATTTGGGAGTAGAACCTTTCGTGGCAGAGGGTTAAACTAAAACACTATTTTAGGTAGGGGCCTCATATTTTTATTAAACTAAAATGGTGTGGAAATTAAACAAAACAGTTAAAGGTAATAGAAACATAATTGAAAAGAAAATAAGTAAAGGCAGAAAATAAAGAGAAAAGAGAAACCTTCCCCCCGGGCCTCTTGGCCCATCTAGCTAAACAACCAGCCCAACCCACACCCCCACTCATCCCCCACCTCATGCTACAGGAGCAGGGGGGTCGTGGCGGCCATCCCATGGCGCCCCTGGTCCCGTGGCGGCCATCCCCGCTCCCTCCCTGTGTTTAAGAGGACGCCCTCGCCCTCCTCCCTCCCTTGCCGAACCCTAGCGCGCCCCTTCCCTTTGCTCTCGCCTCTCCCCCCTCACCTCCCTCGAAGCCGAGCGCCGCCATGGACGCGCCCGGTGAAGCTCGCGGCCACCGAGCTTCTTCCGCCCCTACGATCTGTCCAAGAGCTCCGCCTCGACGTCTCCTACCTGTACGTCAACGCATGCAAGCAGGGGAGAACTCCATCGCCGGATCACCGTTGTCGTCTATCTCGGGACGCCGGAGCTCCTTGCCGTCGATCCGCCGCCCGCTGCAGCTCCTAAGCTTCCCGTCGGCCACCGTGCGCCTCTCGGTGAGGTCCTCTCTCGGTCCCCCCTTTTTTTCCCCTCGGGACGCCGGAGCTCCTTGCCGTCGATCCGCTGCCCGCTGCAGCTGCTAAGCAATGGCCCAAGGCCAGTTCCCGTACGGGCCGGCCCTTTAGACTAACCTCCTCTAACTAGTCTATTACGTGTGGGTCCCCACTTCTGAATTAGCTAGTTAAATAAATCTATTAAAATACTAGTCTATGACAGGTGGACCCCCCCTTTTTAGTTATTCACTAAAAGAAAGAAAATGTTGAATATGTGAGAATGACACTTGGGCCCCGTCTGTAGTTTTGACTAGTCAATAGTTAAACAGTTGACTGTTGACTGGGTCAACTGGACCCTCCTGGCCCCACCTGTCATCCACTGTGGCTAGCCCACAGTGGGTAGAAAAGGTATATTCTGTTTTTATTTTTGAGATTTAAAATAATCCAGAAATTCAAGAAATTGTTTAAAACTTTGAAAATTAATAGAAAATAAACCGTAAGTCGGATTAAAATAATGTATATATGAAAAACGCTCAGAAAAATATGACGAATCTGCCTACGCAGCCCGTTCGTCTGCCACACGTCCCTAGCATAGCGAACATGGAACCGTCCCCCTCTGGTTCGTCTGTCCGAAAATGCCAAACTTCGGGAAAACATTCCCGAATGTTATCCCCCTTCCCCGATATCGCGTAGTACTGCGTTAGAACAACCCTAGCTCTGTATATCGTTTTGCCATGCGTATGTGTGCCTTGTATTTACTGCTTCTTCCCCCTCTTCTTCTCCGGTAGACCCCGAGACCGCTGCTGATGCCACTGTGATCGACTACGTATCGACGACTCTTCTTCCTTTTCAGCAGAGCTTCCAGGCAAGCCCCCCCCCCTTGATCACTTTAATATCGCCCATTCCATTCTCTCTCATGCTTGCATTAGATTTTGCTACTGCTATTGGTTGCTCCTATTCTGATGCATAGCCTACTTTTGTAACCTGCTCATTGTACCTTACCTGCTTATCCTAAACTACTTAGTATAGGTTGGTTGGTGATCCATCAGTGACCCCCACCTTGTCCCTGTTGCCCCTGCTTCATCATCGATGACTCGATCAACATGATCGACGACCAGAGCCTGACACATCACATCACACCCCCTTAGTTGCTCGACTCTGCAGAGCTACTATCGAGTGCCGAGGGTGATACCTCGTAACACACTCCTGATGATAACTCTGTAATGTAGCTATTCGGTCGTGGTCATCGAGGGTGATTCCTCCATCACCACTCCTAATACGACTCTGTCGTGCGACGCCTCTAGTGTGAACCTCGAGGGTGATTCCTCCTAAGCTCACCTTGAGGATTACATCGAGTGGAATCCATTGAGGGTGATTCCTCGGGTTTTCCCCTTGATGTTTTGGACACACGTTTACCCTGACTTTACTTGAGACCTTGTGAAAGTTGGGCGGGCCCGGAGAGCACCCGCAAGATGTTACTGTGGCGGCTGGTTGTTTAGCGGTAGCACCCAGGAGGGGGTGGTAGCTCCGGACTTGTCCCGACAGCCGTCACTTCATTTAATAATACACTAACGATATGGATATTTGATCTGAGTGGGCCTCTGGCCCGATAGCACTAACCATCACGCGGGAATAAGTATGGGCACTCTGCATCATATGTTTCTTTCGAAAGCTTTGTCAGACGTCCATTTCAGCATAGCGCCATGGATGGACCGGCGCCATCCAGGCAGAGGTGGTGCCTGGCTTCACCGTGTGCGCAACGACCCGGAGTGCACAGGGCGATGGCCCAAGACCCCTGAGCGCTTAGGATATAGACCGACGAGGACCTCTCTGCTGAGCCTAGGTAGGACTACGGCGTGTCGTTTGGCCGAGGCCGGGCATGACCCAGAAAAGTGTGTTCGGCCGGAGTTAAGCGAGCGTGGTGGGCAAGTTGGTGCACCCCTGCAGGGAAGAACTAATCTATGCATAGCCGGATCCTCGGTAACAGACACTCGGAGTTGTATCCCGATCGATACAACTAGAACTTAATGATGAGATGATAAATGGATATTAGGGCTCTGGGATCGCTTTCTCGCAGGGAGTCGAGGAAGGATCTCTGGGTGAGGTTGATACTTAATATTGCTACTACTTTATACTGTACTAATCTACACTCTTCTAATGCTGCAAGACCGCTGAAGATGCTAGTCTTTGATAGGACTAGGCCTTCTCTCTATTCTGGCATTTCTACAGCCCAGTCCACATATACAGCCTTTCTTTGATAATGTTGCATATGTAGTGTAGATCCTTGTTTGCTGAGTACTTCGGATGAGTACTCATGGTTGCTTTGCTTCCTCTTTTTCCCCATATCCGTTTGATGCAACCAGATGATGGAGCCCCTAAGAAAGCTGCCCCATCGACGACTGCTACTACTACCCCGAGGGTGGTTACTACTACGAGTTGGCTGATGACCAAGAGTAGGTTCGGAGGGTCCCAGGCAGGAGGCCTGCGCCTTTTTGATCATAGCTTTTGTTTTGCACCGCCTTCTTAAAGGCTTTTCTGTTTCTCTTTTATATCTGTACTCAGATATCTAACGCTTCCGCTGATGCTTGTTGACATCAAGCTTATGTATTCGAGCCCACGAGGCCCTGGCTTGTAATATAATGCTTGGATGCCTTTATTTATGTTTTAGAGTTGTGTTTTGATTCCTTCAAGTGAGTCCTTAGGCTTGATCGTGTGCATTTGCGTGTATGATTAGTGCACAATTAAGCTGGGGGTGTCACAAGTTGGTCTACGACCACGGCGAGAAATAACCCTCTCCTCGGTACTTCGGAGGGTCCTGAGGGTTCCACCGGTTGGCGAGCTCCTGTGGCTCCCACTGATAAACAGGTTCCTGATATGGATCAGGTGATAGTGCTGGCTCAGGGACTGGGGATCGCGTCCGCTCCCAGTATGCATAAATATCATCGGGCATAATAATGTACCTGCCTGAATGAATATCAAACAAAGAAGGTGCAGGCAAAGTAATAACCTGATAGGTACCCTGACTGAACACTAAGTTATAGATGAGCCGCTTGTCATCGTCTTTGGAAATAAAATAATGTGCTACCATACTGTCATAGTCTAAGTATTAGTGGGTAACAACATTTCTTCCTGCTCATCGAGCCTAATGGGAATCTCAAAATATTTTGCTAAACAAGAAGCGTAGATACCTCTGAAAATAGGACCCCTCGAACAGTTTAAACTCAACCTTCGAGCAACAATAGCACCCAAACTAAAAGTTCTATCACGATATAAAGCATGGCGCAAAATAGCAAGGTCAGGGGCATTAAGGCCTCCACTCTCCCCTCGACGAATCAAACATCTCCCCGCAAATAATGAGTAATAGCGCAAAACAGGAAAATGTAAACTAGCCACTCTCGCTTCTGACACCCCTCTCTCTAGGACGTGGTTCACTGACACTGCCCTCTTAAGGTAATTTGCAAACATCGCAAAAATCATAGAGTCATTTTCTTAGGCACATCATATAAGTGAAATTCTACCATAGGATGATCTTCCCTATAATGAAAGTGAAAATTTTGCACAAAGGTATTAGTGAGTAGGAGGTATTGGTCACACTTATCATGGAGGAAGTCGGTGATGCCTGCCTTATCCGCCAAATAATAGAAATCTTCATAAATTCTGTCCGCCCTCAAGAATGCATCACTTGGCCATTCACACGGCCGAACCTCCGTGGTGCGAGGGAGGTTGTACTTGGGCTTCTTCTTCTTTTCATTTTCATTTTCCTTTGAACCCCCACTTGAAGAGCCCCTCAACCATCTCTTCATCATTTCTTTTCTCTGAGAAATTCTGAAATTTTTAGTGACTCAAAATAAAAGTGAACCAAACTCAACAAAATTGATAGTAACTACTCCTACAAGTGCCTAGAGGCTATATCATGCATCAAAACTACTTGAGACCATACAAATTTGACATGCAAGCTCAAGAACAAGGTCACCACAGTAGCAAAAATTTGCAATATATAAAGAACTAGAACAAAAACTAATTGGACCATTGGAGGAGTCGCATACCGAAGAACAATCCCCCAAAACAGTTTTGCAAATGGAGCTTTGCACAAGGAGATCGAAAATGGCAGCAAGATGAGTAAGAACACGGGTTTGAGCATCGGGATGATTTTTTCTGGAGGAAGACTAAGTGGATGGGTGCTGGAATAAGTGAGGGGGACCCATGTGGGACCCACAAGACACCAGGGCGCGCCCAGGGGGGTGGGCGTGCCCCCAGGGCTTGTGGCCCACTGGTGCATCCCCCTGGTGTGTTCTCAGAGCCAGAAATTCTCAAATAATCTAAAAAAAACCATACTAAATTTTCAGGGCATTTGGAGAACTTTTATTTTTGGGACATTTTTTTTGCAAGGATAATTCAAAAAACAGACGAGTAATAGTATTTTTGCTTTATTTATTCTAAATAACAGAAAGTAAAAGGTGGGTACAGAAAGTTGTGCTTTCTAAATTCATCCATCTCATGCTCATCAAAAGGAATCCATTAACAAGGTTGATCAAGTCTTATTAACAAACTTCTTTCGAATAACATGGAACCGAAGAATTTTCGAATAACACTAGGTTACCTTAACGGGGATATGCATGTCCCCCGCAATAAGAATATCATATTTCTTTTTGACAGTAGGAAGAGGGAATTCAAAACCCCCAATAGTAATTGTTGAAATTTTGCCAATAGAATTGATACTATTCACTTGAGGTTGTTTCTCGGAAAGTGTACTGTATGCTCATTACCATTAACATGAAAAGTGACATTGCCTTTGTTGCAATCAATAACAGCCCCTGTAGTATTCAAAAAGGATCTACCAAGGATGATCGACATACTGTCGTCCTCGGGAATATCAAGAATAACAAAGTCGGTTAAGATAGTAACATTTGCAACCACAACAGGCACATCCTCACAAATACCGATGGGTATAGCAGTTGATTTATCAGCCATTTGCAAGGAGATTTCAGTAGGTGTCAACTTATTCAAATCAAGTCTACGATACAAAGAGAAAGGCATAACACTAACACCGGCTCCCAAATCACATAAGGCTGTTTTAACATAGTTTCTTTTGATGGGGCATGGTATAGTTGGTATTCCTGGACCTCCTAGTTTCTTTGGTATTTCACCCTTAAAAGTATAATTAGCAAGCATAGTGGAAATTTTAGCTTCCGGTACCTTTCTTTTATTTGTAACAATATCTTTCATATACTTAGCATAAGGAGACATTTTTAGGATATCAGTCAAACACATACACAGAAAGACAGGTCTAAGCATTTCAACAAAGCGCTCAAAATCCTCATCATCCTTTTTATTGGATGGCTTAGGAGGAAAGTGCATGGGTTTCTGAACCCATGGTTCTCTTTCTTTATCGTGCTTTCTAGCAACGAAGTCTCTCTTATCATAACGTTTATTCTTAGGTTGTGGGTTATCAAGATCGGCCGAAGGTTCAATCTCTACATCATTATCATTGCTAGGTTGAGCATCAACATGAACATCATCATTAACATTATCACTAGGTTCATGTTCATCGCCAGATTGTGTTTCAGCATCAGAAATAGAAATATCATTTGGGTTCTCATGTGTGTCTATAACAGGTTCACTAGGAGCATGCAAAGTCCTATCATCTTTCTTTTTCTTTTTATTACTAGGACTAGGTGCATCAGTATTAATTCTCTGAGAATCCCGCTCAACTCTCTTAGGATGGCCCGTAGGATACAAAGGTTCCTGAGTCATTTTACCACCTCTAGTCATAACTCTAACAGCATAATCATTGTTTTTATTGCTCATCTCATTAAGCAAGTCATTCTGAGCTTTAAGTACTTGTTCCACTTGAGTTTTTACCATGGAAGCATGTTTACTAATAAACTTAAGATCATTAACAGTTCTACACATATAATCACCCAAGCGTTCAAGCGTATAGGCATTACGCTTTAATTGTCTACTAATATAAGCATTGAAGTTTTCTTGTTTAACAATAAAGTTATCAAATTCATCCAAGCATTGACTAGCAGACTTATTATAAGGAATATCCCCTTCATCAAATCTATAGAGAGAATTTACCTCTACTACCTATGTCGGAATATTCAGACCATGAATTTCTTCAATAGGTGGTAAATTCTTAACATCTTCAGCTTTAATACCTTTTTCTTTCATCGATTTCTTTGCCTCTTGCATATCTTCCGGACTGAGAAATAGAATACCTCTTTTCTTCGGAGTTGGCTTAGGAGGTGGTTCGGGAAGAGTCCAATCATTATCATTGCTCAATATATTATTCAATAACACTTCAGCTTGTTCAACAGTTCGTTCCCTGAAAACACAACCAGCACAACTATCTAGGTGGTCCCTAGAAGCATCGGTTAGTCCATTATAAAAGATATCAAGTATTTCATTTTTCTTGAGAGGATGATCAGGCAAAGCATTAAGTAGTTGGAGAAGCCTCCCCAAGCTTGTGGGAGACTCTCTTCTTCAATTTGCACAAAGTTAAATATTTCCTTTAAGGCAGCTTGTTTCTTATGAGCAGGAAAATATTTTTCAGAGAAGTAATATATCATATCCTGGGGACTACACACACAACCAGGAGCAAGAGAATTAAACCATATCTTAGCATCACCCTTTAACGAGAAAGGAAGCAGCTTAAGAATGTAGTAATAGTGATATTTTTCCTCATGAGCAAATAGGGTGGCTATATCATTCAACTTAGTAAGATGTGCCACAACAGTTTCAGATTCATAGCCATGGAAAGGATCAGATTCAACCAAAGTAATTAACTTAGGATCGACAAAGAATTCATAATCCTTATCAGTAACAAAGATAGGTGAAGTAGCAAACTTAGGGTCATATTGCATTCTAGCATTCAAAGATTTTCTTTCAGCTTGGCTAACAATTTCTTAAGATCATCTCTATCATTGCAAGCAAAAAAGTCTCT
Source organism: Thinopyrum elongatum (assembly GCA_011799875.1). Classification (NCBI taxonomy): domain Eukaryota; kingdom Viridiplantae; phylum Streptophyta; class Magnoliopsida; order Poales; family Poaceae; genus Thinopyrum; species Thinopyrum elongatum. The sequence continues at coordinate 264,639,644 of CM022301.1, forward strand.
AGCAGTTTCTTCATCCATAATATAACCCTCAGGTACCTTAGGCAATTCATATCTAGGAGGAGAATCATACTCATCAGTTTCAATAATTTCATCAGTTTCCGTAATCTCATTCTCTCTAACCCTAGCAAGTTGTTCATCAAGAAATTCACCTAGTGGCACAATATTATGAAGCAAAGCAGTAATATCATCATAAGCATCATGCATAGCAGAAGTGGCATCATCGATTACTTGCGACATATCAGAATTACTAGCAGGTGGTGGTGTTGCAAGCTTACTCAAAACAGAAGGTGAATCAAGTGCAGAGCTAGATGGCAGTTCCTTACCTCCCCTCATAGTAGAGGGATAGATCTTGGTTTTGGTATCTTTCAAATTCTTCATAGTGATCAACAGATATAAATCCCAAGTGACTCAGAGAATAGAGCTATGCTCCCGGCAACGGCACCAGAAAAAGGTCTTGATAACCCACAAGTATAGGGGATCACAACAGTTTTCGAGGGTAGAGTATTCAACCCAAATTTATTAATTCGACACAAGGGGAGACAAAGAATATTCCCAAGTATTAGCAGCTGAGTTGTCAATTCAACCACACCTAAAAGACTTAATATCTACAGCAAAGTTTTTAGTAGCAAAGTAGTATGGAAGTAACGGTAACGGTGGCAAAAGTAATAGTAACAGTTTTGTAGCAATTGTAACAGTGGCAACGGCAAAATAACGTAGCAAAGATCAATATGTGAAAAGCTCGTAGGCAATGGATTAGTGATGGATAATTATGTCGGATGGCATTCATCATGCAACAATTATAACCTACTATGACACAGAACTAGCTCCAATTCATCAATATAATGTAGGCATGTATTACGAATATAGTCATACGTGCTTATGGAAAAGAACTTGAATGACATCTTTTGTCCTACCCTCCCGTGGTAGCGGGGTCCTAATGGAAACTAAGGGATGATAAGCCCTCCTTTTAATAGAGAACCGGACCAAACCATTAGCACTTAGTGAATACATGAACTCCTCAAACTACGGTAATCACTAGAAAGAATCCCAATTATTGTCACCTTGGGGTATGCGGATCATAAAACGTAATAGGTGTCTACAACTTGCAAGATAGGATCAAGAACACATATATATTCATGAAAACATAATAGGTTCAGATCTGAAATCATGGCACTCCGGCCCTAGTGACAAGCATTAAGCATAGCAAAGTCATAGCAACATCAATCTCAGAACATAGTGGATACTAGGGATCAAACCCTAACAAAACTAACTCGATTACATGATAAATCTCATCCAACCCATCACCGTCGAGCAAGCCTACGATGGAATTACTCACGCACGGCAGTGAACATCATGAAATTGGTGATGGATGAAGGTTGGTGATGATGATGGCGACGAATACCCCTCTCCGGAGCCCCGAACGGACTCCAGATCAGCCCTCCCGATGAAGAACGGGAGGTGGCGGTGGCTCCGTATCATAAAACACGATGAACTCTTCTCTCTGATATTTTTCTCTCCGAATGTGAATATATAGAGTTGGAATTAGGGTCGGAGGAGGTCCAGAGGGCCCACAAGCCGCCAAGGCGCGCCCCAGGGGGGGCCCTGGCTTGTGGCCAATGGGTGGACCCCCTCTGGGTTATTCTTTTGCCAGTATTTTTATTTATCCAAAAATATTCTCCGTAAATTTCCAGGTCATCCCGAGAACTTTTATTTCTGCACAAAAATAACACCAAGGCAATTCTGCTGAAAACAGTATCAGTCCGGGTTAGTTTCATTCAAATCATGCAAATTAGAGTCCAAAACAAGAGCAAAAGAGTTTGGAAAAGTAGATACGATGAAGACGTATCAATTTGTCAGCCATTTGCAATGATATTTCAGTAGGTGTGAGTTTATTCAAATCAAGTCCTTTATATAAAGAGAAAGGCATAACACTAACACCAGCTCCCAAATTACATAGAGCAGTTTTGACATTGTTTCTTTTGATGGAGAGTGGTGTAATTGGTATTCCTGGATCTCCTAGTTTTTTAGGTACTCCATCCTTAAAAGAATAATTAGCAAGCATCATGGAGATTTTATCTTTAGGTATTTTTCTTTTATTAGTGACGATATCTTTCATATACTTAGCATAAGGGACCATCTTTAAAATATCAGTCAAACGAGTACGCAAAAAGACTGGCCTAAGCATTTCAGCACAATGTTCAAATTCTTCATCATCCTTTTTCTTAGATGGTTTAGGTGGAAAGGGCATGGGTTTATGAACCCATGGTTCTCTTTCTTTACCATGTTTTCTAGCAACAAAATCTCTCTTATCACTAACATTTATTTTTAGGTTGTGGGTTATCAAGATCAAGAACAAGTTCTATTTCAACATCATTATCTGGCTCTTTATCATTGTCTGATTGAGTGTCTTCATGAACATCATCATTATCATTTTCATTATCACTAGGTGAATGTTCATTACCAGATTGAGTTTCAGCATTAGAAATAGAAACATCAGTATTATCCTCAGAAGGTTTTTCTTCCTCAGGTTCACTAGAAATAGGCAAAGTCCTATCATTTTTCTTTTTCTTTTTCTTTTTAGAAGGACTAGGTGCATCAGTATTAATTCTTTGGGAGTCTTGTTCAATTCTTTTAGGGTGACCTTCAGGATAAAGGGGCTCCTGAGTCATTTTGCCTCCTCTAGTTGCTACTCTAACAGCATAATCATTCATGTTATGATTCATTTCATTAAGTAGCTCACTTTGAGATTTAGCAACTTGTTCTAACTGGGTTCGAACCATAGAGGCATGTTTTCCTACACCTCTAACATCATTGGTAATTCTAAACAACAAGTATCTCAAGCAAGCAATCATATCAGAATTTTGTTTCAATTGTTTCATAACATTTGCATTGAAGTGATCTTGTTTTCTAATGTAGTTGTCAAATTCATGCAAGCATTGACTAGGACATTTATTGTAAGGGATGTCACCTTCATCAAACTTTAATAAAGAATTTACCTCTACCACCTATGGTGGTGGTGTGTCAAGACCATGTATTTCTTCAATAGGTGGTAAATTCTTAACATACTCAGCTTTAATACCTTTTTCCTTCATACACTTCTTTGCCTCTTGCATATCTTCAGGACTGAGAAATAATATACCCCTCTTATTTGGAGTGGGTTTAGGAGGTGGTTCAGTAAGTGTCCAATCATCATAATTCTTCAATATGTTATTCAATAATTCTTCATCTTGTTCAACAGTTCGTTCCCTGAAAACACAACGAGCACAACTATCTAGGAAGTCCCTAGAAGCATCGATTAGTCCATTATAGAAGATACCAAGTATTTCATTTTGCTTAAGAGGATGATCAGGCAAAACATTAAGTAATTGGAGAAGCCTCCCCCAAGCTTGTGGGAGACTCTCTTCTTCAATTTGCACAAAGTTAAATATTTCCTGTAAGGCAGCTTGTTTCTTATGAGCAGGATTTTTTTTCAAAGAAGTAATAAATCATATCCTAGGGACTACGCACATAACCAGGAGCAAGAGTATTATACCAAGTCTTAGCATCACCCTTTAAAGAGAAACGAAATAACTTAAGAATATAGTAATAGCAAATTTTTTCCTCATGAGCAAACAGGGTGGCTATATCATTTAATTTAGTAAGATGTGCCACAACATTTTTAGTTTCATAGCCATGGAAAGGATCAGATTCAACCAGAGCACTTAACTCTGGGTCGATAGAGAATTCATAATCCTTATCAATAATAAAGATAGGTGAAGTAGCCAACTTAGGATCATATTGCATTCTAGCATTCAAGGATTTTTCTTTCAACTTGACTAGTAATTTCTTAAGATCATCTCTATCCTTACAAGCAAGTAAATCCCTAGCAACCTCTCCATCCATAACATAACCCTCAGGTATCTCAGGCAATTCATATCTAGGAGAGCTAGGTCTAATAGGTGTTTCATAATTCTCAGTTTCAAAGACTTCACCAGTTTCAGTAATTTCATCAGTTTCAGCATTCTCAATTTCCTTAGCTCTAGCAAGTTGTTCATCAAGAAATTCACCTAGTGGCACAGTCTTATCAAGAAAGGTACTAGCATCATCATAAGCATCATTCATAGCAGAAGTAGCATCATCAATAACTTGCGACATATCAGGATTAATAGCATGTGGAGGTGTTGCCAGCTTATTCAGAACGGAAGGTGAATCAAGTGCAGAGCTAGATGGCAGTTCCTTACCTACCCTCGTCTTAGAGGGAACGATCTTTATTAAGGTATCCTTAAGATTCTTCATAGCGATAAATAGATATAAATCCCAAGTGACTCAACAAATATAGCTATGCTCCCCAGCAATGGCGCCAGAAAAAGGTCTTGATAACCCACAAGTATAGGGGATCGCAACAATTTTCGAGGGTAAAGTATTCAACCCAAATTTATAGATTTGACACAAGGGGAGCCAAAGAATATTTGTATGTATTAGCAGTTGAGTTGTCAATTCAACCACACCTAGAGATTAAATATCTGCAGCAAAGTGATCAGTAGCACAGTAGTATGATAGTTTTGATAGCAGTGGTAACAGTAATAGTAACGGTAACAGTGATAGCAATAGTTTTGTAGCAGTTGTAACAGTAGCAGCAACAGTAGTAACTTAGCAAGAGCAATATGTGGAAAACTTGTAGGCATTGGATCGGTGATTTCGTTGGATGATATTCATCATATAACAGTCATAACCTAGGGCGACAAAGAACTAGCTCTAGTTCATAAATATAATGTAGGCATGTATTCCGTAAATAGTCATACGTGCTTATGGAAAAAGAACTTGCATGACATCTTTTGTCTTACCCTCCCGTGGCACCGGGGTCTATAAGGAAACTAAGGGATAGTAAGGCCTCCTTTTAATAGAGAACCGGAACAAAGCATTAACACATAGTGAATACATGAACTCCTCAAATTACGGTAATCACCGGAAAGAATCCCAAATATTGTCACCTTGGGGTATGCGGATCATAACACGTAATAGGTGCGTATAACTTGCAAGATCGTATCAAGAACATAGATATGATGGTGAAAACATAAACGGTTCAGATCTGAAATCATGGCACTCGGGACCTAGTGACAAGCATTAAGCATAGCAAAGTCATAGCAACATCAATCTCAGAACATAGTGGATACTAGGGATCAAGCCCTAACAAAACTAACTCGATTACATGATGAATCCCATCCAACCCCTCACCATCCAGCAAGCCTATGAAGGAATTACTCACTCCTGGTGGGGAGCATCATGGAATTGGTGATGACGAAGATCGAAGATTCCCCTCTCCGGAGACCCAAACGGGCTCCAGATCTGGCCTCCCTATGAAGAACAGGAGGTGGCGGCACCTCCGTATCATGAAACGCGATGAAACTTCCTCTTCTATTTTTTCTCTGAAAATGTGAATTTATAGTATCTAGAATAGGGTTGGAGGAGGCTCGTGGGCCCCACTACCCACCAGGGGGCGCCAGAGGGGGTGGTGCGCCCTGGTGCCTTATGGGCAGCTAGGGCCACCCCTCCAGTGGGTCTTGGTTCCAGAAATTATTATATATTCCAAAATAATTCTCCAAAAAGTTTCGTCCAATTCTGAGAACTTTTATTTCTACACAAAAAACAACACCATGGTAGTTCTGCTGAAAACAGCGTCAGTCCGGGTTAGTTTCATTCAAATCATGCAAATTAGAGTCCAAAACAAGAGCAAAAGCGTTAGGAAAAGTAGATACGATGGAGACGTATCACTACCTAACATGTTTATCAAGTAATCTTTCTTACTGTGGCATGAATATTCAAATCCATAAGATTCAAAACAAAAGTTTAATATTAACATAAAAACAATAATACTTCAAGCATACTAATATAGCAATCATGTCTTCTCAAAATATCATGGCTAAAGAAAGTTATCCCTACAAAATCATATAATCTTGTCATGCTCTATCTTCATCATGATACGTCTCCAACGTATCTATAATTTTTGATTGTTCCATGCTAGTATATTATCAATCTTGGATGTTTTATATTCATTTTATAGCAACTTTATATCATTTTTTGGGACTAACCTATTGACATAGTGCCCAATGCCAGTTGTTGTCTTTTGCTTGTTTTTTACTTCACAGAATATCCATATCAAACGAAGTCCAAATGCAGCAAAACTTTTTGGAGATTTTTTCTGCCCAGAAGACACCAGGAGGCCCAAGATGTGCACCAGAGGGGCCCTGTGGGGCCCACTAGGCACCAGGACGTGCCAGGGCCCCCAGGCGCGCCCTGGTGGGTAGTGGGGCCCACAGGCACCCCCTCCACCACCTCTCAGCTCTATAAATACTCTAATATTCCAGAAACCCTAGGGGAGTCGAGAGATCAAAGTTTCCACCGTCGCAAGTTTCAGAACAACGAGATCCAATCCAGAGGCCTTTTCCGGCACATTGCCGGAGGGGTCAACGATCATGGAGGGGTTCTTCATCAACGCCCTTGCCCCTCCGATGATGCGTGAGTAGTTTACCACAGACCTACGGGTCCGTAGGCAGTAGCTAGATGGCTTCTTCTCTTTTTTTGATCTTCAAAACAATGTTCTCCTCGATGTTCTTGGAGATCTATTTGATGTAACTCTTTTTTGCGGTGTGTTTGTTGGGATCCAATGAATTGCGAGTTTATGATCAGATCTATCTATGAATATTATTTGAGTCTTTGTTAAACTCTCTTATGCATGATTGTTATAGCCTCGTATTTCTTCTCTGAAACTTTGGTTTGGTTTGGCTAATTAGATTGATTTTTCTTGCAATGGGAAGAGGTGCTTTGTGATGGGTTCGATCTTGCGGTGCTCAATCTCAGTGACAAAAGGAGACATGACACGCATGTATCGTTGCCATTAAGGATAAAAAGATGGGGTCTATTCCTACATGAATATATCTTGTCTACATCATGTCATCATTCTTATTGCATTACTTCGTTTCTCCATGAACTTAATACACTAGATGCATACTGGATAGCGGTCGATGTGTGGAGTAATAGTAGTAGATGCAGGCAGGAGTCGGTCTACTAATCTTGGACATGATGCCTATATACATGATCATTGCCTTGGATATCATCATAATTATTTGCTCTTCTCACTACAAAAAAAATAGACATCTGTGACATTTTAGGCCGAATGAAATTTTTTTCTGTCATGCTTATGACACTTCTATGATGATAATTGTGACAAAAGCACGTATCATCATAGATGTGATGGGCTCCTACTTCTATGACAAAAAATCATGACAGAAAATGGGATTTTTGTCCTGGGCGGGCTGCGGATGCACCTGCATGACATTCTTTGGGCCGTCCATGATGGAAAAAATCATGGTAGAAGCAAGGGCGAGGAAAATATCAGGGAGTTCCCGGTTACGGTGGGTGGTCAGGGCCGAGCGATGCACAGAGGTTTACGCGTTTCTCTCATACACGTACCCGCGTGTATGCGAGGCGTTGGGCTCTAACTGAACCTGAGCGACGCGTTCGCGAGTGATTGCACTAGCTACGTTACTGAACCCGAGCGATCGATCCCTTGGCTGTTAACTGAACCCGAGCGATTCCTTCGCTACTGCTGCTAACTGAAGCCGATCGAACCTGTTGCCTCTTGATAAACAGTGACCATTGTTGGGGGTTGGATGAACAGTTCCCGGTGGGGTTGGATGAACAGTTCCCCGTGGTAGTAGAGGCCGTTGCTGCTGGATGAACAGGACCCCGATCGAGGAGGTGGGGGTGGATGAACACGACCCCGTGGAGGGCTGGTTGAACAGTAGCCGGTGGAGGCTAGATGAACAGTAGCCCGTGTATGAACAGTAGTTGTTGGAGGCAGGAGGAAGACGCGATGGATGAACAGTAGCAGGTGGAGGCTAGAGGAAGTCAACGGTGGATGAACAGTAGCCCGTGGAGGCTGGAGCGAGGCAGTAGACGGTGGATGAACAGTAGCCCGTGGAGTCCTGTTTTGCGGTACGCCACACCCCTCCCGATCAACAGCACCCCATTTCGACCGTAGGATCTTGAACAGAAGTCCGTTTCCTCCGTTTTGTGGTACGCCAAACCCTTCCTGATGAACAGCACCCCATTTTGATCATAGGATCTTGAACAGAAGTCTGTTTCCTCTGTTCTGCGGTACGCCAGACCTCGTTTCGGCTGTTCCATCCAAGCCGGTAGGCTCCCGATGAACACGACGCATTTCGTTGCCTCCCGATGAACACGACGCAGTTTCTCCGTTCCGACCCACCCGGTTGGCTGTCGATGAACAGGACGCCGTCGCTGTACGCGTTCGAGACCCCACCCATATGTACATACGTAGGCGTATTTACTTTCTTGCAGTGTGGCTGTAGGTACATGTACACGATATAGACGGGACTGCCTGAACAACTAACGCTCCTTACTGGGCCACGGTTCATCGTGGCAGAAAGTCCGATGGACCAGTATGTACGTACACGTTTACGACCAGAATGACAACGCTACGTACGCTTTGACCGGGTGGGTCCCGGTGTCAGGGAGGATAAGGAGGCACTTCCTTGCGTGCGAAGATATTGATGGTGCGTCCGAGCTGACAGGGGGAGGATTCTTTTTTTTGCGCGTAATAAGGAGGCACTTCCTTGCGTGCGAAGATGTAGCTGGTGGGTCCATCTATCAGCCTCACCGCGTACACTACTCTTCCGATGGCTGTCGTTCATTGACCACGTTGACCACGCCGCGCGGACAGCACCCAGGCGGTGGACGATAGTGAGGCCTAGGAAGGGAACGACACTGAGCCAGGGAAGACGAGGCAGGTGGATGCCCACGCGAAGGGGAGTACGAGGGTTTAGTTCGGCTGCGGTGTAAGGCTGCCATCGCCGGAGAATAACAGGGGGTGTGGGTGAGTAGAGGGAAGGCCTGGCCAGTGGTAGTATGGTCGGGCGGTGAGGCCTGCGCGGTAGCACAGCCGGCCACGGGAGGCTGGAGCAGGCGGTACGGCGGGCGCAGGTTTGGGCGGCTGGAGCAAGAAGACCAGAAGTTGAAGATGCAGCTCGGCCATTGGATTAACATCCAACGGTCACTGCAGCTAGAATTGTTTATTGACTAAGTTGACAAAGCCATGTGTATGCGTCAACTTAGTAGGCCCACAAGTCAACCTCCAAATCTGGTTGGTCCCAGCTAGCAGGGGGAATCATTTTTTTCGTGTAATAAGGTGGCACTTCCTTGCGTGCGAAAATGTTTTCTGGTTTTTTTTTATTTCTTCTTTTTCGAGTTAGAATAAAAAGAAAACAATTTAGCATCTTTGGTACAATCTATATTTTCATGAAATGGATCATAATAAAGTTGGTGGGTCCCAGCTGTCAGGGAGAGGAAACTTTTTATTTCTGCGTAATAAAGGAAGCACTTCCTTGCGTGCGAAGATTTAGCTGGTGGGTCAAACCTGTCAGGGGGAGAAATCATTTGTTTTCGCATAATAAGGGGGCACTTGCTGTGCACGGCCATGGGCCATGTGGGTCCCTACTGTCGGCCACTCCACGTACATGCCTCTTCTGATGGCTGTCGTTTGTTGACAAAGTTGACCACGGCGCGGTGAGAGAACTAACGTGGTGAACGATGGCGAGTCCTAGGAAGGGAATGACCTAGAGCCGGCGAAGACACATAAGTGGATGCCCACGCGGAGGGGAGTACGAGGGTTCACTCATTCGACTGCGGTGTGAGGCTGCCATCGCCGGAGAATAACATGAGGTGTTGGTGAGTAGAGGAATGGCCTGGACGGCAATGGGAGTAGGGTGGGCCGGTGAGTCCTGCGCGGCAGCACAGCCGACCAAGGGAGGCGGTAGCAGGCGGTACGGCCGGCGGTGGTTTGGGCGGCTAAAGCAAGAATATCCGAGATTGAAGAAGCACGACATCCGTTGGATGGACATCCAACGGCCACTGCTGCTAGAATCATGTGTTTATAAGTTGACAAAGCCTTGCGTACGCGTCAACTTAGTAGGCCCACAAGTGTGTGGCAGAGAACATATAGCCCATTTGCGATTTGTAATAATGTATAGCCCATTTTTGAATTCTAATGGAATTTACTACAGCCAATTTACAGTTTGTTAAAATTACAGGCCATTTTCTAGCCAGAACAACGATTAATAATTTCAACCAACCGCTCAAAACAGAATTCAACAAAATTTCCCACATTTTGATGCGACCCAAAATATTTTTATCCCTAAATGTAGACTCAGATTAAATATAATTTCAAAATAGATTTGTATTAGGTAAAAATCCAACGAAATATTGCGCGCGCAACAAGTAATGAAATTAAAAATTTCAAAATCCAAAAATAATATTTTTTACTAATTACCTATTTGGTGCTTTTTTATAGTTACAGCCCAGTTTTTATAATTACATCCCATTTATTGTTTCTTAAAGCCCATTTTTTTGTTAAGCCTAATGCATCCCTCCTAGGAAAGATTTGCAGCCCAGTGGGGCGGAGAATAACAAGTTGACCTGGGCTGGGTGTTCCTCAAAAAAAAGTATAGCTGGGCTAGCCATTTTCACCTTGAAAAATTAATATCTGGGCTGGATATTTGGTCGACATAAAATAATAGCCTGGGCTAGATGGGCCACAGCCCGCCCAGTTGATACCCTGCTCCTCTGAACAACAATAAAAACATCGCTCAAGAAAAACTCTGCTCACACCTTAAAAACACAGATACTGTTCGAGCTGTTGGGTCCCAGCTGTCGGCCGCTCCTTGCGCAATTCTCTCGTTTATTGACTATATATGTTGACAATGGTGTGGGACCGTGATGTCAGGAAACCAGGAGGAAGCAAAAAAAATTATAGTTGTATATAATAAGGAGGCACTTGCGTACGTGCGGCTATGGCCCTGGTGGGTCCCCACTGTCATCCTCTCCATGTAAAGTCATCTTCTGATTCCTCATGTTCATTGACCATGTTGAAAACGCGAGACGGCGACGCCATGGCGAGCGCAACAACTCGAAGGACGACGGAGAGGGCCTCGCGGGCCCTACGAATGGTCTGATACCGCGCCCGCTGCTCATTCAGGAAGCCAGGATCATAGGGCCACATGTCCGCGACGGCATTGTCGTTCGCTTGTTCGCCGACGATTCGTCCCTCCGTGAGCCGGTGCTCGTTGAGGACACGGAGGTTGCAGCACAGGCCCTCCTGCGCTGGTAGCTCTTCTGCCATTAGGGCATCGCAGAGCGGCCGCACCTGCTCTATGGTGAACACGGCATGAACAGGCTAGGGCGGTGGTGCTGGCTCCTGGTCGGAAGCCACGTCCATCGTCTGATTGTCATCGCTGAGCTTGGCAAGCTCGCTGGCGAGCCAGCATGTCCGGCTACTGGACCGGACCGCTCCCAAGCATGAGTCTGACTGCCCTAGTCCACCCAGATCCCCTCCCTCGCCCACGCGCACTTTCCGCCCGAACCGGTCAGCGCCGCCCGCGCCGCTTCCCGTTGTAGGCGATTGCTCCGTGTTCAAATGACACAAGTGTCATCCGTCCGTCTGCCACCCACATTAATGATACGCGGTTGCCGAGGCGGCTACTTTGGTGCCACCCGTCCATCCCTCTACTGCCCGCCATTGCTATATAAACTGCTGCGCTAGCCATAGCCGTAGTCATCCGCCTCCGTTCCCTTTCTCCTATCCACACCACTCCCACCATGGCTTCCTCGCGCTCCAGCGCTCTTCGGGACAGGCGGACGACAGACCAGAAGGAGATGACAGCCATTGTTGCCAACTCGCTGGCCGGCAGGTAGCCAGAGGACGACGACGTCCCAATGGAGAACGTGGTAGTCAATGATCCGGTGCCAACCCCCTCCTGCGTGCCATCCTTGCCAGTGCATTGCACCATGACCATCGGCAAGGCCGGTGCCCAATACATGGACATGGTGAGGCAGAAGTGTGAGGAGCAGTTCCGGGAGGCGCAGGCCGACGCCGCCTACAACCACCATGTCCTCTAGGAGCACCTGCAAGAGGAGGAGCAGATCGCAGCAGAGCGGGCAGAGCAGGAGGCGCTGCTCGAGTCATACCGCTCCACCCGCGAGAGTCGCCTCGCATGCTGGTGGTACCGCATGCGGGTGGCGGAGGTTGCGGCCGCCTACAAAGAGGGCGATGAAGCGGGTGAGGCGCTGTTTGGCGAGACCAATGTCAAGGCAGAGGACAATGCCGTCTCTGCCGAGGCCCCGCCCCGCAGGCACCGAGGCGGAGCACTTCGCCAGCTTCGGCGAGGCCCTGCTCCACCGAGGCCCCGCCCCGCCAACAACGAGGTAGAGGACATCGCCGGCTCCGCCGAGGCCCCGCCCCGCCGGCACCGAGGTGGAGGACTTCGCCGGCTTCGGCGAGGCCCTGCTCCGCCGAGGCCCCGCCCTACCAACAATGAGGCAGAGGACATCCTCGACGCCGCCGAGGCCCTGCCCTACCGGCAACAAGAGGGAGGATTTCCCCCGCTCCGCCGAGGCGCCGCCCCACCGGCAACAAGGCAGAGGACATCGCTGGCTCCGTCGAGGCCCTGCCCCACTGCCAACGAGGCCGTGCCACACAGAAAACAAGGAAGGGTAGAACACGATAGGTCGTCGCCGCTCGGGTCCAAGTAAGGTCGCCACTGCTACCCTCCGGTTGATGCCAAGCTTGGCGGGTTGAACAGTGACGGCCGATTAGCTGCTTGGCGGTGACATGGAGTCAGAGAGCTGAGCTGGATAAGAAGCTTCTGTTCGGCTTAGCCGAACACAGGAAATGGGTGCCGTTGATCATAGATTAGGTTAATTAATTATACCTCCAACGCACCCCTTTTTAGTTGAAGAATGTATGAAATGTAATGAAATCCGGCCGTGTATGAACGAATTTAGTCCGATTAGTTTGAATTCTTATATCACTGGCATGAACATGCAAAATAATACTTATTCTTAGGATGCACGGTGATCACCTCGTTTGGAGCATTTTCACACGTACAAAAAGTTTGAGCAGCTTTTTAGCGTGCGCATTGCAATCAAACTCACAGGCCTGGCAATTCATAGAGAACGTTCAAAACAATCGATGATTATGCATCTTAATGATTCACACGTCAGAGCCGATATTTACTTCACAACTAAAGAATAAAGAAAAATCGATCGATGCTGCTGATGGCAAAGGGTGTCCCATTCGAAAATATCAAACGCATGTCTTCTTGCTAACATCAATGAGCAAATTTTGACATGTTGTCCAATTCCAAAATATCAAATGTGTGTCTTTTTGCGTACATCAATGAGCAAACTTTGACAAGGTTTTCCCATTCCAAAATATCAAATGCCTACATTGTGGAATGGGCGGGGTTTGCCATCAGTTTGCACATTGACATGTCACCTCATGCTAAATAAACCAGCTGTTCTTTTTATGCAGTTCGACTAAAATCAACCAACTTCGCAAACATATCGACACCTCCTTTCTTGTAGCTAATTTTGTGGCTGGAGGTGGAAATGAATGATTCGAGATGGAGGGCACGAACCATCAGACATTTTGTGAAGTTCCCATTGAAATCAAGCTGAGCATCCCTGTTTGCATAAATACAAAAAAAGTGATTAGTATAAAGCAAACTGTATTATGAATTTACAGTTTAAACAGGCACCTACATGATCCATGCAGAGCACACATTTAAAAAAATGGAACTCACCGGAAAGAATCCTAAAATAACATTGTATTGGCCATCACAGCAACAAAGATGGATGTAACACCCCAAAAATTTGACCATGTTTTATTAATAAATTTTTTGCCAGGAAATAAATTTTTTATTTTCCAGATTATCTTCTGATTTCAGAACCACTCTTTTCTTCTGAATTGTGGAGTTTTTCCTCCAAACAGAAACTTTTCAAAAAAATGTTGTTGGACTTGAGTACCAACTCAGAGAACATTTCACTTTATTTGATATGTTCAGTGAGAGCATTTTTTTTAATATTATTTTACCAAAACTTTATCTCTTTTAGTATGACATTTAATTCTTTTAAGAGCCTCATTTGCATTACAACCATTTGATAACTTCATTTAAAGATTCCACAAAAATTTGGGGATGACATGTGATGTCCCTGGATTACTTTTATGCAAAAACCCAGGCATGTGTTTTGAAAAATTTGAGCAAACCATCCTCATCTTCATTCTGGTCCAGTTTGGTGTTTTGCACTGCAACCATATTTTATTTTGCTCTAGTAATCTTGGGATTTTTCCTGATTATAGTCCACCCTACCAAACCCTTAAGTCTAGGAGATCAGACCCATTAGAGGATTTTAAACACATGCAAAAATGGCATATGTTTTCTGTCCAAATTTGGTTTTCTCAAAAACTTGCATTAGGGAGTTTTTGCTTTTGTCAAACTATCATTGCCACCCTCTTTATCATCTAAAGAGACTCTGATCTGGAGATTTTGGCCACCAGAAGAGACGCCTAGATGCCCATAGCATTCTGTCGAGCACCTTGTGTTCATAAACAGTTTTGGCATAGTTTTATATTTGCACTGTGAACTTGCCCCTATGGACAAACTAGCATGTCCACTAATCTCTAGCCACCTCTACCCTTGTTCTGTTAATTTGCATCGTCACCCAAGCCCTCTAGGCCACCCTGGCATTTTGTCAAGCATGTAGCATGCGTGCTCTGGGCGCGCCCAGAACACGCGTTTTGCACGCACACGCGCAACCGAACCGCCTCCGCATGCCAGCTCGTCCCGGGAACAGCTCGGCCTCATCCAAACGCTTGTCCGCTAGCCCGCAGTACCCGCTGACCCCGCTGCTTCGCCCTAACCACCCTGGCTCCCCGCAGGACCGCCCGCAAGCCGCCACTGCCGTCCGCCGCGAGCCTCTGTCATGGACGGCACCACCCAAGCCACAGTCGCGCGCCAGCTCGCCCCTGAACAGCCCGAGCTCATCCATTCGCTCCTCCAGCCGCCTCCTACATCGCCACGTCGCCTGCGGCCACAGTTGCAGCTCACCGTCGAGCTTACCCTCGGCCGTCGCTGCGAACCGACCTTGCGCGCCTATTTAAGGGATCCCCGAAGCTCAGCCCGACCGGTAGAAGATTCCTGCGATCCCTCTCGAGCTCCCATAGCGAGAATTCGTCTGGGGGAGACCCTCTTCCCCACCTCCGGTCAAGGATCGGCCGCCGTCTCCTTTGCGGTATTTGGCGCCACCAGAGTTTTCCCCTCCCTCTTCTCTTCCCCTTTAGCTGTGGATGGACCTCGATGCCGCTGGAGATGAACCATGGGCAGAGTCCCCTGCAAACCCGTGGCGGCGTCCGCCGGCCTCGAGGCCATCGGAGCTCCCAAGCTCTCCGATGATCAGGTCCCACCTCCTCGGGATCGCCTTGAGACCCTGAGCGCAATGGTGCCCTCGGTTGCCCGAGTGGAGCCCCGAATCGCCGGAAGGAGTCGCCGGAGACCTCACCTCCCCTCGGCTGGAGGAGGGAGATGACCGGTTTGACCTCAGTCAAACCTGTCCGAGGGGCCCCGCTCATCAGCGACAGAGGCGAGCCAGAGCTGTCTTAAGTGAAAGCGTAAACCCTGCAGTATGTCTTCTTTTTCCGAAAGCGTATTCCGTCCGAACCGTTTTCCTTTTCAGTTTTTATTTAAAAACAGAACTTTGACTATATTTTGACTGGCTCTAGTTTCTAAACTACAACTCCATTTGACTTGATTCTTTTTCTGGTGTTTCTCAAGTTCCATCTAGTTTATTTTCATATTTATTTGAAAATTTTCCGAACAACTTTTCTGTACTGTTTTCAAATTATGTGTTGATTTGAATCTTTTCAAAAATAGGAAATGGAGAGAGATGAAAACTTTCAAAGTGCACCCTACCTCTCCACACACTAAAGGCAAGCATTCTGAACCCTGGCATAATATTTGTTGTGTGTTGTTTGATGCGAATACAACACCACCTTGACACGGAGTATTCGTTATTTTATGTGATGATATGATCATACTCATGAGTGTATGATGAAGTTTCCTTACTGTTGGGAATTGATATGCTTGTGCTAGTAATCACCCTTGTATGCCTTTCATGCCTACCGGAAGGAATCCAGGAAAGTCTCTGTCTTGGGTGGACACGAGCTTGTTACTGATATTTCGTTAAGACGGGTATATTCAGTAACGCATGGTAAGGTATGATGAGTGGTGATTCTGTCTGTTGGGGTGAAATATATTTGTTATGCTAATCATGCAGGGAATACTTAAACCTCCTGAGACGACCATAGATCGAGCCTTGTGCCAGTAACCCTCATACTTGCTTCGTACTACCACTTGTCCCTGCCTTAGGTAGGGTACGGTTCAGTAAGTTGTCAACCCCTTTCTTAGCACACACCATACAGAGAGGCCATGGTGGAAGATACCGGCTGCATCCGGTAGACATGCCACCTGGTCCGGGGGCATGGGTGTTTTCGGTTGGAGCCGAAGGGGTAGCTCCCCTAGTTTGCGCGTGTTATAAATTTTGTGATCCCATGCTAGTCGAGGTTGTAGCCTCCCCACTTAGAGTTTTGCTTAACGGGTGTCGAGGGTGATTCCAAACACCGGTAAGTTAAGCTGGTGTGTGCGGGTCAGGTGTGTTTTCAAGTAAAAGACCGTAAACGGAATTAGTCCCGGTGGACTAAAGGAATCCGTTACTTGTGGGTAAAGAGTACACCCTCTGCAGAGTTTATATCTATTCGAATAGCCGTGTCCATGGTTAAGGACTACAGTCTGGGATGAGTCAAGTGTCGGTCTTCGGAGGAAAAACTGCTAAACCAGAACATTGATCATGACATGTGACATATGATGATTATGATTATTATTATTATGGACTAACCATTTGTATTATTTGAATTATTGAGTATCCTTGGGACGGTTCTACCTCCTGGATATTCACTGTGATTATTCTTTATAAGCCCTTTATGAGGTGTCGCTTAGACGTCCGACTGTGGCACGTTTGTTATTTACTTTCTTTATAAGCCCTTTATGTGGTGTCGCTGAGACGCCCGACTGTGGCATGCCTTCTATTTATTTCTTGATAAGCCCTTTATGTGGTGTCGCTGAGATGCCCGACTGTGGCATGCTGATTATTTAATTTTCTTTATAAGCCCTTTATGTGGTGTCGCTCAGACGCCCGACTTTGGCATGTCTTATATTATTATCCTTTCGAGGCGTCGCTTCAGACACCCGATCGGTTTATTTTATTCTTATTATCTAATTGCTTTTTCATATTTAATTCTGAATGGCCTGCTTAAATGCGGCATGAATTTTATTTCATGACTGGCTAAGTGATCATGAGAATATTTCAGAGCATGATTATCATCTGTTATATTATACCTGTGTTCATAATGTTTGCGAGTACATTCAAAGTACTCACTGGCTTGTCCCTGGCTATTGTCTTGGCCAGATTTCTCGCTTGGAGAGGAGCGCTGCGATGACAGCCCCGGAACCTAGGCAATGATGATAGCAGCCTCGCTAGGATAGGAGTTATCTAGGTCAGCTGTTCCTGTGGGAAATGGAGTCCCATAGACGCTGATGAACCGCAAACCGCTTCCGCCATCAACCACTAGAAACCATTTGTTGTACTCATAGGCCAGAATGGTCTTGTACTTCATATTTTGTATTTTTGCTTGGAATTTCTGTATCAAGTTTGTGTCTCATCAGCTAACAGTAATCCTGGGGCTGGTGAGCACAAGGGCCATTTACTGGGAAATTAATATCCTGGAAAACCGGTCCTGACAATGGAGATCTGTGAGTCCTTCTGAGCTGAAGTTAGTTTGTTCTTGTGGGCAGTAATGTAACCATCCTTCAACTGCTCCTTCTGATAAGAAGAGAGGCTTGGCTTCTTCATCCTGGCATAATCAGAACTAGGCACTTCACGTACTCCATATTCTTCTTCAGAGGAGGATGATCATGTTGTGCAAAGACAAGAGAACAACTAAATGCTAGCATCCTTGTTTGCTCGAAAAAAAGGAAAGGAAATATTTAAAACAACCACTACATTAACAATGGGAGTAACTGATGAAATGTATAGTCACAAAGAGATGCATCCTCATTATCCTCATAGGAAATGATATGATACCAAAGACAGCAACTCAACTTGAACTATATTATTACTTAATTTTATTAGTGGCAATAACGGTGGCAAACCGGTGCCTCAATTTATTAGCTGCCTTAGATTAACATGCGAAACAATACCACTTTCTCATGACAGTAGCTAAATAGTAGCACAACACCAATATAGATGACAAAGCTCAATCATATGGATGAAATCCGTGGGCCGGTACCAACCTTTGTCAGGAGGCTCATTGTGTAGAGCATACAGATGAAGCACTTCTCCAGAACCATCCGTTATTATCTACTGTGGTTGCCATGCTTACTAGAAACTCCTCGATTAGTTTAATGTTTCCAACATCTTCTTGTGCAGTTCCACTAGAATATATGTTATCTTGAAACAAGATCCCTGTTTGCACAAGTAGAGATAATTACATATTACATTAAGAGTGGCATCAAATCACAGTGGCAAAACAATTGCTTGTTCCAGCCATAGCAATAAATTAAGATGCAAAACTATATCATTACTTGTGTCATCACAGTTCCAGTGCTTCATTATAGCATCGGGAGTTGATTTTTGTTCTTCTTCCACTTGTTCTTCCCCTTCATCACTTGGTTCAATAACAGACAAGCTTCGCCTTCAATGTAAGATTTGGCATGTCAATTAGGGAGCACAAGTATAGCACTAAACAAACACATTACTTTTCTGATGACAGTAGCAAAATACAGGCCAACAGTTGCGAAATATCATTATCTTACCTCAATGGGATATTACGGCACACATACAAATTGGAAGTCTGGTCCCCTTCTGTGCACTTCACTAAAATCAAGCAACATTACCGTATAAGTAGCACAACATATGAAAGCACACTGCACAATCATGTGGAAGAAGGCCAGTACTGACCTCTCATGACGCGGACTTCAAACAACTCACAAGAAGAAGATCTGAAACAAATTTGCCAACACGGATAGGAAGTCAGATCTCCTCTTGTGCAGTTCCACTAAGATCAAGCAATCAAGCAACGTTGTCGGTGTGACATTTTAGTTGAACTGCACAAAACACTCTTAAAACAAAAGTGTTTTGTGCAGTGCAATAAAAGGTCGCAATAGCAATGAGGTGAAGTAGATAACCCTGTTTACACAGAGGTGAAAAGAAAACAATTACTGGTCAATAACGGTGGATGACACAGAAGCCCACAAAAAGAAGCATCTAACTTATCTAAATGTGAAAGAAAGCAAGACCGTAGCATTTCTCAAACAGTGGCATTGATTCATATTAACAGAGAGATTATATTAACAATAAAATTTCTTAAGCATGTAATTTGCTTTTAACTGTGGCATTGCTTAAATTTTCCAGCGCATTATTAGATTAACAACAGCTAAAGAGTTGTATGGGACAGTGGATGCACCAGCACCATGTGCATCTACCGACGTATAAAGGGGTGATGCAAAGTCTGTTGCAACAAACAAGGAGCATATTTGTGTTGGTCCCAGTTTTGTTATCTTTAGACACCTTTCCCTGTGTGAGGGCAGCAAATCTAGTCTTACTCAAACTCTACAGCTTTGTCCCCCACCAACAGAAAAATCAGTTCGTTACAGATGTGTGTACTGCGTTTGTCATTGTTTTCCCTTTTCGACCAACATAGGTGTTGGATAGCCAGTCTGTACTACTTTCCCCCCTTCCTTTCCTCTTTGAACCACATCCTAGATTCATGCTATACAACTTTCCCCACTATTTTCCTGTTTGATCCAACACCAAGATTCGAGTGCAGAAGCGAAAAAAATCCACATGCAGCTAGAGCAATGCATGTGGATTAAGTAAATTATACCTTAAGGTTCTCGGGGTGTGGCTCAGTGGGCGGCCGAAGGCCGATCTGCCCACACTATGTACGACAGCAAGGAAGAAGGGGTCTAAGGCCCTCCCGCGCCGCCGCTGGGTTAAAGAGAACAGCGGCGCTGGTAGTGGATTCCCTCCCTTGTCCACGGCGACAGTGTTAAGCCTCCTTCCCTTCCCCGGCGGACGGGATCCTGCCGGCTCTTTGACCAGTAGTAAGGGGAGAGAGAGAGAGAGGCCAACACAGTCTTGTTTAGATCTGGAGAGGGTGAGAGAGTGTGAAGAGAGCAACTACAAGCATTGAGGCTCCAGCATGTATATATATAGTGGAGAGAGAGTGTGAAGAGAGCAAACCCTAGAAAACAAGTGCTGAGGCTGAAGTGTATATAGTTGGAGTGGTTTTATTTTTCTCTCCATAAAAATCATTTTAAATTGTGCACGAAATGGAACTCTTTATTTAACATAGTGAAGAAAAATACTAGGGCAATGCTAATACGTGAAGAAAATTTAACGCTCGAAGGAGTCAACTCGCAATTAATGCTGCACGCCTCCCGGTCACACTTACTATCGTTCACGTGTGGTACAAGCCCTCTGAAGTGAACAACAACTGAACCACACACGGTCAAAATATCGGAAAGGTGGGGGCACCATCCTCCAATTTTAAATATTTTCAAGAAATTCAATTTTAATTACTTTGTATGTACACTTTGCTCTCTTCCAATAATTTTGGGCACTTGTATTCGGCCTAAGTCAGTGTGCCACCATATCTCGTACTACTACCTCCGTCCAGGTTTTTATGCCACGTCATATTTTTTTTGTCAAAGTTTGACCATATTTTTTAACTACTCCCTCCTTTCCGGTTTATAGGGCTTAAATTTGAAATCTCATCAACCAAGGCAGATGATGAGTGGAGAAATGTACTCCGTCTCGTAGTTTACAAAATTACTCAAACTTTAATCTGCATTAATTACAATATATTCATGGACGACCACTAAATGAGTAGGAATGGTTACATGCACTGGTTGGTTTATTTTAATCCTTGCATGCATATAATGCACCTTGGAATGTGAACATGTGGTGAGCACATTTATTTTCCAGCACATTTCTTTGCTAGGAGAGCAAGACCAAAGAAAACAAGAACCACAATTAGACATTTTAAAAGATATTCAATTTCCATAACTACTCCCACTAATTGTATTAATATCTTCTCTATGCCTTCATTGTTGATCTGTGGCTTCTCGAGCTTGCACACTTCTTTCTTATTCGATTCTAAAGAACTAGACATTGCTTCACATCTAATATCATCTCTAGTCTAATCTCTAGCCTCTATTCTAGCAAGGAGTGCACGAGCATCTACGAAATTTCGTGCTATCAATAGATCAATGTATTCTTCTTCCCAAAACAAAAACTTTCATCCATCCTACACACAAGTTTGAGTATAAGCTGTCGAACATGCGCCGAATAAGGGAGCACAGCCAAATAAAAAGAAGTACTACGCACCTTATCTTTTTTGCACTTGATGAACACCAATCCGGGATGTTCTGGCGTGGTTGAAACACGGCGTAGGACCTGCCGCGGGTAGCCATCGCACTTTATGAGCGGCAACGGTGAACCGACTAGCCGTTGGGCCAGGGCCGAGCCCGGACGGTGGCCGGCCGTGTCTTTGCCGGTGATCCGCCGATGGGATAGATCCGAGCGGATAGAGGCGGATTCAGTACCTGCACGCGACATGGAGGCATTACCATTGTTGTGCGACCCGGTACCCACACAATCCATGCAAGGCATAGTCGCAGGCGGCCGGAATGCTCCAAATCCGGCAGCCGCGTGCATCAAATCCCACGGCCGCAGTATAGCGGTTGACCGCCAGTGCCAGGACGAGAGAGGCACCGATCCGGCCGTCGCGCTGTGGTTGGCTGGGCTATAGTGCGAGGCAGCGACTGTGTCTCCGATGGACGTGCATGTACCTCTTCCCTTCTTGTACGTATTCCATTTATCTCACTTCCTATGGCTTCCCACTCGCACGATATTCCTATTCTATGAGCCTGTGTGTGCGTTTGTGTGTGTGTGTGTGTGTGTTTTAACAGCATGTGTGTGTTAGAGAGAGCGACACATCGACCTACAGAGAGATGGTGTGTAGTACTACGAAGCCGCGAGAGTCGGTGCATCCTCTTGTTTCCGCGCGTCCGGTCGGGACAGCTGCCACGCCCGCTCCTGACCACCATGGCCCACCCAAGGCCCCTCCATCGCTCGCACGTGCTTCCCGCCTGAAAAGAATCGGTGCCGCATTCATGCCCAAGCAGAGCAGACGCGACCTCTCACTGGCGCATGCGTTGAAGGGAGAAGCGGATTCAACGAAGAGTGATGGTTGCTTCGTCCGTCCAACTTACTGCCGGGTCTATGTGATTTGACGGCTCATTGGTCATTATTACTGAGGTGGTACGACGGTGCTGAGTCTCAGTTGTACTGTACACTTCTTTGGTGCATGACACATGCACCGAATGCTGGAGGTCCCATGTTTCGGCGAAAGGAGGTAGAGTGCGAAAGCAGCGAAAACACGGTAGCTCAGTGATTACATGGCCCACCTCACACTATCACCATATTTTTTGGACACCGTGCGACACATAACTCTTTAGTACACAGTACTGTAATTTCTCAGCGAGATAAAATTGTACAATGCTATGAAGCTTTCAGCTTCTGTTTCATGTATCTTGTGTCCAAGCCCTAAAAAAAATTGTATCTTCTGTCCAAGGTTGCCCCATTGCAACATTCCATCAAATACAAAGGAGACTAACATGCTTGCTATTACATCTAAATGATTCACAGATCATAGCCAATATGTACTCCATCTGTTCCAAATAAGTGTCTCAACTTTAGTACAAAGTTGTACTAAAGTTGACACTTACTTTGGAACAGAAACAAATAAAGAAAAAAATGATCCATGCAGTCCCTAGGCCTTGAACCCTAAACCCTAACCAGGCTTTAATTTGCTGGCGACGTTGAACCTTCCGAACAAATGAAGTTTGCAACTTTTTGACCATCGGATCATTTTGTGCAGTTTCACTAAAATCGAGCTGAGCATCCCTGTGGCAACGAAATTGAAGAAGTGTGGTTAGAATAAGACTAGTGGGACTAGTTGATGAGACATAAACTCATCACAAATATAGTAGAAGCCAGTAGAGGTACGTGCGGGGCAAAGAAGTAGAGAAATATCCACATGGAGCGATGTGGGCAGCTGGGGGCCTGGGGTAGTGGTGCAAGCCGGATGTAAAGGAAGTTGTACCTGAGGGATGTCGGGATGTAGCTAGAGGGCGGCGGGAGGCGGCATCTGCCCACATTGCGGCAGTGAGCAAGGGACGAAGGCAACCACACCGGCTTTGTGAGAGAGAATGGCGGGGACCCCTGATCAGGATGCGCCGACAGTGGGTTTTTGCCGTCACCGACGGTGACCGCATCTACACCAAGCATCCACCCCTTCCCCCGGCGGACGTGATCCACCCGGATGTGTGACTAGAGATGTGGCCATAGTCATTTTGTGCGAGAGAGTGTGAAGAGAGCAACCCCAGCAAGCAACCATGTAGGCTCCTGGCTATGTATATAATGGAGCGATTTTCTTTTTCTCTCCATATGAACCTTTCTATATTGCGTACGTGCCACTGAAGAAAAAAACTTCATTTATAAATAACACGGCACTGTTCATGCGTGGTTCCCGATCCTCCATTATGTTAGTAACTACTACTAAAGGCATCAAATTATCAAGTGGGCTGCAGCATCGTATAGAAATGAGCTCCACCGTGTCATGTGTGTGGTTGGGGAAGACGCAAAGAGTGCTACATGCGTGGGTGCGTGCACCTCTTCTCTTCGAGCATGGTTAGAGAAAGTATAATAAGGTGACATAGGCGGGCTGTAAGACTTTAAATATTATATCTTTGCTTAGTTGGATGAGAGAGAAGAGGAGAGAGAAGGTAAGCGGGCTGTAGATTTACAGCCGGCTGTAGCACGGGCTCTAAGAAGCTATGTGAGAGTATATGGTGAGTCATGTGATAGAAAAATAGTACTTTCTTATAGCTCACTACTATATATGTTAGCTATTAAATTGGCTATAAATGACATGGCAACATGTTATAGCCATCAATCGGCTATATTATTAACCATGCTCTTATTAAAATTATAGCCAACTACTCTACCACACGGTTATTATATGGGCAAAGAGTATAGGCAGTAATAATGACTAATGAGCCATCAAATCACGAGGCCAATCGTTCCCTATGTTTGACTGAGGAAGCAGCCATAATTTCACTCCTCGTTGAATATCCATGTCAATCATGACGTAGAAATATCATTCACTGATACAATAGGGCTGGCTCTAAGTTGGTGATTTTTTGACTTTGTCTCTTTCTCTTTTTCTCTCATTTACTCATTTTACATAGGATCACATGTAGAGGATAGCTATTCCTTTCGATGGGACTTCTTCATGGGGTTTAAGACTAAGCAGCTCCGAATATTATTCCTGCTGCCCACTACTCTAAATCGTGCCATCTATGATACTCCCATTGCAACAATGAGGTCCACTAGGTCTAGCACGTCTTGTAAGAAGAGACTGTCACGCAAAACATACATTCTTGTTGCCTTCTTCCTCATACAGTACGTACTACTAGTAGTACTACTACTCGTTCTCCTATATAAACCTTGTGCTTGGCATCTCAAAAATATTAACCTTGCGCTTGGCTCTTCGCCTCTTCGAGAAGTCGAGCAATGATGGTACTACAGTATATGGTTCTGGCTATCTGACACCGAATGAATTACTGCACATCCACCACGTGGGCGAGGAGCGAGGGGCGAGTGGCGAGGGAGAGTGCGTACTACTACGTGCTTTTAAATATGGACTACATACGGAGCAGAATGAGTGAATCTACACTCTAAAATACGTCTATATATATATATATCAGTATTTGGAGTATGTACTAGTAGTTCATATTGAAATCTGCTAAAAGACATATATTTCAAACAATATGATAATCTCTCTAACCAAGGTAGGGACAAGGAGTATACGTCTAATGGAGGGAGTAGTAAAATTTTCTCCTCCTCCTGCGAGCCACCGCGCGCGTGGGCGAGGGAGCGGGTGTAGGCATAGTAAGCAAGCTTCTCCTTGTCCTGCGACTCTGCGAGCCACCGCGCCCGTGGGCGGGGGAGAGGGCATACTAAGCAAGCTTCTCCTTGTTCTGTGAGTTGACGGGACACATCAAAAGTAGTACAGAGCATCTCCAGTGTATAGAGGCAACCTTGCCTCTAAGGTAGGCCCCACATGGTTTGCCTCTTATCAAATGAAAAAACCACAGTGTATAGGGACTCTAACCAGCCTCTAAGGTGGGCCCTAGCAGAAATTTAAAAAGTATTGGTTAACACCACATTTGGCCAATCAGTAATATTTCTCTTGTACTTTCTTATGCTTCCTAGGGATGACAAGTGGGACCAGATGGATTGTTAAATTGTTACAGGCAGCCTCTAAGGTTAGAGACGATGTTAGCGAATTTTTTGTTAGAGGCAGTTCATGTATATAGGCTGCCTCTAAGAGGAGAGAGAGAGAGGGCTTAAAGGCAACAAAAAGCATACATTGTGGATGTGCCTACTTTCCGATCTATATGGCTCAATCTGAAATCTCCCTAACCATAATAGATGCTGAGTTTGTTTTTCTGAAAAGGAGGATTACCCCCGGCCTCTGCATCTGGGCGATGCATGCAGCCATTTTATTGATTATTCCCAGAGACCTTACAAAATAGTACATCAGGTAGTTTGAAGTAATAGATGCTGAGTGGTGGAATAAATTTGTTACTTCCATAGTTCGCAAAAGTACCGAGCACGTGAGATGGTGAACGGAGGGAGTACGATACCATTAGTACTACAATTCTTTTGGAAGGGTTGTAGTAGTCCCTCCCATTCACATGTTCACATTTCAAGCTTCAATAAAAAACGTTGCATGCAAGGATTAAGAGAAAACTCAGCAATGCATGTACTCCCTCAATCCATATAGGGTCTAAAATGCGTTTTTGAGGCTAACTTTGACAACATGTTAGAGCAATAATATGACATGCAACTTACACAAATCATACCATCGAATTCGTACGTGGTCATTGTACTGCTAGCACATGCATGCGTTGTAATTAGTACATACATGATACAGTAGTAAACACTCACTATGTAGTACTAGTACTAGTTCATTGCTTGGTTTAGATTTGGAATTGACGCCCATAAACCGGAAGGGAGGGAATATGATTTTCTGGAACCATCCCTATATGGCCATACTTGATGTTTTGGAGAAGGGTTATATGCCTTGCTGCAACAGTACCGTCCAATCTTCACATGTGGTGTTTTTCTTGGAAAATTATTACGAGAGAATTCTACGATGTGTGAAATGATGTGTTGTTCGTGTGTCATTGGAAAGGTGTGGCTTTGAGATGTGACGGCTCATTAGTAATATTCCTTGTGGTTGTGCACTCATAATTTGGTGCATGGCACGTGGACCCTGATGCTGGATGTCCCACATGTCGAGGAAAGGAAGTTTTGTGCTCCTAGAATGGTTTCTCGCAATGCTATCGACCTTTCAGCATTTGTTTATATATACTGTGCTAGTAAATGTAATTTCTCAGCAAGATAAAATTATAGTAGTACAATGCTACGAAGCTTTTAGCTTTTCTTTCATGTGTCTTGCCTTGAAGGTTTTCTTTTTACAACATTCCAACAAATACAAAGGAAACTAACATGCATGCTAATGCATATCAATGATTCACATATCAAACCCAATATTTACTTCACAACTTAAGACAAAGTTGTGAGAAGGTGTACAAATAAAGAAAAAAAATGATCGATCAGGTCCCTAAGCATGATTTCATTTCCTGGCCATGGTGGACATGTTGGTGGCCATTTTCACGCTGCTCGTTGATGCCCGCCAAGACATGTAGCAGTTTGATGCATGCACCATCCCATCATTTTGTGCAGTTGCACTAAAATGGAGCTGATCTTTCTTATTGACAAGGATATTGAATAACTGTGATTGCAATAATAGTGGCACTGTTGATGAAACATGGAAAGTACGCCTGCCGAGCTACAGTACATTTTAGGCAAATAGTAACTAGAGAAGATCCACATGCAGCGACGTGAGAAGATGGGCGGTGGAGCAAGGTCGGTTCTAGAAGAAGCTCTACCTGAGGGTCGTCGAGATTTAACCAGGAGGGCGGCGGCGGGCGGGATCTGCCCATACTGTGGCAGTGAGCAAGGGGCAAAGGCACTACCGCGTCGAAGCTTGCTTAGAGAGAACGGCGGGTACCGCAGATCGGGACGCGCCGACAGTGGGTTTCCTGCGTCAACGCCGGCGACCGGAGGAACGTTGTGCATCGTCCCTTTCCGCTGGCAGACTGGATCCGGCCGGATCAGGGACCAGCGGTGAGAGAGAGAGAGAGAGAGAGAGAGAGTGGCCACCGCCATCTTGTGTGAGAGAATAGAAGAGACCGACCCCAGAAAGCAAGCATTGAGGATCCTGCCTATATTATATAGTATATAGTATAGTGGAGCGATTTTCTTTTTTCTCTCCATAACAATCAGTTTATATTCTGTACCCGCGCCATCGAGGAATAAAATCTTTTTTAAAATAACATGTCAGATTGCAATTTGTTTGTTCACCCGTGGTACACGATCCTCCATCAAGTGGATAGCCAGTACATGTGTCAAATTACCACATGGGCTGCCTTTTCATACAAATGAGCTCCACCGTGAACCCGCGCGGGTGTGGTTGGAAAGAGACGGGAGTACGTGCGTCGTGCGTGCACCTCTTCTCTTCGTGCATGCACCCCACCTACGTGGGTGTGTGTGAGAGAGATACAAACCTAGAGAGATTGCGGGTGCGTTCGTGAGTGTTTTTTTATGGGGTGGGGGGTGATTTCGTAAGTGTATTTGTGGGACTATGTGTCGATCATATCTAAAAAAATGTGACACATGCAATGTGAGTGAAATAGAGGCCTAGCTATATCATATATAGAGGGGGCGATCCACGAGAAGAGAGGGAGGGGTCATAGATATCGATAGAGTCGAAGAGAGGATCAAGTGTGTGGGTGCGAGATCGATGAAGAGAGCCATCCAAATTGTGTGTGCGCACGTCAAAGATATAGGACGACTGACCTACCGGAACGTCAGAGGGGAGAGGGCAAGTTTGTGTGTGGTAGGGACACATGACTAGAGAGCTCAATGTATCGGTGTGTGGGGGGGGGGTGCGAGGGGAGGTAGAGACCTAACTAGAGAGGTAGATCGACCTCGTATATGTGTTGAGAAGGAGAGACCTAACTACCTATGTCTTGAGGGAGATCGATCGACGTCCATACATAAGCGAAGGACGAGAAATAGGTTGAGAGAGAGAGAGAGAGAGACAAACAGAGGTAGAGTGCCGGAGGGGTGGTAGAGTTGCTTCTCGGAGATGGTGGTAGAGGCCTACTAGACAAGCGGAGGGTACAACTGCAATATAAACAATAGAGGGGACGTGTTTCTGTGTGTGCATGTATGTGATAGATGTGTCGGGAGTGTCGACATTCTGGGATTGGGGGTACCTAGATCTGCCTGCCTGCGGCCCAGCACGCGGGCCCATCAACGGCCTGGTACGGCCCAGCTACAGCACCCCGAGAACAAGACCCTCATGGGGACCCCCCGGCCTCGCGAGGTGAATAGCGCCAAGACCTCCAGAGGAGCGGCCTCCCCAGCTTGCCTCCCGAGGAGCGGAGATATCTATGTAGATGCCCAGCCTCACGAGGCTGCGATGGCGTAAGCCATGACGACCATGGCCAGGCGGGCATCAGCGGGCGCAGAGGAGGCAGTTTCCTCTTTGGTGCTAAGGAAGCAAGGACAGGTGTGGGTTCCCAAGGAATCCCCCAAAGGTTTCCGTTCTAGAGCAATGAGACCAAGACCACGAGCTCGGCAGGGAGGATGTCATCACCGAGCCCACCTCTGCGTCACGACCAGGAGCTTTGCAGGCAAAGACCACCTTTCATCAGGATAGGATGTACTTCTTGTCCCCTTTCAAATTGGCCGTTGTGGGATCCCTTCCCGCCGATATGAGGGAAGAGGACCAAGGCCACTATAAAGATAGACTAGCCACCACCATAGAAGGGGATCGGATCCACTCCACCCTCACCCCTCGAGCCTCATGAGGTCGCTCATCCACTGTAGCAGTTCATCCTCAACCTCCTCGTAAGGCTAATCCACCACAAAGCAGGAGTAGGGTTTTACACCGCAAGGTGGCCCAAACCTGGGTAAACTGTTGTGTTCGTCTTCTTCCTTGCTCGCACGAACTCGACTAGGCTAGGCCATAGGGTGGCGAGGACGAGGCTGAGGTTGGTTGGGATCTTCGCACACTCCCCAGAGTTCGAACCTTCTTGGGTCTGCGGAGCCCTGAATCCGACATTTGGCGCGCCAGGTAGGGGACGTGTCGGAATCCTCCTTCCAGTCTGCTCCGTCTTCGCTTCGTTGCTCCCATGGCCGACGCACGCTGAGTCCGCGCCGAGCGCCGGGCTGCTCGCGTCGCCCAGACGGCGCCCGTGGGCCGTGGCGTCCCTCGCCGCTCTGCCTCCCCCGCAGCTAATGGTGCCACCAACCCTGCTGCTCACGAGCAGGAAGATTCGTCGCTGCCACCTTTCGTGCAGCGCAATGGGCGCAACGCCACTCCGTCGCCCACTCCCGCCATGGCGTCGTCCTCCCACGCCCGTCGTGGGCCAGTGAACGCGCAGGCTGCGCTGCTCATGGCGCGTGAGCTGCTGCGCTACCGCCCTGCTAATGATCACTACGACGACTAGCTTGGCCGCATTGCCGAGCTCGTCAACGCCGCCGGAGAGGCCCCGACGCCTTCCCACTCGCTCCGTCCCCCGCCCTCCTAGGCAGGTGACGTGGCTCACGGCGCACCTCCTCCTCCTCTGCGCAGCGCCGACCTTGAGCCCGGGCGTGAAGCGCCCCCGTGCGACCCACCGCGGGGAGCACCAGCGCAGGCACGGGACGAGGCAAGCTGCCAGGTGGTGCAGCGGCCATAAGGTGATGCACGCGCACTCCCCGCGCCACCGGGCCAGCATCAGGACCATGCTCCGTCAGAGGCAGCAGCACGCGGGCACCAAGAACGGGTCCCCCCCGTGTGTGCTATGCCCGTGAGCGTGGCGGGCTTCCGTGCCTTCACCCCGGAGCTGCGCCGCGTCGTCTGGCCCGGCAAGTTCAAGCCATACCTGCGTCCGCATTACAACGGCACCCCTGACCCCGCGGAGTTCCTCCAGCTCTACGCGCTGAGCATCGAGGCGGCGAACGGTGACAACAAGGTCATGGCAAACTAGTTCCCCATGGCTCTCAAGGATGGCACACGCTCCTGGCTCCTTAACCTCCCGGAAGAATCAATCTCCTCTTGAGACGAGCTTCGCAAATGCCTCATCGCCAACTTCCAAGGTACCCGCGACCGTGCCCCCGCTGTGAATGTCCTGCGACGCGTGAAGCAACAGCCAGGCAAGACCTTGCACAAGTACATACAGCGCTTGACGAGCGTCCGCCTCAAGATCCTGAAGGCGTCGGACGAGCCATCATCTCGGTGTTCACCGACGGGGTCAGGGACGTCAAGATGAAAGAGGAGCTTGCCATCCATGACGACTTGTGTTCGGCCCTGGAGATGTTCAACCTGGCGAACAAGTGCGCAAGGGTTGAGGAGGGTCGCCTCTCCCTCCTCGAGGTTCCGGAGGCCGACCTGGAAGACAAGAAGGCCAAGGCTAAGGAGGCAAAGCGCAAAGCCCCATCGTGCTAGCTGCAGAGCCCGAGCTGAAGCACGGTCATGACCATGACGAGTCTCCCAGGGGTAACCGTCTGTTCTGCGTCTACCACAACACTCACACCCACAACACCAACGACTGCCAGGAGCTCAGGGCGCTCCGCGACGGGCGCATCGGCCGCCGTCCTGAGCGCGGCGACCATGGGTACGGCCATGGAGGTGGACATGGCGGAGGCCGCTGGGACCACCGCGACTCTCGCCAGGGCTGGCGCGACCAGCCTCGCGATGACCACTAGCGTGATGAGACTCGTGAGGGCCCTTGGCGGGACCAGTCTCGTGAGGCTCATCCTCAGGGCAATGCCGGCCTTCCACCGCTATCGCTGCCGCCAAGAAGGAATGATGACAACCGCCAGGACAAGGGGGCTGGGGGCTTCCAGGAACCCCGGGCGATCGCTTGCATCCTGGGCGGTGCTCAGGCCCCTACTTCAAACTACATCTTCAAGCAGTTCTCTCGTGAGGTGAACGTGGCCCTTCCGAAGCTCAAAGCCGCGCGTCCCCTCAGGTGGTCGCAGTATGCCACTACCTTCGACTCCAAGGACCACCTCAAGTGCGCGGCCACTGCCGGCGTGCTCCCCATGCTCTGCACGCCCACCATCAGCAACGTCCTTGTCACCAAGACCCTCATCGACGGTGGCACCGGGCTCAATGTCCTATCTGTCGAGACATTCGAGACGCTTCAGGTGCCCTATGATCAACTCATGCCAACCAAGCCATTCTCAGGGGTGACCGATGGGTCCACCATTCCCCTGGGGCAGGTGCGCCTCCCGGTCACCTTTAGCAGGCGCGACAACTACCACATCGAGCTCATCGACTTCGACGTCGCCTACATCGGCCTCTCGTATAACGCCATCTTGGGGTACCCCGCCCATGCCAAGTTCATGGCCACGACACACCATGGCTACAACGTCCTCAAGTTGCCCGGGTGCAGCGGCATCATCACGGTCGCCTGCGATGAGAAAGATGCAATTTGCTCCCTCGAACGCGCCTACCAGGCCGCGGCAGTCGAGAACTCCGACGACGAGGGCGACATCCTGCCTCCCGAGGCCACCCCCAAGAAGAAGAAGCAGCTCCTCCCTAAGAGCCGTCAGGAGGCTGGGGCGCCCGCAGGCGGTGCCTCGGGCTCCGCGCCCACTGCTGGGGTGCCTCTTCCTCCCACATAGGAAGGCACGCCCGGCGCCTCCCTGAGGAGGGGCTCGGGGGCTTTCGTTTGGAAAGCCTCTGGCCTGACCAAAGCAGCGAGGGAGGTGCTCGGGCACCACTTGGAGGCGTGCTTTGATGCGCGTCCCCGCGAGCAGGGAGTAAGGCGCGAGGCACCACGGGCATGAGAATTCATCACCAACACGATCGAGGAGCTTCAGGAGGCATAGGCTATGTGTGGCGAGCGTCGCCTCGCGCCACCCCGTGCAGCTGCCGCCCCTGACCCGGGCGACGGGCTGCGCGTCTCCGTCGACATCTCAGGCCTCAATAGGGCCGCTTCTCATGACTCTTCTGGCCATCACGTGTTGGCCGAAGCGGGGGCTACCCCTGCAAATACATTTGCATGCCCTTCGGCCTCGTGAACACGGGTGCCATGTATCAGCGCCTCGCGTAGGCTGTGCACGCATCTCATGAGGCTCGGCGGCAGGCGGTGATGGCTCAAGAGGCCCCAGGCTCTCGCGAGCCCCTCGAGCTTGCAGAGGCCTCAAGCTCATGAGGATCAAGTTTCATCAACTACCTCAATGATTCAACAACATCATTGCCAGGACTGGCATGGCGTCTGTGCTCGGGTTCGTCCCTACAACGTTGTTAAACCCAAGCGACCGAGCTCTGTCTCGCGGGCCAGCTCCCGTGCACGTCACCTCCCAGGGTCCTTGGTGCCTTGTTCTCACATGAGCTAATCGCAAGTAGACGAGTAAGGGATCCCCCGCAAGGCCACAACCGCCTTGGGGGTCAAGCGCCTCACCATCAAGGGCGACTCCCAGCTCCTTGTCAACTTCTCCAACAAGGAGTACAAGCCGAAGGACGAGCACATGGAGGCATACTTGGAAGAGGTACATAAAATTGAAAAACACTTCATGGGCTTGGAATTGCAGCACGTCCCGCGCGGTGCAAACAAGGAAGCGGACAGCATCGCCAGGAGGGGATCTTGCCGTGAGCCTCAGAAGCCCGGCGTCTTCGAGGAGAGACTCTTCAGGCTGTCAGCGTCGCCCCCGGCCGCCGGCCCGGCGTTGCCTCAGGAGGAGTTGCCGCTGGCCCCATCCTCAGGCGCCCTAGCTTGTGGTCCGACCTTGGGAGCTCGCCTGCTCCTGGCATTGGAACCTCAGGCAAACTACTGGACCGAAGAGTTCCAGGCGTACTTAGTCCGCGGTGTCTTACCAAAAAAGAAGGAGGACACGGAATGCGTGGCTTGCTAGGCCACTGCTTATTGTTTGTAGGATGACGAGCTATACCGGAGGCGCCCCAATGACGTCTCACTGAGGTGCATATCTGAGGAGCAGGGGCGCGAGCTGCTGGCCGACATCCACGGTGGCGACTGCGGACACCACTCCTCACCTCGCACCCTCGTGGGGAAGGTGTTCCGCAGCAGGTTCTACTGGCCTACGGCGCTCCACGACGCCACCGAGCTGGTATGATCCTGCGAGGCTTGTCAGTTTCATGCCAAGCAGATTCACCAGCACACGCAAGGTCTCCAGACCATCCCGCTCTCTTGGCCCTTCGCGGTCTGGGGGCTGGATATACTAGGCCCTTTTCCTCGGGCGGCCGGTGGCTACCGCTACCTCTACATCGCCATCGACAAATTCACCAAGTGGGCGGAGGTGGGGCCCGTGCGCACCATCCCCGCCGGCTCAGCCGTCAAGTTCATCAAGGGCCTCGTGAGCCGCTTCGGCGTCCCAAACCGTATCATTACAGATAATGGCTCCCAATTCACAAGCAAACTCTTCAAGACATACTGTGCTAACCTTAGAACGCAGATATGCTACGCTTCGGTGGCGCACCCGCGGAGCAACGACCAGGCTGAACACGCCAACGCGGAGGTCCTGAGAGGCCTCAAGGTGAGGAGCTTCAAGAGGAAGCTAGAGGCCTGCGGTAGGGGTTGGCTCGGTGAGCTTTAGTCCGTGTTGTGGTCCATCCGCACCACCGCGACTAAGCCCACTGGCGAGACCCCTTTCTTCCTTGTATACGGGGTTGAGGCGGTCCTCCCGCACGAGCTCAAGCATCGCTCCCCGCGGGTCTTAGCATTCGATGAGGCGCGTGAGGATGCCTTGCGGGGAATAGATCTCGTGCTCGGGCAGGAGGCCCGCCGCCAAGTCTCACTCCGCGCAGCGAGGTACCAGCAGGCGCTGCGGTGCTACCATTGTCGCAGCGTCCGCTCCCAGACCCTTGAGGTTGGTGACCTCATCTTGAGGCGGGTCCTCTCCAGGGATGGCCTCCACAAGCTCTCGCTCATGTGGGAGGGCCCATTCAGGGTTGCCCGGGTCTCCAGGCCCGGCGCCGTACGCCTGGAGACGCAGGACGGGGTCCCCATCCAGAATGCCTGGAACATCCAGCATCTCCACAAGTTCTACCCGTGACACTCTCACATAATAATGAGTGGGGCTGTACACGCCCCGGAGTCTCCCGATGCATCGCTCCTCGACCCCACGGGGGCTCCCGCCCACGCTCAAGTGGAAGCCCCATGCTCCGCGCTGGCGGACGACACGGTCTTTCAGCAAATATGCCCATGCCTAGTGGAGGCCCCATGCTCCGCGCTGGTGGGAAGACTAGAAGACTAGTGTAGGCGCCGGACGCGGCCGTTCTTTCGCTTGCTTTTGTAACCAAATTTGCCACTTTTTGGAATGAAGTTTGAAGTTCTCGTGTCTTTATTCGAAAGGGGTGGGAATTTTTCTCCTTGCAGCATTTTTCCACTTGAATTTGTTTTCAGGGGAGTGGCAGTTGCCCGTTGCACCCTCCCGCGCGTCTCGCAAGCGGGGGCTGGGCACAGTGTGTACACCTGACCCGGCCCGAGCCGCGACAGCAGCGGGGCTTGCCCACACGCACAGCTCGCCAAAACCTTGGCGTCCTAATCCTCGCGCGACGTTCTCGAGCGAGCCAACGGGCACATAGTGCCTTCGGCCCCCGGCCTCCGGAGCACTCATCTCCTGGCCTCGCCGGGCATCGCGACCCGGTGTACCAGCGACGATCGACCCTCACTCGGGGGCTCACACCCGAAATTGCTGCCAGGAGAAGGATGGCCGAGGAAAGAGCAGCCACAGTCTGGCTCATTATCGAGGGACCATACATAAAGCATGTCTTGGCGTCTTCGCGGGGTGCGGTGCCTTGTGGAGGCACCTCCGGAGGCCCTGAGTCCGAGCGACCCCCCAGGGGCCTCGCGAGGAATGGGCACCTCTCGAGGCTCCTGAGCCGCCTGGTCCACAAGAGAGAAGCCCCCCTGGCAAGATCTCTAAGCTGCTCCGGTGCCCCAGCTGCATCATTGTGGGAAAAGAGGCGCGCAAGCGATCGAAGCTTCGGAGGAGCGCGCCCTCACGATGCAGGAACCCGCCACGAACATGACAAGCTAAGTTATCCTAACCGCGACCGATAGGAACCTTTCAATCGGTAGCAATACGAATGCTAGAATATGAAATGAAAAACACTAATATAAAAGCGAGCGCCATAGTTCATTACACGCCCCATCGGGGCTCTCCATGGTTCTTAGTGCAGGAAGTAAAGAACAACAAAAGGCGGCCTCACGAGGACCATGGCTCCTGAGGCCTGGCTTTGGCGTCGCCTACGCTCAGTCAAAGTCCTCCTCCTGCTTCACAGGGGCGCGGTGGCATGGCGGCTTGACGTCCTCCTGAGCTGAGGCGCGACGACGCGGCGGCTCGCCGCCCTCCCTGGTCCGGGCACGGCGATGTGGTGGCTCGTCATAGTCGTCGTGGTTCGTGCTTCCCCCAGAGGAGGTGCCGCTGCTGCTGAAGGCGCCCCGGCCGCCGCCAAGGGCAAGTTCACCACCGGGGATACCGCCGCCCTGCCGGCCGTCGTCGTCAGAGGGGTGGTCGCCGTCGCTGTCGTCGCCCTCTGGGCAACACTCCAGACGCCTGCCATCCTCCCCGAAGATCCTGACAAAGAGCGTCACCGCTCCATCGTGCCTGAAGTGGAGGGTACGCCTCCCTTGCAGGCCACAAGCATGGGCAAACGCCTGCCGCCCATGATTCAGGAACACGTAGCCCGCGGGGGTGACTTCGACCTCCACCCACGAGGCCTTGCTACAGCAGCCGTCGGCCTGTAGCCATAGGCCGGCAGGCCCTCCGGCCGGCAGCGCCTCCGCGAAGAAGCACGGGAGCTGGAACCAGGTGGCTGCCAGCCTCTTCGTCCACACCGCAAACTCCTGGGCCACGTCGGCCGAGTGGGATCCTGGGCGGGGCGGCCGGACGGCCGCCGCAAGCTTACTCCCTTGGTCGCGGACGCCATGCCTACCCCAGCCGCCTGTGCGGGAGGAGGCCTTCCCACGGCTACCAGAAGTGCCGCCAGCCTTTGCGGGGGTGTGCCCGCGCCCTCGGGGGACCACCGCTAGTGTTGCAGTGTACTTGTGGGGGCGGCCGCGGCCCCTCTTGGGCGGCGGCGAGCCTGGTCCCTCCATGGGGGCTTTTCCTTTCTCGGTGGCAGAAAACCTCCTCACTGGCGCCATGATCACTGAGGCGGTGGTTCGGAGTAGGAGAGCAAGAAGACGAGGACGAGCTAGGGGGCTCTGCCCCCTCGCCTCTTTTATAGGCAAGAGAAGGCTAGCCGGCGTCCCCCTGCATTCCAAGTGATGATGGCCCCATTGCATGCAGCATGCTGTCGTCAAATCGGTACGGTTGCCGAGGCGACGTGGGGAAGTGGAGGCGTCCACGCCCGGTCGTGCACCACACGTCAAGCCTGGACCGCAGGTGATTGGGGCCCATGGCGCTTCGGCCTTCCTTCCCTGGCTTCGCCCCGAAGCCAGCCCGAGCACGCCTTGGGCCCGGGGGCTACTGTCGACGTTTTGGGATCGGGGGTACCCAGATCTGCCTACCTGCGGCTCAGCACATGGGCCCATCAACGGCCTGGTACGGCCCAGCTACAGCACCCCGAGAACAAGACCCTCGCGGGGGCCCCCGGCCTCGCGAGGCGAACAGCGCCAAGACATCCAGAGGAGCAGCCTCCCCAGGTTGCCTCTCGAGGAGCGAAGATCTCTATGTAGGTGCCCAGCCTCACGAGGCTGCGATGGTGTAAGCCATGATGACCATGGTCAGGCGGGCGTCAGCGGGCGCAGAGGAGGAGTTTCCTCTTTGGTGCTAAGGAAGCAAGGACATGTGCGGGTTCCCAAGGAATACCCCAAAGGTTTCCGTTCCAGAGCAACGAGACCAAGACCATGAGCTCGGCAGGGAGGATGTCATCGCCGAGCCCACCTCTGCGTGACGACCAGGAGCTTTGCAGGCGAAGACCACCTTTCGTCAGGATAGGATGTACTTCTTGTCCCCTTTCAAATTGGCCGTTGTGGGATCCCTTCTCGCCGATATGAGGGAAGAGGACCAAGGCCACTATAAAGTTAGACTAGCCACCACCGTACAAGGGGATCAGATCCACTCCACCCTCACCCCTTGAGCCCTCGCGAGGTTGCTCATCCACTGTACCAGTTCATCCTCAACTTCTTCGTAAGGCTAATCCACCACAAAGCAGGAGTAGGGTTTTACACCGCAAGGTGGCCCGAACCTGGGTAAACTGATGTGTTTGTCTTCTTCCCTGCTGGTGTAAAAGAAGGACACGGCAGTTTACCCAGGTTCGGGCCACCTTGCGGTGTAATACCCTACTCCTACTTTGGGGTGGATTTGCCTCACAGGGGGCTGAGGATGAACTAGTACAGAGGATGAACTAGCTCGCGAGGCTTGCTCTAGTGAGGATGAGTGGTTCTGGGTTCGATCCCCTTCTCTATGGTGGTGGCTAACCTATTTATAGTGGCCTTGGTCCTCTTCCCCGAAAACGAAGGCAGGAAGGGATTCCACAATGGCCAAATTTGAAGGGGGACAAGTAGTACATCTTATCCTGACGAAAGGTGGTTGTCGGCGTCCTGGGACTGGGGGTGCCCAGACTTGCCTGCCTGCGGCCCGTGGCGTGGCTCCATCGACAGCCTGGTACGGCCCAGCTCCAGCAACGACAACTCAAGACCCTCGCGAGGGGCCAAGCCTCGCGAGGCAGACGACACCAAGACCTCCACGAGGGGCGGCCTCCCTAGGCTGGCTCCCAAGGAGCGGAGATATCCATGCAAGCTGCACCTCGCGAGGTTCACCTGACGTGAGCCATGACGACCAGGACCAGGCGGGCGCCAGCGGGCGCAATGTACCAGTTTCCTCTTTTGTGCAAAGGGGGCAAGCGTCGGCGCGGAGTCCCGAGGAATCAAGCAAAGGTTTCCATATCGGTGCAACAAGACCAGGACCGCCAGGACGGCAGGACGGAGGTCATCGAGGAGCCCACTGCAGCGTCACCACCAGAGGCTTTTGCAGGCGAAGACTACTTTTGTCAGGTTAACTTGTACTAGTTGTCTCCCTTCGAATTTGGCCATTGTGGGATCCCTTCCTGCCTACATTTGGGAAGAGGATCAAGGCCACTATAAATAGGACTTAGCCACCACCTTGGGAGAGGGAGAAGAACCGGAGCTGGACCAGATCCATTCCACCCTCACCACCTCACTAGCTCATCGAGCTCAAGAACACCTCACCGCCTGAGGTCGTTCCACCCCTGTACTAGTTCATCCTCAGCCCTCCGAGGCAATCCACCACAAAGCTGGAGTAGGGTATTACACCGCAAGGTGGCCTGAACCAGGATAAAATGTTGTGTCTCTTGTTCCTTGGGTTCGTCGAGCTAGGCTGTGGAATCGTTGAGCACGCAGACTAGGGAGAGAGAGTTCTTCTCACGCACCCCAGAGTTCAAACCTCTCAAGGGTCTGCGGAACCCCGAATCCGACATTTGGCGCGCCAGTTAGGGGTTCATCGGAGTTTCGCCTCTTCGTCCGCTTCACTCCTCCGTTCAGCTTCCATGGCGGGTGCCGCTCCACCAGCCGGATCGACAGGCGCGCATGGAGGCGCCATGGGCCTCCGGGCCTTCACCCCCGCCTTACGACATGTGCGGTGGCCACCCAAGTTCAAGCCAGAGATGCTGCCTCACTACGGCGGTGCGACAGGCCCAGCGGCGTTTCTCCAGGCGTATGAGGAGGCCGTTTGGGTGGCCGGTGGTGACGACAAGGTCATGGCCAACTGGTTTCCCATGGCCCTCACTAGCATGCCACGCGCCTGGCTGCTCAACCTGCCGGAATCTTCTGTGGCCTCCTGGGAGGAGCTGCGCGGTCTCTTCATCATGCTCTTCGAGGCATCGGCGCCCCACGCCGTCGCGGCCCTCCTCGACGGTTCGCAACCGCCGCCCTCGGACCATCACGTCAAGCAGTTCTTCCGCCAAGTAGGTGCCGCGCACGTGCGGCAGGGAGCTCCTCCGGGATGGGCGGCGCCCAAGGCCGACCTCACCTTCGACTCGAGAGATCACCCAACAACCATCGCGGGTGCAGGCGCGCTCTCGATGCTCTGCACCCCCACCATCTGCAACGTGGCGGTTACCAAGACCCTCATCGATGGCGGGGCTGGCCTCAACGTGCTTTCTGTGGAGGCTTTCGGCTTGCTCCATGTGCCACATGGCCGGCTCCGCCCCACCAAGCCCTTCTACGGGGTCGTCGACGGTTCCACCAGCCCCCTGGGGCAGATCCGCCTCCCCGTCACCTTCGACACCCACGACAACTACCGCACCGAGCTTATCGACTTCGATATCGCCCGCATCAGCCTCCCGTACAACGCTATCCTCGGGTACCCAGCCTTGGCCAAGTTTATGGCAGTGACTCATCCTGCCTACAACCTCATGAAGATGCCGGGGAGCAGCGGCGTCCTCACCATGGCCAGGGACACCAAGGAGGCCCTGACGGCCCTCAAGCTCGCCTTCAGGGCCACGGCTGCATCACGCCCAGCAGGTGGGGGAGCCCCTGAGGCCCCGGGGGCTGCGCCGACGAAGAAGAAGCAGCTGTTAAGATCGGGCCGAGACGAAGCAGGTGCCGGTTGACGAGGATGGAGTGTTAGGAGCCACCTTCTCCATAGGAGCCAACCTCGCTCCAGACCAAGAAAAAGCACTGGTCAGCTTCTCGCGCACAAACAAGGAGGTGTTTGCATGGGAGCCCAAAGATTTGGTCAGAGTCCCGAGGGAGGTAATCGAGCATCACCTAAAGGTGTGCCCCAATGTGCGCCCGGTGAAGCAGAGGGCGCGGCGGCAGTCCACGGAGAAGCAGGCGTTCATCGTCCAAGAGACCAGCAAGCTGCAAGACGCTGGTGTCATTCGGGAGGTGCGGTACCTAGAATGGCTGGCTAACCCAGTCATTGTCCCCAAGAAAGGCGGGAAGGAACACATGTGCATCGACTTCACCAACCTCAACAAGGCTTGCCCTCAAGATCCCTTCCCGCTCCCGCGCATCGACCAGATCGTCGACTCTACCGTCGAGTGCGACCTGCTGTGCTTCTTGGACGCATTCTCAGGATATCACCAAATCAAGATGGCGGTGCAAGATGTTGAGAAGACGGCTTTCTTGACCCCGTGCGGGGTGTATTACTACACCTGCATGCCCTTCGGGCTGCGTAACGCCGGAGCAACCTTCCAACGGCTGATGCACATCGCTCTGGGCTAGCAGCTTGGGAGGAACGCCGAGGCATACATCGACGACATAGTGGTGAAGTCTCGGGAGGCAAGGACCCTCATCGAGGACCTGGAAGAAACGTTCACCAGTCTGCGCAAGGTGGACTTGCAGCTCAACACGGAGAAGTGTGTGTTTGGTGTCCCCTCTGGCAAGTTGTTGGGCTTTTTGGTGTCGCACAGGGGAATCGAGGCGAACCCCGAGAAGATCAAGGCGATAGAAAGGATGAGCCCGCCGCAGACTCTCAAGGAAATGCAAAAGCTGGCGGGCTGCGTGACCTCACTAGGGCGCTTCATCTCCAAGCTTGGGGAGCGCGCCCACCTGTTCTTCAAGCTAATGAAGAAGAAAGGGCCGTTCGAATGGACTACGGAGGCCGACGCAGCGTTTCAAGACCTCAAGAAATACCTCACCAGCCACCAGTGATGGTGGCGCCGTGACCTCTCGAGCCCTTGGTGCTTTACCTGGCCACCACGCCACACTCTGCCAGCGCGGCACTAGTGGCGGTCCGGGAAGAGCGCCAGGCCGGGAACTCGCCGAGAAGTGCCACACGCCAGGACGAGACGACGCAGCTTCGGGACCGTGCTCCTGAAGCCCCGGCGGCACCAGCAGATGACCAGGCCCCCCAGGACGGTGCTCCTGGGAGCCTGGCTGCCCTTGCAAATAGCCGAGCCCCCGAGGACCCCCAGCCTCGTGAGGAACAAGACATCACCAGCACTCCGGCCCTCATCAAGCACCCGGTGTACGTCGTCAGCACGACATTGCGTGATGCACGGCCGCACTATCCCATGCCGCAGAAGCTCCTGCTCGCACTCCTTGTCGCCTCCCGCAAGCTGCGCCACTACTTCCAAGGTCACCCCATCAAGGTCGTCTCAGCTTACCCACTGGAGAGGGTGCTCCGGAGCCCCAATGCTGCGGGGAGAGTCGCGGAATGGAACATCAAGTTGCAGGGATTCCAGTTGGAGTTCAGCACCACCAGAGTCATCAAGGGTGCCGCGCTCGCCGACTTCGTGGCGGAATGGGTTGACGTTCCCAGCCCTGAAGAAGGCGAGGACCACCCACTCTCACCAGGAAGCGAGGTGCCAGACGGATGGGTCATGTACTTTGACGGCGCCTTCGCGCGTCAGGGCGCGGGGGCTGGAGCCGTGTTCATCTTGCCCACCCACGACAAGCTCTACTACGCCGTGCAGCTCTGCTTCCAGCGGGGCGAAAAGGTCTCCAATAACATCACGGAGTACGAAGGCTTAATCGCCGGTCTCAAGGCTGCGGCAGCCTTGGGAGTGAAGCGCCTCACCATCAAGGGCGACTCCCAGCTCCTCGTCAACTTCTCCAACAAAGTATACGAGCCGAAGGACGAGCACATGGAGGCATATCTCGCAGAGGTACGCCAAATTGAGAAACAATTCTTGGGCATGGAACTGCAGCACATGCCGCGCAGCACAAACAAGGAAGCCGACGACATCGCCAAGAGGGCGTCCCGGCGCCTGCCTCAGGAGACCGGCGTCTTCGAGGAGCGGCTCTTCAAGCCCTTGGAAGCCCCACCCGCTGCAGAGGCAACGCTGCCTCAGGAGGAGCTCCCCCCAGCACCAACCTCGTGAGCCCCAGCCTGCGGCCCGACCTCTGGGGTGCGCCTGCTCCTCGCACTCGAGCCTCAAGAGGGATGCTGGACTAAAGAGTTCAGGGCGTATCTGCTCCAGGGAACCCTGCCGGAGAAGGAGGAAGACGCACAGCGGGTGGCACGCCAAGCTACAGCATACTGCATTCGGGATGGTGAGCTTTATCGGAGGCGTCCAAACGACATCTCTCTACGATGCATTTCCAGGGAGCAGGGGCGTGACCTGCTGACAGATATACATGGCGGGGACTGCGGGCACCATTCTTCATCACGCACCCTCGTGGGGAAGGCATTCCGCAGCGGGTTCTACTGGCCAACAGCGCTCAACGACGCTGAAGAGTTGGTCAAGTCCTGTGAAGCCTGCCAGTTCCACGCCAAGCAGACCCACCAGCCCGCTCAGGGCCTCCAAACCATTCCGCTCACGTGGCCGTTCGCGGTCTGGGGGCTGGACATCTTGGGACCATTCCCACGGGCGCCCGAGGGCTACCGCTACCTCTACGTTGCCATCGACAAGTTCACCAAGTGGGCGGAAGTGGAAGCTGTCATCACCATCCCAGCCGGTTCAGCGGTCAAGTTCATCAAGGGCCTCGTGAGCCGCTTCGGGGTCCCTAATCGTATCATCACCGACAATGGCTCGCAGTTCACTAGCAATCTCTTTAAAACATATTGTGCTAACCTTGGAACATAGATATGCTACGCTTCAGTGGTGCACCCCAGGAGCAACGGCCAAGCTGAGCGCGCCAACGTGGAGGTCCTGAGAGGCCTCAAAACAAGAACCTTCAAGAAAAAGCTCGAGGCCTGCGGCAGGGGCTGGATCGATGAGCTCTAGTCTGTGCTGTGGTCCATCCGCACCACCGCCACCAAGCCAACGGGCGAGACTCCATTCTTCCTCGTCTACGGAGCCGAAGCGGTTCTCCCACATGAAGTCAAGCATCGCTCCACGCGGGTCCTGGCATTCGACGAGGCACGCCAGGACGCCTCACGGAGGATGGACCTCGTGCTAGGGGAGGAACGCCGCTGTCAAGCCTCGCTCCGGGCGGGAAGGTACCAGCAGGCGCTGCGGCGGTACCACTGTCGCAGCGTCCGCTCCAGGACGCTCGAGGTGGGCGATCTCGTCCTGAGGCGGGTGCTCTCCAGGGAAGGGCTGCATAAGCTCTCCCCCATGTGGGAGGGCCTGTTTAGGATTGCCCGCGTCTCCAGGCCTGGCACCGTGCGCCTGGATACGCAGGATGGGATCCCCATCCAGAACGCCTGGAATATCCAGCACCTCCGGAAGTTCTACCCATGAAGCAAGGCCCAGTGCCTGTGAAGGTCTCCACTCGTGACACTCTCACGTAATAATGAGTGGGGATGTACACGCCCCGGAGTCTCCAGTGTGCCGCCCTCCGGCCTTGGGGGCTCCCTCCCATGTCCTAGTGGGAGCACTTAGCTCCGCGCTGGTGAGAAGACTAGACTAGGTGCCGGACGCGGCTGTTCATTTGCTTGCTTTCTGCAGCTGGTTTGCAACCTTTTAATGGAATTTGGAGCTCTAGTGTTTCTCGATTGCCTAGTTGGTTTTCTCTTCTTGCCTCGCTTGCTTTCTTTTTCTGGGTCAGGGAGAACGACAGTTGCCCGTCGCTCTCCCTCGAGCGCCTCCCACGGGGGCCGGGTAGGTGTGTGCGTGCGTTGGGCTAGCCCACCCCGCGGACACACCTCACCAAAGCCCTGTTGCCCCAGGGCTTTGGCTTCCTTGATCTTCGCGAGGCGCCCTCGATTGAGCTCGTGATTTGCGCACCCTCTTAAGTCCGTGCCCCCCGGGTACCGCGACATGGTGAACTTAGCCACGCCTAGTCATGACTGAGGGCTCACGCAAGGAAGAACAAGGCCTCCGAAAGGTTTTCTAACAAACCCTGCAGTTTTATGGTGCCTCCCAAGGCCGGCGGCTCCTAGGTCGGCAGCAAGGGGGCCTCTCCAGATGCTGAAGGACGAGCCCTCACGAGGAAGGAAGCTACCGCGGGTGTACCAAGCTAAGTTATCCTACCACACCTGCTCGGGACATGAACACCATAGCATAACACAAGAACAATAAACATAGCACAACTGCATAAGTGCCATGGTTCATTACACGCCCTAGCAAGGCTCTCTACCTTTTTCAAAATGTAGAAGAAAGGAAAGGTTAAACAAAGGCGGCCCGCGCGACTGCTGCAGTTCCTGAGGC
This sequence comes from Thinopyrum elongatum, assembly GCA_011799875.1. Taxonomy (NCBI): domain Eukaryota; kingdom Viridiplantae; phylum Streptophyta; class Magnoliopsida; order Poales; family Poaceae; genus Thinopyrum; species Thinopyrum elongatum. Next base: position 264,683,823 of record CM022301.1, read on the forward strand.
TCGGCTCCGGAGGTTCTCCGGGCTCAGCCTGAGCCCTCCTCCCGCTTCACCAGGGCGCGGCGGCAAGAAGATCCGCCACCTCCCTCGAAGCGAGCTCGGCGGAGGGGCGGCTGGTCGTAACCGCCGCTGCTTGTGCTCTCGCCGGAGGAAGAGCTGCCACTGCTGAATGAGCCGCAGCCGTTGCCAAGGCCAAGCTCATCGTCACCGCTGTCGTCTTCAGGGCAGCACCCTGTGCGCCGGCCATCTTCCCCAAACACACTCACGTAGAGGGTCGCAACGCTGTCGTACCTGAAGTGGAGGGTGCACCTCCCGCTCAGGCCACGCGCGCGGGCAAACGTCTGCCAGCCGCGGGTCAGGGCCATGTTCCCGGCGGCGGAAACCTCGACCCCGACCCATGAAGCCTTGCTGCAGCAGCCGTCAGCTTGCAGCCAGAGGCCGTCAAGACCAGCAACCAGCAGCTCGCCCGCAAAGAAGCGGGGGAGTGGGAGCCAGGTGCCGGCCGGCCCCTCTGACCACACGACAAACTCTGGGAGCACTTCCGCCGAGTGGAAGCGCGGCCGAGGAGGCCAGGCGACCACGGCGTTCCTCCCTCCATCACGGGGGCTGCCTCGCCCCTGGCGGCTCCCACCACGAGAAGAGGTGCCGCCCCAACCACTCGATGCGCGCCCGCGTCCACAACGAGCCACCACAGGGGCCGCCGCATGCTTGCGGGGGCGACCTCGTCCCCTCTTGGGCGGCGGCGAGCCGGGCCCCTCCTTAGGGGCCTTCCCCTTCTCGGCGGAAGAAAACTTCCTCGTCAACGCCATGAACATCGCGGCAAGACGGCGAGGCAAGAAGGAAGAAGAAGGAGCGGGTGGCGAGAAGACGAAGACGAGCAAAGGGGGCTTCGCCCCTCTCCTCATTTATAGCCAAGGGAAGGCCGATCGCCGGCCTCCACGATTGTGCGTAATGATGATTTTTCTCTGCATGCAGCAGGGTCTCGTCAAGTCGAAGCTGTCACCGAGGCAGCGTGGGGAAGCGGAGGCGCCCACGTCCCATCAATCGCCACGCGGTAACCAAGGCCGCAGGTTGTTAGGGCCCGCGGCGCTCCGCACTTTCCCTTTGGCTTTGCCTCGAAGCCAAGTTCGAGCGCGCCTTGGGCCCGGGAGCTAATGTCGGCATCCTGGGACTGGGGGTGCCTAGACTTGCCTACCTGCGGCCCGTGGCGTGGCTCCATCGACGGCCTGGTACGGCCCAACTTCAGCAACGACAACTCAAGACCCTCGCGAGGGGCCAAGCCTCGCGAGGCGGACGACACCAAGACCTCCACGAGGGGTGGCCTCCCCAGGCTGGCTCCCCAGGAGCAGAGATATCCATGCAAACTGCACCTCGCGAGATTCACCTGACGTGAGCCATGACGACCAGGACCAGGCGGGCTCTAGCGGGCGCAGTGTACTAGTTTCCTCTTTCGTGCAAAGGGGGCAAGCGCAGGCGCGGAGTCTCGAGGTATCAAGCAAAGGTTTCCATATCGGTGCAACAAGACCAGGACCGCCAGGACGGCAGGACGAAGGTTATCGAGAAGCCCACTGCAGCGTCACCACCAAAGGCTTTTGCAGGCGAAGACTACTTTTGTCAGGTTAACTTGTACTAGTTGTCTCCCTTCGAATTTGGCCGTTGTGGGATCCCTTCCCGCCTACATTTGGAAGAGGACCAAGGCCACTATAAATAGGACTTAGCCACCACCTTGGGAGAGGGAGAAGAACCGGAGCTGGACCAGATCCATTCCACCCTCACCACCTCACCAGCTCATCGAGCTCAAGAACACCTCAGCTCCTGAGGTTGTTCCACCCCTATACTAGTTCATCCTCAGCCCTCCAAGGCAATCCACCACAAAGCTGGAGTAGGGTATTACACCGCAAGGTGGCCCGAACCAGGATAAACTGCTATGTCTCTTGTTCCTTGGGTTCGTCAAGCTAGGCTTTGGAATCGTTGAGCAGGCAGACTGGGGAGAGAGAGTTCTTCGCACGCACCCCAGAGTTCGAACCTCTCAAGGGTCTGCGGAACCCCGAATCCGACAGTGGTCTTCGCCTGCAAAGCTTCTGGTCGTGACGTTGCTGTGGGCTCGGCAATGGCATCCGTCCTGCCGTCCTGGTGGTCTTGGTCTCGTTGCACGGGAATGGAAACCTTTGCGTGATTCCTCGGGACCCCGCACCTGCGCTTGCCTCCTTAGCACCAAAGAGGAAACCTGCTGCTCTGCGCCCGCTGGTGCCCGCCTGGCCTTTGTCGTCATGGCTTGCATCACCTCCACCTCATGAGATGGGTACCTGCATAGAAATCTCCGCTCCTCGGGAGCCAACCTGGGGGGGCCGCTTCCTTCGGAGGTCTTTGCGCCGCCCGCCTCGCGAGGCTTGGCCCCTCACGAGGGTCTTGTCTTGAAGGTGTTGTAGATGGGCCATACCAGGCTGTCGATGGAGCCACGCCGTGGGCCGCAGGCATGCAAGTCTGGGTACCCTGGTTCCCAGAACGCCGACAGTAGCCCCCGCGCCCAAGGCGCGCTCGGACTTGGCTTCGAGGCGAAGCCAAAGTGTAAGGGCGAAGCGCCGTGGGCCCCAATCGCCTGCGAACCGAGCCGACGCGTGGCGCTTGATGGGACGTGGGCGTCTCCACTTCCCCATGCCGCCTCAGCAACTGCGCGACTTGACAACTGCCTGAAGCATGCAAAAGAACCATCATTGCTCGGAACATGAGAGGCCGGCGGTTGGCCTCCCTCTGCCTATAAATGGGGCGGGGGACGGGGCCCCCAGCCATCTTCATCTCCTCGCCGCTTGCTCCTCCTTCCCCTTCTTCTTCAATTGCCATCTTGCTAGAGTGTCCATGGTGCCGGTGAGGAGGTTCTCCACCGCGGAGAAGGGGAAAACCCCCAATGAGGGACCAGACTCGCCGCCGCCCAAGAGAGGCCGCGGCCTCCCTCGTAAGTATGCAGCGACGCCAGCGGTGGCCTCCCGCGGGCGTGGGCACACGCCCTCGAAGGCCAGCGCTGCCTCCGGCAGTCGTGTGGGTGCTCCTACCCGTGGCGGGAGCTGCCGCGGTCGGGGCAGCCATGGCAAAGGGGAAAAGCACGCAGCGGCCATCCGGCCACCGCGCCTGCGACTCCACTTGGCCGACACGTCCTCAGAGTTCTTGGTATGGGCGGAGAGGCCCGCCGACGCCTGGCTCCATCTCCCATGCTTCTTTGCGGGCGCGCTGCCAGCCGGGGGGCCTGGCGACCTCTGGCTGCAGGCCGACGGCTGCTGCAGCAAGGCCTCTTTGGTGGCAGTCGAGGTCACCCCTGCTGGCAATGTGTTCCTGAACAGGGGGTGGCAGCCGTTCGCCCGTTTGTGCGGCCTCCAGGGGAGGTGCACCCTTCACTTTAGGTACGACGGTGCCGCGACCCTCTATGTCAGGGTCTTCGGGGAAGACGACCAGCGGCTGGGGTGCTGCCCGGAGGACGACAACGATGACGACGGCGGCGGCGAGCTTGCCCTCGGCGGCGGTCGTGCCGCCTCCAGTAGCGGCGACCCCTCCTCTAGGGAGAGCACCAGCGATGGCGACTACAACGAGCCGCCCCGCCACCGGGCTCAGACCAGGGAGGGTGACGAGCCGCCTCGCCGCCGCACCCCGGTGAAGCAGGAGGGAGACTCCGACTGAGAGTGGGCGTTGCTGGAGCCGGACCTCAGGAGCTGCTGTAGCCGCATGGCTGCTTCTGTTTCTTTCTTTTTCCTGCACCAGAAAAGTAGAAGGCCCCATCGGGGCGTGTAATGAACCAAGCATTTGCGCCATTATGCTATTGCTTTTGTATCGTGTTGTAACATCCGTGCTGCTGTTGATTGCAATCGGGATGACTTAGCTCGGCGTGTTCGCGGTGGACTCTCGTGTCGCGAGGACGTGCCTTTTGAGTTTCTTCCTTGAAGATCTAGAAGTCGTCGAGCCTCAGGAGGCACCCTGTGACTGCTAGGTTCGATGGACCTCCAGAGGTACCACACCTTGCGCGAGCCCCCGAGGGAAAGCTGGTCGCCCACTAGTACGTCATGTCACGATGCCCGGAGGCACGGGGCGTGCATGCCCGTAAGCTCGGTTGAGAGCGTCGCGCGAGGATTAAGACTCCAAGGGTCGGGGCACCGAGGCCTTGGGGAGGTGTGCTTACACACCATGCCCAGCCCCCACGCGCGCGATGCACGAGGAAGAGCAACGGGCAACTGTCACTCTCCCAAAGGCAAAAGCTGAAAAAGCGGACACTGCGAGAAAAACAAGAAAAAGAAAAAAATTCCCAACCCTTCAAGCAAGACGCGGAAGCTCCAAATTTCATTTCAAGAAATTGCAAGTCGGCTACAGAAAGCAAGCGAAAGAAAAGCCGCGTCCGGCACCTACACTAGTCTTCTGTCTTCCCACCAGCGCGGAGCATGGGGCCTCCACTTGGACGTGGGCGGGAGCCCCCGTGAGGCCCGAGGGTGGCGCTCAGGAGACTACGGGGCGTGTACAGACCCACTCATTCTTATGTGAGAGTGTCACGGGCGGAGATCTTGAGAGGCGCAGGGCCTTGTTCATGGGTAGAACCTCTGGAGGTGCTGGATGTTCCAGGCATTCTGGATGGGGACCCCGTCCTGTGTCTCCAGGCGCGCGGCGCCAGGCCTGAAGACACAGGCAATCCTGAACAGGCCCTCCACATGGGCGAAAGCTTATGAAGCCCTTCCCTGGAGAGCACCCACCTTAGGACGAGGTCACCCACCTTGAGGGTCCTGGAGCAGACGCTACGGCAGTGATACTACCGCAGCTCCTGCTGGTACCTCGCGGCACGGAGCGAGGCTTGGCAGCGGCCCTCCTTCCCCAGCATGAGGTCCATCGCTCGCGAGGCGTCCTGGCGTGCCTCATCAAACATCAAGACCCGCGGGGAGCGATGTTTGACCTCATGAGGGAGAACCGCCTCAGCCCCGTAGACGAGGAAGAACGGGGTCTCGCCCGTGGGCTTGGTCGCGGTGGTGCGGATGGACCACAACACAGACTGGAGCTCATTGAACCAGCCCCTGCCGCAGGCCTCAAGTTTCTTCTTGAAGCTCCTCGCCTTGAGGCCCCTCAGGACCTCCGCGTTGGCACGCTTGGCTTGGCCGTTGCTCCGTGGGTGTGCCACTAAAGCGTAGTATATTTGCATTCCAAGGTTAGCACAATACATTTTGAAAAGGTTGCTCGTGAAATAAGAGCCATTGTCGGTGATGATACGGTTGGGGACCCCGAAGTGGCTCACGAGACCCTTGATGAACTTGACGGCCGAACCAGCCGGGATGGTGCGCACGGGCTCCACCTCCGCCCACTTGGTGAACTTGTCGATGGCGACGTAGAGGTAGCGGTAGCCCCCAGCTGCACGAGGGAATGGTCCCAGGATATCTAGCCCCCATACCGCGAACGGCCAAGAGAGCGGAATGGTCTGGAGGCCTTGAGTGGGCTAGTGGATTTGCTTGGCGTGGAATTGGCATGCCTCGCAGGACCTCACCAGCTTGGTGGCGTCACTAAGCGCCATGGGCCAGTAGAACCCGCTGCGAAATGCCTTGCCCACGAGGGTGCGCGACAAAGAGTGATGCCCACAGTCCCCATTGTGGATGTCAGCCAGCAGCTCACACCCTTGCTCCTTGGAGATGCACCGCAGAGAGACATCGTTTGGGTGCCTTCGGTAGAGCTCGCCATCCTGCAAGCAGTACGCGGTGGCCTGGCGGGCCACGCGTTCTGCTTCTTCCTGCTTCTCCGACAACGTGCCCTGGAGTAGGTACGCCTTGAACTCCTCGGTCCAGCACCCCTCCTGAGGTTCGAGGGCCAAAAGCAGGCGGGCTCCGGAGGATGGACCGCAGGCCCGGGCGCCCGAGGTGGGGGCCTGGGGCAGTTCCTCCCGGAGCAGTGCCGTGCTCGCGGTGGAGGGGACCGCCAATGGCTTGAAGAACCTCTCCTCGAACATGCCAGGCTTCTGGGGGTCATGCCGTGATGCCCTCTTGGTGATGTCGTCCGCCTCCTTGTTCATACGGTGTAGGACATGCTGCAATTCTAGACCCAAGAACTGTTTTTCAATCTTGCGTACCTCTTCCAAATATGCCTCCATGTGCTCTTCCTTGGGCGTGTATTCCTTGTTGGAGAAGCTGACGAGGAACTAAGAATCGCCCTTGATGGTGAGGCGCTTGATCCCCAGGCCCGCCACGGCCCGGAGGCCTGCGATAAGGCCTTCGTACTCAGCGATGTTGTTGGAGACCTTCTCACCGTGCTGGAAGAAAAGATGCACAGCGTAGTAGAGCTTGTCCTGAGTAGGCGAGACAAGCACGGCTCCAGCCCCCGCACCCCGACGTGCGAACGCGCCGTCAAAGTACATGACCCAGCCGTCGGGCGCCTCGTCTCCGGGAACAAGGGAGTGGTTTTCTCCAACCCCTCGGTCTGGGGCGTCAGTCCATTCCACCACAAAGTCAGCGAGGGCCACGCCCTTGATGACCCTAGTGGTGCTGAACTCCAGCTGGAACGCCTGCAGCTCGATGTTCCATTCGGCAACCCTGCCTGCAGCGTTTGGGCTCCGGAGCACCCTCTCCAGGGGGAACGCAGACACAACCCTGATGGCGTGGCCTTGGAAGTAGTGGCACAGCTTCTTGGAGGCGACGAGGAGCGCGAGCATAAGCTTCTGTGGCATGGGGTAGCGTGCGCGCGTCACGCAACACCGTGCTGATGAAATACACAGGGTGCTCGACCAAAGAGGGGGTACCGACGGCGTTCAGCCCCTCGCGAGGCATGGGGGCCTCAGGAGCCCCGCCCTCTGCTGGGGTGACCAATGCCTCAGGAGCGCCGCCCTCTGCCGGGGCGACCAATGCCTCAGGAGTGCCGTCCTGAGGTGGCGATGTCGTGGTCGAACACGGTGTACTGCGCCACTCACCTGCGCCCGCGTGCTCTTCCCGGACTGCCACGAGTGTTGCGCTCGCCGAGTGGGGTGTGGCGGCCAGGTAAAGCACCAAGGGCTCAAGGGGTCGAGGTTCCACTGTAGGATCGAAAGTAGGTCTAGAGGGAGGGGGTGATTAGACTACTTGACCAAATAAAAATCTAGCCTTTTCCCAATTTTAAATCTTGGCAGATTTTAACAACTTAGCACAAGTCAAGCAATCAACCTACACATGCAATTCTAAGAGTATAGCAGCAGAATGTAAATCATTGCATATGAAGGTAAAGGGAGGGGTTTGGAGAGGCAAACACAATGTAGACACGGAGATTTTTGGCGTGGTTCCGATAGGTGGTGCTATCATACATCCACGTTGATGGAGACTTCAACCCACGAAGGGTAACGGTTGCGTGAGTCCACAGAGGGCTCCACCCATGAAGGGTCCAAGAAGAAGCAACCTTGTCTATCCCACCATGGCCATCGCCCACGAAGGACTTGCCTCACTCGGGTAGATCTTCACGAAGTAGGTGATCTCCTAGCCCTTACAAACTCCTTGGTTCAACTCCACAATCTTGACGGAGGCTCCCAAGTGACACCTAACCAATCTAGGAGACACCACTCTCCAAAAGGTAATAAATGGTGTGTTGATGATGAACTCCTTGCTCTTGTGCTTCAAATGATAGTCTCCACAACACTCAACTCTTTCTCACAGATTTGGCTATGGTGGAAAGATGATTTGAGTGGAAAGCAACTTGGGGAAGGCTAGAGATCAAGATTCTTGTGGTAGGAATGGAATGTCTTGATCTCAACACATGAGTAGGTGGTTCTCTCTCAGAAAATGAGTAGTGGAAGTGTAGGCACGTTCTGATGGCTCTCTCACTGATGGAGAGGAGGGTGGAGGGGTATATATAGCCTCCACACAAAATCTAACCATTACACACAAATGAGCCAACTCGGTCAAACCGAATAGGTAAACTTGGTGAGACCGATCCAGTCAAAAATGTGAATGTTAGGCTTTTCGTTGGGGCCGACATGATCAACTCGGGGGGACCGATGAGCTAGGGTTAGGGCAAAACTTGATCTCGGTTTGACCGATTACTTCAACTCGGGGACACCGATTTCAGTAATAAGCAAACAGAGAGTTGGTCAGGCAAACTCAGTGGGACCGATCGCTCCTTTCGGTGAGACCGAAACGTTACGAAAGGGAAACAGAGAGTTTGCATTGCGAACTCGGTGGGACCGATCGCTCATCTCGGTGAGACCAAAACGTTACGAAGGGAAACAGAGAGTTTGCAATCCTATCTCGGTGAGACCAAGATCCCTATCGGTTAGACCGAACTGATTAGGGTTTCTGGCTATGCCTATGTCAAGTGAACTCGGTGGCATCGGATAGATCAAATCGGTGGGGCCGAGTTTGACTTTAGGTTTAGGACATATTTGGATATGAGAAGATGGTTGAGGGCTGTGGAGCATATCACTAAGCATTTTGAGCAAGTAGACCATTATGCAACACCTCATCCCCTTTTAATAGTATTGGCTTTTCCTATGGACTCAATGTGATCTTGGATCACTAAAATAGAAATGTAGAGTCTTGAGCTTTTGCCAATATTGTCCTTAGCATTTTGAGGGGTCCACATCTCGAGTCCATGCCATGCCAATCATTGAACTATCTTAAATAATCAACTTGAAAAGTTATTAGTTCAATGAGCTATATGGTGTTATGAATTACCAAAACCACCCAGGGATTAGTTGCACTTTCAATCTCCCCCTTTTTGGTAATTGATGACAACATACAGATCAAAGCTTTGACAAATGATAATAAGAATGAAATATATCGTCGCTTTGAGAAGTATGTGATAAGCAAGAGCTCCCCCTAAATCTGTGCATTATTTATGATTTTCTTTTGAATGCAAATGCACAATCGATTAGGATCATGGGTTACTCTTCCATGTCACATACATCTTGGTGGAGCGCTCAAAATGATAAAGTACAGATAGCATCCACTTATCACCAAGACAAATATGATTGATCATACAAAAATGATAAGATAGCATCATTCAAGCACACATATTTAAGCAAAATACGATCAATCACATGATCATCTAATAAGTAGCAAACAAATGACCAAATAAGTAGCAAGAGAGACAAATAAAGCAAAACACTCTCTCTCTCGAAGCCTATGATCTATACACTTTCTCCCCCTTTGGCAACAAGTTACCAAAAAGCTTGAAAATGCATAGTGCTATACGGCACTCTAAGCACGATCTCCAGGAGCTCCGGAGTGCGAAGATGGCATGGAGAGAACAGCATCTGCAAAGACTTCAGATGATGTTTGAGGAACTGGAGGGGTTGCCACTGGAGGGGCAACTGAGGCTGTGGCTGCAGGTGCAGAAGTTGTGGCCCTGGTGTCAGTGACTGGCACAGCTGCAGACCTTTGTGCTCTAGGCACCCTCTGATAAGCATCTGTGGTAGATCTTCCTCTCCTCTCCTCTGCTTCTTCCTGTAGTTGCTCAACTGCAGTCTGAATCTCTGTGACCTTCAAGTCTAGATCATAAAACTTAGTTTCAATGATTCTCTCAAGACTTTCTTGGTTTTGAGTCAGGGTGGTTAATCCTTTCTCAATCCTCACTGTGGCTTCAAGCAGATAGCTGAGCTGGTCCTGCTTGGTCTTGCGATGTGCAACTGAGGCATCTGGAATCTTTGAAGCTTTTTCAGCCTTTGCCTTCTCTCTCTTCTCCTGTGACTCAACAGAAGTAGGATGTCAAGCATCCATGACAACTGTGTTATCCTCAAAATCTGGCCTCAGGGGAAGGTGCTCTTTATTTAGCAGATATGTGTCTGTGCCCACCTTGGAGTTGATGAGCATTTGAATGTGTGGGGGCATAGCCACATGATCTCTTCTGGTCAGCTGTAGTTCTCTTGATGGTTTCAACTATTAAGGACATCACCTTGAATTTCTCTGGCACATCAAACATGTGTAGCAAATTGATGGAGTGCCCTCTGATCATCCTGTGATCTCCAGACTTGGGCAACAAAGTGTGCCTTAGGATAGTGTTGATTGTTGGCAGCCCTGACAGCAGATAATAAATAGAGCTAAACTTGTGTGTATCCAAGGCTTCATTTGGTATCTCCTTGTACATGTGTGCCATGGAGTTGTGGCCTTTCCTAGGCTTGGCATAGACATCAGTGTCATCCTTAGCCTCTTCAGGAGCATGGATCAGCTTGGCCCACTCAGCAATGGTAGACTGGTACCTTGTACCCTTTGTCATCCAGACAATCTTGCCATCTGGGTCGAAATGGGCTGTGGAATAGAACTGCATCACCATCTCATCATTCCATTTGGTCAATTTCTGACCCACAAACTTGTCAACTCTATTCATTCTGAAGCTCTCATGAACTCCAGGAAAGTGATCTTCATTGTTGTCAATGAACTCCCAATCAACCCATCTCATATCACTGACTATGGGCTTCTTGTCCAGGAGGACTGTCTCATAAAAGTCCTGTTGTTCCATAGTGTGGAACCTGTAATCCACAGCAGTCCATCTCCTTGTTGCATAGGGATCTGATTGCCTCCATAGTCTGAGACCTGCATCCTTCCTTTCTTTCATGTTCTTAGCAACAGGATGGTTGTCATCATGATCAGGTATCTTGGGCTTGAGCTTTCTGAGCACTTGGGGTTCTTCTTCTTCTTCAACTTCAGGCACTGGGGTCTTGTTCTTATCTGCAGCAGGAATGTTTCTTGTACTTCTCTTAGGTGCAGTCTGCTTTGGAGCTGTCTTGGGAGCAGTCTTGGGCTTGGATGGGGCAGCCCCTGACTTGATTGCATCTCCCATGAGCTTCTGTGCCTTAGGTGGAGGTGCAGCAGCCTCCTCCTCTTCATCATCTTCATCAGATTCCTCCATCATAGGAGGCTTTCCAACAACTCTAGCCATGGTCTTCTTAACCCTTTCCTTTCTCTTTGCCTCCAGCAGCCTCTTCTTCCTTTCCAGCACCACTTGCTGAAGTGGCAGCAGCTTGAGTTGAGGCTCTGACTTTGGACATTGGAACTCTTCTGGCTGGAACCTTTACTTTCATACCAGGCTTGATGCCAGCAGCAGCAGCAGCAGCAACTTGCTCTTTCTTGATCAACTTCTTCTTGGAAGTGACCTCCTCATCAACAATGTAGTCCTCATCTTCAGAGTATGAGGTTTTCTTCTACCTCTGCCTAGTAGCAGCCTTAGGCAGATTGCTGGGTGTGCTCCTGCTTCCATCATCATAGCTGCTTGAGGGACTAGTGCCCTCACTGAGATTCTGGTGCTCTTCTGACTTGTTCTGGCTGTCACTCTGGTCTGACATAGCTGAAACTGACCCTATGAACAGATGGATTGAGATAGAGTAGATGAGCATCACAAAGTGCAGCAATTTTGGCAAAATGAATGACTCAAAAACTTAATTTTAGTTTTCTGCAAAAAGCATTTCGGAGCTACCGATATGACAAACTCGGTGACACTGAAGCAACTTTAGAGTCTAAACATGTGAAATCGGTCAGACCGAGACACAGTTCGGTGACTCCGAGATGCTAGGGTTTCACTGAGAAAGTAAACTCGGTCACACCGATTTGTACACTTCGGTCAGACCGAGTAGTACATGTGCAATGGCCTGGGCCAAACCGGTGAGACCGAATCTTTCAAATCGGTCGGTCCGAGATGAGTTCGGCGGAAACGTAACCCTAAGTTTTTGGATCAAAACTAATCTAGAGGAAGTTTTGACTGGATAGAACTATTTCAATCGTGGCAAGAATCATGGCATTGAACTTTGTGCTAAGAATCGGAGTGAGGAAAGCACAAAGGGTCGAGTTCATACCCTAACTTGGTGATGAACCCGCTACGGCGACGACGGCGGTGACGATTCCCGTCAACGGTGGCGAAGACCAGTAGTAGGAGGTCGCAGGCAATGAGGAGATAATCCGGAGACCACGAGTCGGTAGATCTGGACAGGCGCGAGCGAAGTGGTTTGGAGAAATTTCCAAATTTTCAACCCGGGTATATATATCCAGACCCTGTCGGTGTGACTGAGTGGAACAACTCGGTGGCACCGAGATGCAGAATCGCAAGCGGTTGCTGCAACTCAGTGTGACCGAATGGTTCAAATCGGTTGCACCGAGATTAAAACCTAGATCAACTTAATGAACTCGGTATGACCGAAAGGGATGGATCGGTCAGACCGAAATACACTAAGAGGTTTTGGAAGTTTAAGTCTATGATGAATCGGTGGCTCCGAGTGCTCCTCACCCGAAGGGTCCGAATATGACTTGATCAAACTTTGTGATGTAGCATGAATAGAGTTCGAGACGAGAAAAGCATAGATAGCTAGAGGGAGTACTTAGGCATTCTTGTCCATCCATTTGGCAAAAGAAAAGCCAATCAATCAAAGCAACAAATGGATGTCCTTGAATGAGAAAAATATGCAACCAACATGCTCACACAATAAGATAGCAAATGAAATATGTGGCAAAGCATGCACAAACACTATAGCATCTATCAAGCAATTTTGCGATGACTAGGTCATCTATATATAAGTATATTGACTTAGGAGTCAAATGAGAACATTTGATCATAGGTCATACTCATCGTTTAAGCACAAGTGGGGTTACCACTTTTACATAAAGCATTGTTGTGTTCACACCATTAGAGTTGCTTTAGCTCAATTCTTAGAGTAAAGTGTGACACCCTGATTTTGGCAACTTTTTCTTTTCAAATTTTTTTTTGGTTTTATTTGAAATTTGAATGATTTTTGAACCTTTTCAGTTGATCTTGGAAACTTTTGAATCTTTTCCAAGTAATCCAAAACCTCTTCACCTTGCCAAAACCCTGCCAAGTACCTCAAGGACCCAAATCCCAATTTAAATCTTTTCTAATAATCATTTTCTTTATTTGGGAATCTAGGTCATCACTATGGGTTGTGAAGCAACCTATAGTTTGGTTGGCCAGAAAATTCTCAAATAATTCCCTAAAATACCTTGGACTATATCTTGCCCCAATATCCAAAAATATTCTATGGCCTAGTTCAAATATTGTGCAAAATAATTCAGTTTTGTTCCTGGACAGTCTGAACCTTTGTGAAGGAAGTACCTGCTAGGTTTGTCCAAATGCTCTGAAATTTTTGTGGCATGAGGACACCTACAAATGACTTCCCTCCACCAAGTTTCAGCCTCAGGAGATCATCCAAGTGAGCAGTACCTCAACATTCACATTCTGGACAAGATTTGGAGGTTAGACGTGAACCACCCTCAAATCTCAACCAAACCTACTCAAACTTGGCCAGTTTGGAGTCCTTCCAACGAGGATCACTCCAGACAATCTCTTTGGCTCCATCCCTAGCTCTCCACCTCTCCAGATCCCTCTCTAGTTCACTGTCAGGAACTGTTGTTGAGGATACCCTTCATCTCAGACCAAACCAAGCCAAAATATGGGTGCAGGTGAAGTAAGTGATCGAGGGTCGACATGCCAGACAAGGTTTGCCACGCTTGCGTGGCCTCCTGGTGGCAAACACCGTGGTGAGCACGGCGATGGCATGCTTGTCGCCACGCTCTGTGCCGCGCCAGGCTCGGGTCTCGTCAGAGAGAGACTCCTGCGCCGCAGCAGCTTGTCCAAGCATGCCGACATCGTTCCCGTGCGACACCTAGCCCCTCCAGATCCTTCGCCCTCGCTGGAGAAGCCCTCGGCGGCCGCCACGACCGCGAGCACTGTGTCGCCCGTGCGGCCACAGTGGCGGCGCCGCTCGTCTTCTTCTCCCCGAGCTATCCCCTCGCGCATTTAATGCCTCTGCTCGCTCCCGTCGCTTCGCCCCGCACCACGACGGCCAGCTCGCCGTCCTTGCGCCAGTGGTATTGCCACGTCACTGCCGATCCAGAGAGATCGCTGAGCGCCTCCTCCCGGCTATAAATAGCCCCGCCCGGCCTCACTAAGCTTTTCATCCCTCCCTCCATCCTCCATTGCCTCCCCAAGCAAGAGCCAAGGCCGAGAGGCCCTCTGGCCTCAAGCTTCGCTGGAGTTCCTCCGCCGCCCTCGTGCTATCGACAACCACCACCACTCCTCCTCCGCTTTGCCTGAGACCACAGTGGCACTCAGCAAGTTCCACTGGTACTCCTCGACCTCCTGCCCGAGCGAATAGTCGCCGGAATCGCCACCTCCGTCGACCACCGTAGCGCTCGTCCGCTGGAGAAGAAGGGCGCCGCGCCATCCGTCCATCTCCGGGGGAGCTACGGGTACAGGGAGGACCGTCTTCGAGTGCCCGATCGATCTCCGTCAACCCCCAGCTCCGCCACCGTCCCTATCGCTGGTGAGCGTCGCCGGAGCCCCGCCTCCCTCTGTTCTTTCCCTCCTCCCTCTGTTTTAAACCAAGCGGGCCCCACCTATCAGCGGCCCAGCAGTAGCGCGCGCGAAGGGGTAAGTGAAGGCGCCTTTGGCCTTTACGCCTTCGACGTGGCCCATTCTAGGTTTTTCTGTTTTTTTGAATTTTGTTATTTAAACAGAGTTGACCAGCCACTTTGACCACTAATAACTTTTTATTAAAAGGTCCAATTAACCTGATTCTTTTTGCATTGTGTTCATATTCAACTTCTTTATTTTCTGACCAAGTTTGATATTTTTCCAGTACTCACAGAATTGTTGGTGAATAAAAAGGCTTTATGTGACATTTTCCTTTGCCATTTTAAAATATTTTCAGAAGGAGATTCTTGTGGATTTGAAGACCAGGAGTTTCTGAACAACCCAACTGATCAAGGCAAGCTAGGACATCCATATTATGAAGCATTTCATAGCATTGCATAATTCATATTCATTTCCCGCATTTTATTAACATATATAATTCAAGTAATGTATTTAAATGCCTATTGTTGAAAACTTAAATTGATATGATGAATGACCCTGATTGGTAAGAGAAACTTAGTTGGTTGATCAAGAGTCACCTGTCCGGGCTTACCCGTGCAGCCACATTTGCCGAGATGGGACGACCTTGACTTGGTCTGGCTTCGTGTTCTTTCACCGGTACCTCCAGACAGGGAGGGTTATGCGTGCGTGCTGCCTTGATCAGGTAGACGGCGATAACCTTGTGAGCACAGTTGAGTTTTGTGCCGGCGTCCTCGTTTGGGATAGTTTAGTTAGGCCACGACGGTGGCAGGTGTCACGAGGTGACACGGGGCCACCCAGGGCTTGACTCCGGGGGAGGATGATTGTCGGTGGTACGATGGAAGAGTCACGGGTCAGGCGGGTTTCGTTGGAGCAACGCTGGTCCACCCGAATGGGATCACGAGGTCAGGTGCTCCATGGTGTGGGTAAAGTGCGCAACCTCTGCAGAGTGTAAAATCTATTCGAATAGTCGCATCCACGGTATTGGACAGCCTGTCCAGACCTCTCTAGGTGATCAATCGTAATAACCATAGTAATGATGGAAGAACTTGTCTTAAGAGCAGAAGTACTCGTGGCATCGAGTATTTCGAGGGTTGTGAGACCACCTGGATATGAGTAAGTTAATAACAGTAAGTGAATCAGTTAAGAGCTAACAAGTTGATTGCCATGCTATTATTTGCTGCATATTTGGTTGTCATGTGCTTGCGAGTACATTCAAAGTACTCACCTGGCGTATCATGCCAGATGCAGGAGAAGACTGAGACGGAGGTCTCGAAGGTCCGTGTTGCGATGCCTAGGATGTGTCCTCAGCAGTGTCCCTGTGGATGGAGTTACTATCATGTTCCGCTACGCAGTAGTCTTTCGCTGTAGTATTCCACAGTAATACCGAGGCCCTGACATGTTAAATAAATAATGTAGATATTGTCCTAGCACTAGGTGTGCTTTTGGTCTCGACGATCATGTAATAGATAAGCTTGTACCCAACTATTATCAATAAAAGTTCAGCTATGTTCTGTTCCAAGTTGTTGTGTGTTTCCAGAAGACTTGATCTCTGGGTTGGAAACACTGGTAAACCAGTTCTCTGAGCCGGGGTGCCACAATGCTTGGTATTAGAGCCAGGTTGACTGTAGGACACCCTAGGTAACCTGTGCTAGGACTGCGATTAGCATAGGACTTTGAGTGTGCATCCTGCTTGTTGCATTTGATTGTTGCATACCATGCCTCATGCATCATAATTCATTATGTTACTAACTCTTGGCATTGTGAGTGTAGATGGCACCAGTTCCATATCACTTCCATCATGAGCCAGAACCCCACCCTTTTCCAGCTCTGCTTTGTAGCATCTGGCTTCGGCTGTATCCCAACGGTGATGACCCGGTGTACCAGGTGTTCCGGGAGCAGTTGGGTGAGCCAGTATATGAGTACCATGCAGTGGCTTACATGACCGCGACTTCGGATATTGGAAGCTCTTCTTGCTCTTCCAAGGGCGGAGTGGCTTCTACTCCGGAGCTGGTGATCTAGTTTGCTGCCATGGAGGCTATTACCGACTTGCGCTTCCACGAGGTCGAGATGCAGACCCATCCGGGTTTCTTCCACTATCCCACTCTGTCACCTACTACAGGGCGAGTCCTTTTCTCACCTGTCGACCCGGCGTGTGATCATGCGGCTGTTGTTTTGTCTCACTATCTAAACGCCAGTTACCATATGATCATCTCCTTGGCTGAGGAGCTGTGTCATGTTCAGGGGGCACTTGCAGCAGTGACTCCACCACCCCCTCCTCCTGTAGTTCCACCTAGTTATCCACCACCAGTTCCACCTCCGCGTGTGCTTGATACCCCTTCTGGTTTTTCTGGACCATCAGGCTTATCGTCTGGTAGTCGACTCGAGACCCCAGCTGAGTGGGCCTCACTCCTAGCCACTCCTGCTTCGTCGATGCTGAGGTGACGTGCTCTTTCTTCTGCCGAGGGAGAGCCATCTCAGCAACGACATCGCGTCTCCTTTGACCCGGTGACTCACATCATCAGTTCTGATTCTGACTCAGGATCTGACGACGAGGACTCTTCAGATGGGCAGTGTTCGTGTCACCGATGCACTAGACTGGAGCTTGAGTAGTAATGCATGCATCTTTGCATATGTCGACTGTCGTACGAGCAGTCTAGCCATGATATTCCCCTACTAGCTTGCCATGTATGATGTTGGGTTATTTTGTATAATTATGTTGCTTTCTTTATTTGCCTTTTTCATGAATTTTCTTTTGGTGTCATATTACCGTATTTCTTCTTATGGATGTTGCTCATCAATTCGGTATTTGCTATGGGAACAAAAATTAGGATGAAGAAAGGAAGTAGCAGTCAAGGCGGCGATGGAAACCCCGTCCGTCGTTCCGCCAGGCAGGCAGGGAAACCGCCCGAAGACTTACCACCACCACCCCCTCAGGCACCAACCACAGATCAGATAATGAGAATGTTTGAGGAAAAGAGAAACCAAGGCCGCATGGAATTTCTCAAGAGTATGCAGACAATAGTAGGTCAGAACAATGGCAATGGGGTGCATTCCAAACTGTCTAACTTCCAGCGCACAGAACCACCCAGCTTTGGTCAGGCTATGGATCCTATTAAGGCTGATGACTGGTTAAGAACCATGGAAAAGAAATTGGACATCACTCATTGTGAAGAAGCGGATAAAGTCCCTTTTGCCACTCATTGTCTCGAAGGCCCGGCAGCCATATGGTGGGACAACACCAAGTTAATGTGGCCTACTGGAGAAGAGATTTCCTGGGAGAAATTCAAAGAGCTGTTCCGCAAGTATCATATTCCCACAGGTATCATGAAGGTAAAGCAGAGAGAACTCCTGGCCCTCACATAAGGAAACATGTCTCTGGGAGAATACCTAAACAAGTTCAACAACTTGGCCCGGTACTCTCCTCATGATGTGGCTACCGAAGAGAGGAAAATAGACCGGTTCCTCGGAGGACTTAATCACGCCCTCCGATGTCAGCTATGCATGTTGGATTTCCCCGATTTTCAGACCTTGGTGGATAAGGCCTTCATCGCCGAACGAGAACACAAGTCTGGAAATGATGATCGTAAGAGGAAGTTCGAACCCAAGAAGGACAACAAGGAGCCATATACACAACAACTGCGCAGTTGGCAGCCAGGGCCATCTGAAAACAAACCTGTGTGGAACAATGGTGGCAACAACAGCAAGCCAGGCAACCAGAGCAAGACCTTCGGCAAGCAGCCAGTCATAGAGGACTGCCACCACAACAACACCTGTTTCACTTGTGGCCAGAGTTGACACTACGCTAAGCAGTGTCCTACTAATAACGGAAAGCAGTCAGCTGATCACAAGCCACAAGTCAATCACCTTGGACGCCGCCCCAACCACAACTTCAGCCACAGATGCGTCCACCACATCTCTGCCCAAGAAGTCTGCGAAGCTCCAGACATTGTCCTTGGTATGTTTTATATCAACGACATACCTGCAATAATTTTATTTGATTCTGGGGCTTCCCACTTGTTTATTTCACGAAGTTTTGCCACCTTGCACAAATTTTCTCCTTCACTTTTGGACAAAATCATGGTGGTACAATCCCCTAGCTCTATACTCAGAACAAATATAATATACAAGGAATTGGAAATCTCAATCCATGGAGTCAAATTCCCAGCTACCCTTGTTGCCATTGAATCCCCAGGACTGGATATAATACTGGGAATGGACTAGTTGGCACCACACCAAGTGTGTATCAACTGCGCCACCAGAATGGTGACATTGGTGAACCCCGTCGGACAAACCGTCCAATTTCTGGCCAGCAGAATGATAACAAGAAAGGGCAAGGCATACCAGACCACTGTTATAGATATGAATCTGATTCCGGTAGTGGGTGAATTTCCGGATGTATTTCCTGAGGAATTACCAGGAATGCCGCCCGACCAAGAATTGGAGTTCTCCATTAAAGTAATTCCTGGTACAGCTCCAATATACAAGAAATATTATCGTATGCCAGGCCCGGAGCTGGCAGAGCTAAAGAAGCAGTCAGACGAGTTGCTACAGAAAGGATACATTCGTCCAAGCATTTCTCCATGGGGGTCACCAGTATTATTTGTCAAGAAGAAGGATGGAAGTCTACGAATGTGTGTAGACTATCGCTAGCTTAACGAGGTCACTATCAAGAACAAGTACCCGCTCCCTCGAATTGATGACTTATTCGACCAATTGAATGGAGCATGGGTATTCTCTAAGATCGACCTCAGAACGGGATATCATCAACTGAAAATACGAAAGGAGGATATCCCCAAGACAGCGTTCACCACTCGATATGGGTTATATGAATTTACAGTTATGGCGTTTGGATTGACCAACACTCCATCCTACTTCATGAGCATGATGAAGAAAGTTTTCATGGACTTTCTGGACAAGTTTGTAGTGGTGTTCATTGACGACATCCTGATATACTCTAAGGATGAAGAAGAGCATAAGCAACATCTCAGAGCTGTTTTGGAAAGATTGAGAACCCATCGCTTATATGCCAAGTTTAGTAAGTGCGAATTTTGGCTAAAAGAGGTGGGATTCCTTGGACATAATCGGTCAGAGAAAGGAATAGCTGTTGATCCCAGTAAGGTTACTGCGGTCTTGAATTGGAAGACACCAACCACGGTGACCGAAGTCCGTAGTTTCCTGGGCCTAGCAGGCTACTACCGTCGCTTCATTGAAGGGTTTTCTAAGATAGCCAAGCCACTGACAGAATTGTTGAAAAAGAACCAAAGGTTTATCTGGACAGGCGAGTGCGATAGCAGTTTCCAGGAGTTAAAGATGAGGCTAACCACAACCCATGTCTTAGTCCTCCCAGACATTCACAAGAGTTTCGACATATACTACGATGCATCCAGGCGTGGAATCGGATGCGTGCTGATGCAAGAGGGGAAGGTTGTAGCTTATGCATCATGACAGCTATGACCTCATGAAGAGAACTACCCCACACATGACTTGGAACTAGCTGCTGTGCTTCATGCCCTGAAGATTTGGAGGCATTATCTTATTGGACAATGATGTGAAATATACACAGACCATAAGAGTCTCAAGTATATTTTCACTCAACCCGACCTGAACCTCAGGCAGCGAAGATGGCTTGAGCTAGTCAAGGACTATGATGTTGGGATAAACTATCATCCAGGAAAAGCAAATGTGGTCGCTGATGCCCTGAGTAGGAAACAAGCTGCTGTGAATGCACTAGCCGAGGGTATGCATCCGAGCTTACAAGAAGAGTTTGTCAAGCTCAATATGGTGCTATGCGGCCCAATGACCCCAAACACATTGGAAATTACTCCAACCCTCATGGAGGAGATCAGGGAAGCACAGAGGTCAGATGAAGAAATTCGGGAGATTAAGGAATCAATTCAGCAAGGGAAGGCCAAGTCCTTCCATGAAGATGAACAGGGTACTGTGTGGTTCGAGAAACGAATTTTTGTGTCGAATCAGAACAACTTGAGGCAACAAATACTCTAGGAAGCACATGAGTCCGCATATTCGATCCACCCGGGAGGTACCAAGATGTATCAGGACTTAAGAGAAACTTTTTGGTGGTCTGGAATGCGGAAAGATATAGCATACTATGTCGCCTACTGTGACATTTGCAACAAGGTCAAGGCAGAGCATCAGAAACCCGCTGGGCTACTGCAACCTTTACCAGTGCCCCAGTGGAAGTGGGATGACGTATGTATGGATTTTATTGTGGGACTACCCAAGTCCACAAGAGGCAATGATGCTATTTGGGTCATTGTAGACATACTCACGAAGGTGGCTCACTTTATCCCAGTAAAGACCACTTTCAACGCAAATCAGCTGGCGCAACTCTACATGTCCCGGATAGTCAGTCTGCATGGAGTACCCAAGTCTATCACTTCAGATAGGGGTTCTCTATTTACCTCAGCATTCTGGCTATGGCTACATCAAGCTCTGGGAACCATGCTGATACACAGCACAGCATACCATCCGCAGACGGATGGACAGACCGAGTGAGTAAACCAAATATTAGAGGACATGCTTCGGTCATGTGCTCTCTCCCATGGGCCCAAATGGGAGGATAGTCTGCCATACGCTGAATTCTCTTACAACAACAACTATCAGGCAAGTCTCAAGATGTCGCCTTTTGAGGCATTGTACGGACGGAGTGCCGCACACCGTTGAACTGGTCCCAGACAGGAGATAGTCGCCTCTTTGGTACGGACTTGATGCTCTAGGTTGAAAGGCAAGTCAAGGATATTCAAGAGCGTCTGCGAGCAGCCAAGTCCCGACAGAAGAGCTATTATGACCCAAAACACCGGGAAGTAACTTTCGAGCCTGGAGACTATGCTTACTTGCGAGTAACCCCTATGAAGGGAGTGAAGAGGTTTGGCACCCGGGGAAAGTTGGACCCAAGATACATCGGTCCCTTTCCAGTGATTGCTAGGAAGGGCAAAGTTGCATATTAGTTGGAATTGCCACCCGCATTGTCAGACGTTCATGATGTCTTTCACATCTCACAGTTAAGGAAATGCATTGTACCCCTAGCCAAGCAAGCGGACATGAGTGAATTAGAATTGGCTAAGGATTTGACTTATGAGGAAAAACCTATCAGGATCTTGGATGAGATGGAAAGAACCACGAGGAGTAAGGTGATAAGATTTTACAAGGTGCTGTGGGAGCACCACACTGAGGAAGACGCCACTTGGGAAACAGAAGATTTTCTGAGATCCGCATATCCATATTTGTTCCCTGAGGAACCGAATCTCGAGGACGAGATTCATCCTAAGGGGGGTAGGTTTGTGACACCCTGATTTTGGCAACTTTTTCTTTTAATTTTTTTTTTGGTTTTATTTGAAATTTGAATGATTTTTTAACCTTTTCATTTGGTCTTGGAAACTTTTGAATCTTTTCCAAGTAATCCAAAACCTCTTCACCTTGCCAAAACCCTGCCAAGTACCTCAAGGAACCAAATCCTAATTTAAATCTTTTCTTATAATCATTTTCTTTATTTGGAAATCTAGGTCATCACTATGGGTTGTGAAGCAACCTATAGTTTGGTTGGCCAGAAAACTCTCAAATAATTACCTAAAATACCTTGGACTATATCTTGCCCCAGTATCCAAAAATATTATATGGCCTAGTTCAAATATTGTGCAAAATAATTCAGTTTTGTTCCTGGACAGTCTGAACCTTTGTGAAGAAAGTACCTGCTAGGTTTGTCCAAATGCTCTGAAATTTTTGTGGCATGAGGACAACTACAAATGACTTCCCACCACCAAGTTTCAGCCTCAAGAGATCATCCAAGTGAGCAGTACCTCAACATTCACATTCTGGACCAGATTTGCAGGTTACACATGAACCACCCTCAAATCTCAACCAAACCTACTCAAACTTGGCCAGTTTGGAGTCCTTCCAACGAGGATCACTCTGGACAATCTCTTTGGCTCCATCCCTAGCTCTCCACCTCTCCAGATCCCTCTCTAGTTCACTGTCAGGAACTGTTGTTGAGGCTGCCCTTCATCTCAGACCCAACCAAGCCAAAATATGGGTGCAGGTGAAGTGAGTGATCGAGGGTCGACGTGCCAGACAAGGTTTTCCAGGCTTGCGTGGCCTCATGGTGGCAAACACCGTGGTGAGCATGGTGATGGCATGCTTGTCGCCACGCTCTGTGCTGCGCCGGGCTCGGGACTCGTCAGAGCGAGACACCTGTGCCGCAGCAGCTTGTCCAAGCATGCCGACATCGTTCCCGTGCGACACCTAGCCCCTCCAGATCCTTCGCCCTCGTCGAAGAAGCCCTCGGCGGCCGCCACGACCGCGAGCACTGTGTCGCCCGTGCGGCCACAGTGGCGGCGCTGCTCGTCTTCTTCTCCCCAAGCTATCCCCTCACGCATTTAATGCCTCTGCTCGCTCCCGTCGCTTCGCCCCGCACCACGACGGCCTGCTCACCGTCCTTGCGCCAGTGGCGTAGCCACGTCGCCGCCGATCCAGAGAGATCGCCGAGCGCCTCCTCCCGGCTATAGATAGCCCCGCTCGGCCTTACTAAGCTCCTCACCCCTCCCTCCATCCTCCATTGCCTCCCCAAGCAAGAGCCAAGGCCGAGAGGCCCTCTGGCCTCGAGCTTCGCTGGAGTTCCTCCGCCGCCCGCGCCCTATTGACAGCCGTCACCACTCCTCCTCCGCTTTGCCTGAGACCACCGTAGCACTCAGCAAGTTCCACTGGTACTCCTCGACCTCCTGCCCGAGCGAATAGTCGCCGGAATCGCCACCTCCGTCGACCACCGTAGCGCTCGTCCGCCGGAGAAGAAGGGCGCTGCGCCATCCGTCCATCTCCAGGGGAGCTACAGGTACAGGGAGGATCGTCTTTGAGTGCCCGATCGATCTCCGTCAACCCCCAGCTCCGCCACCGTCCCTATCGCCGGTGAGCGTCGCCGGAGCCACGCCTCCCTCTGTTCTCTCCCTCCTCCCTCTGTTTTAAACCAAGTGGGCCCCACCTGTCAACGGCCCAGCAGTAGCGCGCGCGAAGGAGTAAGTGAGGGCACCTTTGGCCTTTACGCATTCGACGTGGCCCATTCTAGGTTTTTCTATTTTTCTGAATTTTGTTATTTAAACAGAGTTGACCAGCCACTTTGACCACTAATAACTTTTTATTAAAAGGTCCAATTAACCTGATTCTTTTTGCATTGTGTTCATATTCAACTTCTTTATTTTCTGACCAAGTTTGGTATTTTTCCAATACTCACAGAATTGTTGGTGAATAAAAAGGCTTTATGTGACATTTTCCTTTGCCATTTTAAAATATTTTCAGAAGGAGATTCTTGTGGATTTGAAGACCAGGAGTTTCTGAACAACCCAACTGATCAAGGCAAGCTAGGACATCCATATTATGAAGCATTTCATAGCATTGCATAATTCATATTCATTTCCCGCATTTTATTAACATAGATAATTCAAGTAAAGTATTTAAATGCCTATTGTTGAAAACTTAAATTGATATGATGAATGACCCTGATTGCTAACAGAAACTTAGTTGGTTGATCAAGAGTCACCTATCTGGGCTTACCCGTGCAGCCACATTTGCCGGTATGGGACGGCCTTGACTTGGTCTGGCTCCGTGTTCTTTCACCAGTACCTCCAGATAGGGAGGGTTATGCGTGCGTGCTGCCCTGATCAGGTAGACGGCGATAACCCTGTGAGCCCAGTTGAGTTTTGTGCCGGCGTCCCTGTTTGGGATAGTTTAGTTAGGCCATGACGGTGGCAGGTGTCACGAGGTGACACGGGGCCACCCAGGGCTTGACTCCGGGGAGGATGATTGCCGGTGGTACGATGGAAGAGTCACGGGTCAGGCGGGTTTTGTTGGAGCAACGCTGGTCCACCCAAATGGGATCACGAGGTCAGGTGCTCCATGGTGTGGGTAAAGTGCGCAATCTCTGCAGAGTGTAAAATCTATTCGAATAGCTGCGTCCACGGTATTGGACAGCCCGTCCAGACCTCTCTAGGTGATCAACCGTAATAACCATAGTAATGATGGAAGAACTTGTCTCAAGAGCGGAAGTACTCGTGGCATCGAGTATTCCAAGGGTTGTGAGACCACCCGGATATGAGTAAGTTAATAACAGTAAGTGAATCAGTTAAGAGCTAACAAGTTGATTACCATGCTATTATTTGCTGCATACTTGGTTGTCATGTGCTTGCAAGTACATTCAAAGTACTCACCTGGCGTATCATGCCAGATGTAGGAGAAGACTGAGACGGAGGTCTCGAAGGTCCATGTTGTGATGCCTAGGATGTGTCCTCAGCAGTGTCCCTATGGATGGAGTTACTATCATGTTCCGCTACGCAATAGTCTTTCACTGTAGTATTCCGCAGTAATACCGAGGCCCTGACATTTTAAATAAATAATGTAGATATTGTCCTAGCACTAGGTGTGGTTTTGGCCTCGACGATCATGTAATATATAAGCTTGTAGTCGACTATTATCAATAAAAGTTCAGCTATGTTATGTTCCAAGTTGTTGTGTGTTTCCAGAAGACTTGATCTCTGGGTTGGAAACACTAGTAAACCGGTTCTCTGAGCCGGGGTGGCACATAAAGCTCCCCCTAGATGTGATATCCCCCCTATGAGGGATGAACTAACCTTGGGTTTTGTCGATGATGACTTCATGTTGGTGTTGAAGATGTGGATGCTTAATGTCGATGTAGATCATTTGGAGCAATCCTTTGGAGTGAGTTGCACTTTCAATACCTACATGGGTTAGTCCCACAAGGAACATGCAAGAATATCCATATACATAGAGTGAAGTTCACACATATGATGATGTCCATGAAAGCATTAGGTTACCTTGTCCCTTGTCTTACCAACAAGAGGGTTTGTGACTCCTTGAACTAGTGCAAGATGTGGAAGTTGTTTGCACTTGTTCTTGCCAAAATGAATATGAGTGAAGTATGTTGGCGGAGTCACCCTCAAGAACTCTCTAGTTCTTCTTCTTCGGGATCCACATCATCTTGATGGGAATCCTTGGAGTTCTAGTCGTACTTGATGAAGTAGAACTTAATGTAGTCTTGGGAACCCACTTGACCAAGGCCTTAGGAACTTCTTCAAATGCATCAATCTCCTCTTGAAGCTTGTTCTTGCCATTTAGCTTGTGGTCTTGTGGTGGAAGATCTTCTTGAGCTTGTGTTCGCTCGAAGGAAGTGGGGTCATACTTCTCTTGTTGAGGAACAAACTTCATCTTGGGGTATTGATCTTCTTCCCACTCAACTCCATTGGCATTGAACTTGCGTTCAAAACCAACACCTTGATTCTTCTGGTGCCTTCCTTGCTTGCGTACAATTTCCTCAAATTGCTTACTTCAGGCAAGGCTCTTGTAAACACCTTTCTCTATAATTCCCTTCAATAAGCTATTTTCTTGCTCAAGTGTAACTTGGCTAAGAGAATCATTAGTGGAATCAAGAGAACTACTAGAAGCAACAATATTGGATTTAACATGATTATTGTTACTACTAGACAAAGAATCTTTCTTACTCTTGTTGCTAAATTTTACTTGAGGCATGTAAGTAGACAAGAGTAAATGCTTGGCAATGTAAGAAGAACTTTTCTTACGAAGATCATCATTGATTGCTTTTAAGAACTCATGCTCTTGCTCTAGATTGAGCTTTTCAAAGCGTAGCTTCTCATGAGTCTTTAAAAGCTCTCGATGATCTTCTAAGGTAGTTTCATGAGCTAACTTAAGAGTGTTTAGTTCTTTAGTTAGATGCTCAATCTCCTTCTTAACATTGTCATTCATTTCATATTGATTAGCATGATTAAGAGCAATTTCATCATAGTTTTCATCACTAGAATTGTCAACAAGTAAATCATCATCACCTAGCAAGTCCTCCTCATCACTATTGAAATCGACATACTCGGGGTGTGATACCTTGGGGCCTTTAGCCATGAAGCATCTTCCAATCCCTTCATTTGGTGAATCAAATATGTTGTAGGAGTTGGATGACACAAGTGCAAGACCCCGGCAACACCTTCATCTTGAGTATGTTCAGAGTTGGAGTGATAACTTCTCTCGGGGTAGTTGTCGGAGTCGGAACCGGATACCCATTCACCAACATGAGCTTGATGTATTCGTCTTGTGTAGCTCTTTGATGACTTGTCCTTCCTTTCTGAATCCTTGCTTTTGCAAGAGGGTCTTCGTTCATAACGATCATCTCTACTCCTTGTCTCTCTCGGAGGTGATTCTTCTCTTTTGCTTCTCCTTTTAGGTGAGTCTTCTCTTCTCTTGTAGGGAGCCGTACATTCACTAGAGTAATGTCCGGGTCTTCCACAATTGTAGCAATTGCGATCATGACTAGAAGATCTTTTGTCATTGTAGGACCTTGACTTGTGACTTCTTTCTTTGCTTCTACTCTTATAGAACTTGTTGAAGTTCTTCACCATTAGGCTCAATTCTTCATTGAAGACTTGTTTCTCACTTGATGATGTAGGAGCATCACATGAAGCTTTGTAAGCACCACTAGACTTGTTGTGAAGCTCTTCTTTATCCTTGAGTGACATCTCATGAGCAACAATTCTACCAATGACTTCTGTTGGCTTGAGATCTTTGTAATTGGGCATCATTTGGATCAATGTGCACACGGTATCATACTTTCCATCCAAGGCTCTTAGGATCTTCTTGATGATGAATTTGTCGGTCATCTCTTCACTTCCTAAGCCGGCAATCTCATTAGTGATGAGGGCAAGCCTAGAGTACATTTCAGCGACACCTTTGCCATCCTTCATTTTGAACTTGTCAAGTTGACTTTGAAGCACATCCAATTTGGATTCCTTGACGGACTTGGTACCTTCGTGCATATCAATCAAAGTATCCCTAATTTCCTTTGCATTCTCAAGGCGGCTGATTGTGTTGAATTCTTCGGGGCACAATCCGTTGAAGAGGATATCGCAAGCTTGAGCATTGTATTGCAACATCTTCAATTCTTCCGCGGTTGCTTCACGATTCGGTTCTCTTCTATCAAAGAATTCACCTTGCAAGCCAATACACACAATAGCCCATACGAAGGGGTTATGTCCAAGAATATGCATTTTCATCTTATGCTTCCAACTAGCAAAATTAGTACCATCAAAGTAAGGACCTCTATGGTGGTAATTTCCCTCGCTAGACGCCATACTCTCCTAGGTTCTGAAACCAAGGCTATGATCACCAAAGCTATGGAAATCAAGGCAAATGGAGACTAAAGCTCTGATACCACTTGTAGGATCGAAAGTAGGTCTAGAGGGGGGGTGATTAGACTACTTGACCAAATAAAAATCTAGCCTTTTCCCAATTTTAAGTCTTGGCAGATTTTAACAACTTAGCACAAGTCAAGCAATCAACGTACACATGCAATTCTAAGAGTATAGCAGCGGAATGTAAATCATTGCATATGAAGGTAAAGGGAGGGGTTTGGAGAGGCAAACACAATGTAGACACGGAGATTTTTGGTGTTGTCGGGGTACGACACCTATGGGATCCCAAGGGACCCCTTTATGGTTCGGCAGGGAGAGAGGTATGCACAAAGAGCATAACCAACGATTGGCGCGGGGCGATTTGACCCAGGTTCGGGCTGCTAATCAGCATAAAACCCTACTCCTACCTTGTTTTATTATGAGTGTTCTTGAGCCCAGGCTCCAGGAGCGCTTGCAATGAACAGTACGTTCAAAGAGCAGCTACGCATGCAGAACGGGCCAAAAGATCCTCCTTTCTGTAGCAGTTGCATTGGGCCTCCTTTTATACGCTCAAAGGGGTCACCACAGTGGCAAAATGTACATACATTGAGGTGTAAAGTAGCTACAGGGTTATCATACCTTACCACTGACAGATTAGGACGAA
This sequence comes from Thinopyrum elongatum, assembly GCA_011799875.1. Lineage (NCBI taxonomy): Eukaryota > Viridiplantae > Streptophyta > Magnoliopsida > Poales > Poaceae > Thinopyrum > Thinopyrum elongatum. Next base: position 264,711,987 of record CM022301.1, read on the forward strand.
CGCATTTAATGCATTGTGAGGTGTCCGTTTAGGTGTCCTTACTTTCTTGGGGATGGAAAAAGGGGCCATCCCATCAGCACCGCTTAAGCTCTCCTCCACTGGCGCGTCGCCATGCATCCAGAGAAGGATCCAGAGTGTCAGGCTCATTGTTGTGCCGAAGTAGTGGCACAGTGATAGAATCTTGCCGGGGTGCAAATCTTGCCGAGCCCAAATCTTGCCGGGCCCAAATCTTGCCGGGTTTCGTGAGCCACCCCGGCAAGATCTTGCCGGGGGCCTGGTCTTCGGTCTGCAGATCTTATTAACTCCTGATCCTTTGATTCTCGGTCTAAGTGTCCCCTTGGCAATCTTGCACTAATCTCCAATTACTCCCCCGGCAAGCCTTGCCGCGGGCTTGGCTACGACTGCTCGTGCACAAGTATGGGGTACTAAAGTCCCAATACTTAGTACACCGACAGGAGCCCCCGGGCCTAGGCCATACACGAATGCGAGGCGTTGTTGGGCTAGGCCCAAATAGTGCACGGGCACACGTGGCAGGGGATTAACTGCTTGTGATGATTTCGCTTACTGCAGCCCCCCCACTACGTGCATTGAATGCGCGACATGGGGCGCGTGCGCTGAACGGCCGCAGCCGCAGCGCGCTTGTAGAGGCGTATTCACGTTGGGCAGTAAAAGAGGCGGCCTCGCTCCTTCCCCATAAAAAGGAAACTGTAGAGGCGCTGCCTATTTACCCCCTCTTTCTTCTTCTTCTCAATCTGAAATCCGCCATTGCCTTCCTTCTCTCGAGCTCAGAGCAAAGCTTTCCCTTATCCGCTCGTCGCCTCCACACCCGCTCCATCCCTGGCTTCCGCCCCTGCAGTCGCCATGCCGCCCAAGACCAGCAAAGGTAAGGGCAAGGAGACGAAAGCCGATGTCCCGGAGACCGAGCTGGTGAAGATGCGGAAGAAGTACATCGTCTTCGCCCCGTCGCTTGATGCGAAAGCTCTGAAAAGCCGGTACCGGTGTATGTGGGCGAGGGAGACGCAAGCTCACGCCGCCACTCGCGTGATTCTAGGTTCTTGTTCCAAAAGCGGATCAGACAGATATCCCTTCTTCGTTGCTTATTTCTATTGCGGACTCTGTCCTCCTTTCTCCGATTTCTTCAATGACATTATGTACACATACGGCTTCCATCTTCTTGATTTCACGCCAAATGCTGTACTGTGTATGTCCATCTTCGCTCACCTTTGTGAAAATTTTGCCGGAGTGGTTCCCAATACTGCCCTCTTCCGCCATTACTTTATTCCCCGTATCCAAAAAGGGGAGGCCCTCTCTGGTTCTATCGCCTGGATTCCAAGGGCTTGGAACAAGGAAATATACCCAGAAGGGGTTTATCACGAGAAGTGGGATGAATGGCGGTCTGAGTGGTGCTGGATCAAGGAAGCAGATCCCCATCCGTTCTGTTCGCCTCGACGGCAGAAGGCGGTCCGCGGCAGTGACTGGAGCGATTTCGCTGCTGAAGACGAAAAGCTCACGATTGCCACCACCAGGATCCTTCGCCTGAAAGCCGACGGGCTCACAATGGAGATGGTCGGCTTCGATTTCCTCTGCCGCCGCATCGCCCCCTTGCAGAATAAAGGAAGATCAGCTTGGGAATACTGGAACGCAGTAGACATCATGAGACTGCGCCCCGGATTGAACAACAATTTGACTGCTATGCAGCTTGGCGCTCTCTGTCAAAGGCTATTCTAGCGCGACAACATGCATCGGTTGCCTGCAAGAATTGTCCCTCTGCGCAACAACTCTGCCATGGGGTCGATTATCGCCACCATGCCACTATTCAACGCCCACGGTCTTGATGCGACTCGGGTCGAGCCATCCGAGGAAGAGGCACAAAAGTTCTTTGATAACTTGATGGAGAGAGCCGTCCGGGAAGAAGCAGACCTCATCCGAGCCACCACCGACGAAAAAGTGGCATACATCACCACTAGGGCGGAGGAGGCGAATCTTGTCGCGGAGGCTGGTAGTGTCGGCTTCACAGAATGGGAAACTAGTGACGCAGAGGTAGTGGTGGAAGAAAATCCTGCCGAGGAGGACAAGGCTGTCGGGGAACAGAGTAGCACAGCCGCTGAGAGCTCGTCCGACGAAGACGCGGCTGAAGAAGAACCGCAAGAAGAGCTCCCAGCCCCGAAGAAGACAAAGCGTGTTCTTCGAAAGGCTGCATCTGGCATCCCGGCAAGCCAACCTTCTTCAAGCAACGAGGCTCCCGGCAAGAAGGCGGCCGGCAAGACTGCGCCGCGGCAAGGAGTTCGACAGCAACCTGCGCGGCGCGCGAGACCCGCACTAGCGGCAACTGCTGAGGCGGCAGGGGCGTCTCGCACTACCGCACCGGAGGCTGAGGTGGCGGAATCACGCCAACCCCCTGCGCCTGCTACAGCCAAGTGACCCAGGACCCCTCCTCCGCCTCCCCACACAGACACTGCAACGGAGGTCGATTTCGACATCTCCGGCTTCAGTCCGGAGCGAGAAGAGGAAGAGTAAGTATCCTGTCACAGCCTTTATCTTCCAAATTCTGGATCAATCTTATTGACTTGCTTGTTTTGTCTCTGCAGTGATGCAGAAACCTTGGCGGAAAGGATGGCGAAGAGGGCAAAGACTTCCACAGGCGACGAGCCCCCGGCAGGCTTCACAAGCGCGCTGGAAACTATTACCATCAGCCCGGAGCTTAGCCCTCAACGCAGCCCCCAGCACAGCCCCCAGCGCGAGTTCATTACTCTTTTTCCGTTGGCGAATGCTGAGGTTTCTATCCTTGCCGCTGATATCTTTGGGCTTGCAGGAGAAGGACGACAACAAGGGGAGTTATTGGGAGATACCCCCGTCGTGCCACCTCCGTCAACCACGCCGCCCACAAGCGCATCCCCGGCAAGAGATCACACCGACGAGCTTATCTTGGTTGAGGAGGAGCCGACAACCATGGGTATTGGCATCCTACCCCCAGCAACCGAGGTTGCCGGGAGGGGCGAGGCCACCTCTCAACAACTCGATGCAGGTAACCAATTGCCTCAGAGCACTTGCTATTCTTTCCTTTATCTCTCTTTCTTTTGTCTTCTTGAACTTCAATCTTGATCTCATTCTGTTTCTCTCCTTTGTCCTTTAGAATTCCCTGTGATGGAACACATGGACATCAACGCTGTCATCAAGGAGACCGCCAGGGATGTTGCCGCCGAAGCCGACAAAATCGCTGCCAGCGAGGCCACCATGGATGCCACCATCGAGGCCGGCGGTGCCTTTGCCGATGAGGCCGCCAAGACTGCACAGGAGGAATCCGCCAAGGAATCTGCTGAAGAGGACGGCAAGGAGCCTGGTGACCGTACTGATGGCATTCCTGCCGCAGGAGCGCCAGGCGCTACGCCGGCCACGAAGCCCCCAGCTACTGGTGAGGCAGTTGCTGAGGATCAACTGTCAACATCCGAAGTCCCCTCATCAAGCAAATATCTCAAAGTTGGCGAGAACCTATTTGTCAACTTGCCGGGGACGGCAAGCATTGGGGCACCGACCGAAGGGGAAACTTTTGATGAAGAAATCCTCAATGCTGCTGGGCTCGAGATCGTCAATGAACCAAGTGTCAGCAGCAGCAAATCTGAGGAAGATCAACTCCTTCAGGCCATGGGCGATAACTTCCGCAAGCTCCAAGCACTCCACCGTGCCAAAAAAGAGAAGATAGATTCCAGAGCTGCAGTTGTTGAAGCGGCTGAAACAGATTTCCAAAAGCGCGTTGAGCAAACGCAAATCTGGTACGCCAAGGCCTATCAAGAGCTGACTGCCAATCGGGAACAAGTGAGCCAAAGCTGGACGGAGCTCCTCTTAAAGCAATCTGACATGGAGAAGGCTCAAGAGGAAGCTACGCAAAGAATTGCTGCTGAAGATGCCCTCCTGACGGAGCATCGCATTGCGCGTGATGCTCATGAGGAAGACCTTGCTGCACGTGCGTAGGCACTCGCCGCCAAGCTTCGCAGCAAAGATGAAGAAATCAAGAAGCTTGTTGCGTGGCGGACCCAGGAGCTGGAGCAGAAGCACAAGGAGGCGCTCGAAGCTCTAACTGTAGATCACACCGGCAAGCTCAAGGAGGCCGTCGATGCTGCCGAGGCTGCAGAGGCCGCCAAGAATGAGCTGAGCGACAGAGTGAAGAAACTGGAAGTGGATCTTGAAGAACACGGCAAGGAGCTCTCGACGCTCAAAGGTGACAGGGAAAAAACCCTCCACACCCTGGCGGAGATGCAAGTTGCCATGTCCGACAAGACCAAGCAGCTCTCTTCAGCTAATGATGCTATTGCCGATCTGAGGCTGAAATTGACCACGCTGGAGAAGTCACTTGAGGACAGCAGGGCCCGCGAGAAGGCCCTGAGCAAGGATTTCCAAGACGAGAAGAACCTGCTCAAGAGCGCCGCCGCCGCCCAAGTTGATTACGAAAAGAGGGTGGAAATCTGGACTGAACGCCTCGTCGATGCTGCGGAGAAGCTCACGGCACAACTGTCAACCATGGGCCTGTCAAACTTCAAGTATTCCTCTCAAGAAAGAATATCTTCGAGCGCCAGGTTGACCATGTTCTTCGAAAGCATCATTGATGCTCTGAAGCTGCTTCAGTCTAACCGGGCGACCCAACTGGCCAATGAATCCCGCCAGCTTTGCCGGGTCGTCCTCTGCAAGGTACTCATCAAGGTGGTGCATAATAATTCTGGTATCGACCTCACCAACGTGCTCGGCCACCTGCCAAAGGACGCAAATCTCAAGGCACTTGAGGAGCTTGTCGCGCCTATCCTTGAGAAGGTGGATTCAATCAAAAGGGTCGAAGGCCAGCGTAGAGATTAGCTGCTCCACCTCTTCTTGTCGTCGCCATTCCATGCCAAAGACAATTAAGTCTTAAGTTAGAACTGCGGCAACTTATTAATGCAATATAACTTGCTTATGTTTGGGTACATGCATGCTATTTCCCTTGTCTGATTCCTTTATGTATGGAGTTCACCCTACGCTTACTGAAAACTTGCCGGCGTGCAACCTGCCGCGAGCGCTGGGTGCGGGACTTTAGCAGCCTGTTGGAGGTGCAGCGGCCGGCAAGACTCCTTGGCGTTCTCATTGCAGCCACTTAAATTGTTGAGCGGGCTCGAAACAAAATAAGGGCGCAACCGATTATGACAAGGGTTCCTTCGCGTGCAGGTTTTCCATACAAAAGTCGAAATCATCTAAGGAAAATAACTTCGCAATAAAAGAGACTTGCTCTAAGTTTTAGAACTTAGCTTTCGGTCGCTGTTCTTCCTCTGGTAAGGTGACAATTCTGAACGTCGCCGACTAGCACTCATATCTTCCTTCCCCCTGGCAAATGTGCACGCGAGGAATCCTTCTGTCTTTTGAGAAAAAGAAAGAAGAGAAAATAAAGATATGGAAACTTGGCGGTTCGTTAGAACTTACCGGGAACAAGTGCCATACAACATCTTAGACAAACATGCATATATATATGAACATGGAAATCGATAAGGAAATGCACAACACTTAAACTTATTCATCTGGGCTCAGGGTCTGCGCCTGGCTTCGTACAAAGGATTACATGCCTTGCCGGCATGACTTGTACAAAAAGGTGGTTGCCGGGGGCCCCCGGCAACCGCGCCTTATCGGTAGAACTTGCGAAGATGTTCGATATTCCAGGAGTTGCTCACTGGAATGCCATCTTCGGTGTCCAGGCGGATGGCGCCGGGCCTAGTGACTCGTACTACCCGATAAGGGCCTTCCCACTTCGGCGTCAACTTGTTTGAATTCTTGGCGGACTGAATCCGTCGAAGAACAAGGTCGCCTTCCTCATGGCTTCGGGCATGAACTTTGCGGCTATGGTAGCGGCACAAAGCTTGCTGGTAGCGTGCAGCTCGCACAGCAGCCTGAAGACAGTTCTCCTCAAGGAGCACAGCGTCATCTTGCCATAGTTGCTCTTGCTCAAGCTCATCATAAGCGAGCACTCGAGGTGATCCGTATATGAGTTCCGTGGGGAGAACTGCTTCTGCTCCGTAGACCAGAGCGAAGGGTGTCTGGCCGGTGGCTCAATTTGCTGACGTTTTGATTGACCAAAGAACCGCCGGCAACTCATCAATCCAGCGTCTTCCGCACTTTCTCAGCCTGTCAAAGGTTCTGGTCCTGAGACCGCGCAGCACTTCAGCATTAGCCCTCTCTGCTTGGCCGTTGCTTCCCGGGTGAGCAACAGAGGCAAAACAAATTTTGCCGCCAAGGTCTTGGACGTACTGCATGAAGGTGCAACTTGTGAATTGCGTGCCATTGTCGGTGATGATCCTGTTGGGCACACCGAAATGGCAAACTATCCCTTTAAAGAACTTGACGGCTGATTGTGCTATCACCTTCCTCACTGCTTCCACCTCCGGCCACTTTGTGAACTTGTCGATCGCAACGTACAAGTACTCAAAGCCCCCTACCTGGCGCGCCAAAGATGTCGGGGTACGACACCTATGGGATCCCAAGGGACCCCTTTATGGTTCGGCAGGGAGAGAGGTATGCACAAAGAGCAGAACCAACGATCGACGCGGGGCGATTTTACCCAGGTTCGGGCCGCTAATCAGTGTAAAACCCTACACCTGCCTTGTTTTATTATGAGTGTTCTTGAGCCCAGGCTCCAGGAGCGCTTGCAATGAATAGTACGTTCAAAGAGCAGCTACGCATGCAGAACGGGCTAGAAGATCCTCCTTTCTGTAGCAGTTGCCTTGGGCCTCCTTTTATACGCTCAAAGGGGTCACCACAGTGGCAAAATGTACATACATTGAGGTGTAAAGTAGCTACAGGGTTATCATACCTAACCACTGACGGATTAGGATGAATGCATTTAATGCACTGTGAGGTGTCCGTTTAGGTGTCCTTACTTTCTTGGGGATGGAAAAAGGGGCCATCCCATCAGCACCGCTTAAGCTCTCCTCCACTGGCGCGTCGCCACACATCCAGAGAAGGATCCAGAGTGTCAGGCTCATTGCTGTGCCGAAGCGGTGGCACAGTGATAGAATCTTGCCGGGGTGCAAATCTTGCTGGGCCCAAATCTTGCGGGGCCCAAATCTTGCCGGGTTTCGTGAGCCACCCCGGCAAGATCTTGCCGGGGGCCTGGTCTTCGGTCTTTAGATCTTATTAACTCCTGATCCTTTGATTCTCGGTCTGAGTGTCCCCTTGACAATCTTGCACTAATCTCCAATTACTCCCTCGGCAAGCCTTGCCGCGGGCTTGGCTACGACTGCCCATGCACAAGTATGGGGTACTAAAGTCCCAATACGTAGTACACCTACAGGCGTGATTCCGATAGGTGGTGCTATCGTACGTCCACGTTGATGGAGACTTCAACCCATGAAGGGTAATGGTTGCGCGAGTCCACGGAGGGCTCCACCCATGAAAGGTCCATGAACAAGCAACCTTGTCTATCCCACCATGGCCATCACCCACGAAGGAATTGCCTCACTCGGGTAGATCTTCACGAAGTAGGCGATCTCCTTGCCCTTACAAACTCCTTGGTTCAACTCCACAATCTTGACGGAGGCTCCCAAGTGACACCTAACCAATCTAGGAGACACCACTCTCCAAAAGGTAATAAATGGTGTGTTGATGATGAACTCCTTGCTCTTGTGCTTCAAATGATAGTCTCCCCAACACTCAACTCTCTCTCACAGATTTGGCTATGGTGGAAAGATGATTTGAGTGGAAAGCAACTTGGGGAAGGCTAGAGATCAAGATTCTTGTGGTAGGAATGGAATGTCTTGATCTCAACACATGAGTAGGTGGTTCTCTCTCAGAAAATGAGTAGTGGAAGTGTAGGCACGTTCTGATGGCTCTCTCACTGATGGAGAGGAGGGTGGAGGGGTATATATAGCCTCCACACAAAATCTAACCGTTACACACAAATGAGCCAACTCGGTCAAACCGAATAGATAAACTCGGTGAGACCGATCAAATCAAAAATGTGAACGTTAGGCTTTTCGGTGGGACCGACATGATCAACTCGGTGGGACCGATGAGCTAGGGTTAGGGCAAAACTTGATCTTGGTTTAACCGATTACTTCAACTTGGTGACACCGATTTCAGTAATAAGCAAACAGAGAGTTGGTCAGGCAAACTCGGTGGGACCGATCGCTCCTTTCGGTGAGACCGAAACGTTACGAAAGGGAAACAGAGAGTTTGCATTGCGAACTCGGTGGGACCGATCGCTCATCTCGGTGAGACCGAAACGTTACGAAGGGAAACAGAGAGTTTGCAATCCTATCTCAGTGAGACCGAGATCCCTATCGGTTAGACTGAACTGATTAGGGTTTCTGGCTATGGCTATGTCAAGTGAACTCGGTGGCGCCAGATTGATCAAATCGGTGGGGCCGAGTTTGACTTTAGGTTTAGGACATATTTGGATATGAGAAGATGGTTGAGGGCTGTGGAGCATATCACTAAGAATTTTGAGCAAGTAGACCATTAAGCAACACCTCATCCCCTTTTAATAGTATTGGCTTTTCTTATGGACTCAATGTGATCTTGGATCACTAAAATAGAAATGTAGAGTCTTGAGCTTTTGCCAATATTGTCCTTAGCATTTTGAGGGGTCCACATCTCTAGTCCATGCCATGCCAATCATTGAACTATCTGAAATAATCAACTTGAAAAGTTATTAGTTCAATGAGCTATATGTTGTTATGAATTACCAAAACCACCCAGGGATTAGTTGCACTTTCAACCACCATCACCGGAGGACTGGTGAGATACCTCTTAAGGTCTTGGAAGGCCTCCTCGGCCTCCGGAGTCCATTCGAACGGGCCTTTCTTCTTCATCAGCTTGAAAAACAGGAGGGTGCGCTCGCCGAGCTTGGAGATGAAATGACCCAGCGAGGTCACGCAACCCGCGAGCTTCTGCATTTCTTTGAGGGTCTACGGCGGGCTCATCCTCTCTATCGCCTTGATCTTCTCTGGGTTAGCCTCTATCCCTCTGTGCGACACCAAGAAACCCAAGAACTTGCCAGACGGAACGCCGAACACACACTTCTCCGGGTTGAGGCGCAGGTTCACCGCACGTAAGTTGGAAAATGTTTCTTCCAGGTCTTCGATGAGGGTTTTTGCTTCCTGCGACTTGACCACTATGTCGTCGACGTATGCCTCAGCATTCCTCCCGAGCTGCTTGCCCAAGGCGATGTGCATCAATCGCTGGAAAGTCGCGCCGGCATTGCGCAAACTGAACGACATGCAGGTGTAATAGTACACCCCGCACGGGGATAGGAAGGCCGTCTTCTCGGCATCTTGCACCGCCATCTTGATCTGGTGGTAGCCCGAGAAGGCATCCAGAAAACACAGCAGGTCACACTCAGTGGTGGAGTCAACGATCTGGTCAATGCGCGGAAGAGGGAAAGGGTCTCGAGGGCAAGCTTTGTTGAGGCTCGTGATGTTGACACACATGCGCTCCTTTCCCCCTTTCTTGGGGACGATGACTGGGTTGGCCAGCCAATCCGGGTGCCGTACTTCCCGGATGATGCCGGCTTCTTGCAGCTTGCGGACCTCCTGGACAATGAACGATTGCTTCTCCGGGGCTTGCCGCCGCGCCTTTTGCTTCACTGGGCGCGCGCCAGGGCACACCATCAAGTGGTGCTCAATTACGTCCTGTGGGACGCCAACCAGGTCCATTGCCTCCCACGCAAACACATCCTTGTTTGCGCGGAGGAAACTGACCAGCGCTTCTTCCTGGTCCGGCGGGAGACCAGTACCTATGATGAAGGTGAGGCTTGAGTCCCCATCGTCGACCCGCACCTGCTTCGTCTCAGCCCGGTCCTGAGAGAATAAAGGCTTCTTCTTCGCGGGTGCAGCCTCCGGGACCTCCAGAGCGCTCTCCGCCTCCGGTCGTGCGGCCACCGCGGCCTTGAAAGCGAGCTTGAGGGCATGGAGGGCATCCTTGGTGTCTCCCACCATAGTAAGTGTTGGGAATGTAGCATGCAATTTCAAAAAAATTCTACGCTCACGCAAGATCTATCTAGGAGATGCATAGCAACGAGAGGGGGAGAGTGTGTCCACGTACCCTCGTAGACTGAAAGCGGAAGTATTAGCTTAACATGGTTGATGTAGTCGAACGTCTTCTCGATTCAACCGAACAAGCACCGAACGTACAGCACCTCCAAGTTCTGCACACGTTCAGCTCGATGACGTACCTCGAACTCTTGATCCAGCAAAGTGTCGAGGGAGAGTTTCGTCAGCACGACGGCGTGGTGATGGTGATGGTGAAGTGATCCGCGCAGGGCTTCGCCTAAGCACTACGACAATATGACCGAAGGAGTAAACGGTGGAGGGGGGCGCCGCACACGGCTAAGAACCATTGGTGTGTCCTTGGAGGCACCCCCCGCCCCCGTATATAAAGGAGGGAGAGAGGAGGAGGCCGGCCCTAGGGGCGCCCCAAGTGGGAGGAGTCCCACTTGGGCTCCTAGTAGGATTCGGCCCCCCCCTTTCCTTTTACCGGAGGGGGAAAGGGGGAAAGAGAGAGAGAGAGAGGGAGAAGGAAAGGGGGGCGCAGCCCCCTCTCCTAATCCTATTCGGCCTCCTTCCCTGTGGGGCGCGTGCCACCCCTTTGTGGGCTGGTGTGCCTCCCTCCTATGGCCCATATCTTCCCCCGGGGGGTTCCGGTAACCCCCCCCCCCCACACCCCCCGGTACTCCGATACGTACCCGATACATTACGAAACACTTCCGGTGTCCGAATACTATCGTCCAATATATCAATCTTTATCTCTCGACCATTTCGAGGGTCCTCATCATGTCCGTGATCTCATCCGGGACTCCGAACAATCTTCTGTCACCAAAACACATAACTCATAATACAAATCATCATCGAACGTTAAGCGTGCGGACCCTACGGGTTCGAGAACTATGTAGACATGACCGAGACACATCTCTGGTCAATAACCAACAGCGGAATTTGGATGCTCATATTGGTTCCTACATACTCTACGAAGATCTTTATCGGTCAAACCGCAATGACAACATACGTCATTCCCTTTGTCATCGGTATGCTACTTGCCTGAGATTCGATCGTCGATATCTCCATACCTAGTTCAATCTCGTTATAGGCAAGTCTCTTTACTCGTTCCGTAATGCATCATCTCGTAACTAATTCATTAGTCACATTTCTTGCAAGGCTTATCATGATGTGCATTACCGAGAGGGCCCAGAGATACCTCTCCGATACTCGGAGTGACAAATCCTAATCTCGATCTATGCCAACCCAATAAACACCTTCGGAGACACCTATAGAGCATCTTTATAATCACCCAGTTACGTTGTGACGTTTGATAGCACACCAGGTGTTCCTCCGGTATTCGGGAGTTGCACAATCTCATAGTCAAAGGAATATGTATAAGTCATGAAAAAAGCAATAGCAATAAAACTTAGCGATCATTATGCTAAGCTAACGGATGGGTCTTGTCCATCACATCATTCTCCTAATGATGTGATCCCGTTCATCAAATGACAACACCTGTCTATGGTTAGGAAACTTAACCATCTTTGATCAACGAGCTAGTCTAGTAGAGGCTTACTAGGGACTCGGTGTATTGTCTATGTATTCACACATGTATCAAGTTTCCGGTTAATACAATTCTAGCATGAATAATAAACATTTATCATGATATAAGGAAATATAAATAACAACTTTATTATTGCCTCTAGGGCATATTTCCTTCAGTCTCCCACTTGCACTAGAGTCAATAATCTAGTTCACATCGCCATGTGATTTAACACCAATAGTTCACATCTTTAGGTGATTAACACCCATAGTTCACATCGCCATGTGACCAACACCCAAAGGGTTTACTAGAGTCAATAATCTAGTTTACATCGCTATGTGATTAACACCCAAAGAGTACTAAGGTGTGATCATGTTTTGCTTGTGAGAGAAGTTTAGTCAACGGGTCTGCCACATTCAGATCCGTATGTATTTTGCAAATTTCTATGTCTACAATGCTCTGCATGGAGCTACTCTAGCTAATTGCTCCCATGTTCAATATGTATCTAGATTGAGACTTAGAGTCATCTAGATCAGTGTCAAAGCTTGCATCTACGTAACTCTTCATCACCTCCATAACCAAGAAACATTTCCTTAGTCCTCTAAGGATAATTTTGACCGCTGTCTAGTGATCTACTCCTGGATCACTATTGTACCCCCTTGAAAAACTCATGGCAAGGTACACAACAGGTTTGGTACACAGCATGGCATACTTTATAGAACCTATGGCTGAGCCATAGGGAATGACTTTCATTCTCTCTCTATCTTCTGCCGTGGTCATGCTTTGAGTCTTACTCAACTTTATACCTTAAATATAGGCAAGAACTCTTTCTTTGACTGATCCTTTTTGAACTCCTTCAAAACTTTGTCAAGGTATGTGCTTTGTGAAAGTCCTATTAAGCGTCTCGATCTATCCCTATAGATCTTGATGCTCAATACTTAAGCAGCTTCACCAATGTCTTTTTATTGAAAAATTCTTATTCAAGTATCCTTTTATGCTATCCAGAAATTCTATATCATTTCCAGTCAGCAATATGTCATCCACATATAATATCAGAAATGCTACAGAGCTCCCACTCACTTTCTTGTAAATACAGGCTTCACCATAAGTCTGTATAAAACCATATGCTTTGATCACCTTATCAAAGCGTATATTCCAACTCCGAGATGTTTGCACCAGTCCATAAATGGATCGCTGGAGTTTGCACACTTTGTCAGCACCTTTAGGATTGACAAAACCTTCTGGTTGCATCATATACAACTCTTCTTTAAGAAATCCATTAAGGAATGCAGTTTTGACATCCATTTGCCAGATTTCATAAAATGCGGCAATTGCTAACATGATTTGGACAGACTTAAGCATCGCTACGAGTGAGAAAATCTCATCGTAGTCAACACTTTGAACTTGTCAAAAACCTTTTGTGACAAGTCGAGCTTTGTAGATAGTAGCACTACCATCAGCGTCCGTCTTCCTCTTGAAAATCCATTTATTTTCTATGGCTTGCCGATCATCGGGCAAGTCAACCAAAGTCCACACTTTGTTCCCATACATGGATCCCATCTCAGATTTCATGGCCTCAAGCCATTTCGTGGAATCTGGGCTCATCATTGCTTCCTCATAGTTCGTAGGTTCGTCATGGTCTAGTAACATGACTTCCAGAACAGGATTACCGTACCACTCTGGTGCGGAACGTACTCTGGTTGACCTACGAGGTTCTGTAGAAACTTGATCTGAAGTTTCATGATCATCATCATTAGCTTCCTCACTAATTGGTGTAGGCATCACGGGAACAGATTTCTCTGATGAGCTACTTTCCAAATTGAGAGGAGGTACAATTACCTCATCAAGTTCTACTTTCCTCCCACTCACTTCTTTCGAGAGAAACTCCTTCTCTAGAAAGGATCCATTCTTAGCAACAAATATCTTGCCTTCGGATATGTGATAGAAGGTGTACCCAACAGTCTCTTTTAGGTATCCTATGAAGACGCACTTCTCCGATTTGGGTTCAAGCTTATCAGGCTGAAGCTTTTTCACATAAGCATCGCAACCCCAAACTTTAAGAAACGACAGCTTAGGTTTCTTGCCAAACCATAGTTCATACGGTGTCGTCTCAACGGATTTAGGCGGCGCCCTATTTAACGTTAATGTAGCTATCCCTAATGCATAACCCCAAAACGATAGTGGTAAATCGGTAAGAGACATCATAGATCGCACCATATCTAATAAAGTACGGTTACGACGTTCGGACACACCATTATGCTGTGGTGTTCCAGGTGGCGTGTGTTGTGAAACTATTTCACATTGTTTTAAATGAAGGCCAAACTCGTAACTCAAATATTCACCTCCGCGATCAGATCGTAGAAATTTTATTTTCTTGTTACGATGATTCTACACTTCACTCTGAAATTCTTTGAACTTTTCAAATGATTCAGACTTGTGTTTCATCAAGTAGATATACCCATATCTGCTCAAATCATCTGTGAAGGTCAGAAAATAACAATACCCGCCGCGTGCCTCAACACTCATCGGACCGCATACATCAGTATGTATTATTTCCAATAAGTCATTAGCTCGCTCCATTGTTCCGGAGAACGGAGTTTTAGTCATCTTGCCCATGAGGCATGGTTCGCAAGTATCAAATGATTCATAATCAAGTGATTCCAAAAGCCCATCTGCATGGAGTTTCTTCATGCGCTTTACACCAATATGACCTAAACGGCAGTGCCACAAATATGTTGCACTATCATTATCAACTTTGCATCTTTTGGCATCAATATTATGAATATGTGTATCACTACGATCGAGATTCAATAAACCATTTACATTGAGTGTATGACCATAGAAGGTTTTATTCATGTAAACAGAACAACAATTATTCTCTGACTTAAATGAACAACCGTATCGCAATAAACATGATCCAATCATATTCATGCTCAACGCAAACACCAAATAACATTTATTTATTTAGGTCCACACTAATCCCGAAGGTAGAGGTAGTGTGCGATGGTGATCTTATCAACCTTGGAATCACTTCCAACACACATCGTTACCTCGTCATTAACTAGTCTATGTTAATTTTGCAACTCCTGTTTCGAGTTACTAATGTCAGCAACTGAACCGGTATCAAATACCCAGGGGCTACTATGAACACAAGTAAAATACACATCAATAACATGTATATCAAATATACCTTTGTTCACTTTGCCATCCTTCTTATCCGCCAAGTATTTGGGGCACTTCCGCTTCCAGTGGCCATTTCCTTTGCAGTAGAAGCACTCAGTTTCAGGCTTAGGTCCAGCTTTGGGCTTCTTCACGGGAGTGACAACTTGCTTGCCATTCTTCTTGAAGTTCCCTTTCTTTCCCTTGCCCTTTTTCTTGAAACTAGTGGTCTTGTTAACCATCAACACTTGATGCTCTTTCTTGATTTCTACCTTCGCCGATTTTAGCATCGCGAAGAGCTTGAGAATCGTTTTCGTCATCCCTTGCATATTATAGTTCATCACGAAGTTCTAGTAGCTTAGTGATAGTGACTAGAGAATTTTATCAATCACTATCTTATCTGGAAGATTAACTCCCACTTGATTCAAGCGATTGTAGTACTCAAGACATTCTGAACACATGCTCACTTGCTGAGCTATTCTCCTCCATCTTGTAGGCAAAGTACTTGTCAGAGGTCTCATACGTCTCGACACGGGCATGAGTCCGAAATACCAATTTCAGCTGTTGGAACATCTCATATGCTCCGTGGCGTTCAAAACGTTTTTGAAGTCCCGGTTCTAAGCCGTAAAGCATGGTGCACTAAACTATCAAGTAGTCATCATATTGAGCTTTGCCAAACGTTCATAATGTCTGCATCTACTCCTGCAATAGGTCTGTCACATAGCGGTGCATCAAGGACATAATTCTTCTGTGCAGCAGTGAGGATAATCCTCAGATCACGGATCAAGTCCGCATCATTGCTACTATCATCTTTCAACTTAGTTTTCTCTAGAAACATATAAAAATAAAACAGGGGAGCTGTACACGAGCTATTGATCTATAACATAGATATGCAAATACTATCAGGACTAAGTTCATGATAAATTAAGTTCAATTAATCATATTACTTAAGAACGCCCACTTAGATAGACATCCCTCGAGTCATCTAAATGATCACGTGATCCATATCAACTAAACCATGTCCGATCATCACGTGAGATGGAGTAGTTTTCAATGGTGAACATCTCTATGTTGATCATATCTACTATATGATTCATGTTCGACCTTTCGGTCTCCAGTGTTCCGAGGCCATGTCTGTACATGCTAGGCTCGTCAAGTTTAACCCGAGTATTCCGCACGTGCAAAACTGTCTTGCACCCGTTGTATGTGAACGTAGAGCTTATCACACCCGATCATCACGTGGTGTCTCGGCACGACGAACTATCGCAATGGTGCATACTCAGGGAGAACACTTAAACCTTGAAATTTTAGTGAGGGATCATCTTACGATGCTACCGCCGTACTAAGCAAAATAAGATGCATAAAAGATAAACATCACATGCAATCAAAATATGTGACATGATATGGCCATCATCATCTTGTGCCTTTGATCTCCATCTCCAAAGCACCGTCATGATCTCCATCGTCACCGGCATTGTCGTCTCGCCAACTATTGCTTCTACAACTATCGCTAACGCATAGTGATAAAGTAAAGCAATTACATGGCGATTGCATTTCATACAATAAAGCGACAACCATAAGGCTCCTGCCAGTTGCCGATAACTTTTACAAAACATGATCATCTCATACAATAACGTATATCACATCATGTCATGACCATATCACATCACAACATGCCCTGCAAAAACAAGTTAGACGTCCTCTACTTTGTTGTTGCAAATTTTACGTGGCTGCTACGGGCTTCTAGTAAGAATCGTTCTTACCTACATATCAAAACCACAACGATGTTTCGTCAAGTTTGTTGTTTTAACCTTCAACAAGGACCGGCCGTAGTCAAATTTGATTCAACTGAAGTTGGAGAAACAGACACCCGCCAGCCACCTTTATGCAAAACAAGTTGCATGTCTGTCGGTGGAACCGGTCTCATGAACGTGGTAATGTAAGGTTGGTCCGGGCCGCTTCATCCAACAATACCGCTGAATCAAAATAAGACGTTGGAGGTAAGTAGTATGACTATCATCGCCCACAACTCTTTGTGTTCTACTCGTGCATATCATCTACGCATAGACCTGGCTCGGATGCCACTGTTAGGGAACGGAGCATGCAATTTCAAAAAAATTCCTATGCTCACGCAAGATCTATCTAGGAGATGCATAGCAATGAGAGGGGAGAGTGTGTCCATGTACCCTCGTAGACCGAAAGCGGAAGCGTTAGCTTAATGCGGTTGATGTAGTCGAACGTCTTCGCGATCCAACCGATCAAGCACCGAACGTACGGCACCTCTGAGTTCAGCACACGTTCAGCTCGATGACGTCCCTCAAACTCTTGATCCAGCAGAAGGTCGAGGGAGAGTTTCGTCAGCACGACGACGTGGTGACGGTGATGGTGATGTGATCCGCGCAGGGCTTCGCCTAAGCACTACGACAATATGACCGGAGGAGTAAACTGTGGAGGGGGGCACCGCACACGGCTAAGAGAATAACTGTTGTCTTTTGGGGTGCCCCCCTGCCCCCGTATATAAACGAGGAGAGGGAAGCGGGCCGGCCTAGGGCGCGCCCAAGTGGGGGGGAGTCCAACTAGGACTCCCAGTCCTAGTCGGCTCCCCTTCCTTTCCAACGGAGGCGGAAAGAGGGAAGTGGAGGTAGAGAGAGAGGGAGAAGGAAAGAGGGGCCGCGCCCCCTCCCCCTTGTCCAATTCGGACTCCACATGGGGGTAGGGGGCGCGCGCCACCTCCTGCGGCCTGCCCCCTCCTCTCCACTATGGCCTATGAGGCCCATTACTTCCCCGGGGGGTTCCGGTAACCCCTCGGTACTCCGAAAAATACCCGAACCACTCCGGAACCATTCCGGTGTCTGAATATAACCTTCCAATATATCAACATTTACCTCTTGACCATTTCGAGAGTCCTCGTCATGTCCGTGATCTCATCCGGGACTCCGAACAATCTTCGGTCACCAAAACACATAACTCATAATACAAATCGTCATCGAACGTTAAGCGTGCGGACCCTACGGGTTCGAGAACTATGTAGACATGACCGAGACACATCTCCGGTCAATAACCAACAGCGGAACCTAGATTCTCATATTGGTTCCTACATATTCTATGAAGATCTTTATCGGTCAAACCGCAATGACAACATACGTCATTCCCTTTGTCATCGGTATGTTACTTGCCCGAGATTTGATCGTCGGTATCTCCATACCTAGTTCAATCTCATTACAGGCAAGTCTTTACTCATTCCGTAATGCATCATCCCGTAACTAACTCATTAGTCACATTGCTTGCAAGGCTTATCATGATGTGCATTACCGAGAGGGCCCAGAGATACCTCTCCGATACTCGGAGTGACAAATCCTAATCTCGATCTATGCCAACCCAACAAACACCTTCGGAGACACCTATAGAGCATATTTATAATCACCCAGTTACGTTGTGACGTTTGATAGCACACAAGGTGTTCCTCCGGTATTCGCGAGTTGCATAATCTCATAGTCAAAGGAATATGTATAAGTCATGAAGAAAGCAATAGCAATAAAACTTAACGATTATTATGCTAAGCTAACGGATGGGTCTTGTCCATCACATCATTCTCCTAATGATGTGATCATATTCATCAAATGACAACACATGTCTATGGTTAGGAAACTTAACCATCTTTGTTCAACGAGCTAGTCTAGTAGAGGCTTACTAGGGACTCGGTGTATTGTCTATGTATTCACACATGTACCGCCTCTCCCTGGCATCTTGATGACGTTGTAGCCGGGGTGCATTACCACCATGAACTTGGTGAGGGCCGGGTACCCCAGGATGGCATTGTACGGGAGGCTGATTCGGGCGATGTCGAAGTCGATGAGCTCGGTGCGGTAGTTGCTGCGCGTGCCGAAGGTGACGGGGAGGCGAATCTGCCCCAGGGGGGCGACGGTGCCATCGAGCACCCCTAAAAAGGGCCTGGTGGGGAGGAGCTGATCGTACGGCACGTGTAGCAGGTCGAAGGCCTCCACGGAGAGGATGTTGAGGCCAGCGCCACCGTCGATGAGGGTTTCGGTGACTGCGACGCCGCCGATGGTGGGTGTGCACAACAAGGGAAGCGCGCCCACGCCGAGTGTAGTCCTGGGGTGATCCCTGGAGTCGAAGGTGATATCGGTCTCGGTCACCGCCTGGCCCAAGGAAGCCCCCAAGCGCGACGGGGCAGCCCCCATCTGCCGGAGGAACTATTTGATGTGGCGACTAGAGGCCGGCGCCTGTGACCCACCGAGGATAGCCGCAACGGCATGGCGCGCCGGCGCCGTGAAGTGCATGATGAACAGGTCACGCAGCTCCCCCCAGGAGGCCATCGAAGATTCTAGCAGGCCGAGCAGCCAGCCGCGTGGCGCGCCTGTGATGGCCACGGGGAGCCAATTCGCCATGACCTTGTCATCGCCGCCTGCTGCCCAAATGGCCTCTGCGTATACCCGGAGGAACTCCGTGGGGTCCGCCGTACCGTCGTACCATGGCGGCAACTTCGGCCTGAACTTCAATGGCCACTGCACTTGCCGCAAGGCGGGGGAGAAAGCTCGATGGCCCGCGATGCCCCCAAATGTGCCTGCCGGCCCGGCGGGTGGAGCGGCGCCTACCATGGAAGACGCGCGGCGTGGGCGGAGCGCGGTCGATGGAGAAGCGCCCCTACCTGGCATGCCAAATGTTGGATTCAGGGCTCCGCAGACCCAAAAGAGGTTCGAACTCTGGGGCGTGTGCAAAGGACTCCACCTATCCAATCAACCGAACGTGTTGCCCTATAGCCTATCTCAAAGAATAGGGAAGAAGAAGGACATGGCAGTTTACCCAGGTTTGGGCCACCTTGCGGTGTAATACCCTACTCCTACTTTGGGGTCGATTTGCCTCACGGGGGGCTGAGGATGAACTAGTACAGAGGATGAACAAGCTCGCGAGGCTTGCTCTGTTGATGATTGAGTGGTTCTGTGTTCGATCCCCTTCTCTATGGTGGTGGCTAACCTATTTATAGTGGCCTTGGTCCTCTTCCCCGAAAACGAAGGC
Organism: Thinopyrum elongatum; assembly: GCA_011799875.1. Taxonomy (NCBI): domain Eukaryota; kingdom Viridiplantae; phylum Streptophyta; class Magnoliopsida; order Poales; family Poaceae; genus Thinopyrum; species Thinopyrum elongatum. The sequence continues at coordinate 264,731,712 of CM022301.1, forward strand.
GGGAAGGCATTCCACAACGGCCGAATTTGAAGGGGGACAAGTAGTACATCTTATCCTGACGAAAGGTAGTCTTCGCCTGCAAAGCTTCTCATCGTGACGTTGCTGTGGCTCGGCGATGACATCCGTCCTGCCGTCCTGGTCTAATTGCATGGGAATGGAAACCTTTGCGTGATTCCTCGGGACCCCGCGCCTGCGCTTGCCTCCTTAGCACCAAAGAGGAAACCTGCTGCTATGCGCCCCCTGGCGCCCGCCTGCCTTGGTCGTCATGGCTTGCGTCACCTCCACCTCATGAGATGGGTACCTGCATAGAAATATCCGCTCCTCGGGAGCCAGCCTAGGGGGCCGCTCCCTCCGGAGGTCTTGGTGCCGCCCGCCTCGCGAGGCTTGGCCCCTCGCGAGGGTCTTGTCTTGAAGGTGCTGTAGATGGGCCATACCAGGCCGTCGATGGAGCCACACCGTGGGCCGTAGGCAGGCAAGTCTGGGTACCCTGGTTCCTAGAACGCCAACAGTGGGGCCATGCAAAGCTTACCGACCCTCATGGAGAGCCTGTCTTGGCGAGGATAAACTCGGACTTGGAGGCCAAGTGGTTGACAGGAGGCATGTTGGTGAAGGAGTTCTTGAAGCAGTGTCTGGTGCCACTCCATTCGCACACGAGGCCCATGTGGGAGTTCGGGGGCGCGAGGGACGACACGAGGCTACGCCCCGCTAGCCTGACGGGTGAGGTGCTGGACAAGGCCATGGCCGTCCTGCTGAATGGCGATCCGGGGGACCTCCCCACGGACTATGTCCCACTGTACCATGGCGACGATAGGGAGGAGCTAGTCGCCGCCATGCCTGCCTTCGACGAGCTGGGGCTCCTGCCGCCCGAACGCCCCAGCTCCCTCATGCCGGTGTATTCCGGTAATAGCGGCAGCGAGGAGGACTCAGAGGCGACCGAGGATGATGACGTGAAGGAGGTGTCCCCCCCCCCCCCCCCCGTCGTAGAGTGAGCTCCTCCGCCACCTCGAAGATGATGATGACACTGATGATCCCCCGACCGTAGGCTCCCCGCACTCCACCAGGGCTCTCAGGATGTCAGGGCCCACCCCCCAGATGGCACAAACATCTGGCCGGGCGACCCCGAAGAAGAGCGCGGCCGCGCCCGCTCTGGAGGGCTCCGCAAGCGCCAGCAGGGTGCCCGAGACATCGGCCCCGCCAGTTGTGTCCTCTCTGGGCGACCCCGTCACCTCTCCAGGCGGCGGCGCTGCGCCGGATCCCGTCGAGGAACACCCCTCCCACCCCCTGAGCGCGACCAAAGTCTCACCGAAGAAGGGCGGGGGCGCCTCGACCCTTGTCGAGAAGAAGAGGAAGTGGGTCGACCCGGAGGAGTAAGTGACCCAACTTGCCCTTGGGTCGGGCATAGATTGCAATTGTGCTGACAGCACCTTCTTTTTGATGACCAGGTGTGGCGATGCGGCGAAGAAGAAGAGGGGGAGCGCTGAGCTGAAGGATCCCCCTGTCCTGAGGGCACCGTCAGCCTCCGGTCGTAGTCGCGGCGGGCGCGGAGGTACGCCACGCCAGCCCAGCGCAGTCCCCGGGCGCTCAGGTGGCACCGCGCCCGAACACCCGAGTGTTCCGCCCACTCCTGGTGGCTTGCCGACGCTGCTTGGGGTTCAGGAGGCGACACCCCCCATCGCGGCTGCGGCGGCTCTGGTGCTGGTAGAGGAGGTGGTCCCCGAGGATGCGACCATGCACCCTCAGGAGGACCCAGCCCCCGTGGGCCAGCAGGCTATGGCACCGTTTGTCCTCGTCACGCCCGAGGTGAGCCTGGAGCCTCCGGCGCCCCAAGCTACTCATGCCAATGCTTCCCCGGGCATGGCGTCGGCCGACGCGCCAGTGCCGCCTCCTCCTCAGGCCCTCGCGCTCGTGGACCGCGGCCCCCTGATCAGGCCTAGGGCCCTGGACGAGGCCTACATTGCGCTCGGCCGGATCCGGGCTGACCTCCTAGATGCCGACAGGTGCCTTGCGAGGGAGCGCCTGAGGCTCATCTCCGGGTGGCTTCAGGCCAACACCGCCATCAAGACAGCTTGGGGCCGGGCTGAAGCCGCCACCATGGAGAGCGGGAAGGAGGCTGCCAAGGCCAACGAGGCTCATGACGCGGCGCTGACCCGCGTGATGTCTGCTGAGAGGCGTTGCAGCGAGGTGGAGGCCAAGCTAAAGACACTCCAGGAGGAGCAAGCCGCGCATGCCCAACGGCTCCACCAGCAGGAAGAGGACCTCAAGGCCCATGAGGCGAAGCTCGCTGATCGCGACTCCGAGCTGGCCCAGGTGACTACTAACCAGATCGCGGAGCATGAGTGGCTAGCCAAGCTGAAGAAGGAGGTGGACGAAGCCCAGGCATCCCACGCCCTGTGCGTCTCCGAGGCGACAGCCCAACTAGACGCCAGGGAGAAGACCTTCGTCACCGAGGAGAAGAAAGCGGCCGCGGAGCATGACGCCTTCCCTTCTCTCGAGCTCCGGTCTCGCCAAGCGTTACAGTCCATCTACAGGGGAGGATTCGAGGAGACGCTGGCGGCCCCTTAGGGCGGCATTGCAGGGCTCTTCGTGAAGCTTGCCGAAGCGCTTGAGGGTGCTACCACCGAGGTGGACTCCATCTTGGAGGAGGAGTGCCGCTCGCTCGTCACTGCAGCTGTGACGCGCGTCTTCAGCCAGCTCTACCTCCAGGACCCGAGCTTCAACTTCAACAGGGTGATCTATTTGGTTGCTCCTGAGCGCCCCTCCACCGCCGTGGAGGCCGTGAAGGGTCACGTGGACACATTGCTGAAGAAGTTCCTCTGCATCCCCGACACCGAGCCCCCGGCGGTGGAGGCCAGCAGCGGCGACAATGGCGGCGGCGGTGTCGATGATGAGCTCCCCGCGACTGGGTTAGGTGGCGGCAACGACCATGGCGGCGACGGCCCCTCCATCTAGATTTTATCCTGTGACATTTATCATGCCTCGCGGAGGCGTAAGACTTTGTTTTAAATTCACAGAACATTTGGTGCTTGTAATAACTGCTAGGATTCCGTGGTTTCCTTTTCGCGCTTGATTTCCTTCTTGTTTGCTTTTGTGCTCTGCGTCGGTAGGGCCCAGCCCTGCGCATACCTCGACCGCTGTTGGGGCGTCCGGATCGCCAGGACGACACCAAGGGGCGAGGGGCTACATGACTAGTGAGGCCCTTGAGTCGCGATGCTCAGGAGGTCCCCCTTGACGTGCGAGCAGCCCTCATGAAGGAAATGTAGGCAGCGGCGAGGTTAATTCGGAGCCACCATACCTTTCCTCGTCAGCTTTTGCCTGGGAGGGACATGAGAAGGACAGGTACCAGGACCTGGTAGGGTGGCGTGTGCCAGGCCTGGCCTGATCACAGCCCCTGTGTCCAGCCCCCTCGCATGTACCTCTCATGGGGAAAGCTGCGTGACGGGACCGTGTGACGAGCCGAAAGGCTATCCTAAGGTTGGTGCAGCCACTAGGGCGCCCTCAGTTGCTTATCCACCAGGGCGGAGCATGGTGCTTCCACTTTAGCGTGGGCATAGTCGCTCCTCGACTGTGTCGTCCGCCAGCGTGGAGCATGGGGCTTCCACTTGGGCGTGGGCATAGTCGCTCCTCGACCGTGTCGTCCGCCAGCGCGGAGCATGGGGCTTCCACTTGGGCATGGGAAGGGAGCTCTGTGTTAGAGTCTCAGGGTTTGTACAGCCCAATTTCGTTCGTACGCGTGACTGGCATGGTAGAACTAGAGGAGGTGTATCTGGGCACCCGTGAGCTAGCGCGGGACACGAGGCCCTACCTCAAGGCAGGTTGCGCCTGATTTCTCTGGCGCGGAGCGCACATACAAAACCTATGTGATGGGGGCAACCTGCGCCGAATGGATCTCTGGAGGCCATCGCATGAGAAGGCCAAACACCAACGACCCTAGGAGCTGACGTGAACGGGGCCGGCCCGCCAGACAGAGCTCAGCCGTTGGGTTTATCGACGCTGCAGGGATGGACCCGAGCATAGACGCCGTGCCTAGTCTTTCATGCAATAATCCCGAGGAAAAACAACCGGCGCGCGGCTCCCGCAACGGTGGAATGCCGGACTGCAGTTGATGAACCGTGCCATGCACCCTTACTCACCCACTCCCAATTAGCTCACGCAAGAACAAGGCACCAAGGACCCCGGGAGGTGACGTACACGGGGCTGGCCCGCGAGACAGAACTCGGTCGCTTGGATTTGCCAATGCTGTAGGGACGGGCCCAAGCACAGACGCCGTGCCAGTCCTTAATCATGAGGCGGTCCAGGGCGGGGTTGTGAGGGTGCAACGACTCATGGTGACGAAGCACCGGGCACGCAGTTTGAAATACTTAGGAAATTCTTAAATGGCAAAGTCAGTTCTGATACATGCGCAAAACAATACAGCTGCAGGGGCCGGCCCTGACAGCTTGAGGATAATGCAGCCTGAGGGGCGCCCTCAACTGAACAAACCAATAAGTCACCTGGCATCAGCGTTGTAGAAGCATCGAGGTAGCTGAAGGCGCGTGCCGTGGAGATCGCTCCTCATGAGCCCAGCGGCTCCGGAGGCCTGGGAAACTCACGAGGCCCGGGAGGCCCGCGTGGGTCCAAGACCTCCTGAGCCATCAGCGCCCAACGCCGGGCCTCATGAGACGCATGCACGGCCTGCGCAAGGCACTGGTATGTGGCTCCCGCGTTCACAAGGCCGAAAGGCATGTGAACGTAGTTGCAGGGGTAGCCCCCACTCTGGCCGACGCGCGACGGCCAGAAGAGGCCCTGAGACGCAACCCTGTTGAGGCCCGAGACGTTGAAGCAGACGCGCAACCCGCCGCCCACATTGGGGGCAGCAACTGCACTGGTGGGTGGTGCAAGGCGACTCTCGCCACGCATGGCTTGCGCCTCCTGAAGCTCCTCGATCACCTTGGTGATGAATTCACGTGCTCCCGGCGCTTCGTGCCTTGCTCCTTGCCCGCAGGGGTGCGCCTTAAAGCACGCCTGCAAGTGGTGCCTGAGCACCTCCCTCGTCGCACTGGCTAGGTCAGAGGCCCTCCAAACGGAAGCCCCCAAGCCTGTCCTGAGGGAGGCGCCGGGCGCGCCTTCCTACGCGGGAGGGAGAGGCACCCCAGCAGTGGGTGTGGGGCCTGAAGCGCTTCCTGCGGGTGCCCCAACCTCCTGACGGCTCTTGGGGAGGAGCTGCTTCTTCTTCTTGGGGGTGGCCTCGGGAGGCATGATGTCGCCTTCGTCGTCAGAGTTTTCATCCGCGAAGGCCTGGTAGGCGTGTTCAAGAGAACAAACTACATCTTTCTCATCGCAGTCGACCTTGATGATGCCGCTGCAACCAGGCATCTTGAGGACATTGTAGCCATTGTGGGTTGCGGCCATGAACTTGGCAAGTGCAGGGTACCCCAAGATGGCATTGTATGGGAGGCCGATGTGGGCGACGTCAAAGTCGATGAGCTCGGTGTGGTAGTTGTCGTGCTTGCCGAAGGTGACCGGGAGGCGCACCTGCCTGAGGGGGATCGTGGACCCATCGGTCACCCCAGAGAATGGCTTGGTTGGCATGAGTTGATCATAGGGCACCTGAAGTGTCTCCAATGTCTCGACAGAGAGGACATTGAGCCCCGCGCCACCGTTGATGAGTGTCTTGGTGACGAGGACGTTGCTGATGGTGGGCATGCACAGCATGGGGAGTGCGCCTGCGGTGGCTGAGCACTTGAGGTGATCCTTGGAGTCGAAGGTAATGGCGTACTGCGACCACCTGAGGGGACGCATGGCCTCGAGCTTCGGGAAGGCCACGTTCACCTTGCGAGAGAACTGCTTGAAGATGCAGTCTGAGGTAGGGGCCTGAGCACCGCCCAGGATGCAGGCGATCGCACAAGGTTCCTGGAAGCCCCTAGCCCCCTCGTCCTACCGGTTGTCGTCATTTCTCCTTGGCGGCGGCAGCAACGGTGGAAGGCCGGTGTTTCCCTGAGGACGAGCCTCATGAGGCTGGTCGCGCCAGGGGCCCTCACGAGGCTGGTCACGCCAGCCCTGGCGGGGGTCATGGTCGTCCCAGCGGCCTCCACCTCGGCCTCCTCCACGGTAGCCACGTTCGAGGCGATGGCCAAGACGCTCGTCGCGGAGCGCCCTGAGCTCCTGGCAGTCATTGGTGTTGTGGGTGTGGGTGTTGTGGTAGATGCAGAATGGGCGGTTGCCCCTAGGAGGCTCGTCATGGTCGCGACCATGCTTTAACTCGGGCTCCACGGCCAGCACGGCAGGGCCCTTGCGCTTCGCCTCCTTAGCCTTGGCCTTCTTATCCTCGGGATCAGCCTCCGGCAGCTCGAGGAGTGAGAGGCGTCCCTCCTTAGCCCTCGCACACTTGTTCGCCAGGTTGAACATCTCCAGGGCCGAGCACAAGTCATCATGGATGGCGAGCTCCTCCTTCATCCCGACGTCCCTGACACCATCGGTGAACGCCGAGATGATGGCCTCGTCCGACGCCTTTGGTATCTTGAGGCGGACACTCATGAAGCACCGTATGTACTTGTGCAGGGTCTCGCTCAGCTAGTGCTTCACGCGTCGCAGGTCGTTCATAGCGGGGGCACAGTCGTGGGTGCCTTGGAAGTTGGCGATGAAACGCTCATGAAGCTCGTCCCAAGAGGAAATCGATCCCTCCGGGAGGTTAAGGAGCCAGGAGTGCGCGCCATCCTTGAGAGCCATGGGGAACCAGTTGCCATGACCTTGTCGTCACCGTTCGCCGCCTCGATGCTCAGCGCGTAGAGCTGGAGGAACTCCATGGGGTTGGGGGTGCCGTCGTAACGCGGAGGCAGGTCCAGCTTGAATTTGCCGGGCCAGACGACGCGGCGCAGCTCCGGGGTGAAGGCGCGGCGGCCTGTCGGCGTTCTGGGAACGGGGGTACCCAGACTTGCCTGCCTGCGGCCCACGGCGTGGCTCCATCAATGGCCTGGTACGGCCCAGCTTTAGCAACAACAACTCAAGACCCTCGCGAGGGGCCAAGCCTCGCGAGGCAGACGACACCAAGACCTCCACGAGGAGCGGCCTCCTCAGGCTGGCTCCCAAGGAGCGGAGATCTCTATGCAAACCCTCGCCTCATGAGGTTCGGGTGATGCAAGCCATGAAGACCAAGGCCAGGCGGGCACCAGCGGGTGCAGTGTACCAGTTTCCTCTTTGGTGCTAAAGAGGCAAGCGTAGGCGCGGAGTGCCGAGGAATCAGCCAAAGGTTTCCATTCCCGTGCAACAAGACCAAGACCGCCAGGACGGCAGAACGGAGGTCATCGCCGAGCCCACCACGGCGTCACAACCAGAGGCTTTCGCAGACGAAGACTATTTTTGTGAGGATAGCATGTACTAGCTGTCCCCCTTTGAATTTGGCCGTTGTGGGATCCCTTCCCGCCTTTCATTTGGGAAGAGGACCAAGGCCACTATAAATAGGACTTAGCCACCACCATAGAGAGGGATCGGACCCCCGAACGGATCATTCAGACCACCCTCACTCCACCAGCTCACTCGAGCTCAAGAACACCTCTCCTCCTGAGGCTGTTCGCCACTGTACTAGTTCATCCTCAGCCCCTCGAGGCCAATCCACCACAAAGCAGGAGTAGGGTTTTACACCGCAAGGTGGCCCGAACCTGGGTAAACTGCTATGTCTCTTTTCCTTACAGTTCGTCAAGCTAAGCTATGAGAATAGCGAGTAGGCAGACTGGGGAGGACGAGTTCTTCGCACGCACCCCAGAGTTCGAACCTCTCAAGGGTTTGCGGAACCCGAAATCCGACATTTGGCGCGCTAGGTAGGGGTGCGTCGGAGCCTTTCCCCCGCCGATCGATCCACCACCGCTCCATCGCTTCCATGGCTGACGCTCGTCGAGCTCGCGCTGAGCGCCGGGCCGCCCTCGCCGCCCGCGTCACTCAGATAGAGCCTGCGGGAGACGGCTGCCCTCGTCATCCCCCGTCTCCAGTGGCGAACTCCGCCACCGTCCCCGCAGGGCACAAGCAGCAAGCTTCATTGCTGCACCCTTCTGTGCGGCGGGATGGGCGCACCGCCACCCCGTCGCTGACTCCGGCCGGTTCGTCGTCTCATGCTCGTCGCGGGCTGGCGAACGCGTAGGCTGCGTTGCTCATGGCGCATGAGCTCCTGCGCTACCGCCCCATCAACGACCTCTACGAAGATTGGCTAGACCGCATTGCCGAGCTTGTCAGCGCCGCCGGGGACTCTCCCGCACCGTCTCGCTCGCTGCCTCACCCGCCGCCTGCTGCGGGTGACGTAGCCCACGGAGCACCTCCTCCACCTCCCCGTCAAGACGTCGCCCTCGGGCCAAGGCGCGAGGCCCCGCGGCGTGACCCGCCGCGCAGGGCGCTGGCGCGTAAAGAGGAAAGCTGCCAGGTGGTGCAGCGGCCGCAAGAAGATGCTCGGGCACTCCCAGCTCTGCCATGTCAAGACCGCGCGCCGCCTGCAGCGGTGGCACGTGAGCGCCAAGACCAGGCTCCACCTCCATGATGGGCTCCCATGACCACAGTGGGTTGCCGCGCATTCACTCCGGAGCTACACAGCGTTGTCTGGCCGGAGAAGTTCAAGCCTGACCTGCCTCCGCGCTACGACGACACCCCCGACCCTGCCGAGTTCCTGCAGCTCTACGAGCTAAGCATCAAGGCAGCCAATGGCGATGAGAAGGTTATGGCAAACTGGTTTCCAATGGCCCTCAAGGATGGTGCGCGCTCGTGGCTCCTGAACCTGCCCGCGGGATCGATCCCCTCCTGGGACGAAATGCGAGAGCGTTTCGTCGCCAACTTCCAGGGCACTCGCGACCGTCCACCGGCTGCGGGTGACCTACGGTGCATCAAGCAGCAGCAAGGAGAGACCTTGCAGAAGTACATCCAGCGCTTCAACAGCGTCCGCCTCAAGATCCCCAAGGTGTCGGACGAGGCCATCATCTCGGCGTTCATTGATGGCATCCACGATGTCAAGATGAAGGAGGAGCTTGCCATACATGAGGACCTGTGCACGGCTCTGGAGATGTTCAACATGGCAACCAAGTGTGCGAGAGCTAAGGAAGGTCGCCTCTCTCTCCTGGAGCTCCCAGGGGCGGACCGAAAAGAGAAGAAGGCCAAGGCCAAGGACGTGAAGCGCAAGGGACCGGCCGTGCTCGCGGCCGAACCAGAGATGAAGCGCGGCTGCGACCACCTAAAGTCATCCAAGGGCAGCCGCCCATTCTGCGTCTTCCACAATGTGCACAACCACAACACCAACGACTGCCAGGAGCTCAGGGCCATCCGCGACGGTCGCCTCGGTCAACGCCCCGAGCGCAGCGACCGAGGCTACGACCGCGGAGGAGGCCAAGGTGGAGGACGCTGGGGCGGCCACGACCCCCGCCAAGAATGGCGCGATCAGCCTCGTGAGGACCGCTGGCAGGGCCCCTGGAGGGACCAGCCTCGTGAGGACCGTCCTCAGGGCAACGCTGGCCTTCCTCCGTTACCGCCCCCACCAAGAAGGAACGACGACCACCACCAGGATGAGGGGGCTGGGGGCTTCCAGGAGCCTCGTGCCATCACCTCATCCTGGGCGGCGCTCAGGCCCCTGCCTCTCATCGCATCTTCAAGCAGTTTGCCCGTGAGGTGAACGCGGCCCTCCCCAAACTCGAGGCAATGCGTCCACTCAGGTGGTCCAAGTGCACCATCACCTTCCGCCCATCTGATCAGCTCAAGTGCGCGGCAACTGCCGGTGCTCTGCCGATGCTCTGCTCGCCTACCATCAGCAACGTGCTCGTCACCAAGACTCTCATCGATGGCAGTGCGGGGCTCAACGTTCTCTCCATCGAGACATTCGACCGACTCCAGGTGCCCTATGACCAGCTGCAGCCTACCAAGCCTTTCTCAGGAGTGACCAACGGCTCCACCACCCCGATAGGGCAGATCCGCCTCCCTGTCACCTTCGGCAAGCATGACAACTACCGCACTGAGCTCATCGATTTCGACGTCGCCCACATTCGCCTTCCATACAATGCCATCCTTGGGTATCCGGCCTTGGCGAAGTTCATGGTGGTGACTCATCATGGTTACAATGTCCTCAAGATGCCAGGGAGCTGCGGCGTCATCACGGTCGCCTGCGAGGAGAAGGACACGGTTTGCTCTCTCGAGCGTGCCTACCAGGCTGCGGCGGTCGAGAACACAGACGATGAAGGCACCGTCTACCCTCCTGAGGCTGTCCCCAAGAAGAAGAAGTAGCTGCTCCGCCAAGGACCTCAGGAGAGCGGGGTGTCCAGCGGCACCACCTCAGGCCCTGCGCCCACTAACGGGGCGCCTCCCTCTCTCGCATAGGAAGGCGCGCCCGGCGCCCCTCTCAGGCTGGGCTCGGGGGCTCTCCTCTGGAGGGCCTCTGACCTAGCCAATGTCAAGAGGGAGGTGCTCGGGCACCATGTGGAGGCATGCTTCAGCGTGCGCTTCCGCCAGGAGGGTACAAGGCGCGAGGTGCCAGGTGCTCAGGAGTTCATCACCAAGGCCATCGAGGAGCTTTAGGAGGCAAGAGCTGCGTGTCTGCATCAACATCCCAGGGCTCAATAGGGCCGCATCTCAGGAGCGCTTCTGGCCGTCCCGCGCTGGCCGGTGCGAGGGTCCCCCTCACAGCTATGCTCGCATGCCTTTGGTCTTGTCGAGCGCGGCTGCTACATTCCAGTGCCACATGCGGCGTGTCCTGGCGGCTCATGAGGCCAGAAGCCAGACAATCCTATCAGAGGAGGGGATGGATCCTCGCAAGCCCCCCGGGCCCCCAGAGCCTCCCGAGGTTCAGGGCCTGGGTGGCTCATGAGGAGCAACTTCTGCGGCACGTGTCTTCAGCTACTCTAACATCTCTTCAGCAACGGTGCCAGGTGACATTTTCTGGTTTGTTTAGTTGGGGGCGCCCCTCGGGCTGCATTATCCCCAAGCCGCTTGGGTCCGTCCCTACGGCATGTATCGTTTTGCATCTATCAGAACTAGCTCTACCCTATCCATGAGTTTATTTATGATTATCACTTGACTGTCCGGTGCTTCATCACCACGAACGTCGTACGCCCTTGCAAGCCCACCCCCGACCGCCTCATGATTAAGGACTGGCACGGCGTCTGTGCTCGGGTTCGTCCCTACAGCGTCGCTAAACCCAAGTGGCTGAGCTCTGGCTCGCGGGCCAGCTCCTGTGCACGTCACCTCCCATGGTCCTTGGTGCCTTGTTCTCGCATGAGCTAATCGGGGGCGGGTAAGTTAGGGTGCGAGACCCGGCGCCTCGCCACCGCGGGAGCCGCGCGCGGGTTGTCTTTCTTCAGGACATTCTCATGAGAAGACTGGGCATGGCGTCTGTGCTCGGGTCCGTCCCTGCAGCATCGACAAACCCAACGGCTGAGCTCTGTCTGGCGGGCTGGACCCGTTCACGTCACCTCCTGGGGTCGTTGGTGTTTGGCCTTCTCATGCGATAACCTCAGGAGATTCACTCGGCGCAGGTTGCCTAACCATCTTGCAGGACTATCACAAGTGCTACAAATCAAATTCAGGCGCAACCCACCTTGAGGTAGGGCCTCGTGAGTCCCGCGCTGGCTCACGAGTGCCCATACACACCTCCTCTAGCCCTGCCGTGCAAGCCATGTGTCAGGGCGGGGCTGTACACGCCCCGGGGTCTCGCCTCAGAGGGAGCCCCCACCCATGTCCCAGTGGAAGCACCATGCTCCGCCCTGGCAGTCGACACGATCGAGGAGCAGCTATGCCCATGCAAGAGCGGAAGCGCCATGCTCTGCGCTGGTGATAAACAACTGGGGGCAGCCTAACGGCTGCACTAACCTCAGGAGAGCCACCAGGCTCGGTGTTCAGCCTCCCCGCGCTGCTTTCCCCTCAGGAGAGTAGCGTGAGGGGGCTGGGCACGGGGGCTACGCTCAGGTCATGCCTAGCGTACGCCACCATGCCAGGTCCCTCGGACCTGGTCTTTGCGCATCCCTCCCGAGCGAAAGCCCGGCGAGGAGAGGTATGGGGGTTTTTGTTCGCATGTCAAGGGGGACTCCTGAGCATCGCGACTCAGGAGCCTAACTGGCCATGCAGCCCCTCACCCCTTGGTCTCGTCCTGGTGATCTGGATGACCCAACGGTGGCTGAGGTATGTGCGGGGCCGGGCCCTGCCGACGCAGAACATCAAAGCAAACAGAAAGGAAACCGTAGAACCTTAGCAAATTATTACAAAACATACTGTCTCTTAAAGTTCCAAAGCATAAGTTCTTACGCCTCCATGAGGCACGATACATGTTGCAGGAATAGAACAAGGGGAAAGCGCCGCCATCTCCTTCAGCCTTGGACGCCACCGTTGCCCGCTTGGGGAGTCCCGTCACCGACGACGTCGCTGCCGTCCTTGCCATCAGCTATAGGCACGGGGTCGACGCCGAGGAACTTCCGCAGCAGGGCCTCCACTTGACCGTTCACAGCCTCGGCAGCAGTGTCTTGGAGCTCAGGGTCCACGGTCTCGAGCAGGGCACCAAAGTCGAAGCTGGAGTCCCGAAGATGGAGGTGGCTGAAGACGCACGTTGCGGCCGAGGCCGAAAGTGCGCGGGCTTCTCCCTCCACCATGGGGCCCACTCCGACGACGATGCCCTTAAGCGCCGTGACGAGCTTGGGGAGCAGCCCGGCGGGGCCTTCCTCTGGAGTCACCAGTGGCTCCTTGTACCTGCTCCCATAGAGATCCTGCAGTGCCTTGCGGGACCTCTGCTCGAGGGAGTCTAAGGCGGCACGCCCCGCGGTGGCTGCCTCCTCAGCCTTGGCAAGGAGTTTCTCCCTGGCCTCCAGCCTAGCCTTCTCGTCGGAGACAAGCTGGGCGTGGGACGCCTGGGCCACCTCCACCTCCTCCTTCAGCTTCTCCAGGCGGCCGTGCTCCGTGGCCTACTCTCGAGATGCCTGCTCTAGCTCGGCGTCATGACCGGCGACCGCAGACTTCCGCTCCTTTAGCTTTTCCTCCTGCTCCTCGAGTTGGCGGGCGCGGGTGGCCTGCTCATCGTGGAGGGCTTTCAGCTCGGCCTCCGCTGTGCGGCAGCGCTCCTCAGTGTCATTTGCATCCTTCAATGCCACGTCATGGGCGGCGGCGGCCACGCCGGCCACCTTCTGGCCCTCCTCTTCAGCAGCGTCGGCCTGGTCCCAGGCCGCCCTAACGGACGAGTCAGCCTGGAGCCACCCCAAGACCAGCTCCAGGCGCCCCGACGCCCGGCGCCGATCGGGGCCCCGAAGATCGTTCTGGAGTTGATCCAACACAGAGAAGGCCTGCTCCAGAGCACAGGGCGCGGTAGAAGAGCCGCGGCCCGCCGGCGTGGCAGCTGGAAGAGGAGACGGCGACGGCATCAAGACTGGCGAAGCAGCAGCAGCAAGGATGGCCGGGTGCTCCGGAGCCCTCGGGTCGTCAGCAGGCACGCTGAAGGCAAGCATCTTTGAAGCCGGCGCGACCACAGGGGCATCCTTTGTGACTCCCCCGGCCCGATCATGCACTAATCATACACGCAATTGCACACGATCAAGCCTAAGGACTCACGGGAAGATATCACAACACAACTCTATAACATAAATAAAGTCATACAAGCTTTATATTACAAGCCAGGGGCCTCGAGGGCTCGAATACATAAGCTTGCGAACAAGCGTCAGCGGAAGCATCAGATATCTGTGTACAGATATTAAAAGAGAAACAGAAAGGCCTTTAGGAAGGCGGGGCAAAATAAAACACTACGATCGAAAGGCGTAGGCCTTCTGCCTGGGACCCTCCGATCCTACTCCTGGTCGTCAGTCAACTCGTAGCAGCATCCATCCTCGAGGTAGTAGTAGTAGTCGATCGACGGGGCATCTGTCTCAGGGGGCTCCGTCATCTTGGTCACGTCAAACTGATATGGGGAGAAAAGGAAAACAAAGCAACCGTGAGTACTCAGAAGTACTCAGCAAGCAAGGATCTACACTACATATGCAACATTTTCAAAGGGAGGCTGTATATGTGGACTGGGCTGCAGAAATGCAAGAATAAAGAGAAGGCCTAGTCCTATCGAAGACTAGCATCTTCAGCGGTCTTGCAGAAATCGAAGAGGGTAGAACGGTACAATATAATGTAGCAGTATCGTTAAGTCTCATCCTCACCCAGAGATCCTTTCTCGACTCCCAGCGAGAAAGCAATCCCAGAGCCATACAGTCATCAACCTCGTCCTGAGATCCCTTCTCGTCTCCCTGCGAGAAGCAATCCCAGAGCCATAGTATCCAAGTATCCAGTTCTAAATTGTATCAATCAGGATACAGCTCCGAGTGTCCGTTACCGTAGGACCGGCTATCGATAGAAGTGTTCTTCCCTGCAGGGGTGCACCAACTTACCCAACACGCTCGATTAACTCCGGCCGGACACATTTTCCTGGGTCATGCCCGGCCTCGGCCAAACGACACACCGCAGCCCTACCTACAGCTCAGCAGAGAGGTCCCCGCCGGTCTACATCCTAAGCGCAAAGGGGTCTTGGCCATCGCCCCTCGCCCTTCGGGTCGTTGCGCACAGGGTGGATACCAGCATCGCCTCGGGTGGCCGACACGATCCGACCGTGCCGCCATGCTGAACTGGACGTCTGACAGAGCTTTCGGCTGATGCATACGATGCATAACGCCCATACTATGCCCACGTGCTGGTTAGTGCTATCAGACCAGAGGCCTGCTCGGATCAAATATCCAAATCATTAGGACTAGGGGCTTGCGGTAACGAGCAGAGACTCACGAAAGATGTGACCCCGTCGCCCCGTCTCGAGGGCTTGCTGCAAGGGTTAAGAATGCCCGACCGCGCCTCGTATTCACCACTCGGGCACCACACTGGCACCCGTCTTCACAACACTCGCCTCCCAGGCGCACGCGGGTACCCCTCAGGGTCGACCCGCCTATCCAAGTAACATTATAAAATCCAAGTATCCGTGTGTCCATAACATCAGGGGAATCCGAGGTATCACCCTCGTTGGATTCCTACTCGATGTGTCTGTCAAGGTGAACTCGGAGGATTCACCCTCGATGGGTTCACACTTGATGTGTTGCACGACAGCGTCGTTACCGGAAGTGGTGAAGGAGGAATCACCCTTGATGACCACTACCGAATAGCTACTCTACAGAGTTAACATCAGAAGTGCTACATGAGGTTTCACCCTCGGCACTCGATAGTAACGCTGCAGTGTCGTTACCACTAAGGGGGGGGTGATGTGTGGTGTCGGGGCCTGGTCTTCAATCCAGTTGATCGGGTCTTCTGACGATCCAGCGCGGCAGTTGGGATAAGTGGGGTCACTGATAGGTCTCTACCCAGCCTATACTAAGCAGTTTAGGATATGCAGGTAATTATCAACAGCAGGTTACCATAAACAGGCTATGCATCAGAATAGGTAAAGCAGCAGCAGCAGCAATTCTAATGCAAGCATGAGAAATAGAATGGGCGATATCGGGATGATCAAAGGGGGGGGCTTGCCTGGTTGCTCGGCGGCAAGGGCAAGGTCTTCAGGGGTCATCGAACTCCAGAGCTGCGTCGGTACCGGCTCTATCGAGAGAGAAGAGGGGGAGGAAACAGTATAAATATAGAGCAAACATGAGCAACGCAAAGTACGGCATGACAACATGCAGTGCCGGGTGTGTTCTAATGTGTGGTTGCACGTCACCGAGGAAGGAGGAATCCATCCGGGAATGTTTTCCCGGTTCCGGACATTTGTCAGACAGATGACCGGAGGGGGACGGTTGCATGTTCGGATAGTTAGAGACGCGTGACGGATGAACGGACCGCGTATTCGGATTTGTCTCGTCGTTCTGAGCAATTTTCATGTATAAAGTTTTTCGATCGGAGTTACAGATTAAAAGATATGATTTTCTAAAGTTTTTATTAATTTCTGGAATTTATTTAATTATTTAAATCAACATTATCCGAAACAGTGTTTGCTGACGTCAGCATGACGTCAGGACCAGTGGGTCCCACCTGTCATACTCTGTTAGGTTTAATTAGGGTTTAGCTAATTAAATTACTGTTTAATTGACACTAACTACTTAATTAAATTAACTTAATCAGGATTAATTAAATTAATTAATTCACTAATTAATTATTTAATTAATTAAATATTTTTATTAATTATTAATTATATATCTTTATTTTTTTTAAATTCCATTTTCGTTCAGGGGCTAGGCCCACTTGTCATTGGCACACAGAGGCCATTGGGGGTTCGGGTGTTAGCGGGCGCTGCGGGCGCCCGTTAACGGGCGGAGACCACGACCCAGCACAGCAGGGCGCCGGCGGCCACGGCGCTGGTCAGGGGAGACCAAGGCCGCAGCGGCCGGAGCGGCTGGAGACGGGGCGTCGACGGAGGGGGGTGGCCGCGTGCGGCGCATGGGATAGCGGCAGCAGCAGGGGAGGCAGTGCAGCGGCGGGAACCGCGGCGGGAGGTCGGGGCGCGACGGGCGCGGTCCGGCGCGGCCTGGCAGAGGTGGAGGTGGTGCGGGCGCGCACTACGTGCAGCGGGGCGGCGCAGATGCAGCAGGGGCCGCGGCGAACGGCGACGGGGTTCGGCAGGGCGCTGGAGGCCCGGGGCGACGGGGAGCAGCAGCAGGCAAAGCATCGCCAGCGGGCGCGGCGCACGCACCTGGTGAGACGCAGGTCGGGCGGCAAGGGCGAGCGGGGCCGCGCGGGCGGGGTGCCGCGAGCGCGGGCGCAGGACGCGCACTGGCGCAGCGAGGCGTGCGCGAGCGCGACGAGCACGCACGGCGTGTGAGCGGGAGGAGCGGCGAGCGGTCGGGCGTGGGCAAGCGCAGCCGAGCGCGGGCGCGTGTGCGCGCGGTGGCGCACCGAGGGAGGCAGAGAGGAGTGGAGGCCGTGGCCTCACCGGGGTCGTAGGGTCAGGGGCAGTGGGGCGCGGGGAGGAGACGGAGACGACGGCGACGCGGTGACGAGGTGCAGGCCGGCGAGGAGGAGGAGGCAGGCCGGCGAGGGAGCGCTCCGGCGAGGCGGTGACGGCGACGACAGTGGGGCGGCGTCGGAGCTCGTTCCCCCGATCCGATCTGGATCGGGGAGGAGGGGCGAACGTGGGGGGGGTATCTGGAGGAGATAGTATTGGGCAGATGTCAGCTTGTCTTTGAGTGCTTGAAAACTTTCCTGACATTTTTCTGTCCATTCTAACTTAACGCCCTTGTGACAGATCAGTCAGGGGCTTAGCAATCTTAGAAAATTCTCAACAAATCGACGGCAATAGCTTGCTAGCCGAGAAAACTTCTCACTTGCTTGACATTCTTTGGAGGAGTCCAGTCCAATAGCCTGAACTCGTTCTGGTTAACGGCAATGCCATCTTTGGAAATTACATACCAAGTACGTTACTTCCGAAAGCTAGAATTCACATTTGGAGTATTTGGCATACAACTGGTGTTCTCGGAGCCTTTCCAGTACCAAGACGGAGGTGTTCAGCATGTTCTTCCTTATTCTTCGAATATACTAGAATATGATCCAGATATACCACGACAATTTGTCGGGTAATCCATGAAGATGTAATTCATCAGACGGGAGATTGTGGCTGGAGCATTTGTTAAGCCAAATGACATGACAGTGTACTCATAAGAAACCATAGCGGGTAACAAATGCATTCTTGGGAATATCCTCTTCACGAACACGGTATTCGAGGTATCCCAATCTCAAATCAAGCTTAGAGAATACTGAGACTGGCAAGTTGATCTACAATCATTGATCCGAGGAAGCGGATATTTATTCTGGATTGTAGCTTGGTTATGGGCCGTTAATCCTGAACCAATCGGTTGTTCCATCCTTCTTCTTAACGAAGAGTGAAGTGCTCCCCAAGCAGAGGAACTGGGGCGGATGAAACCTTTCTTAATTGACGTGTTGATTTCCTCCTTAAGTTCAAGAGGTGATCGGAGGCATCTTGTAAGGACGCTTCGCAATAGGGGTAGTGCCAGGTTTCAAGTCGATGACGAACTCAACAGCTCTAGCAGGGGTATCCCTGGAAGTTATTCTGGAAATACATCTTGAAATCACGAACAACTGGAACGTTCTTGATGCCTTCAAGAGGTGAAGCGTTCAATGCATTTAGAACATATATCTGAGCTTCGGCGTCCTGCACTGTACGAGCTGAGTATCTGACGTCTGACCGGAAGGTGTGTGAGGCGGACTGTTTCAGTGGCACAGTCAATCAAAGCTTATGAGGCTTCAACCAGTCCATACCCAGAATAATGTCTATGTTGGAGGTCTTGAGAGCAATGAGTGAAACGGGGAACATCAATCCTCCGATCACAATGTGGTTACCGTGGCTAACCATGGTAGTTTGCCAATTAGCCCCAGGTGAATGGATTACTAATGGGATGGACATCTCCTCGAAAAGTATATCAGGGCTTCGCGCAAAACTTTCGGACATGAAGGAGTGCGATGCTCCAGAATCAAAGAGGAATGAAGCTGGGATTGAATCACTAGAAGGTGCCCATCACAATGTTGGGTCCTGTCGAGCTTCTTCTATGTTAACTTGGTTGACATGGACCCGAACTATAGCAGACGGCCTGGCATTAGAGCTTCTGAGACGACGGTTCCGACAGCTCTTCTTGCAACCAACGGGAGGACGTGGAATCCTGATAAAAGCCATAGCATCAGGCGGTCCATCATGAACCGATAGCTGTCTCGGCGGTGAAGGCAAACGAGGTGCAACATATGACGGCCTTGGTGTTGGAGCAGGTCGGTGGTGTACATTGTGCGGGATCCACACTCGACGCTTCTGAACAGGCTGACCCGAGGATGAGCCAGCTCCATGAGTGCGCTTGAGCGACTCCTGGCATTCAGCCAGAGCTGTTTCATTTGGAAAGATTTGCTGACAAGCGTTGCGTAGTCTGTGAAATCATGGACAGCAATGTCAAGTTTTATATTAGTACGTATCCTTCACGAATTTTCTCCGCTTGCGGGCGTTAGTGCATACGTCATCTTCAGCATAGCGGGATAGTTCGAAAATTTCCTCTGATATTCATCCATAGTCATTGTACCCTGTGTGAGTTTGGCGAAACTCCTTCTTCTGATCCATCAGACCTTGAGGAATGTATCATGCACGGAAAACTGACTGAAATCCCTGCCAAGTGGTTACGTCTCTGCAGGCACCATAGCCTTGTGGCTTTCCCACCATTGAGCAGCTGACCCTTTAAGTGGAATGTCGCAAAGGTGACGTAACTGTCAGGCAACATTAGCTAGACTCCATTTCAAACAGGATGTCACGAAGCCAATCATCAGCATCCATAGGATTGGTGGAGTTGTGGAAAACGGACGGACTGAGGCGCACAAATTCTGGCAGCGAGATCGGTCCAGGCTCCTGGCGAGCCTCGTTGCGTTCCAAACTTTTTAACCAGACTCTCGTTGAGCTGACGGTTCAATTCGAACTGCTGCATCATTGCGGCAATATAAGGAGGAGGAGGATCGTCAGCCATCCTGCCAAATCAACAGGGGCAGTTTAGCAAGAAAATTGCATGTGTATGGAATGATTCATGAAGTATCACGCACAACAGAAGGAAGCGCATGAGATACTTCATCATATTCGCACCAGACATTCAAATCCACACATAGCCTCGGTTAGAATCCGGCATTACGACAGTAGAAAGGGAGGGCTAGACACTAGGCGGCGCGCAGGCACGCGGTAAGGAGTCCACAATGAGACATAGCAAATGCTACATCAACGTCGGAGAAAACTGACGGAGCGAGGAATCTGCAAGTGACAACACAGGGTGCCCTCGATAAAAGGATCCTGTAAGCAGAACCTGGCCCATAATCTCGAAGCAAGGGGGATATTTTAGAACTCCGGGTGGATGTGATCACGAGAACCTAATGTTGGAGTTATTAAAATTTATTTAACCCGAATAGAAGAAGGTAAGGCCCAAGTAAGGTCGAGGAGTAAAATACTATACCACCCATTGGCGACGTGGGCCCGTAAGCCACACAGCCAAGTTAGTAAAACGATTTTCGGTTACTAACTCAACTTCGGCCAAGGAGTGGGAAAGGGGGATTCCTAAAGGCAGTCGGCTCTGATACCAACTTGTGACCCCCCCGCCCGATCATGCACTAATCATACACGTAATTGCACACGATCAAGCCTAAGGACTCACGGAAGATATCACAACACAACTCTAAAACATAAATAAAGTCATACAAGCTTTATATTACAGCCAGGGGCCTCGAGGGCTCGAATACATAAGCTTGCGACCAAGCGTCAGCGGAAGCATCAGATATCTGTGTACAGATATTAAAAAGAAACAGAAAGGCCTTTAGGAAGGCGGGGCAAAATAAACACTACGATCGAAAGGCTTAGGCTCCTGCCTGGGACCCTCCGATCCTACTCCTGGTCGTCAGTCACTCGTAGCAGCATCCATCCTCGAGGTAGTAGTAGTAGTCGATCGACGGGGCACTGTCTCGGGGGCTCCGTCATCTTGGTCACGTCAAACTGATAGGGGAGAAAGGAAAACAAAGCAACCGTGAGTACTCAGAAGTACTCAGCAAGCAAGGACTACACTACATATGCAACATTTTCAAAGGGAGGCTGTATATGTGGACTGGGCTGCAGAAATGCAAGAATAGAGAGAAGGCCTAGTCCTATCGAAGACTAGCATCTTCAGCGGTCTTGCAGAAATAGAAGAGGGTAGAACGGTACAATATAATGTAGCAGTATCGTTAAGTCTCATCCTCACCCAGAGATCCTTTCTCGACTCCCAGCGAGAAAGCAATCCCAGAGCCATACAGTCATCAACCTCGTCCTGAACCCCTTCTCGTCTCCCTGCGAGAAGCAATCCCAGAGCCATAGTATCCAAGTATCCAGTTCTAAATTGTATCAATCAGGATACAACTCCGAGTGTCATTACCGTAGGACCGGCTATCGATAGAATGTTTCTTCCCTGCAGGGGTGCACCAACTTACCCAACACGCTCGATTAACTCCGGCCGGACACATTTTCCTGGGTCATGCCCGGCTTGGCCAAACGACACCACCGTAGCCCTACCTACAGCTCAGCAGAGAGGTCCCCGCCGGTCTACATCCTAAGCGCAAGGGGGTCTTGGCCATCGCCCTCGCCCTCCGGGTCGTTGCGCACAGGGTGGATACCAATCGCCTCGGGTGGCCGACACGATCCGACCGTAGGGTTAAGGGGAGTAGGGGTGGGCCGCAGCTGGGCCGGCCTGTGGCCTGCTGGGCCGAAGCCCAGGGGGGTTTCTCTTTTATTTATTTATTTTGTTCCTTTTCTTCTTCTTTTTTTATTCTTATTTTTCTGTTATGCAATCAGTTAGGCCTCAAAACAAATTTTGTAAATTATGGCACTTGCTCCATTAAATGCTAGGCATTATCTACTACTGCCAGAAATTGGTTTGGAGACAATTTGAGCTCACACAATTTTTATAATAAATGAAATGCATTAAACCCTGCTGTTTTGTTAAGGTTTGAGCCACCCAATTAATTTATTATCTGTTGGTTACAATTTTAGACTAGCCTCTACAATATTTGTTATTTACTGGACAATTTAGTTCTTATGTTGGACAACTTTTATATTCCACTTCCATTTAAATTTGAACTTTGAGTTAGGGTTGAAATGCAATATGATGCTAATGATGATCATGCACTGTTAAACATGATGACATGGCATCATCAAAAGGGTGATTACTGTAGTTAACCACCGGGGGTGTTACAAATCTCCTCCACTAATAAGAATTCTCGTCCCGAGAATTAAGAGGTAGAAGGAAAAAGGTCGGGGTATTCCGCACGAAGATTATCCTCGCGTTCCCAAGTGGCTTCATCTTCAGTATGATTTGACCACTGCACTTTGAGGAACTTGGTAACCTTCTGACGGGTCCGACGTTCAGCTTCATCGAGAATGCGGATCGGATGCTCCTTATAAGATAGATCATCTTGCAATTCGTGCACCTCGTGATCCACAGCTCGGTGCGGAGATTCCTTGAAGCATTGACGAAGTTGCGACACATGGAAGACGTCGTGGATATGAGAGAATTGCAGCGGCAACTCCAATTTATACGCCACTTGACCATGTCTAGCAATTATGCGGAAAGGACCAATGTAGCGTGGAGCTAGCTTGCCCTTGATTCCAAAACGGTGAGTGCCCTTCATAGGAGTGACACAAAGATAAGCTTGATCACCAGGTTGATAAGTCAAACCCCATCGTTTGCGATCATAGTTGCTCTTTCTGGCGGTCCTGAGCCGCCTTGAGATTTTCCCGAACAATTCGAACTTGTTCTTCGGCGTGTTGAATAATATCTGGACCCACGAGCGGTCGTTCCCCAGTTTCTGATCAATTCAGAGGGGTTCGACACTTACGTCCATAGAGTACTTCGAAGGGGGCCATCTTCAAGCTGGCTTGATAGCTGTTGTTATATGAGAATTCCGCATAAGGAAGAGATTCTTCCCACTTCTTGCCAAACGATATAACACAAGCCCGAAGCATGTCTTCAAGCACTTGATTAACTCGTTCAACTTGGCCTTGAGACTGGGGGTGATATGCTGAACTCCAAGTAATATGAGTTCCCATAGCTTTTTGGAAACTTTCCCAGAATTTGGAAGTGAAAAGGCCGCCACGGTCCGAACTGATCTCCTTCGGAATACCGTGGAGTGAAACAATTCTGGAGATATACAACTCTGCTAACTGACTAGCAGTGATAGTTTCTTTGACAGGCAGAAAGTGTGCAACTTTAGAGAGTTGGTCGACGACGACAAGAATAGCATCGTGACCCTTCTGTGACCTGGGAAGTCCTGTAATGAAATCCATCTGCACTTTATCCCACTTCCACAAGGGAATAGGGAGCGGTTGCAGAATTCCAGCAGGCTTCTGATGTTCTGCTTTAACGCGACGACACACATCACATTCAGCAACATATCGAGCAATGTCCTGCTTCATTTTAGACCACCAGTACCTTTGACGGAGATCACGATACATCTTGGTGCTACCCGGATGAATAGACAACGGGGTATCTTGTGCCTCCTTCATGACCTTGTCAGTCATAAGCTCGAAGCGAGGTACGACAATGCGGTTTCTGAAATACAAGGTTCCATCTTCAGATAGCGAGAAATCCCTGTACTTTACAAGGTGAAGGTCTTTCTTCATCAGATCAATTTCAGCATCTTTAGCTTGCGCATCCTTAACAGCTTTCTCAAGATCTGGTTGTATCACAAGGTTATTTAGAGAGCCCTGTGGGACAATAAGCAGATTCAGCTTGCACAGTTCTTCAAAAAGATGAGGTTGTGCTCGCCTAACCATGAGGTTGTCACAATAGGACTTGCGGCTTAAGGCATCAGCCATCACGTTAGCCTTGCCAGGGGTATAGGATATACGCAAATCATAGTCCGCAATGGCCTCCATCCATCTTTGCTGACGGAGGTTTAGAGATGGCTGAGTGAACAAGTACTTCAGACTTTTATGATCCGTGTAGATCTCGCAACGATTACCGAGAAGGTAATGTCGCCACAACTGCAGTGCATAGATGACAGCAGCTAGTTCTAGATCATGTACCGGATAATTCTCTTCATGTGGGCGCAACTGACGAGAGCCATAAGCAATCACCTTACGCTCTTGCATTAGGACACAGCCTAATCCTTCACGGGATGCATCACAATAAATCACAAAGTCTTTGCGGGTATCTGGAGGAGATAGTATTGGGGCAGATGTCAGCTTGTCTTTGAGTGCTTGAAAACTTTCCTGACATTTTTCTGTCCATTCTAACTTAACGCCCTTGTGAAGCAGATCAGTCAGGGGCTTAGCAATCTTAGAAAAATTCTCAACAAATCGACGGCAATAGCTTGCTAGGCCGAGAAAACTTCTCACTTGCTTGACATTCTTTGGAGGAGTCCAGTCCAGAATAGCCTGAACTCGTTCTGGGTTAACGGCAATGCCATCTTTGGAAATTACATGACCAAGGTACGTTACTTCCGAAAGCTAGAATTCACATTTGGAGTATTTGGCATACAACTGGTGTTCTCGGAGCCTTTCCAGTACAAGACGGAGGTGTTCAGCATGTTCTTCCTTATTCTTCGAATATACTAGAATATGATCCAGATATACCACGACAAATTTGTCGAGGTAATCCATGAAGATGTAATTCATCAGACGGGAGAATGTGGCTGGAGCATTTGTTAAGCCAAATGACATGACAGTGTACTCATAAGAACCATAGCGGGTAACAAATGCAGTCTTGGGAATATCCTCTTCACGAACACGGATCTGATGGTATCCCAATCTCAAATCAAGCTTAGAGAATACTGAGGAACTGGCAAGTTGATCATACAAATCATTGATCCGAGGAAGCGGATATTTATTCTGGATTGTAGCTTGGTTAATGGGCCGATAATCCTGAACCAATCGGTTAGTTCCATCCTTCTTCTTAACGAAGAGTGAAGGTGCTCCCCAAGCAGAGGAACTGGGGCGGATGAAACCTTTCTTAAGTGACGTGTTGATTTCCTCCTTAAGTTCAAGAAGGTGATGCGGAGGCATCTTGTAAGGACGCTTCGCAATAGGGGTAGTGCCAGGTTTCAAGTCGATGACGAACTCAACAGCTCTAGCAGGGGGTATCCCTGGAAGTTATTCTGGAAATACATCTTGGAAATCACGAACAACTGGAACGTTCTTGATGCCTTCAAGAGGTGAAGCGTTCAATGCATTTAGAACATATATCTGAGCTTCGGCGTCCTGCACTGTACGAGCTGAGTATCTGACAGTCTGACCGGAAGGGTGTGTGAGGCGGACTGTTTCAGTGGCACAGTCAATCAAAGCTTTATGAGGCTTCAACCAGTCCATACCCAGAATAATGTCTATGTTGGAGGTCTTGAGAGCAATGAGTGAAACGGGGAACATCAATCCTCCGATCACAATGTGGTTACCGTGGCTAACCATGGTAGTTTGCCAATTAGCCCCAGGTGAATGGATTACTAATGGGATGGACATCTCCTCGAAAAGTATATCATGGCTTCGCGCAAAACTTTCGGACATGAAGGAGTGCGATGCTCCAGAATCAAAGAGGAATGAAGCTGGGATTGAATTCACTAGAAGGGTGCCCATCACAATGTTGGGGTCCTGTCGAGCTTCTTCTATGTTAACTTGGTTGACATGGACCCGAACTATAGCAGACGGCCTGGCATTAGAGCTTCTGAGACGACGGTTCCGACAGCTCTTCTTGCAACCAACGGGAGGACGTGGTGCATCCTGATGAAAAGCCATAGCATCAGGCGGTCCATCATGAACCGATAGCTGTCTCGGCGGTGAAGGCAAACGAGGTGCAACATATGACGGCCTTGGTGTTGGAGCAGGTCGGTGGTGTACATTGTGCGGGATCCACACTCGACGCTTCTGAACAGGCTGACCCGAGGATGAGCCAGCTCCATGAGTGCGCTTGAGCGACTCCTGGCATTCAGCCAGAGCTGTTTCAATTTGGAAAGATTTGCTGACAAGCGTTGCGTAGTCTGTGAAATCATGGACAGCAAGTGCAAGTTTTATATTAGTACGTAGTCCTTCACGGAATTTATCCTGCTTGCGGGCGTTAGTGCATACGTCATCTTCAGCATAGCGGGATAGTTCGAGAAATTTCCTCTGATATTCATCCATAGTCATTGTACCCTGTGTGAGTTTGCGAAACTCCTTCTTCTGATCCATCAGACCTTGAGGAATGTATCATGCACGGAAAACTGACTGAAATCCCTGCCAAGTGGTTACTGTCTCTGCAGGCAACATAGCCTTGTGGCTTTCCCACCATTGAGCAGCTGGACCCTTTAAGTGGAATGTCGCAAAGGTGACGTAACTGTCAGGGGCAACATTAGCTGACTCCATTTCAAACAGGATGTCACGAAGCCAATCATCAGCATCCATAGGATTGGTGGAGTTGTGGAAAACGGACGGACTGAGGCGCACAAATTCTGGCAGCGAGATCGGTCCAGGCTCCTGGCGAGCCTCGTTGCGTTCCAAACGTTTAACCAGACTCTCGTTGAGCTGACGGTTCAATTCGAACTGCTGCATCATTGCGGCAATATAAGGAGGAGGAGGATCGTCAGCCATCCTGCCAAATCAACAGGGGCAGTTTAGCAAGAAAAATTGCATGTGTATGGAATGATTCATGAAGTATCACGCACAACAGAAGGAAGCGCAATAGATACTTCATCATATTCGCACCAGACATTCAAATCCACACATAGCCTCGGTTAGAATCCGGCATTACGACAGTAGAAAAGGGAGGGCTAGACAACTAGGCGGCGCGCAGGCACGCGGTAAGGAGTCCACAATGAGACATAGCAAATGCTACATCAACGTCGGAGAAAACTGACGGAGCGAGGAATCTGCAAGTGACAACACAGGGTGCCCTCGATAAAAGGATCCTGTAAGCAGAACCTGGCCCATAATCTCGAAGCAAGGGGGGATATTTTAGAACTCCGGGTGGATGTGATCACGAGAACCTAATGTTGGAGTTAGTAAAATTTATTTAACCCGAATAGAAGAGAGGTCAGAGGCCCAGAGTAAAGGTCGAGGAGTAAAAGATACTAATACCACCCAATTGGCGACGTGGGCCCGTAAGCCACACAGCCAAGTTAGTAAAACGATTTTCGGTTACTAGACTCAACTTCGGCCAAGGAGTTGGAAAGGGGGATTCCTAGAGGCAGTCGGCTCTGATACCAACTTGTGACGCCCCCGGCCCGATCATGCACTAATCATACACGTAATTGCACACGATCAAGCCTAAGGACTCACGGGAAGATATCACAACACAACTCTAAAACATAAATAAAGTCATACAAGCTTTATATTACAAGCCAGGGGCCTCGAGGGCTCGAATACATAAGCTTGCGAACAAGCGTCAGCGGAAGCATCAGATATCTGTGTACAGATATTAAAAGAGAAACAGAAAGGCCTTTAGGAAGGCGGGGCAAAATAAAACACTACGATCGAAAGGCGTAGGCCTCCTGCCTGGGACCCTCCGATCCTACTCCTGGTCGTCAGTCAACTCGTAGCAGCATCCATCCTCGAGGTAGTAGTAGTAGTCGATCGACGGGGCATCTGTCTCAGGGGGCTCCGTCATCTTGGTCACGTCAAACTGATATGGGGAGAAAAGGAAAACAAAGCAACCGTGAGTACTCAGAAGTACTCAGCAAGCAAGGATCTACACTACATATGCAACATTTTCAAAGGGAGGCTGTATATGTGGACTGGGCTGCAGAAATGCAAGAATAGAGAGAAGGCCTAGTCCTATCGAAGACTAGCATCTTCAGCGGTCTTGCAGAAATAGAAGAGGGTAGAACGGTACAATATAATGTAGCAGTATCGTTAAGTCTCATCCTCACCCAGAGATCCTTTCTCGACTCCCAGCGAGAAAGCAATCCCAGAGCCATACAGTCATCAACCTCGTCCTGAGACCCCTTCTCGTCTCCCTGCGAGAAGCAATCCCAGAGCCATAGTATCCAAGTATCCAGTTCTAAATTGTATCAATCAGGATACAACTCCGAGTGTCCATTACCGTAGGACCGGCTATCGATAGAAGTGTTCTTCCCTGCAGGGGTGCACCAACTTACCCAACACGCTCGATTAACTCCGGCCGGACACATTTTCCTGGGTCATGCCCGGCCTTGGCCAAACGACACACCGTAGCCCTACCTACAGCTCAGCAGAGAGGTCCCCGCCGGTCTACATCCTAAGCGCAAGGGGGTCTTGGCCATCGCCCCTCGCCCTCCGGGTCGTTGCGCACAGGGTGGATACCAGCATCGCCTCGGGTGGCCGACACGATCCGACCGTGCCGCCATGCTGAACTGGACGTCTGACAGAGCTTTCGGCTGATGCATACGATGCAGAACGCCCATACTATGCCCACGTGATGGTTAGTGCTATCAGACCAGAGGCCTGCTCGGATCAAATATCCAAATCGTTAGGACTAGGGGCTTGCGGTAACGAGCAGAGACTCACGAAAGATGTGACCCCGTCGCCCCGTCTCGAGGGCTTGCTGCAAGGGTTAAGAATGCCCGGCCGCGCCTCGTATTCACCACTCGGGCACCACACTGGCACCCGTCTTCACAACACTCGCCTCTCAGGCGCACGCGGGTACCCCTCAGGGTCGACCCGCCTATCCAAGTAACATTGTAAAATCCAAGTATCCGTGTGTCCATAACATCAGGGGAATCCGAGGTATCACCCTCGTTGGATTCCTACTCGATGTGTCTGTCAAGGTGAAGTCGGAGGATTCACCCTCGATGGGTTCACACTTGATGTGTTGCACGACAGCGTCGTTACCGGAAGTGGTGAAGGAGGAATCACCCTCGATGACCACTACCGAATAGCTACTCTACAGAGTTAACATCAGAAGTGCTACATGAGGTTTCACCCTCGGCACTCGATAGTAACGCTGCAGTGTCGTTACCACTAAGGGGGGTGATGTGCGGTGTCGGGGCCTGGTCTTCACTCCCGTTGATCGGGTCTTCTGACGATCCAGCGCGGCAGTCGGGATAAGTGGGGTCACTGATAGGTCTCTACCCAGCCTATACTAAGCAGTTTAGGATATGCAGGTAATTATCAACAGCAGGTTACCATAAATAGGCTATGCATCAGAATAGGTAAAGCAGAAGCAGCAGCAATTCTAATGCAAGCATGAGAAATAGAATGGGCGATATCGGGATGATCAAAGGGGGGGGGGGGGGCTTGCCTGGTTGCTCGGCGGCAAGGGCAAGGTCTTCAGGGTCGTCGAACTCGAGCTGCGTCGGTACCGCTCTATCGAGAGAGAAGAGGGGGAGGAAACAGTATAAATATAGAGCAAACATGAGCAACGCAAAGTACGGCATGACAATATGCAGTGCCGGGTGTGTTCTAACGTGTGGTTGCACGTCACCGAGGAAGGAGGAATCCATCCGGGAATGTTTTCCCGGTTCCGGACATTTGTCAGACAGATGACCGGAGGGGGACGGTTGCATGTTCGGATAGTTAGAGACGCGTGACGGACGAACGGACCGCGTGTTCGGATTTGTCTCGTCGTTCTGAGCAATTTTCATGTATAAAGTTTTTCGATCGGAGTTACGGATTAAAAGATATGATTTTCTAAAGTTTTTATTAATTTCTGGAATTTATTTAATTATTTAAATCAACATTATCCGAAACAGTGTTTGCTGACGTCAGCATGACGTCAGGACCAGTGGGTCCCACCTGTCATACTCTGTTAGGTTTAATTAGGGTTTAGCTAATTAAATTACTGTTTAATTAACACTAACTACTTAATTAAATTAACTTAATCAGGATTAATTAAATTAATTAATTCACTAATTAATTATTTAATTAATTTATTTATTTTATTAATTATTAATTATATATCTTTATTTTTTTTAAATTCCATTTTCGTTCACGGGCTAGGCCCACTTGTCATTGGCACACAGAGGCCATTGGGGGTTCGGGTGTTAGCGGGCGCTGCGGGCGCCCGTTAACGGGCGGAGACCACGACCCAGCACAGCAGGGCGCCGTTGGCCACGGCGCTGGTCAGGGGAGACCCAGGCCGGAGCGGCCGGAGACGGGACGTCGACGGAGGGGGGTGGCCGTGTGCGGCGCATGGGATAGCGGCAGCAGCAGGGGAGGCAGTGCAGCGGCGGGAACCGCGGCGGGAGGTCGAGGTGCGACGGGCGTGGCCGGCGCGGCCTGGCGGAGGTGGAGGTGGTGCGGGCGCGCACTACGTGCAGCGGGGCGGCGCAGATGCAGCAGGGGCCGCGGCGAACGGCGATGGGGTTCGGCAGGGCGCTGGAGGCCCGGGGCGACGGGGAGCAGCAGCAGGCAAAGCATCGCCGGCGGGCGCGGCGCACACACCTGGTGAGACGCAGGTCGGGCGGCAAGGGCGAGCGGGGCTGCGCGGGCGGGTTGCCGTGAGAGCTGGCGCAGGACGCGCACTGGCGCAGCGAGGCGTGCGCGAGCGCGACGAGCGCGCACGACGCGTGAGCGGGAGGAGCGGCGAGCGGTCGGGCGTGGGCAAGCGCAGCCGAGCGCGGGCGCGTGTGCGCGCGGTGGCGCACCGAGGGAGGCAGAGAGGAGTGGAGGCCGTGGCCTCACTGGGGTCGTAGGGTCAGGGGCAGTGGGGCGCGGGGAGGAGACGGAGACGACGGCGACGCGGTGACGAGGTGCAGGCCGGCAAGGAGGAGGAGGCAGGCCGGCGAGGGAGCGCTCCGGCGAGGCGGTGACGGCGACGACAGTGGGGCGGCATCGGAGCTCGTTCCCCCGATCCGATCTGGATCGGGGAGGAGGGGCGAACGTGGGGGGTGGAATGGGTGGATGGGGTGGATAGGGTTTCCACCGACAAGGGTTAAGGGGAGTGGGGGTGGGCCGCAGCTGGGCCGGCCTGTGGCCTGCTGGGCCGAAGCCCAGGGGGGTTTCTCTTTTATTTATTTTTTTTGTTCCTTTTCTTTTTTTTCTTCTTTTTTTTCTTATTTTTCTGTTATGCAATCAGTTAGGCCTCAAAACAAATTTTGTAAATTATGGCACTTGCTCCATTAAATGCTAGGCATTATCTACTACTGCCAGAAATTGGTTTGGAGACAATTTGAGCTCACACAATTTTTATAATAAATGAAATGCATTAAACCCTGCTGTTTTGTTAAGGTTTGAGCCACCCAATTAATTTATTATCTGTTGGTTACAATTTTAGACTAGCCTCTGCAATATTTGTTATTTACTGGACAATTTAGTTCTTATGTTGGACAACTTTTATATTCCACTTCCATTTAAATTTGAACTTTGAGTTAGGGTTGAAATGCAATATGATGCTAATGATGATCATGCCCTGTTAAACATGATGACATGGCATCATCAAAAGGGTGATTACTGTAGTTAACCACCGGGGGTGTTACATCCTTCTCCTGAGGCTGGGCCCCTGCGCCTCGTGAGGGCAACCCTGCAGCAGGAGGACGAGAGCTAGCCTTGTCCGTCTGCACCAGAACCTCCGGGGCCGAGGTGGGTTGCTTGGCCTCAGGAGCCCTCGCCTCCTCCTTCTTCCTTTTCGCCGCCGGCATTGGCCTGGCCGCAAAGAGGAAAATGTCAGAGCACTACGTCAAGAGCAGGAAGCAAAGACAAGATGGTGCGCTTACTGATCCGTGGCGACGTACTCCCTCATCCTCTTCAGGAGCGCGGTGCCCACAGACTTCGTGGGCGCGAGCCCCGCCGCGCTCTCAGGAGCGGATGAGCACGTGGCGGCCGGATCTACGGCAGCGGCGGCCGATGGCGGGGCGGAGGCGCCACCTCGGGGAAGCAACGATGACCTATCCTTCTTCGGACACCCTGCTTCAGCTTCTTCGGAGGGGTGCCCCTGGACCTCGTGGTGACCCCGGCGGAGCGCGGTGACTCCCTGACTGGGTGCTCGCCGGCGTCGTCGTCAAAGAAGGCGCGGAGGAGCTCGCTCCGCCGTGGGGGAGAAGTCTCCCCCACCTCCTCCAAGGTCGCCTCCGAGCTCTCGTTCTCCTCCTCCCCGGAGGGATCGTTGGAGGACACCGGCACCGGGGAGCCCACGGGCAGGGAAGGCTCCAGCGGCACGAGTGCCTGCTCGTTGAAGACAGGCATGGCGGCGGCTATCTTCTCCCCGTCGGTGCGACGGTACAATGGGAGATGGGCGTCCGAGGGGCCACCCTGGTCCTTCCCATGCAAGGTGCGCATGAACTTGCTCAGCTCCTCATCAGACAAGTTGTCCGGGCGCAACCGAAGGTCGTCTTCCGCGCCCTTGAAGCTCCACAGGGGGCGTGAGTGCACCTGGAGCGGAGCCAGGCGCTGCGTCAGGAACTCCTTGATGATCATGGCCCCTATCAGCTTCTCCGCCTTCGGGTCCTCCACCTTCAAGTCGGCCGTCATCCTATCCAGCAACTGCTCCACCCTGGGGTCGGTGAGCTTCTCGTGAGCCCATCGATCCAGGGGCGTCGGCAGTGCGGTCGGCAGCTCCAGCCAAGCGTGGGAGCGCTTGGCGTCCATGAAGATCCACTTGTTCCGGAAGTCCTCCACCTTCTTTCCGGCCCGCGAGATCGCGTTGCTGCTGTTGGCCGCGATGAAGCCGGCGCACCCAGAGCACTGGCCGCTGCATATCCGAAGGTAGAAGAAGTGGCGGAACAGCGCGACGGAGGGCGTCACCCCCCACGAACGCTTCGCAGTAGAAGGTAAAGATCGACAGGAGGAGGATGGAGTTGGGATGAAGATGGAGGGCGTGGAGACCATAGTGGTTGAGGACGGCGTAGAAGAAACGGGAGAAAGGGGGAACCAGCCCAGCGAAGACGCTGTGCAGGAAGAAGGGGTAGAAGGTGTCACCCAAGGCTTCCGGCTGGGCGGAGCCGACCCGGAGCGCCGTCTCCCCTCCCTCATTATTGCCGCTCGTCGTCAGCGGGAGCATGGTGGCAAGGTGCTTCTCCTCGGCGATGGAGGACACGCTCAAGGCCGGCTCAAACCAGGGAGCAGAGCGCATGGCAGAGGCCAATGACTTCGCCTTGTCGGTGGCCATTGGTGGCGAGTCCGGGGAAAGGATTCAGCAGATCTGGAGGCGCGCAAAGCAGAAGGAGAAGGGGATCTAGAGCAAGATGGAAGAAAGGCAATGAAGGCTCAGCGGCAAGCGCCAGCCTTTTTGTCAGCCAGGGACAATTGCCAAGGCGGCGTGGCAAAGCGGAGGCGCCCACGTCCCATCAATCGCCATGCGTCGACCAAGGCCGCAGGCGGTTAGGGCCCGCAGCACTCCGCACTTGCCCCTTGGCTTCGCCTCGAAGCCAAGTTCGAGCGCGCCTTGGGCCCGGGGGCTACTGTCGGCGTTCTGGGAATGGGGGTACCCAGACTTGCCTACCTGCGGCCCACGGCATGGCTCCATCGATGGCCTGGTACGGCCCAGCTTCAGCAACAACAACTCAAGACCCTCGCGAGGGGCCAAGCCTCGCGAGGCAGACAACACCAAGACCTCCACGAGGAGCGGCCTCCTCAGGCTGGCTCCCGAGGAGCGGAGATCTCTATGCAAACCCTTGCCTCGTGAGGTTCGGGTGACGCAAGCCATGATGACCAAGGCCAGGCGGGCGCCAGCGGGCGCAGTGTACCAGTTTCCTCTTTGGTGCTAAAGAGGCAAGTGCAGGCGCGGAGTCCTGAGGAATCAGCCAAAGGTTTCCATTCCCGTGCAACAAGACCAAGACCGCCAGGACGGCAGGACGGAGGTCATCGCTGAGCCCACCACGGCGTCACAACCAGAGGCTTTCGCAGGCAAAGACTACTTTTGTCAGGATAGCATGTACTAGCTGTCCCCTTTGAATTTGGCCGTTGTGGGATCCCTTCCCGCCTTTCATTTGGGAAGAGGACCAAGGCCACTATAAATAGGACTTAGCCACCACCATAGAGAGGGATCGGACCCCCGAACGGATCATTCAGACCACCCTCACTCCACCAGCTCACTCGAGCTCAAGAACACCTCTCCTCCTGAGGCTGTTCGCCACTGTACTAGTTCATCCTTAGCCCCTCGAGGCCAATCCACCACAAAGCAGGAGAAGGGTTTTACACCACAAGGTGGCCCGAACCTGGGTAAACTATTGTGTCTCTTTTCCTTACAGTTCATTGAGCTAGGCTGTGAGATTAGCGAGTAGGCAGACTGGGGAGGATGAGTTCTTCGCACGCACCCCAGAGTTCAAACCTCTCAAGGGTTTGCGGAACCCGAAATCCGACACGACCCGCCGCACTTACGGGCACGGCACGCATGGGGGGAGCTCGATCTTGACGTCCGCGCGCTGCCGCCTCCAGCGGTGCATGGTCCTGACGCTGGTGTGGTGGTGCGGGGAGTGCGCATGCATCGCCTTGTGGCCGCTGCACCACCTAGCAGCTCGCTGCATCCCATGCCGGCGCTGGTGCCCCCGCGACGGGTCGCGCGGGGGTGCTTCGTGCCTGGGCTCGAGGTTGGTGCCGCGCGGAGGAGGAGGAGGAGGCGCGCCATGAGGCACGTTGCCCGGCTGGGAGGGAGGGGGATGGAGCGAGTGGGAGGGCACCGGGGCCTCCCCGACGGCGTTGACGAGCTCAGCGATGCGGCCAAGCCAGACGTCATAGCGATCATTGGCGGAGCGGTAGCGCAGGAGCTCGCAGGCCATGAGCACCGTGGCCTGCGTGTTCGCTGGCCCATGACGAGCGTGGGAGGACGATGCCATGACGGGAGTGGGAGACGGGGTAGCAGTGCGACCATTGTGCCGCACGGAAGGTGGCAGCGACAAGTCCTGCTGCTCATGAGCAGCAGGGTCGGTGGCATTGTTAGCCGCGGGGGAAGCAGAGCGGCGCAGGATGCCGCGGCCCACAGGCGCCGTCTGGGCAACGCGGGCAGCCCGACGCTCGGCGCGAAGTCGGCGGGCGTCTGCCATGGGAGTGATGAACAGGAGATGAAGCGAACTGGAAGGAGAATTCCGACACGCCCCTACCTGGCGCGCCAAATGTCGGATTCAGGGCTCCGCAGACCCAAGAAGGTTCGAACTCTGGGGCGTGTGCAAAGATCTCAACCAGCCCAACCCTCGTGCTTTCTGCCCTATGGATAAGCCCAGATGAATTCACACCAGCAGGGAAGAAGACGAACACGACAGTTTACCCAGGTTTGGGCCACCTTGCGGTGTAAAACCCTACTCCTGCTTTTGGTCGATTGGCCTCACGAGGAGGTGGGGGATGAACTAGTACATCGGTTGAGCAACCTCGTGAGTGCTTGAGTAGTTAGGGTGGAAGTGGATCCGATCTAGGGCCCGTCCCCCTCGACAGTGGTGGCTAGTCTGTACTTATGGTGACCTTGGTCCTCTCCCCTCATAACTGGCGGGAAGGGATCCCACAACGGCCAATTTGAAAGGGGACAAGAAGTACATCTAATCCTGACGAAAGGTGGTCTTCACCTGCAAAGCTTCTGGTCGTGACGCAGAGGTGGGCTCGGCGATGACATCTGCCCTACCGTGCCCGTGGTCTTGGTCTCATTGCACCAGAATGGAAACCTTTGGGGGATTCCTCGGGAACCCGCGTACGCCCTTGCCTCCTTAGCACCAAAGAGGAAACTGTCTCCCCTGCGCTCGCTGGTGCCCGCCTGGCCTTGGTCGTCATGGCTTACATCACCGCAGCCTCGTGAGGCTGGGCACCTGCATAGGAATCTCTGCTCCTCAGGAGGCAACCTGTAAGTGCATCTAGTGCCCCTTAGTGATTTTGGTGTATTGAAGACTTATAGGTTAAGGGACTAATGCATTTGTGAGTGTACACAGGTCTATAAGTCTATGAGGAGTTTGTTATTTACGATGAATGTCGACCCCTAAAAATGAATGTCTTCAACTGAAGACTTTGGTTTTCTTGAAGACTTTGAAAGTGAAGAAATTGGTGTGACCTTGAAGACTTGATATTCATGCGAGGATTATGAAGCATGAAGACTTTTGTTTTTGTAGTTTCTTTTTCTTCTTCTTGAGTCATAGGAAACACCGTACTGTTAAAGGGGGTCGAGGTAAAACTAAGGAAAAATTTCCAAGTGATGCTCAACTCAAAATCCTACACCTACCCAATCCTTTCGAGTGAAGCCATTGGAAATCTCATACAGTTTAGTCAAGTTCTTCAGTGACAGAGATGAAGTTCTTCTGTTCTCTGAGGAATTTGTTCTGACTGAGGAGTTAGAAATTCGCCAGTGCGGATTGCCTACAAGTGAGGATTATGATAGCCCTGAGGAATTTGATACTCAAATTTCCGACCGTTGCTGTGCTACGTGCCAGCTGTCCCAAAATATCCACCCACCTAACGGTCATATCATTGAAGGGCATTTATGTTTTATCATGTCGGGCTGCTCCCTAGGCTATAAATAGCCGCCCTCTACAACCACTAGCTGGTTGGCTGCTCCAAGAAATAGATTGACACTTGTCATTTAGAGCATCCCATCCTCCGAGGACTTTGAGCGAAAATCATCAAGTGAGGAAAAACCCAAAAACCCAAACACCTACAAACCCAAAGTGATTGAGCATCACTGAAGAGATTGTTCCTGTGTGGAACCGACGCTTGTTACCTTTGAGGACTGTGCATCCTCCAGATGGTTAGGCGTCATGGTCTAGAGCATCCAAGAGGAAATTGTGGATTGCCGAGTGATCGAGTATGTGAAGGTTTGGAAGTCACCTGAAGACTTACCACGAGTGGTTGGGCGAGGTCTGTGTGACCTTAGCTCAAGGAGAATATGGTGAGGACTAGGTGTCCTGGACTGTGTGTTCAGGACTGGGTGTCCGGGACTGTGTGTCCTCAGGTTTAAATACCTAGCCGCTCCAACCAGACGTACAACTGTCACAGCAGTTGGAACTGGTCTACCAAATCAGTGTCTTCACCGAGCTACTGGTTCTATTTCCTCAACCCTTTCATTTCCTCGCATACTTGCTATGTATTTGATCATTACTGTTTGAAGACTTTGTCTGAAGACTTTCTCAATTTCCTCAGTTCAATTTCTTCAGTCAGTTTGTCTTCAGCCTGCTTATCCTGTGTTTACGCTACTCGTACTCTGTGCTTGTTTTCATTTCATCATGATGACTGTGCTACTGCTCTGTTATGCTTGCATCTGAGTACTCATTCCGCTGCTAAGTAGTTCGTCGCTTAGGAATTTCCTCACCTTGAAATTCCTCAGTGACGAATTTGTAAAAATCGCCTATTCACCCCCCTCTAGTCGATATAACGCACTTTCAATTGGTATCAGAGCAAGGTACTCCCTTGTTCTGTGTGATTTTGGTTTAACCACCTGTAGTTTTAGTTATGTCGACTGCAGGCATGATCAAGGTCTCAGCTGGGTGTCCTACCTTCGATGGGACGGACTACCCCTACTGGAAGAACAAGATGCGCATGCATCTTGAGGCAATTGACAACGACCTCTGGTATGTTGTGGAAAAGGGTGTTCCCTCTGTCACTCCTTCCGTAAACGCTGCTGATGTGAAGAGATTCAAGCAACTCGACTCTCAAGCGAAGAATATCATATGTGGCCATCTGAGCAAAGGGCAGTATGGCAGAGTGAGTGCTTTGGAGACAGCTAAGCTTATCTGGGATAGGCTGTCCAAGGTCAACGAAGGAGTCTCAACTCAACGTGACTCTCGAGTTGACGTTCTTCACAATCTCTTCAACCGCTTCAAAAGACTCGACAACGAAAATGTTCAGCAAACCTTTGATTGCCTCACTGACATTTCAAACGAGCTTCAAGCACTGGGTGCCACTGACATCACCGACCATGAGGTGGTGAAGAAATTGCTGAGGTCACTCGATTCTTCATTCGATACACTGGCACTGATGATTCAAGAACGTGGAGACTACAAGTCACTTGATTCTGCTGATATCCTCGAGAGGCTAAATACTCATGAATTCCAACTAGCTGAGAAGAGAGATCTCTACGGACCTAGCTATGGTAGATCTCGTGCACTGAAAGCCAAGGCAGTCTCTGAATCTGAAGATGAAGATTCTGGTAGCAGCCTTGGTGATCCTGAAGAACTGAGTCAGGAGCTAGCAATGCTCGTGAGGAAATTCCAGAATTTCTCTAGACGTGGCCGATTTGGAAAATCCTCAAGAGGTGATGACATGAAATCAGATTCCTCATCCCGTGATTACAAGAAGAGAACTTGCCATAAATGCAAGAAACCTGGTCACTACATTACTGATTGTCCTCAGTGGGAGAAGGAATCAAAGAAGAAGAAATACAAGGATGATAGTTCAGATGACTCTAAGAGGAAGAAGAAATCTTCAAAGTCCTCATCGTCAAGATCTTCAAAGTCTTCATCTCACAAGAAGAGCAGCTCCAAGAAAGCTCGGGCATTCATTGGCAAGGAAATGGACTCTGAAGCTGAATCTGAGGAACATGAGGAAGAGGAGGCATCTGAGGAGTCAGACTCTAGTGTGGCGAGCCTAGCCCTCGCTACTGCTTACGTTAGCAAGTCCATCTTCAACACTGAGGAAAATGGCTTCCCCAACACTGCTGATGACGGCAACGATGACTATGCTCCCACCTATTGCTTCATGGCAAAAGGTGCCAAGGTACTCAAATATCCCTCCTCTGAATCAAGTGAGGATGAATCTGATGATAACCTCAAACCCAGCTATTCCAAACTTGCTAATATTGCTGTTAAACAACAAAAGGCTTTGGAAAAGGTTCAAAATATGCTAGACAAAAGCGATGATCTGTTAGGTGAGGAAATGGATCGAACTCAAACACTGACTGATAATCTTCAGCAACTACAGTCTAAGTTTGACAACCTTCAAGGTCGTCATGAAACTCTCCTAGCCGATCATGAGAAGCTTTCTTATGAATTTCTTCAAAGAAAGCAAGATGTTGAGAAGCTAAGGGTGAGTCATGAAGATCTTCAGAAGGAAAATGATTCTTTGCTTGCTCAACAGATCAGTTCCGCTCAGGAAGAATTTATTCCACCATGCTTGAAATGCATTGAACGTGAAACTGCTAATTCTTCACCTGAATGTTCAAATGCTTCTATTGCTGCAAATTCTTCAACTATCTCTGTGGTCACAAATTCCTCATCTGAGGATACCACTAGTATCACTGACGAAAATGCAGGGTTGAAGGAATTGTATGTGACAGGCATGTACAAAAGCCTCAAAGGGCATCAGACTCTTTGTGATGTGCTCAAAAAGCAGATCTTGAACAGGAACCCTAGGAAAGAGGGTATTGCCTTTGAGAGGAAACTCAATGCTGATGGAACCTACTGGAAACCGGAGCAGTATCCCAAAACCTCATGGGTTGCTGTGAAGGGACCTCCCGTAGATCCATCCACTTTATCTGGCTTTACTTGTGAATCCTCATATTCATCTGATGAGTCATTTGACTCCAACTATAAACTGTTCAAAAATCAGAATGGTGAGGTATTTGCTAGATATGTTGGATCTAACTACAGGAATGGTCCCCCTATGAAGAAAATCTGGGTTCCCAAAAAGTGCCTTGAAAGTCTTCAGGTGAATGTCCTCATGACACCACCTGTGAAGAATAAGAACCCCAGATCAAATTCTTCATATGAATCAAATTCCTCACATGGATCAAAGTCCTCACAAGAACATCATCGTGCTAACACTTCTGTTTCGCAGGGAAAGCCTAAGGGCTATGAATATATGCATTATTCTTCAAATCATTATGTTCATAAGTCCTCGAAGAATTTCTCTGCTTATTCATATGCTTACCCTAACCCCTCTTATGTGAAACAAAGTGGTCTGGCGTCTATGCCACCTTTCTCTTATGGAGCTCGCAGAATGATGAACTCTTTGCCACCCCTCCAGATGTGGGTGGTGAAGAAAAGGAACTAATCTCTTATGCAGGGTCAGGTCTCCAGACGAACTAAATCGTCTGAAGAATTTGCTGGAGACCTGAAATGCTTGAAAGGACGCAAGCTAATCATGAAGAAATGATTTATTCATTTCTCACGTCCTCACATTGCTATATATACATATGTTGCTTTAATTGATGAAATATGTCTGATGAATTTGATGTCATATTCTTCACTCTGAAGTATATGAGTTCGTAAGATGCACTAATTCATCTGCAGGATGATTTACCCAAAGCTACTGAGTGGGTCCTCGATAGTGGATGTACAAATCACATGACCGGTGACAAGAGCTTACTGATGAACACTCCTTTATCTCCATCACACTTGAAGCATACCACCTATGCTGACAAAGGCAAAAGCAAGGACCACAGCCTGCCACTTGTCTACTTGCTAAAGCTTCAGAAGGCTGGCTATGGCATCGACGACTGGGTCATGCTGGCATGAGGAACTTACACACGCTCGTGAAGAAAAAGCACGTCATTGGCATCGAGGGTGTCAAATTCCTCAAAGATCATCTTTGTGGGGCTTGTGAGGCTGGAAAGATGACCAGAGCCAAGCACCCCTCGAAGACTATCATGACTACTTCTCGTCCTTTTGAATTGCTTCATATGGATCTCTTTGGCCCTACTCATTATGCCACACTAACAAATGCAGCATCTCTATATGGCTTTGTCATTGTTGATGACTATTCTCGTTACACATGGGTGCATGTCATTACTTACAAGACTGAAGTGCAGGAAGTCTTCAGACGATTTTCCTCAAGGGCTTCGACGAATTTCGGCGTGAAGATCAAGCATATACGTAGTGACAATGGGACTGAGTTCAAGAATACTAGTCTTGATGACTATCTCGATGAACTTGGTATTACTCATGAGCTATCTGCCCCATACACTCCTCAGCAGAATGGTGTTGTGGAGCGCAAGAACAGGACTCTTGTTGAGATGGCTCGCACCATGCTTGATGAATACAAGACACCTCGTCACTTCTGGCCTGAGGCAATTGATACTGCATGCCACATCATCAACAGGGTATATCTTCACAAATTCTTCAAGAAGACCTCATATGAACTCCTCACTGACAAGAAACCCAATGTGAGTTATTTCAAAGTCTTCGGTGCTAAATGCTGGATTAGAGATCCACATCACAATTCTAAATTTGCACCGAAAGCACATGAAGGTTTTATGCTTGGTTACGGAAAGGACTCGCACACCTACAGGGTCTTCAATGCCTATCACAACAAGGTTGTTGAAACTGTAGATGTGCGGTTCGATGAAACTAACGGCTCGCAAAGAGAGCACCTACCTCCTGTGCTAGATGAAAAGACGCCTGAGGAAACCATCAAGTTCAAAGCTACTGAGGATGTCATTCCTACCGAAGAATCTGCTGAAGAAATCATTCCAGAACATGAAGAACAGCATGCTGGCGCATCTGAAGAAAATGGCTCTGAAGAAAATGCTGAGCCAAATCAAAGTCGTCAACCTGTTCATCCCCGCGTTGCAAATGAAGTACAGATTGAGAGAATCATCAACGACATCAACGCACCAGGTCCTCTGACTCGCTCAAAAGCTTCACATTTATCTAACTTTTGTGGGCATTTTGCTTTCGTCTCTATCACAGAGCCCACCAAAGTTGATGAGGCATTTCTGGAGCCTGAATGGATTCAAGCAATGCAACAGGAATTACATCAATTCAAGCTGAACAATGTGTGGGAGCTTGTCAAGCGACCGGACCCATGCAAGCACAATATCATCGGTACCAAATGGATCTACCACAACAAGCAAGATGAAAATGGCCTAGTGGTGAGGAACAAGGCTCGTCTTGTAGCTCAAGGCTACACACAGGTTGAAGGAATTGATTTCGATGAGACTTTTGCACCTGTTGCTAGACTTGAGGCTATTCGCATATTGCTTGCTTATGCTACCCATCATAATATCATCTTATATCAAATGGATGTGAAAAGTGCATTCCTCAATGGTAAGCTTGAGGAAGAAGTATATGTTGCTCAACCCCCAGGTTTTGAAGATCCTAAGCATCCTGACAAAGTCTTCAGACTCAATAAGGCCCTCTATGGCCTCAAGCAGGCCCCTCGGGCGTGGTATGATACTCTGAAGGAATTCCTCATGAAGAAAGGCTTCAAACCCGGTTCACTCGACCCAACTCTTTTCACCAAAACCTATGATGATGAATTATTCGTGTGCCAAATATATGTTGATGATATTATCTTTGGCTGTACTAACCAACATTACAGTGACGAATTTGCTTACATGATGAGTGAGGAATATCAAATGTCCATGATGGGAGAATTGAAATTCTTCTTAGGTCTTCAAATTCGTCAACAACATAATGGCATTTTCATTTCTCAAGAGAAATACCTCAAGAACGTTCTGAGAAAATTCGGTATGCAAGAATGCAGAGGCGTCAAAATCCCTATGCCCACAAATGGCCATCTATGCACTGATGAAAATGGAATAGACTTCGATCAAAAGGTATACCGCTCCATGATTGGTTCTTTATTGTACCTATGTGCATCTAGGCCAGATATTATGCTTAGTGTTTGCATGTGTGCCCGTTTTCAAGCTACACCGAAGGAATCACACCATAAGGCTGTGAAACATATTCTTCGATATCTAGCTCACACTCCAACACTTGGATTATGGTATCCCAAGGGCTCGGTTTTTGATCTCATTGGATATTCTGACTCTGACTATGCCGGTGATCGTGTGGACCGCAAGTCAACTTCAGGCACATGCCATTTCCTCGGACGATCCTTAGTATGTTGGTCCTCGAAGAAGCAGAACTGCGTATCACTCTCTACTGCTGAAGCTGAGTATATTGCTGCTGGTTCTTGCTGTGCTCAATTGCTATGGATGAAGCAAACCCTCAAGGACTACGGCATCAATGTGAAGAATGTGCCACTCTATTGCGACAACGAGAGTGCCATCAAAATTGCTCATAACCCAGTTCAGCACTCGAAGACAAAGCACATCGAGATTCGTCATCATTTTCTTCGAGATCATGTGTTGAAGGGTGACATCTCTATTGATCCCGTGAAGTCTGAAGAACAGCTAGCGGATATCTTCACAAAGCCCTTGGATGAGAAGAGATTTAGCAAGTTGCGGTGTGAGCTAAATATCTTAGAATCTTCGAATGTCCTTTGAAAAGGACACACATCCTAACACTTATGCAAATTGATGACTTAGATGTGCAACACACGAAGAAACGTTTTTCTTCAATCAATGAAGACTAACCCTCTAAGTGTGAAGAAATTAATGAAGAATTTGATTCTCAGAGCCCTACGACAATTGTACGCGGTGTCTGAAATCATCATTCTTACACGGTGGGTCACGCCACCACAAAAAGTTGAAAATCTTCAAAATTTGAGTTTTTCATCATTGTGCAAATTCTTCAAATTTTCAAATTCTTCAACTTTGCAAAATCTTCACTCTTTCTGTCTATGTTCTTCATTGACTATATATATATATTTGAGTTTTCTGACCTCTACAGCATTCACTTATTGCTAATTCTTCAAGTTGTGTTTCTTCTAAGTGAATGTAATCGGACCCGTTCCCCCTCAATGCTAAACTCAATCCAGTCCGTTCACAAATTCTTCATGTGCGTTCTATTTGAAACCCGTTCAAAGTCTTCACTGTGTCCTTGACAGCTGAAGAATTTGCGAACGAAACATTAAAATATTCTTATCTGAATTTTCGGCTTTTGCCGTTCAAACCGTTCCTTATCCCTCGATAAGATTTATCTATTCACCCTCGATCTAACACGATCTCCACTTCACAGTTCGTGGGTGACACATGTCGCTAGGATAAGAAGGGTCAGGGGCACGTTTGTCCATTTTCTTCGGACGAGCGGTTTTTCACCTCTGCTATAAATAACCCTCACCCTCCTCAGACCTCATTTACCCCGCTCGATCTTACTCCCTCGCTCAAGCTCTCAGACCTAGCGCCGCCGCTACACTCCATCGTCGCCGGTGAAGAAGAGCTTCACTGCCTCGACCTCGTCGCCGTCGTACTCACGCCGGCCGCGGAAATCCTCACTCCGTCGCCGCTGTAGCTGTTTTCCATCGCCAAGTTAGGGCGTGGAAGATCTGAACGGACGAACATCTCCACTGCCACTCTCAGTTCGTCGTGTTCTTCGTCAAGGGTAAATAAAATTTATTTTTACTGCCCTTGTTGATTCTGATGATTTCCACAAAATCTTCAAAAGGTGTTTATTCTTCAACTTTCATGTTCTTAAACACCAACTTGCTTCTGTCCTTGATCAGTTTCTCTAAGCAACGTTTTTCTTCAAGATTCCTCAATTGTGTGGATTTTCAATCTACACAACTCTGGAACCTAAGTCAAAAATGCTTAGTGAAATTCCTCAAGACACCCCTGGTCATCTTCCTCAAACTTGATACTTTTGAAAATCTTCTGAGAACGCATATGA
Source organism: Thinopyrum elongatum (assembly GCA_011799875.1). Classification (NCBI taxonomy): domain Eukaryota; kingdom Viridiplantae; phylum Streptophyta; class Magnoliopsida; order Poales; family Poaceae; genus Thinopyrum; species Thinopyrum elongatum. The sequence goes on from CM022301.1 coordinate 264,775,434, forward strand.
CCTCTCCAAAACTCTTCGCACCTATATTCTGTTCACAGGTACACATGTCCGCTGCTGAATCTCTAGGTTCTCATCAACTTAACTCATTTGCAGTGTTCCTTCAAGAAAAATTGCACACCTCATCAGAAAATTCGATTGTTCAAAACCCTCAAGTGAAGAAAATGGCTGATGGTAAAAGACCTCAGAAGGGAGGAAAGAGGCCAGAAACAAATACTGCTTTTGAGATCCCTGATGACATCTATGATGAATATTGTACTCCTGATGAAGCAACTCATGGCAAGGAGAACAAAAATCAGCGCAAAGTGCGCATTCAGAAGATTGAGAGGAGATGGGCAAGAGAATGGAGGGAATATCGCTATGTCACTCCCAAGTACATGAAGAAATTTGCTGTTAACCCTCCATGTCCAAGACCTCCATTGGCTCCTGGCCAAGAAGCTGATCCCACTAGCATCAGAAGAGGTGAGGAATTTCCTCAGGAGTGGGCTAAGCGTCAAGCCAAGCTGGCCAAAGTGGCTAAAGAGGCAGTAAAGAAATTCAATGAAGATTCTGTTGCTGCCGCTGCTGAGGCCTCTGCTATCAAGCCTAAGAAGGCTATGCTGAAGAAATCAGCTGTTAAGACAAGTTCCTCAGCTGCAATGCCCTCACGGCCTGTTCCTCAAGCAAATTCCTCAAAAGCAGCTCCAACTCCCTCGGTTGCAAAATCCTCAGCTGCTCCTGCAAAGTCCTCAGCACCTGTGCATCTTGCCACATGCCAAAGGACTACTGGAATCTCAATTGCTTCAGGAGTCTCTGCAAGTTCTTCAGCTCCACCTCAGTCTTCAACAACTCCGACCTTGCTGAAGAAAAATGCCACTGCTGGACGAGGCACAAGGCCAAGTCCTCACAAGAAGCAAGTCGCCTTTCAGGTTCCGTCAAGCGAAGACGAAGCTGATGATGAAGAATTAGCTGAGCTCATCAGAGATCGACAACAAAGGGCCGCTAGAGCCAAAGGCAGTGCTGTGCCCCTCATGCTGGATCCAAGGAAGATCCTTGATTTTATTGATCTATGGCACAAGAACCCTAACACACCTTTGCCTGAATTAAACCTCACTCCTGGTCAAAGTCACATGTTGACGGCCTTCATAAATGAAGAAAAATAGAAATTTGAAAAGGCTAGGCAGGTGAAGAAGGCTCAGTACAAGAAGGAGCGTTTTCTGAAGAACAATGTTGTGAAAATGTCTCCTGAAGAACTTGTGACTATGCAGGCTGAGATCAAAGCACTCAGTGATGAATTTCATGCATTCCATGCAGATTGGCTAGGTGCCAAAGTCAGATTCGTCAGAATGGCAAAAGGATTTACTCCAAGTGTTGCAGCTTCATCGCAACCCAAATTTCCTCAGACTGGAACATCTGTTCAGTCTGCTGAAGAAAATGAAAGCGCCAGAGCTGATGAAGAAATTCCAGTCTCTGAAGAAAATGCCAGGGCAACCTCCAATATTGCGCCTGAAGAGCAATCCAGGCCAGTTGAAGCATCTGCAACTGTGCCTGAGGAATCTGAACAAGCCAGGGCAACTGCATCAGTTGTGCCTGAAGAAATTCAACCAACTTCCTCTGCTCCTCCTGCACCGATGACAAGCATCAACCTTCCTTCTGCATCAGAAGCGAAGAAAACCAAGGCTGCGGAGCGAGCAGCTGTGAAGAAAAGGAAAGCATCTGCATCTTCAGAGTCTTCAGCCCCTAAGAAATTGAAGACTTTGAGGAGTTCATCTGAAAACCCAATTGATGCTATTCCAATATCAAGCATGCCATCAAAGGAGATCATTCCCTTTGGTGAGGAATATGAAATTCCAAGTAAATCTGATGAAGAAATTCCTTCTGCTGCTTCGACAGAGCAGATGGATGAAGAAATTGAAGTGGATACTTTCCCTTCAACCCCACTGGTATCATCGCCCATGCCTCAGTTCACAGCTGAAGAGGCAGGCGTCGAAGGAACTGAAGAAGATGAGGATGTGGATATTGGGTCTACAACACCTATTCTGAATGATGACTTTTGGGAAAGTCATCACCCCAATTCACCTCTGACAACCCCTCTACATCATGTTCCTCAGTCTCCTGTGCAAACTGAAGAAATTCATACGGGCTCTGATGAACGTCAAGCTTCACTTCACTCTATACCTGAAGAAGTTCCAGTCACTAGCGCTGATCTACATATGTCTGAAGAAATGAAGGCCAAGGCTGCTGCTGAAATTCCTCAGCCAGTGGCTCCAGTGGCTACACCTCAAGAGGCTGTAAATTCTTCAACTGTTAATCTTCAGCCCAAGCCACAGAACCCTCACTCCAAGAAGCAGAAGTTTAATGCTGAGGATTTCTTCAACGAGCACATATTCTTCACTGACTACAATCCCTATGACTCTGCTCGTCTTCGTCGCAAGCGTTTCTGGACTGCAAGCCAGATGAACTTCTACTCCTCATTGTTGGTTGATAAGGATAAGATCTTTGAACATGAGCAAATTCCTCATGTAGATATGGAATCGCTGCCCTGCTTCACACCAGTCCTCAGTGTTCTTCATGACGCTGGGTTACTCCATTTCTGCACCGACATCTGCGATTGGAATGAAGAACTCATTCTTCAATTCTTCGCCACGCTGCACATTACTGGAAATGTTGATGATGTCAATTCATGGGTATTGGACTGGACGACCGATAATACTCATTTCAAAGCACCGGCCTCTGAATTGCTTCATGCCGTCCCAGTCAGTCCTCCCACTGAAGGTGCTAGGCTACTCTATGTTGAACCTGAACTGTCTGATCATCTGATGCAAGTGCTGATGAAGCCTTTGAAGCCAGGCCAAGCTCCAAGGACCAAATTCCTCGTCAAGGAATTGCTCTATGTGCCAAGGACAGTCTATCGCATATTGACCAAAACCCTCAGTCCAATCAAGGGCCACAACTCTGATGATGAAGAAGTTGTTGGCATTATGAAGAATCTGCTGTTCAATATCATTCACGGTATTCCTATCAACTACCACGATTTCTTCATGAGGACTTTGGCCAATGCTGCACTGTCACCTTTTGAGTTGAAGCCTTATGCTCCCTGGATCATGAGATTCATCAGATCAAGGTCTTCAATTCATTACATGGCTGACTTTCAAAATCATCTCAGCTATTTGCCCCCTATTGAAGTCCTCAAACGGACTATTTCCTCAGCTGATGAGAAGGGCAAAGCTGCTGTTATTGATGAAGGTACTCGTCCATTGGATGGACAGTTTCGCAAAGCTACTTCCTATTCCACCAATAATGACTCTGCAACTCAAGATTCTGCCGCCAAAGCTTCAGAACATCATCCTCAAGCCACAGCTCCGCGTGTGATGACTGATCGTGAACTTCTCCTTAGTCTTCATCAGAAAGTTGATCGAAATCACAAGTGGGTCAAGCGTCAGTTTGGTGCAATTCTTCAGAACATGATAGTCACTCAAAATACTGTGAAGAAGAATCACTACTACTTGCATGAAGTCTTTGACCGCACTTGGGCGATTCTGTCTAATCTTCATAGTGCTGAAGAACTCAAGGAGATGGGCTTCCAACAGGACTTTGACTGGTCCCAGCCACCTTCGAAGAAATTCAAGAAAGTCAAAGTTCCTCAGCTTGTTGCCAGTTCATATTCTTCATCGCGCGAGACGGATGAAGCTGAAGACTTGAACAACACTGCGGCAGGCCCTACCTCAACAGTCGACCCCAACAATGCTGGCGCTCCCCCATCGACATCATGATGATATTCTTTAGGGGCGTTAGTCCTCATTTTTCGTCCCTTTTGGTCATTCGATGACAAAGGGGGAGAAATTTGAGTTTAGTCTTCAAGCGGGTCTTATATATGGGCTATATTTCTGTTAAGTTTCAACTCTTGCTCTTCTGAGGTGTTTGCTCTGATGAGTTGTAAACTTAAGTCCTATGGTGGTCTGATACTTTTGAACTGCTTTCTGCATGCTTATTTCCTCAAGTACCTTAATGCACGCATGCTGAATTCCGTCAGACACCATATTTCATCATGCATTTCAAATTCTTCATATCATATGATAAATGCGTGTATGAATTTCAAGATATAGGAGGAGATCTCCATGATATTACTCAACAATGTGCATTTGCTATTTCAAAGCAAATTCTTCAAATATGCACATCTTCAGGGGGAGTTCCTCTATATCTTGCAATCAAATTCCTCAATATTAGTATTTACACTTCATATGTTTATCCCCGTTGAAAACTTAACCTATATTGTCATCAATCACCAAAAAGGGGGAGATTGTAAGTGCATCTAGTGCCCCTTAGTGATTTTGGTGTATTGAAGACTTATAGGTTAAGGGTCTAATGTGTTTGTGAGTGTACACAGGTCTATAAGTCTATGAGGAGTTATTACGATGAATGTCGACCCCTAAAAATGAATGTCTTCAACTGAAGACTTTGGTTTTCTTGAAGACTTTGAAAGTGAAGAAATTGGTGTGACCCTGAAGACTTGATATTCATGCGAGGATTATGAAGCGTGAAGACTTTTGTTTTCGTAGTTTCATTTTCTTCTTCTTGAGTCATAGGAAACACCGTACTGTTAAAGGGGGTCGAGGTAAAACTAAGGAAAAGTTTCCAAGTGATGCTCAACTCAAAATCCTACACCTACCCAATCCTTTCGAGTGAAGCCATTGGAAATCTCATACAGTTTAGTCAAGTTCTTCAGTGACAGAGACGAAGTTCTTCTGTTCTCTGAGGAATTTGTTCTGACTGAGGAGTTAGGAATTCGCCAGTGCGGATTGCCTACAAGTGAGGAACATGATAGCCCTGAGGAATTGGATACTCAAATTTCCGACCGTTGCTGTGCTACGTGCCAGCTGTCCCAAAATATCTACCCACCTAACGGTCATATCATTGAAGGGCATTTATGTCTTATCATGTCAGGCTGCTCCCTAGGCTATAAATAGCCGCCCTCTACAACCACTAGCTGGTTGGCTGCTCCAAGAAATAGATTGACACTTGTCATTTAGAGCATCCCATCCTCCGAGGACTTTGAGCGAAAATCATCAAGTGAGGAAAAAACCCAAAAACCCAAACACCTACAAACCCAAAGTGATTGAGCATCACTGAAGAGATTGTTCCTGTGTGGAACCGACGCTTGTTACCTTTGAGGACTGTGCATCCTCCAGACGGTTAGGCATCATGGTCTAGAGCATCCAAGAGGAAATTGTGGATTGCCGAGTGACCGAGTATGTGAAGGTTTGGAAGTCACCTGAAGACTTACCACGAGTGGTTGGGCGAGGTCTGTGTGACCTTAGCTCAAGGAGAATACGGTGAGGACTAGGTGTCCTGGACTGTGTGTTCAGGACTGGGTGTCCGGGACTGTGTGTCCTCAGGTTTAAATACCTAGCCGCTCCAACCAGACGTACAACTGTCACAGCAGTTGGAACTGGTCTACCAAATCAGTGTCTTCACCGAGCTACTGGTTCTATTTCCTCAACCCTTTCATTTCCTCGCATACTTGCTATGTATTTGATCATTACTGTTTGAAGACTTTGTCTGAAGACTTTCTCAATTTCCTCAGTTCAATTTCTTCAGTCAGTTTGTCTTCAGCCTGCTTATCCTGTGTTTACGCTACTCGTACTCTGTGCTTGTTTTCATTTCATCATGATGACTGTGCTACTGCTCTGTTATGCTTGCATCTGAGTACTCATTCCGCTGCTAAGTACTTCGCCGCTTAGGAATTTCCTCACCTTGAAATTCCTCAGTGATGAATTTGTAAAAATCGCCTATTCACCCCCCCTCTAGTCGATATAACGCACTTTCACAACCTGGGGAGGCCACTCCTCTGGGGTTCTTGGTGTCGTTCTCCTCATGAGGCTATGGGCCCTCGCGAGGGTCTTGTCTTGGGGGGGTCTTGCAGTTGGGCCGTACCAGACCGTCGTTGGGCCCACGCGTCGAGCCGCAGGCAGACAAGTTTGGGTACCCCTAAACCCAGAACGCCGACATTGCTAGATACAAAGGTTACACGATTGTGTGGGTGTAAAAGACTAACAAAGATCATAATTCATTATAAAAGTGGATTCATATATTTGAATAAGATATCATAGTGTTTTAAACCTATGCATGCATGAATATAGCGGTGATACACGTGGTGTGGCTTTGGACATGTTATACTATAATGTGATAATGCTTGGCGTTTGCAACTCACAGCTAAATATCGAACAATCTAAACCATACTATATATCGAACAATCTCACATTTTATTTGAATTTGTGATAATGTGTGGCGTTTGCAGCTCACAGCTAAATATTGAACAATCTCACATTTTATTTGAATTCGTGATAATGTGTGGCGTTTGCAGCTCAGAGCTAAATATCGAAAAATCTAAACCATACTATATATCGAACAATCTCACATTTTATTTGAATTTGTGATAATGTGTGGCGTTTGTAGCTCACAACTAAATACTTGTATGCGTAGGGGGTGGGGCAACATACATTATGTGATAAACACATTATACATGTGACACATGGTTTAGATTATGAAGATCTAGCTAGAGCTTGAAATGAACTGTGATTTGAAATCAACATAAAGTGGATTAAAAAAATTCAAGTTCGAGTTAATATAGTACACATAGATCATATCTAACTCGACAGTAATGATGTGGTGTGTTGTGAAGATAATATACAAAGAATGGTTTAACTTGACAACAATGATGATTGTAGATCTTATTAAAATAGAGAAACGAATTCAAATGGTTTAACTTGACAACAATCATGATTGTAGATCTTATTCAAATAGAGAAACGAATTCAAATTTAGTTCATATTGAAGTGGTAGTATATACGTTTGGAATGCACTAAAATGTTCATTTGAGTAGCGGGTTACATGCATTATACACATAGCAAAATATTTTAATTGAACATAACTTGGATTCAAAGTTTTGAATGGCATTTGTAGTAACTCATACAGTAAAACGGGACTGGATTGCGACTTGATTTCTTTTTGGTTTTTCGTCGAGGGAAGTGCGAATTGATTTGATACAGTACACGTTAGGCTTGTCCGGAAATTTCAACCCGTGCCTTGTTATCCCGAAATTTTAAGATATCTCTTTGTCTCGTTGTGCTCCTAAAATTCCCTCCATCTCAACCCGCGCCTTGCTATCCCAAAATTACAACGCGCGAAAACTCCCACCTCCTCCGAAATCCCGACACGCGAAATTCCCGTGATACCCCTGAACCGAAAGAACCACCAAGTTCAAATTGGTGGGGGTACTTTTGTAACTTACCCCACATTTCAGACAAGTGCGTCCCTAAGCCATGGTTCCCCCTCCCATCCCCTCCCCCCCCATTCGTACACCGAGGCCGCGAAAACCCGCGAAGCCCCACACCCTTCTCTGTCTGCCACCCAGCTGGAGCCTCTTCCCCGAAGACATCGTCCACTGCAACAGCTCGACGTCCCTCATCCACCGCACCGGATGAGGATCTGTCGTTGATCTCATCGTCCCGCCAGTTCAGCCACCACGTCCTCCACCTCCAAGGAGCTGCCCTGATGTTCACCTCGTCTATCATGCCACCTACATTCCCACAGCATCGTCTTTACCTGCACCACCGAAAGAGCAGCACCATCACCGATTCCTGGGATGAAGCTCAGGCCTAATTGGCGCCATCAAAGAGGTTCTACAGTAATCGCTGCATTTTCTTCTTGATTCAATCTCACGGTGCTGCCGGTGTCGGCGTTCTGGGAACCAGGGTACCCAAACTTGCCTGCCTGCGGCCCACAGCGTGGCTCCATCTGCGGCCTGGTACGGCCCATCTTCGGCATCAACAACACACGACCCTCGCGAGGGGCCAAGCCTCGCGAGGCGGACGACGTCAAGACCCCCAAAGGAAGCAGCCTCCTTAGGCCGACTCCTGAGGAGCGGAGATTTCTATGCAAGCCCCACCTCGTGAGGTTCAGATGACGCAAGCTCTAACGACCAAGGCCAGGCGGGCACCAGCGGGCGCAGTACAACAGGTTTCCTCTTTGGTGCTAAGGAAGCAGGTGCAGACGCAGAGTCCCGAGGAATCAGCCAAAGGTTTCCATTCCCGTGCTACAAGACCAGGACGGAGGTCATCGCCGAGCCCACCACGATGTCACAACCAGAAGCTTTGTAGGCGAAGACCACCTTTCATCAGGATAAGATGTACTACTTGTCCCCCTTCAAACTTGGCCATTGTGGGATCCCTTCCCGCCTTTGTTTTGGGGGAAGAGGACCAAGGCCACTATAAATATAGCTAGGCCACCACCATACAAGGGAACGGACGGACGGACGGACGGATCAACCAGATCATCCCCACCAGCTCACAGCAACACAAGAACACACCTCCTGAGGTTGTTCCCCCTCTGTACTAGTTCATCCTCAGCCCACCTCGAGGCCAATCCACCACAAAGCAGGAGCAGGGTTTTACACCACAAGGTGGCCCGAACCTGGGTAAATTGATGTGTCCCTTTCCTTTCCAGTTCATCGAGCTAGGCCGTGAGATCGATGAGTTGGCAGACTGGGGAGATTGCATTCTTCGCACGCACCCCAGAGTTCGAACCTTTCTTGGGTCTGCGGAACCCTGAATCCGACATTTGGCGTGCCAGGCAGAGGTGCGTCTGAGCCTTTCTTCCGCCGGTCGATTCGCCGCCGTTCCACCGTTCCCATGGTTGATGCTCATCGAGTTCGCGCTGAGCGCCGGGCTGCTCCTGCCGCCCGTGTCGCCCAGACAGCACCTGCGGGTGATGGCACTCCCCGCCGTCCCCCATCGCCTGTGGCAAACACTGCCACCAGCCCCGCGGCCCACGAGCAGCATGCTTTGTTGCTGCATCCCTCTATGCGGCGCGACGGACGCACCGCCACTCCATCGCCGACTCCGGCGGCTGCTTCGTCCTCCCATGCTCATCGCGGGCCGGCAAATGCGCAGGCTACGTTGCTCATGGCACGCGAGCTTCTGCGCTATTGCCTAACCGACGACCTCTACGAGGACTGGCTGGACCGCATCGCCGAGCTCGTCAGCGCTGCCAGAGAGACCCCTGCACCGTCTCGCTCGCTGCCTCCCCCGCTGCCTCTTGCAGGCGACGTGGCCCACGGTGCGCCTCCTCCACCTCCCAGGTAAGAAGTCGCCCTCGAGCCAAGGCGTGAGGCTCCTCGGCGCGACCCACCACGCAGGGCGCCGGCGCGTGACAAAGAAAGCTTTCAAGTGGTGCAGCGGCCTCAAGGAGAGGCGCGCGCACTTCCAGTGCCACCACGTCAAGACCGCGTGCTGCCTGAGGCGGCGGTGCGCGAGCGCCAAGTCCAGGCTCCCCCTCTGCGGTGGGCTCCCATGAGCGCGGCGGGCTGCCGTGCATTCACCCCGGAGCTGTGTAGCGTCGTCTGGCCAGGGAAGTTCAAGCCAGACCTGCCCCCATGCTACGATGGCACCCCCGACCCTGTCGAGTTCCTCCAGCTCTACGAGCTTAGCATCGAGGCGGCCAACGGCGACGAGAAGGTTATGGCGAACTGGTTCCCCATGGCCCTCAAGGATGGCGCGCGCTCATGGCTCCTGAACCTCCCCGCCGGATCGATCTCCTCCTGGGACGAAATGCGAGAGTGCTTCATCACCAACTTCCAGGGCACTTGCGACCGCGCCCCGGCTGCGGGAGACCTGCGGTGCATCAAGCAACAGCCAGGGGAGACCTTGCACAAATACATCCAGCGCTTCACCAACGTTCGCCTCAAGATCCCCAAGGTGTCAGACGAGGCCATCATTTCTGCGTGCACTGATGGCGTACGGGATGTCAAGATGAAGGAGGAGCTCGCCATACACGAGGACCTGTGCTCGGCTCTGGAGATGTTCAACATGGCAACCAGGTGCGCGAGGGCTGAGGAAGGTCGCCTGTCCCTCCTTGAGCTCCCGGAGGCTGATTCAGAAGACTAGAAGCCAAGGCTAAGGACGTGAAGCACAAGGGACCAGCAGTGCTCACGGCCGAACCTGAGATGAAGCGCGGCTGTGACTACACGGAGTCCTCCAAGGGCAGCCACCCGTTCTGCATCTTCCACAACATGCACAACCACAACACCAATGACTGCCAAGAGCTCAGGGCCATTCGGGACGGGCGCCTTGGCCGCCACCCTGAGCGCAATGACCGCGGCTACGGCCATGGAGGAGGCCGAGGTGGGGGACGCTGGGAGAACCGCGACCCCCTCCAGGACTGGCGCGACCAGCCTCGTGAGGATCGCTGGCTCGGCCAGCCTCGCGAGGGCCCCTGGAGGGATCAGCCTCGTGAGGACCGCCCTCAGGGCAACGCTGGCCTCCTTCTGCTACCGCCGCCGCCAAGGAGGAATGACGACCACCACCAAGATGATGGGGCCGGGGGCTTCCAAGAGCCTCATGCCGTCGCTTGCATCTTAGGTGGCGCTCAGGCCCCCGCCTCTCATTGCATCTTCAAGCAGTTCGCTCGTGAGGTGAACACAGCCCTCCCCAAGCTCGAGGCAACGCATCCGCTCAGGTGGTCCAAGTACGCCATCACCTTCGACTCTACTGACTAGCTCAAGTAAGCGGCCACCGCCGGCGCGCTCCTGATGCTCTGCTCGCCTACCATCAGCAATGTCCTCGTCACCAAGACACTCATCCATGGCGGTGCGGGACTCAATGTCCTCTCCGTCGAGACGATCGACAGGCTCCAGGTGCCGTACGACCAGCTTCAACCCACCAAGCCTTTCTCAGGAGTGACCGATGGCTCCACCACCCCGATAGGGCAGATCCGCCTCCCTATCACCTTCGGCAAGCGCGACAACTACCGCACTGAGCTCATCGACTTTGACGTCGCCCATATTCGCCTCCCGTACAACGCCATCCTTGGGTATCCAGCCCTGGCCAAGTTCATGGCTGCGACTCACCACGGCTACAATGTCCTCAAGATGCCAGGGAGCGGAGGCATCATCACGGTCGCCTGCGACGAGAAGGACGCGGTGTGCTCCCTCGAGCGCGCCTACCAGGCTGCGGCGGTCAAGAACCCAGATGACGAGGGCGCCGTCTACCCTCCTGAGGTCATCCCCAAGAAGAAGAAGCAGCTGCTCCACCAAGGATCTCAGGAGGATGGGGTGTCCGATGATCGTGCTTCAGGCACTGCGCCCACTGATGGGGCGCCCTCCCCTCTGGCATAGGAAGGCGTGCCCGGCGCCCCCCTCAGGTTGGGCTCAGGGGCTCTCCTCTGGAGGGCCTCAGACCTGGCCAGCGTCACGAGGGAGGCATTCGGGCACCATGTGGAGGCATGCTTCAACGCGCGCTTCAGCGAGAAGAGCGCAGGGCGCGAGGCGCCAAGCGCTCAGGAGTTCATCACCAAGGCTGTCGGCGTTCTGGGAACGGGGGTACCCAGACTTGCCTGCCTGCGGCCCACGGCGTGGCTCCATCGACGGCCTAGTACGGCCCAGCTTCAACAACAACTCAAGACCCTCGCGAGGCGGACGACACCAAGACCTCCATGAGGAGCGGCCTCCTCAGGCTGGCTCCCGAGGAGCGGAGATCTCTATGCAAACCCTCACCTCGTGAGATTCGGGTGACACAAGCCATGACGACCAAGGCCAGGCGGGCGCCAGCGGGCGTAGTGTACCAGTTTCCTCTTTGGTGCTAAAGAGGCAAGCGCAGGCGCGGAGTCCCGAGGAATCAGCCAAAGGTTTCCATTCCCGTGCAACAAGACCAAGACCGCCAGGACGGCAGGACGGAGGTCATCACCGAGCCCACCACGGCGTCACAGCCAGAGGCTTTCGCAGGCGAAGACTACTTTTGTCAGGATAGCATGTACTAGTTGTCTCCCTTCGAATTTGGCCGTTGTGGGATCCCTTCCCGCCTTTCATTTGGGAAGAGGACCAAGGCCACTATAAATAGGACTTAGCCACCACCGTAGAGGGGGATCGGACCCCCGGACGGATCATTCAGATCACCCTCGCTCCCACCAGCTCACTCGAGCACAAGAACACCTCTCCTCCTGAGGCTGTTCGCCATTGTACTAGTTCATCCTCAGCCCTCGAGGCTAATCCACCACAAAGCAGGAGTAGGGTTTTACACCGCAAGGTGGCCCGAACCTGGGTAAACTGTTGTGTCTCTTTTCCTTACAGTTCGTCGAGCTAGGCTGTGAGATTAGCGAGTAGGCAGACTGGGGAGGACGAGTTCTTCACACGCACCCCAGAGTTCAAACCTCTCGAGGGTTTACGGAACCCAAAATCCGACATTTGGGTGCGTCGGAGACTCTCTTCTGCCAGCAGATTCGCCACCACCCAGCAGTTCTCATGGCTGATGCCCCGAGGGCTCATGTTGAGCACTGGGTTGTTCGGCCTGCCCGAGCAGTGCTGTCAGCCCAAGAGGATCTCCACTCCGCGCTCCTCGCAGCCCGCTCGCCGCCAGGCGCTATCGGTCGCAGGCGGTGGGGGCCGCCATCACCAAGCCCCCACCGCCCGCCCTCTCGCCACGCCGCAACCGCGCCACCATGCGATCTTCGAGCTACACCACGGCGATGGCGCCACACTCTCGCCGGGAGCAGGCGAACATGCGAGCCGCGCTCATCGTGGCACGGGAGCTGCTACGGTGCAGGTTGGTGGAAGGCGGCCGCGATGCCCTGCTGGAGCGGGTCGCCGAGCTGCTTGACGCCGCCTGTAGGGGCGCGGCACCTTTCTGCACCCTGCCCATGTCGCAGGCTGTGACAGGGGCGCGTGGGGGCCCCATCACGCCCGCGCGCCCCTCCCTGGAGCACCTGAGGGACCTAGCGGCGCCAACCCGGCCCGCAGCACTGATCGTCCTTTCTCAACCACGCTACCCCCGGGCGAGGCGAGCTCGGGCCGTCCCTCCTGGGGCCGCATCGGGGCGCCACCCTACGGCCATTAGAGCCTGGCACCGAGCCTGGTGGCCAGCAACGCGGGGCACCCAGACGACGACGCTGGTGCGGCAGTCCCAGACGCCTAAGTACCCCCCATGATGGATCTACAGTATGCGTCAAGAGAATGCCCCGGCGGGTTCTCCTCATCAGGCTGGGCGTCGGGGGCACATGAAGCCGAGGCTCTCCGCAAGCCGCCCCGGAACTTTACCGACACCTTCAACGACAACAGCCACTGGGTACAGCCGATATCTTAGGAGCACGATTACGCTAACCATGGACCGCAGGTGAACCAAGCCACAGCAGCGGCCAGGGACCACAGGGCGATGGCCCCGCTGCCGGCGGGCGAAGTACACTGGGGGCTGCGCGGGGGGAGCTCGGGGCCAGGGCCTCCCCCGCACAGCATGGAGCAAGGCGCTGCACAGTGGTAGGTCCTCTATCGGGGAACGCGCCGGCGAGCCCTTCCCCTCGGCGGAGGGCCTGCGGTCGCCGAGGGCACCGCTAGCGTCCCCCTTGCCCCTTGGTCTCGTCCTGGTTTTCGGACGCCCCAATGGTGGTCGGGGGAGGCGCAGGGCGGAGCCCTCGTCAGGCGACGTGAAGCAAGGCCCCGCGCCTATGAAGGTCTCCGCCCGTGACACTCTCACGTAATAATGAGTGGGGCTGTACATGCCCCGGAGTCTCCTGAGTGCCGCCCTCGGGCCTCACGGGGGCTCCCACCCACGTCCAAGTGGAAGCACCATGCTTCGCGTTGGCCGTTGACACTGTCCCCCAATGACTATGCCCACGCCCAGTGGAAGCACTTAGCTCCGCGCTGGTGAGAAGACAAGAAGACTAGCTAGGTGCCGGACGCGGCCATTTGATTCCGCCTTTCTTTATGTAACTCATCTTGCCGCCTTTTGGAGTGAGATTTGGAATTTCGTGTGTTTATCAAAAGAAAAACGGGGGGAATTTTCTCTTGTCTCGTGGCAATTTCTTGCTTTCTGGCTTTGTGTTTTGAGAGTAAGGCTCGCGCCTGCTACCCCCCCCCCCCCGGCGAGCGCCCCATGAGCGGGGGCTGGGCGTGGTATGCGTGCGTCCAAGCACGCCCGGGCTGGCTCCAGAGATGCCAAGGCCCCCCAGAGGGCTGGAGTGCGATCACCGCAGGATCGTCGCGTGCACACCTTGCCGTGATCCGACAAGCGGCTCCTCGTGAGGCCCTCTTGGGCGGGCCAGCAGGCTCCCCGGGAGATTTAAAACCTCACGAGCCCCGGCGGGCTCGCCTCAGGAGGAAGGCGCGTCCACGACATCAGGACTCGCTCAAGACCTACGGAGCCAAGATAAGTTGCAACAACTACCCCGCTCGGGAGCCCGCGGGCTCGCGACGGCATATTCCAAATCCTATTTTTAAAAGGCATATCATCATTTCATACATCATAAGGGGTCCCCCTTCAAAAATGCTTTTACGCCCCGCAGGGCTGTGCCCGAAGGTTTTTTGCATGCAGATTAAGGCAAAGGGAAAGGCAGGCCTAGCCAGAGGCGCTGCCTTCAACGCCGTCCTCGCCACCTTCATCCATGCCACCAGCGTTGTCACTGGCGTCGTCTCCATCATCGTCATCCGCATCGCCTTCTTCGGCCGCGATCACGACCGCGTCGTCCTCATGAGCAAACTCTGCGACCAGGTTGTCGACATGGTCGTCCACCCATTCCGCTAGATTACCCTGGATGACCCGGGGCATGGGGGCTATTGTGGCATCATCATGGCCGCCTGCGAGGAGAAGGACGCGGTGTGCTCTCTCGAGCGTGCCTACCAGGCTCGGCGGTCGAGAACCCAGACGATGAAGGCGCCATCTACCCTCCTGAGGCTGTCCCCAAGAAGAAGAAGCATCTGCTCCACCAAGGACCTCAGGAGAGCGGGGCGTCCAGCGGCACCACCTCAGGCCCTGCGCCCACTAACGGGGCGCCTCCCTCTCTTGCATAGGAAGGCGTGCCCAGTGCCCCTCTCAGGCTGGGCTCGGGGGCTCTCCTCTAGAGGGCCTCTGACCTAGCCAACGTCACGAGGGAGGCGCCAGGAGGGTACAAGGCGTGAGGTGCCAGGTGCTCAGGAGTTCATCACCAAGGCAATCGAGGAGCTTCAGGAGGCAAGTGCTATGCGAGGCGACCATCGCCCACCACCCGGCGCGGCTCCTTGTCCCGGCGAGGACAGTGAGCTGCGCGTCTGTGTCAACATCCCAGGGCTCAACAGGGCCGCATCTCAGGAGCGCTTCTGGCCGTCCCGCACTGGCCGGTGCGAGGGTCCCCCTCACAGCTATGTTCGCATGCCTTTGGGCTTGTCGAGCGCAGCTGCTACATTCCAGCGCCACATGCGGGGCGTCCTTGCGGCTCATGAGACCAAAAGCCAGGCGATCCTGTCAAAGGTGGAGATGGATCCTCGCGAGCCCCTCGGGCTCCCAAAGCCTCCCGAGGTTCAGGGCCTGGGCGGCTCATGAGGAGCGACTTCTGCGGCGCGCATCTTCAGCTACTCCAACATCTCTTCAGCAACGGTGCCAGGTGACGTTTTCTAGTTTGTTCAGTTGGGGGCGCCCCTCAGGCTGCATCATCCCCAAGCCGCGTGGGTCCGTCCCTGTGGCATGTATCGTTTTGCATCTATCAAAACTAGCTCTACCTTATCTATGGGTTGATTTATGTTATCACCTGCTTGCCTGGTGTTCTATCGCCTCCGTGGCCTCCCGCATTGCTGACCAGCCTCTTGCTCATCCCGCAACGGGGGCTGCACAAGCTGGTATGGAGCATGTGCTCGGGTCCGTCCCTGCAACGCTGACAAATCTGAGAGATTGAGCTCTGGCTCGCGGCTTGCCCCGCGCACGTCACCTCACCAGATCCTCAGTGCCTTCATCTTCTTGCGGAAAGATCAGCGGCAGGACAGCAAGCGCGATTATGAGTTATACTCTCCTCTCGGACTAACCCACAGGAATCCATGGAGTTTAGCCACGGGTGGCCTCGCCGGCCGTCCCTTTTTCACGCAATTCGCTTGCACGTTAAAGAGGGGGCTCCTGAGCATCGCGCCTCAGGAGCTCTTACTGACTCTCCAGCCCTCACCCCCTGGCCTTGACCACGACATCGCGACCTGGCATACCAACGGCGGCTGAGCCTCGCTCGAGGGTCGGGACCCAAGGACGTAGAGCACCTAGATGAGCGGGGAGAAGGGGAGGTCGGCGTGAGCCCTACCTGGAAGCATCACTGCCAAGGCACAATCAGGCGCTGCGCAAAGGAATCACTTTAGGCCTACTAAGATAAGTCACCCATGCATATCAGAGTGAACCTCATCGTCCAGTATTTTGATTCTCGCAATCTCGCTTTGGCAATGCCGCTTCCCTTTTCGGCCTCCAGGGAGCTGCTTGCATGCCAAAGGGGACCTCTTGAGCATCGTGCCTCAGGAGCTCTTACCGGACCTCAGGCCGCTCACCTCCTGGCCTTGACCACGGCATCGTGACCTGGCATACCAGCGACGGCTGAAGCCTGCCTGGGGACTGGGACCTGCCGGCGTAGAGCACTAAGCTACCGCGAGAACGAAAAGGGGGAACCATGCCGAAGCAAGATGCGCGGCTGCAACATCATGCTAGGAATAATAAACATTGGAACAAAAGCATTACAGTTTTTTACATACCCCCGCGGGGTTTGTCACAATTCCGCACAGGGAAACAAAAGAAGGAAACGTCAAGGGACCCCGGCTGCTGGGCATCACCGACGACGCCGAGCGGACGCTGTTGCCGCACTCCGAGCATGGCGGCAAGGTGCTTCTCCTCGGCGATGGAGGACGTGCTCAAGGCCAGCTCAAACCAGGGAGCCGAGCGCGGCAGAGGCCAATGACTTCGCATTGTCGGTGGCCATCGGTAGCGAGTGCGGGGAAAGGATTCAGCAGATCTGGAGGCACGCTAAGCAGAAGGAGAAGGGGATCTCGAGCAAGATGGAAGAAAGGCAATGAAGGCTCGGCGGCAAGCGCCAGCCTTTTTGTCAACCAGGGACAGTTGTCGAGGCGGCTTGGGGAAGTGAAGATGCCCACGTCCCATCAATCGCCACGCGTCGACCAAGGCCGCAGGCGGTTAGGGCCCATGGCGCTCCGCACTTGCCCCTTGGCTTCGCCTCGAAGCCAAGTTCGAGCGCGCCTTGGGCCCGGGGGCTACTGTCGATGTTCTGGGAACGGGGGTACCCAGACTTGCCTGCCTGCGGCCCACGGCATGGCTCCATCGATGGCCTGGTACGGCCCAGCTTCAACAACAACTCAAGACCCTCGCGAGGGGCCAAGCCTCGCGAGGCGGATGACACCAAGACCTCCACAAGGAGCGGCCTCCTCAGGCTGGCTCCCAAGGAGTGGAGATCTCTATGCAAACCCTCACCTCGTGAGATTCGGGTGACGCAAGCCATGATGACCAAGGCCAGGCGGGCGCCAGCGGGCGCAGTGTACCAGTTTCCTCTTTGGTGCTAAAGAGGCAAGCGCAGGCGCAGAGTCCTGAGGAATCTGCCAAAGGTTTCCATTCTCGTGCAACAAGACCAAGACCGCCAGGACGGCAGGACGGAGGTCATAACCGAGCCCATCACAGCGTCACAGCCAGAGGCTTTCGCAGGCGAAGACTACTTTTGTCAGGATAGCATGTACTAGTTGTCTCCCTTCAAATTTTGCCGTTGTGGGATCCCTTCCCGCCTTTCATTTGGGAAGAGGACCAAGGCCACTATAAATAGGACTTAGCCACCACTGTAGATGGGGATCGGACCCCCGGATGGATCATTCAGATCACCCTCGCTCCCACCAGCTCACTCGAGCACAAGAACACCTCTCCTCCTGAGGCTGTTCACCACTGTACTAGTTCATCCTTAGCCCCTCGAGGCTAATCCAAAACAAAGCAGGAGTAGGGTTTTACACCGCAAGGTGGCCCGAACCTGGGAAAACTATTGTGTCTCTTTTCCTTACAGTTCGTCGAGCTAGGCTGTGAGATTAGTGAGTAGGCAGACTGGGGAGGACGAGTTCTTCGCACGCACCCCAGAGTTCGAACCTATCAAGGGTTTGCGGAACCCGAAATCCGACAAAGGCGATCGAGGATCTTCAGGAGGCGAGGGCCATGCGAGGCGAGCGTCGCCCCACACCACCAGGCGTAGCTCCCTCCCCTGACGAGGGCAGCGGGCTGCGTGTCTGCGTCAACATCCCAGGGCTCAACAGAGCCGCGTCTCAGGAGCTCTACTGGCTGTCCCGCGTGGGCCGTTGCGAGGGCCCCCCTCACAGCTATGTTCGCATGCCTTTCGGTCTACTGAACAGGGCTGCCACGCACCAGCGCTACATGTGGACCATCCTGGCGGCTCACGAGGCCAGGCACCAGGCGATCCTATCGGAGGAGGCACTGGATCCTCGCGAGCCCCCCGGGCCCCCGGGGCCTCACGAGGCTCAGGACCTGGACGGCTCGTGAGGAACGACTTCTGCAGCGCGTGTCTTCAGCTACTCCAACACTTCTTCAGCAATGGTGCCAGGTGACACTTTTTGGTTTGTTCAATTGGGGGCGCCCCTCGGGCTGCATTATCCTCAAGCTGCCAGGGCCAGGCCCGTGGTTGCACCATTTTATTTCACGTACCCCGGACCAGTATGCTCACCTATGCTATTATGGTTATCGACGTTACCTCTGCTATCTCGTTATTTATGGAGTCGCCCCTCGCGGCCTGCGCGCGTTGCTAACCTGCCTTTTGCTCACCCCGCAATGGGGGCTGCTGGCACGGCGCCTGTGCTCGGGTCCGTCCCTGCAGCGCTGATAAACCTGAGAGATTAAGCTCTGGCTCGCGGCCCGCCCTGCGCATGTCACCTCGCTGGATCCTCAGTGCCTTCGTCTTCTTGCGGAAAGATCAATGGCAGGACAGCAGACGCGTCTATGTGCTATGTTCTCTTCCCTCGCTAACTCGCAGGAACCTCCGGAATTAGACTATGAGCAGCCCCGCCAGCCACTCCCTTTTCACGCAATTCGCTTGCACGTTAAAGGGGGGGGTCCCTGAGCATCGCACCTCAGGGACTCCTACTGGCTCTCGAGCCCTCACCCCTAGCCTTGACCATGGCATCGTGACCTGGCATACCAGCGGCGGTTGAGCCTCGCTCGAGGGCCGGGACCCGAAGACATAGAGCATTTAGATGAGCAAGGAAAAGGGGATCGGCGCGGGCCCTGCCTAGAACCGCCACCACCAGGACGCAGTCAGGCGTCGCGCGAAGGAATCGCCGCAGGCTTGCCAAGATAAGTCACCCCATACATGTCGGCGTAAATCTCATGACCCAGTATTTTGATCCTCGGAATCTCGCTCGGGCAAGGCTGTTTTCCCTATCGGCCTTCAGGGGGCTGCTTGCGCGCTAAAGGGGACCTCCTGAGCATTACACCTCAAGGGCTCTTACCGGACCTCGGGCCACCCACCTCCTGGCCTTGACCACGGCATCGCGACCTGGCATACCCGCGACGGCTTGAGCCCACCTGGGGACTGGGTCCTGTCAGCGTAGAGCGCTAAGCTACGGCGAGAATGAAAGGGAGCACCATGCCAAAGTGGGACACGCAATCGCAACACCGAACTAGGAACAATAACATTAAAGCAAAAGCATTACAATTCTTACATACCCCCACGGGGCTCGTCACGGTTTTGTGCAGGAAAAACAAAAGAAAGGGACCTTGGAGAACCCCAGCCTCAGGACGCCACCGACGGCGCCGATTCGACGCCGCTGTCGTACTCCGGGCACGGCGAGAGCTCGGCGGCTCATAGCTATCATCGTCGCTGGACTCAGGAGAGTCGCTGGATTTCGGAGAGTCGCTGCTGGCAAGGCCAAGGGAAAGTTTAGCGCCCATGGCCGCGCCACGCGGATCGCCTGTTTCGGAGCAACATTCCAGGCGCCGACCGTCCTTGCCAAACACCTTGAAGAGGAGCGTCAAAGCTCCATCGTATTCGAAGTGGATGGCGAGAGCTCCCCCCGGGCAGCAGGCGCGGGCGATCTCGCCCCATCCCCGAGTCATGAAGGCTTTGCCAGGGCGAACGACCTCAACCTCCGCTTTAGTAGCTTGGCTGCAGCACCCGGCGTGGTGCAGCCACAGCTCAATGGGCCCCCTCGGCGGTATCTCCTCTGCGAAGAACCACGGGAGCCGGATCCACGTGCACGGTGGCATTGCCGCCCACACCACGAATTCGCGTGACGTACCTTCGGCGTGAGTTCACAGGCCGGACGGCCATACAGTCGCCACCTGCCCTCCTCCACGACCCTGACCCACGCGGCGCTGGGTGCCCCTGGGCGCAGGGCTCTGCGCGCGGGCGTACATAGGTATCGAGAAGCCCGGTGGAGGCCTCTCATGCCAAGGCCATGTCACCTGGGCCCCTTCGCCGGCGTCGCGGGAGCGGCCGAGCCTCTTCTTCGGCGAGAGTGGCCCGGGCTCCTCCCGAGGGGTTTTTCCCTTCTCCGCCGCGGAAAACCTCCTCACCGGTGCCATGATGCTTCGACGAGACGATGGGACAAGAAGGAAGAAGAAGGAGCAAGCAGCGGGAAGACAGAGATGAGCAGGGGGCTCCGCCCCTCCCCTCATTTATAGCCAGAGGGAGGCCAACCGCCGGTCTCCATGATCTCTGGTAATAATGATCTTTTTGCGTGCAGCAGGCTGTTGTCAAGCTAAACGGTTGCCGAGGCAGCATGGGGAAGTGGAGACACCCATGTCCCATCAAGCGCCACACGTCGACCGGGTCCGCAGGCGGTTAGGGCCCGCGGCGCTTCGCCCTTGCCCATTGGCTTCGCCTCGAAGCCAAGTCCGAGCGCGCCTTGGGCCCGGGGGCTACTGTCGGTGTTCTAGGAACCAGGGTACCCAGACTTGCCTGCCTGCGGCCCACAGCGTGGCTCCATCTGCGGCCTGGTACGGCTCATCTTCAGCATCAACAACACAAGACCCTCGTGAGGGTCCAAGCCTCGCGAGGTGGACGATGTCAAGACCCCCAGAGGAAGCGGCCTCCTAAGGCCGGTTCCTGAGGAGCGGAGATTTCTATGCAAGCCCCACCTCGTGAGGTTTAGATGACGCAAGCTCTGACGACCAAGGCCAGGCGGGCGCCAGCGGGCGCAGTACAACAGGTTTCCTCTTTGGTGCTATGGAAGCAGGTGCAGACGCGGAGTCCCGAGGAATTAGCCAAAGGTTTTCATTCCCGTGCTACAAGACCAGGACGGCAGGACAGAGGTCATCGCCGAGCCCACCACGACGTCACAACCAGAAGCTTTGTAGGCGAAGACCACCTTTCGTTAGGATAAGATGTACTACTTGTCCCCCTTCAAACTTGGCCGTTGTGGGATCCCTTCCCGCCTTCATTTTGGGGGAAGAGGACCAAGGCCACTATAAATATAGCTAGGCCACCACCGTAGAACGGAACGGACGGACGGACGGACGGATCAACCAGATCATCCCCACCAGCTCACACCAACACAAGAACACACCTCCTGAGGTTGTTCCCCCTCTGTACTAGTCCATCCTCAGCCCACCTCGAGGCCAATCCACCACAAAGCAGGAGTAGGGTTTTACACCGCAAGGTGGCCCGAACCTGGGTAAATTGATGTGTCCCTTTCCTTTCCTGTTCATCGAGCTAGGCCATGAGATCGACGAGTTGGCAGACTGGGGAGACTGAGTTCTTCGCACGCACCCCAGAGTTCGAACCTTTCTTGGGTCTGCGGAGCCCTGAATCCGACAGCCGGCGCTCGGTCCGGAACCGCCATGGCGTGGCTCCATCTAAGGCGGTGTCGGCGGCAACTTCCTCCACGGCGTCGATCCCTCGGCGGCGACGTCCACATCAGTAGGAGCTACTACTGCTCCGGCTCTCGCTGGCCCTGCTGCTGCTGCTGCTTCGGCTCTCACTCGCGCTGCTGCTCTGCTCTTGCTCTCGGTCCCCTGCCTCGTCTGTTCTTGATCTAGCTCGCGCTACTGCTATTGCTTACGCTGCTGCTCTACTCTTGCTCGCGCTGCTGCTGCATGAGCAGCAGCTCCGGCTCTCGCTCGAGTCCCAGCTGCTACGACACGACCAGCTGCCTCGGCTCCCGCACGCGCTGCTGCTGCTGCTGCAGGACCAGCTGCCGCTGCTGCTCTCTGGTAGTACGTCCCCTGTTGGAGCAGCTACCGATTTAGATCACTGCTCCACTGCCCCTAGTGCTCGAGTGGCCAAAACTATTAGTGCACTGCTTTCTGCTACTAGTGCGTTTAGTTTCGACAGTAAAATTCTGTTTCGATAGCAAAATTCAGTTTCGACAGTTATGTTCAGAGATGAGCGGCTGATGTATTTTACATCTAGCACTTTTTGGTGATGTATTTTATTTATATCATATATTGGAGATGCTAATAGAATAACACTTCAGGTTAACGTTGTCTCTCTTGTCCTGCTTCAGCCTCGCCATCGTACACCTCACCGAAGCTGCTCCAACGACGAAACCCTCCATCACAGCGGAGCAGTACCCTTGACTCCATCTCCAGACGCCTAAGATCTTCTTCCCCTCCTCCGACAGCCACATCAGCCCCAGCATCCTCGGCTACCAACCCAATGATGCTGGGATCGACATGGCTTTGCCATAGAGGTTGTACACTTGTTGCATTGCTTTTTTACTTTACATGTTATATATATTGTCCACTGAGCACGCGTAGTAATGAGGAATACAATTAGTTTCTCCTATATGACAAGCAGTGGGTACTAGGCAAGTTAGCTATCCGTGATGGACTCTCTCGAAAGCCATCATTATTTATTTCTGTGTGTTGGAGCTGTGCATGTGTAGATGGGCCTGGGAGTTGAGCTAGTAGGGCAGTGGCCTGGGTCTAAAGTATTATTTGTTCCTTTGGTGTCTCTTTCAAAGAAAAACCATAGGAATTTTAATATCCATTTGGCCCTCCTTTTTAAATTCTTATTCATGAAGAACAAGACTAAGTGATAGTAGCATAATAGCATTATAACTGTACATTTTCTTGTGGTTTGACTTAATTTGATCATGCTTCTTTGCATTCCTATGAACCAAACACCCAGATTGACAGAAATCATGTATTTGCAAATGCTCTGTTTTGCACGTGCATTCCTATCCTATTCCTGTGTATTTCCTATCCCTGCGTTGTTAGAATCCTCCAATTCAAATGAGCCCTTATAGAATTACTTCTGTTACAGATAGGTGTCGAAGACAACCTTGTGTGGTTTGTTCCGCTCTTGTCGCGCCGTCATCCACCCCAGCTCAGCTGCTCCAACGACGGAAGGGTCCAGCACAGCAGGGATCCGCGCTCCAGACTGTCTTTCGCCGCCTTAGATCTTCTTCCACGCTGTCGGCAGCCACCATAACTGCATTACCATCATCAACTGAGCAGATGACCTTGAGGAATACACAGGTCCGCAAGAGAGGTCGCACCCTTTCGTGTCTACTTACGTTATGCATCACTTAATATTACCTGCTACTTTATCGTCCTCTTCACCTGTTAGACTCCGAGTCAGCTCTAAACTATCAGATTCAGGGCTCCGCAGACCCAAAGAAGGTTCGAACTCTGGGGCGTGTGCGAAGAACTCAACCAATCCAACCAACCAACCCGTCGCCCTATAGCCTAGCTCGATGAATCAAGGAAGGAGATGGACACGGCAGTTTACCCAGGTTCGGGCCACCTTGCGGTGTAAGACCCTACTCCTGCTTTGTGGTGGATTTGCCTCACGAGGGGCTGGGGATGAACTAGTACAGGGGAAGAACAACCTCGCGAGGTCTGCTCTGGGGTGAGGGTGAGCCGTCCTTCGGTTTGGTCTCCCCCTCTCTACGGTGGTGGCTAGCTTATACTTATAGCGGCCTCGGTCCTCTTCCTCCAAAATGAAGGCGGGAAGGGATCCCACAGTGGCCAATTTGAAAGGGGACAAGCAGTACATCTTATCCTGACGAAAGGTGGTCTTCTCCTGCAAAGCTTTTGGTCGTGACGCTGTGGTGGGCTCGGCGATAACATCCGTCCTGACGGTCTTGGTCTCGTTGCACTGGAATGGAAACCTTTGCCTGATTTTTCGGGAACCCACGCCTGCGCTTGCCTCCTTAACACCAAAGAGGAAACCTGCTCCTCTGCGCTTGCTGGAGCCCGCCTGGCCTTGGTCGTCATGGCTTGCATCACCGCAACCTCGTGAGGTTGGGTACCTGCATAGAAATCTCCACTCCTCAGGAGGCAGCCTGGGGAGGCCGCTCCCTCAGGAGGTCTTGGTGCTGTCTACCTCACGAGGCTTGGCCCCTCACGAGGGTCTTGTCTTGGTGGTCTTGGAGGTGGGCCGTACCAGGCCATCGAAGGTGCCACGCCATGGGCTACAGGCAGGCAAGTCTGGGTACCCTGGTTCCCAGAACACCGACAGTAGCCCCTGGGCCCAAGGCGCGCTCGGACTTGGTTTCGAGGCGAAGCCAAAGGGCAAGGGCGAAGCGCCACGGGACCCAATCGCCTGCGGGCTAGGCTGACGCGTGGTGCTTGACGCTCTTCTTCAAGGTCTTCGGAGAGGACGGCCGACGTCTGGAGATCTGCCCCAGGGGAGGCAATCAAGACGGCGACCCCCTCACAGGCCGGCAAATCGGCGAGGCCCCTCGCGGTGAACTTGCCCTTGGCCTTGTCCGCGATTCCTCTAGTAGCAGCGATGCCTCCTCCAAACCAAGCTTAAGTGACGACGACAGCTATGAGCCGCCGCGCCGCCGCGCTCGGGCTTGAGAGAGGAATGGCGCCGGCCAGGCGTCATGGGCGACACCGCCTGGGTCGCGATCCTCAGGAGGTCCTTTCCTTTCGTTTAATTCCTGCGCAGAAGTCATGAAGGGCCCCTCGGGAGTGTGTAAAGATCATGACACTTTTTTTAAGACTCTCAAAATAATATAAGTGAAGCATGAGAGTTCATCAATTTCTTCAAAATAAAACCACCGCCGTGCTCTAAAAAGATATAAGTGAAGCACTAGATCAACTGCCTAGCTCAAAAGATATAAGTGAAGCACATAGAGTATTCAAATAAATTCATGATTAATGTGTGTCCCTCTCAAAAGGTGTGTACATGAAGGATGATTGTGGCAAACTAAAAAGCAAAGACTCATATAATACAAGATGCTCTAAGCAAAACACATATCATGTGGTGAATAAAAATATAGGCTCAAGTAATTTACCGATGGATTGAAGACAAAATAGGGGATGCCATCCAGGGCATCCCCAAGCTTAGGCACTTGCCACTCCTTATTCCGTAGTCCATCGAAACTTCACCCAAAACTTGAAAACTTCACAACACAAAACTCAAAAGAAAACTCGTGAGCTTCGTTAGTATAATAAAAGGAAATCACCACTTAGTTACTGTTGTGAACTCATTCTAAATTTATATTGGTGTTATCTCTACTGTATTCTAACTTCTCCATGGTTCATACCCCCCGATACTACCCATAGATTCATCAAAATAAGCAAACAACACATAGAAAACAGAATCTGTCAAAAACAGAACAGTCTGTGAAGACCTAAATATAACTCATACTTCTGTAGCTCTAAAAATTCTGAAAAATTAGGAAAACGTAGGCAATTTGTATATCAATCTTGTGTAAAAAATTCAGAACCAGAACACTTCCAGAAAATTTTAAAAATTCTGCTACTGTACACAAAAGTTTCTGTTTTTCAGCAAAATCAAATCAACTATCACCATAGATCATCCCAAAGGTCTTACTTGGCTCAAACACTAATTAAAACACTAAAACACAATCATAACAGAAGAATAATTGTGTATAAACTCATAAAAACAGAAAGGAAAAATATTGGGTTGTCTCCCAACAAGCGTTTTTCTTTAAAGCCTTTTAGCCAGGCATTGAGATTTCGATGACTCACGTGAAAGACAAGAATTGAAGCACAAAGAGAGCATCATATAGCATGTGAAAATTACATTTAATTCTAACATACTTCCTATGCATAGGTATTTTATAAGCAAACAAATTATCAAAACAAGCAAAAACTAGCATATGCAAGGAAGAAGAATTAAACATTGTCAATCTCAACATGAAGAGAGGTAATTCAGTAACATGAAAAATTCTACAACCATATTTCCCTCTCTCATAATAATCACATGTGGGATCATATTCAAATTCAACAATATAGCTATCACATAACATATTCTCTACATGATCCACATGCATGCAAAGTTGACACTCTTCCAATATAGTGGGATTATTGTCAAATAAAGTCATGACCTCTCCAAGCCCACTTTTATCAAAAAAATCATAAGATTGATCATTCTCCAAAGTAGTGGGATCATTATTACCTAGAGTTGACACTATTCCAAACCCACTTTCAATATTATCGCAAACATATTCATCATGAGGCTTAAATAAATTTTCAAGATCATAAGAAGAATCACCCCAATCATGATCATTGCAATAAGTAGTAGACATATCAAAATTAGCATCCCCAAGCTTGGGGTTTTCATATTATTAGTACAATTGACATTAATAGAATTTATAATAACACCATTGCAATCATGCTTTTCATTCAAGGAGCTATCGTGAACCACTTCATAAATTTCCTCTTTTAGCACTTCATCACAATTTTTAGATTCACGAATTTCAATCAAAACTTCATAAAGATAATCTAGTGCACTCAACTCACTAGCAATTGGTTCATCATAGTTGGATCTTTTAAAAATATTAGCAAGTGGATGAGGATCCATAAGCTTTTTGTTTTTGATTTCCAATAAACATGCAATTATACCAAGCGAACAAGCAAACAAACCAAGTAAGACATAAAGGCAAACGGAAAAAAGGTGAATAAAAAGGCAAATATTTTTGTGTTTTTCTGAAAACGTTTTAGAAGTGGGTGTCGGTGTCAAAACTGGTGGATCTCGGGTAGGGGGTCCAAAACTGTGGATCTTGGATCGATGGGGAACAAGGGACGTGGGACATGGTATTTACCCAGGTTCGGGCCCTCTCTAGGAGGTAAAACCCTACGTCCTGCTCGATTATATTGCTTGTGTATAGGAGGATTACAGAGTCGATCTTCTACGAGATCAGAAGAACTAAACCCTAAACTAGTAGGATGGTGATTGTCCTCTTAGCCTCCACGGACTAAACCCTCTGGTTTATATAGACACTAGGGGTACTAGAGTTTACACATAGTCAGTTACATCAAAGGAACAAGAACGCTGAATCTTCCATCTTGACTTGGGGTACACGCCAAGGTACAAAAGGTGTTCGGTCCGGATATAGCGTTTCCCAACTGTCCGGCCCACGAGAGATAGGCCAGCAACCCGAGGACCACCTAGTCTAGGACTCCCTCAGTAGCCCCCGAACTAGCCTTCAATGCCAGTTTACCATAATTCCTCCAACTGCAGATCCCGGCTTGCAGGTGAGTTCCCTTCCTTTTGAGTATTTGGAACAATCTCCTCCAGTTAAGTCCTTAAGCGGATCTCGGCCCAATTCGGACATGTGTCAAGCCACGCTGTATCCGGATTCTGAACTATCGACCTTACTTAGCCTTGAAGGCCAACCGCTCGAGTGTGAACAGTATTTTTGACTGACAATTTTTGGCAAAGGGTCACAACCGATTATAAACATCGAACCTTCATGAGAACTCGATGCGCGGCTCAAGGCAGCCCCTCTATTGGCTCGTCCCATTGAAGTGGAGATCATGTCCTGCTTTTCAAGGGATTTGATCAATGACTCCCAATATCCGACTCGCGCATGACGCCACGAGTATATCGGGAAGTGGTGAGGCCAGCGGTGCGTTTAAAGGACTCTTGGTATCACGACCGCTTATAAAAAGAAACCAGCCGCAGTTATCCCCTCACGCCTTCCTCTTCCTTTCGCCACAGCCTTTAGCAAAGCACCAGCGCCCCAGCTCATCTTCCCTCAAAAGACCCCCCCTTCCCTGCACTCGACCATGGCCGGATCTGAAGCGAAAGGTAAGTGGGAGGTCTCAAGCGTCTCCAACAACAACATCGAGGACCTGAAGCAAGCGGGCTACCTCTCCCCCAACATTGTTCATCGGGCCCTTGAGGAGGGCCAGGTCGTGCCGACGCCCCATGCCGGTGAGCGGGTGGTGTTCATTCCCCATTTTATTCGGGGATTGGGCTTCCCACTCCACCCGTTCATTCGAGGGTTAATGTTCTACTACGGGCTCGACTTCCACGACCTGGCTCTGAATTCCTTCCTCCACATCTTGGCCTTCATCATCGTCTGCGAAGCTTTTCTTCGGGTCTCGCCACACTTCGGCCTATGGCTGAAGGTCTTCAATGTCAAGCCGAAGATCGTTGACGGCCAGCACGTGGCTTACGGGGGTGCTATGGTGAGCAGGCTCACCTGACTCGGATGGCCAGAGGGCGTGTTCATAGACACGGTCAAGATCTGGCAGAAAGAATGGTTCTACATCACAGAACCCCGTGACGTGGCCTAGGCAGCCACTCTAGAATTCATATCTGGACCCCCTGTGAGGTTAACCTAGTGGACCAAGAAAGGCCTTGACTAGGGGTCTACTACCCAGGTGGAGGCGCTGCAAAAACGCATCTCCAATATAATAAAGGCGGGGGGCATGCTGACCAGCGTGGTCCAGATCATGCTCCACCACCATCTCCTTCCTTGCCAACTTCGAGCCGCCCCAATGTGGTCCTGGAAGCCCAAAGACCCCCGCATGATGCAGCACTTCTATGGCACCATCCACGAGAAGCTGTGGAAGGTGCTGTTGAAGCCGCAGAAGATGTGGCCGGCCGAGGAGGAGGACATCGGCCTCAACGCCAAGAATCCCCCTAAGGAGGTAATGTAGTATTACTCACTTTATGTTCGGATATCCGCATTCCCACTATTTTCCTCAACTTCTTCTCCTTGTTTCCACAGGGCTGGCTTAAGAGGGCCGTGCGGATTAACAGTCTGGCCCCACTGCCCGAAGACCCCAGATCGGCTCAGCTAGAAGAGATGCTGACCGTGGCGCCTTACAAGGTGCCAGAGAAAAAGGAGAAGAACAAGAAGAACCCTACGAGGGAGGCCCGGGAGAGCCTTCGGTCATGAGTCCCTCTGGACATGAAGTCTGGGGACACCCACGCTCCCTCTGCACACGAGGGGGAGCAGGATGAAGAGGAGGAGGAGAAGAGCGACTCCTGCTGCACCAGAAAGAGAGTGGCGTCAGCCGAAGCCAAAGGAGAGCACCCTTCCCCGGCTCCGAAGAAGAGGAGCAGGGATAAATTGGTCATGCTTGATTATAGTTCGGACTCCGATGAGGAGTTCGTAGCCTTCGAGAAGGTCCCGAAGAGGGTTCCCAGGGTCATGCCCCACGCTGAAAGGTGAGAATCTGAAGACTGTTCGGGTGCCGGTTTTACTAGCCCATTACTAAAAGCATGTACGCTCTCGTGTTGCAGCCCGCCGCGCGACCTCCCTACTGACTAGATGTTGGAGGGCACTTCTCCGCCAACCAATCTGGCGGAAAGCAGAGGCGCATCGCACTCTACACCTCCTCTGGTCATCGGGGAGACCGGGGAGGTACTGTCCCAGAGGACCCCACCCGTGCCGAGCACGGGGGACGATGGCGACATCAACATGGCCGAGGCTAACGCTTCGGCCGCCGAAGACCAGGAGAAGGAGCTCGGGCAAGCTGAGCCCTCTCAGAAGATAGTTCCGGGGCCCTCACGGCCTTCCGAAGCATCACAGCCACCCCCACCAAAGGGGGAGCTGGGTGTCGGTGTCAAAACCGGTGGATCTCGGGTAGGGGTCCTGAGCTATGGATCTAGGATCAATGGGGAACAAGGGACGAAGAACACGGTGTTTACCCAGGTTCGAGACCTCTCAAAGAGGTAAAACCCTACGTCGTTGGTTGTATTTGATGTATATGATATGGTTACAGAGTCGATCTACCTCGAGATCAGGTGAGCTAAACCCTAGGTTGATAGGATGATGGATAATGCTATACCCCTAAAGACTAAAACCCCTTGGTTTATATAGACACCAGTATGGTTAGGGTTACATGTGATTGGTTACAATGAAGGAAAGATCATGCTAACTCTTGAGTTGGAGGGCACACCACGACTCTAAAGATCTCCTATCCGGCCACGGATCCGCGCTCTAGCTTGGCCCCGTAGTGGCCCATCAGCCCGGCCCATATGTAGTAAGTCGACAGCCCGAGGACACCTCAATCCAGGATTCCCTCAGTAGCCCCTGAACTAGCCTCAACACTAGGGCTTGTGTCTGGCATCCGCACATCTCATAGTCTTTGGCTTGTGAGGCGAGTTCTTCTCTTGTACTGTGCGTGCTAGGAGTTGAGTGGTGTCCGGAATCAGGAGCATTTACTTTACTTAGCCTCGAAGGCCAAAATGCTCAAGTGTGAATAGTGCCCACATCTGACAACCTTTAGCGAAGGGTCGCGGCCGATCATAATACCGAACGGCTGGTAGTCCTCGATGCGCAGCTCGAGGCCGCCCCTCCATTGGCATGTCTCATGAAGGCAGAGATCGTGCCCCGTCTTTTAGGGGATATATGATCAATGATTTTGATTCCCCCACCCGCGCATAATGTCGCGAACACATCGGGAAGTGGAGAAGCTCGTGACATGAAAAGAGGAACTCTTGGCTCCTCCATGGCATATAAAAAGGGGGAACAGCTAGAATTATCATCTTACGCTTTCTTCCACCTCCCGCTGTTGCCTTTCCAATCTCCAGAGCTCCAGCGCCCTGCCTTATTTCTCTGCTGCGAATCCCTTCCAGCTCCTCCCTAGCTCCAGCCATGGCCGGATCTAGTGCAAATGGCAACTGGGATGCCTCCATCCTCACAAACAATGACATCGAAGAGCTAAAGTGAGCCGGCTACTTATCATCCGATATCGCTCACCGGGCCCCCAAGGAAGGTCAGGCTAAACCCACGCCCAAGCCAGGTGAGAGGGTAGTATTCCTTCCCCACTTTATCCGGGGGCTGGGGTTTCCTCTGCACCCCTTTGTGAGGGGGCTAATGTTCTTTTACGGGCTAGATTTTCATGATCTAGCCCCCAACTCCCTCCTCCACATTTCGGACTTCATCATCGTCTGCGAGGCCCTCCTGCGAGTTCAGCCACACTTCAGCCTGTGGCTGAAATTGTTCAATGTCAAGCCGAAGGTGGTCAGCGGGCCTAGGCAGACTGCGGCGGAGCGATGATCAGCAAGCTGACCCGAGTCCAATGGTCGGAGGGCCGGTTTATTGACACCATCAAGGTGTGGCAGAAGGAGTGGTTCTACATTACAGAACCAAGGGACGTGGCCTGGATGGCTGCTCCCGAATTCAGATCCGGCCCCCAGCGAGATTGACTTCGTGGACCAAAAAAGGTCCGAACTGGGGGTCCGCCAGTGAGGTGAAGATGCTGCAGAAGTGCGTCGTCAACATGATGGAGACCGGCGCCAAGCTGACCAATGTGGTCCAGATAATGCTCAGACGCCAGCTCCTTCCTTGCGAGCTAAGGGCTTGTCCGATGTGGGCTTACAAGTCTGACGACCCGGCTACCATGCAGTACCTCTTCAACACAACCCACGACAAGGTGTGGGGTCAGCTGTTCAAGTCCCAGGATGACTGGCCGGCCGAGAATGAAGACATCGGCCTCGACACCGCAAATCCCCCGAAGAAGGTAATTGATCTGTTGCACGGTGTGTATTCGGGTCATCATACTACACAAAATTCGGTCTAACCTTCTGCTCGCAGCCTTTACAGGGCTAGCTCGAGAAGGCCGAGAAGATCAGCAGTCTGGCTCCTCTGCCCGAAGAGCCTCGATCGGCTCAACTAGAGGAGCTGCTGGTCAAGGCACCTTACAAGGCGCCG
This sequence comes from Thinopyrum elongatum, assembly GCA_011799875.1. Taxonomy (NCBI): domain Eukaryota; kingdom Viridiplantae; phylum Streptophyta; class Magnoliopsida; order Poales; family Poaceae; genus Thinopyrum; species Thinopyrum elongatum. Next base: position 264,807,051 of record CM022301.1, read on the forward strand.
GAAAAGAAGGGAAAGAAGAAGAAGGATTTACCGGAGGCCAGGGAAGGCCTCCGCCGAAGAGGTCGTCCAGACACCAAGTCCGGAGACACTGCTGCCCCGTCTGCTCAAGACGGGGATGAGGACGAAGATGAGGAGGAGAGCGCCTCCTCCCACTCCAAAAAGAGGGCGGCGTCCGGGGACATCGAAGAGGAGCAGCCTCCTCGGGCCCAGAAGAGGCGGTGCAAGCCCAGGCTGGTCTTGCCCGACAGTTCAGACTCTGATGAGGAGTCCGTGGCATCCAAAGAGGTTCCAGAGAAGGAACTCGGGGTCAAGCCCCCCGCCATGAGGTGCGAACCTCGACATCTCTTGCTTACTTTATTTTACCAGTCTCTTACTGATGGGAACCGATTGTGTGATATCACAGCCCACCATGCGGCCACCCTGCCGAGCAGACCTCGGAGGGGACCTCTCTGCCCGCCGAATTGGTGGACAGTGGATCAGCGTCGCGCTCTGCACCTCCCTTGTTCTCCGAAGGGGCCGAGGAGGTGCTGTCCCGAAGGACCCCTCCCCGTCCGAACACGGAGGAGGGGGGCAACGTAATCATGGCGGAGGCTTATGCCTCAGTCTCCAAAGACCAGGAGGATGCGTCCCTCCTAGCGAACACGGGAGGGGAGTCCGGGCCGTTCGGGCCCTCCCAGCCAGCCACACCCGATCCCCCAAGGTCCTCGGGGTACCGGTCCCGCCTTCCAATGAAGGGGGGGTTAAAGTCCTGCCGCCCGCACCGAGCACCAACAACCAGGCGACGGTGGGCTGGTCGGACACGATGGAGGAGTTGGTGAACAACTTCGTTATCGTCGATGAGCACCGCGCCCTTATGGGTGCGGTTCTAAAGGGTGTTCGGTCCGTCCACATCGGACTGAATGACGCTGTCCAAGGCCTCTTAACAGGCTTCGAGGTGAGTCAAGTAATGCTTCTTCCCCATAAAACGGAGTTAGTCTTTGGTTTAGAGTTTGAGTAGGCCTTGTGCACAACAGCCCTCGAGACTCTGTGAGGATTGCAAAAACCTTACAGAGGGTCAAATATCCGTATGAAAGTATTTAAAGTGTCATGGTTGATTCGACATCGCAGGCATCGCCCTTGGCTACGGCTACTAATGCCGCTGCCTTGGAGGAGATGGATCGGAAGCTTAAACGCTTTGATGAAGAGCTTGACCTCGTTAACAAATGACTTGATGAGGTGCAAGGTAAGCCCTTGTCGAAATGCATAGTTAACACCACCGGACGCCTACGTTCCGGATTGTATGCTTAGCGCATGGTGTTTGGTAACTGCAGCTACCGCCGCGGAGATTGAGGGCCTCAAGGCTGCGCTAAAGAAGGCTGAGGCCGAGGCAGCCGAAAAGAAAGTAGCTGCCAAAAAGGCGGTGGCTGAACTTGAGACGGCGAGGACCGTCGGCGAGAAGCACGAGGCTCGAGTGGCCGAAGTGTAGGTGGAGCTCAAGGATGCCATCACGAAATGTGAGGCCCTTGAGCAGAAGCAGAAAGAGCAGTTTTTTGAGCTATCCAAGGTGGAAAAAGAGCTCTGGGAGGCCAGAACGGAAGTGCGGGGTGCCCGAGAGGAGCTCCGCCAGGTGAAGCAGATCGCAGATGGTAAGAAATACCTACTGCAGAGTGTTTTTGGCACCAACAAATTTGGCTTGCTCACGCGGGTCTAGTGCTCCGCAGGCGTTTTCGCCGAGCTTCTGAAGAGTGCGGCGGCTACGGCGGAGCACTACACCACGCGGGAGGAGGACTCTGAACAGCGGCTTTTCTGGTCGCAATTCTAGGCGCCCGAGCACCCTCCTCTCCTCAGCAACCAGATGAAGCAGCTGATGGAGCTACATCGGTTGGCCGTGCCGGCCCTGAAGGATCTTTGCACCCGGCTGTGGCCCACAGAGCCTATTCCGGACAGCTGCTTCGGCCTAGTGCAGAAGCTGCATGATGCGTTGCCCCGGATTGATACTGTGAAGTGTTCCACCTGCCTTGAAGGAGCTAGGCTGGCCTTTGCGAAGACCATGGTTCATTGGCCTAAGATCAAGCCAATGGACATGGCCACTGGTCCCCCACCGGTTGGAAAGGAGCATCGCCGCCCCGAACTGTATTTCGCCCAAGTTATGGATGGTGCTCGGGCGATAGAAGGCCAGTGCTCAAAAGATGTAATCATTGACTGATTGTATAAGTTGTCAACTGGACCTTGTGCTTTATAATGTGACCCGTTTGCATGTTTTAAACTATGATGATTTTATTTTGACTCCTGTGCGCTCGTTTATTTATTCTGAAAGTTACCAGTCGTCGGCTTCAGTCCCCAAGTGATTAATGCAAGGGGTTTTTCATCTCCGCACTGTTACCCTTAGCCGATGTCTCGGAGCCCGAAGGTGGTAGTGCGGAGAGAGACTAGGCAATCAGACTACGCGGCTTTATTGCTTTCACTTAGCCATAGGAGCTTGACTGCGGGAGCTGGTGACTAGCCCCCAATGCTTTGTGATGTATGAGGTAGCCAAGGCGTGCCCTTGTAATCACGTGGTTCGTGCTAGGATGAACCCTGCGTATGACACGGATAAATCGCCAACGATTTTTTAAGTTTAACACTTGTCATCGGATCGCCGACCAGTTCACACTTGCTATGACAGTCTGTTTTTGGCTTTCTCCCCTGAGGTGCTTAACTGGGCTAGCCAGAAGTACAATCGCAGGGGTTCTCCCTTTACCTTCTTAGCCAAACGTGTGGAACATAAGAAGGTAAGCACAGGAGCCAGGCAACCCAACTGTTGACCCAAGACATAATTCGGAACTGATGCATATAGTGCAATATTCGAGACGCTGAACACATAGCGAAAAGCGGTGCCGGACTTGGTACGTGGAGCTGATGAAGAGACCAAGCTCTTGGTCAATTAACCGATTTGTATTTGTTGCACAATGTGTGCATACCTAGCTGTTCGAAGAGCTAGAAAAAAGAGAAAGAGAAAAAAGAGGGCTAGATAATGCGCATGCCCGAACACCGTAAAAGATGTTTTTATTTTCCATAAGCTCTAGATGTCTATCCATACAATTTGAACTGCCGAGGCATTTATAATAAGTAAGAAAAGAAAATTTTAAAGAGAAAGGTTCACACAGGGCCTTAATGCATGGGTCGAAGACTCAACTGTGCCCTGCTGCACGTCTGCGCCTTTGCTTCTGCTAGGTAAGGGACTCCTCTGTGTAGAAAAACACATGCCGGCAAGGAGGGCCTTGAATAGGAACCCTGATGGGTGGCCGTGTCGACACAGCTTGATGCTGGGTGAGTCCGGAGTCGTCCCCTTTGTCGTCCGAAGACGTGGTAGTTGTGTAGTTCCGTTAAGCCGAACATATGGTGTTTGTTTGTTTGATATAGGCCTCAAGGCTACCCATAGTATCTTGAGCATGAAGTTATGCTGACGAGGCACGTAGAGCGCGACTATGTTGGGAGTGCTGTGGGGTGCGTGGCCCTATTTGCGATGAACGCAGGCGGGCTCCCATGACAGGGATCGGGCTCGAGCTCGTTTAGTTGTATCTCTGGCCTTTACGGCGGGCTGATACCTAGGCCCGTTGGCGACGGCTTGGTCTTCGGCTGCTAGGGCCGTGGTATGTTTCTCAGTCCAGAGTGAGCGCTCTGTATTGTCGTTGATTGTTATGACGCCCGAAGGGCCAGGCATCTTTAGCTTGAGGTATGCGTAATGCGGGACGGCGTTGAATTTAGCAAACACCATTCGTCCGAGGAGGGCATGGTAGCCACTGCGGAAAGGGGCAATGTCGAAGATCAAGGCTTCACTGCGGAAGTTGTTTGGTGAGCTGAATACTACTTCCAGAGTCACTGTGCCCGAGCAGCGGGCCTCTAGGCCCGGAATAACCCCCTTAAAAGTGGTGTTGCTGGGTTTGATCCTTGACGGATCGATCCCCATCTTCCTCATAGTGTCTGCATAGATCAGATTGAGGCTGCTGCCTCCATCCATGAGAACTCTTGTGAGGTGGTACCCATCGACAATGGGGTCGAGTATCAGGGCCGCCGATCCTCCATGACGGATATTGGTCGGATGGTCCATGCGGTCGAAGGTGATCGGGCAAGCCGACCATGGGTTGAACTTTGGCGCTACGGGCTCGACGGCGTAAACGTCTCGTAGCGCATGCTTCCTCTCCTTTCTTGGTATATGGGTGGCATAGATCATGTTCACTGTCTTGACCTCAGGAGGGAAGGGTTTTTAGCCTCCACTGTTTGGCATGCGGGGCTCCTCGTCATCCTCGCTTTGAGGGCTTTTGCCATGGTCTTCGGCTGTGAGCTTGTCGGCTTGTTTTATCACACAATAGCTATGGTTGGTGTGGTTGGTGGGCTTCTCAGGGGTGCCAAGGATCTGGCAAGGCCTGTCTAGGATTGCATCCAACTTGGTTGGGCCGTCCTGGCTGCCTTTAGAAGGCTTTTTCCGTGATCCGGACTTCGGATTGCGGAATCTGGCATTTACTGCTATCTCGTCGACTTCTCCGTCGTTGTGGCGACACTTGTTCTTGTTGCGCCGTGGCTTTCCATTCCCGTCCTGTTGTTCAGAGGTACTGGGGGCTTCTGGGTTGGTGCTTCGACTAGCCAGCCAACCATCTTCTCCAGCGCAGAAGCGGGTCATCAATGAGGTAAGCGCTACCATCATTTTCGGCTTGTCCTTGCCGAGCTATCGTGCTAACCATTCATCCCGAATACTATGCCTAAAGGCGGCTATAGCTTCGGCGTTCGGACAATCGATAATCTGGTTTTTCTTGGTCAGAACCCGGTTCCAAAATTGCCGGGCTGACTCTCCGGGCTGCTGAACTACATGGCTCAGGTCATCGGAGTCCGGGGGCCGGACATAAGTGCCCTAAAAGTTAGCCCGAAAGGCATCCTCGAGCTCTTCCCAGCATCCTTTGGAGTCTTCGAGGAGGCTATTTAACCAGTGCCTGGCCAGACCTTTGAATTTTAACGGAAGGTACTTGATGGCATGGCGATCGTCTCCTCGGGCCATATGAATGTGCAGCAGAAATTCTTCAATCCATATGGCCGGATTAGTTGTCCCGTCGTATGGCTCGATATTTACAGGCTTGAAGCCTTCCAGGAATTGGTGCTGCATTACCCTATCCGTGAAACACAGAGGGTGAGTGGCGCCCTGAACTCGGGCTACGTCGCGCCGGAGGTCGTCTGTCATCCGGGCTCGTTGCTGCTCCCGAGCTCTGTCATTCCTCTCTAGCCAGGTTTGGTAACCATCCCGTCTAGCAGGAGGATCATCTTTGGGTCCGTAAATGGACCTCGCCAGACCCGCCCTAGCATCTAGGTCACGTCGTAGGTCGTACTCATATGCTGGCCGTAATGGCTCCTTGCCTTGACGGCGAGGTGGAGTGGGAGGTTGTTCAGCTTTATCAGCTGTCCTGTCTCGTCCTCGAGGGGGGCGATCCGGTTGTTCCGCCTGAGTGTGCCTTGAAGGTGCTTGCTCTATGGCTTCTTCGTCGAATTGCGGCAAAAGTTTTCGCGTTGGGTAGCTTTTGGTCTGTCGCGTGTGGCCGTACTCCTCTTCGGTAGCTAGGACCTTGGTCCATCTGTCATTGAGGGTATCTTGTTCAGCCTTTATCTTTTGCCGATGTTTCTTCAAGCTATGCGCAATGGCCATGTGCTGCTGTTTGAACCGCTCTTGATCCAACGGGTCTTTGGGGACGATGAAATCCTCGTCGCCCAAACTAACCTCCTCTTCAGAGAGAGGGAGGTAGTTACTGTCTTCGAAGTCATCGAGGTATTTAGGGTCGAGCGGGTCCTCATGCTCCCCGTGGTCGTTTTGTGGCTGTTCGTTGGCGCCGGGGTCGCCAAGGTTGTCCGCATTGTCCAGGGTGGCATTTTCTCCGGTGTTTGTGTTGCTCGCATGGCTTCGACGCGCCTTGGAGCGGCGGCGCTGTCTGCGGTGTCTCAGCGGCTCATCGCTGGGCCTGCCGTTATCCTTCCCGGGAGTGTCGTTATCTTCTTTCAGGGTGTCCACCATGTAGACGTCATAGGTGGACGTGGCCGTCCATCGGCCGGTGACAGGGGGAGCAGCGTCGGTGTTAGCCATGGCTCCACTATCTTCTTCCATGTATTCGGCATTTTCTGAGGTGTTGTCCAACATGTCGGTTAAGTCTTCGACTGTGGCCACTAAATGGGTGGTGGGTGGGCCGTAAAAATCCCTGTAATTCATGTCGAGGGGATGCTGAACGCAAGCCGAGGGTGGAACCTCCCGAATAGCCATCATCTGGATTTGGTCCAGCGCCTCGTTTAATAAGGTGAGGGTCGCCGGGCTGGTACACGATGGCTGCCGTGGCCCGGTCTCTGATGTGGCGGGGCAAGGAATGATCTGGGTCCGGGCTGGATCCTGGTCTTCAATGGCCGGGTTGGCCTCAGGGCCCGGGGTCGGCCTTGTGGTCAGACAGACATAAAAGACTGAGGACAAGACCTGGTCTTCGGATGTTGTTTCCATATTGGGGCTCGAAGCCAAGTTGATGGGGGGGGGGGGTTCAGCCAGGGGTGATTCCTGGCTTCTGAATGTCGACCCGTCGCTAGGGCTCAAGGCCGGAGGCGTGCCATGAGGAGAGGGTTCGGCCGAGAGTGACTCATGGTGTCCGAAAACTACTTCCACGTTGAGGCCCGAAGCTGGGTCTTCGGCGGGCATCACTGGCATGGTCGAAGGGGATTCCTGGCCTCCGGTCAGGGTGGAGCCGTCCGAGCTCGAGGCCGGCTGAAGAGTTGAGGCTGATCCGTAGATCGGATCAGGAGAAAGCTCCGGAGTGGGCACAACGGGGCCTATAAGGGTACAGGGAGAGGCTGTGAATCCGGCGAAGGCCAGATCGCCTTGGGCGTCCGCGACATACTCTAAGTTGCCGAATCTAATCCGGTGCTCAGGGGTAAAATTGTTCATTTGGTCTAGATGACCAGTTAGATTGGCGTGCAGCACGATGGTGCCAAACACGAAGAGTTGGCCGGGGACAAAGAGGTCCCCGGAGCTGACGCCATCTCTGATGATCAGGCGAGCCATTGATCCTTCGGTGACCCAACAGCGGAACTCTCAATGAAAGTAACAATGTCGGAGTCAAAACCGATAGATCTCTAGTAGGGGGTCCCGAGCTGTGGATCTAGTATCAATGGGGAACAAGGGACGAAGAACACGGTGTTTACCCAGGTTCGGGCCCTCTCGAAGAGGTAAAACCCTATGTCCTACTTGGTTGTAGTTGATGTATATGATATGGTTACAGAGTCGATCTACCTCGAGATCAGGCGAGCTAAACCCTAGGTTGATAGGGTGATGGATGTTGCTCTACCCCTAAAGACTAAAACCCCTTGGTTTATATAGACACAGTAGGGTTAGGGTTACATGCGATCGGTTACAACGAAGGAAAGATCACACTAACCCTTGACTTGGAGGGCACACCACAACTCCATTGATCTCCTATCCGGCCACGGATCCGTGCTCTAGCTTAGACCCATAGTTGCCCATCAGTCCAGCCCATATGTAGTAAGTCGACGGCCCGAGGACCCCTCAATCCAGGACTCCCTCACCGGGGCCCCACCACCGGGGCCGAACACCGGGGACCGGGTCATGGCACAGTGGTCGGACATGATGGAGGAGGTTGTGAACAGCTCCTCCATAGTCGCAGAACACCGCGCCCTGATGGGCGTTGTTTTACAAAGCGTTTGGTCCTTTAATAGCGGACTGAAAGAAGCTTTTGATGGCCTCCTGACAGGCTTTGAGGTAAGCAATGTAATGTTCTCTCTTTATAAGAGTGTACTTTTGTGGACAAGATTTCAGTGGTCCTTATATATAGCAGCCCCCGAGACTCTGGTGGCTTTTGAAAAAGAAAATTGTCTGAGGATCAAAGACCGTCAAAACAATAGTCTAAATGAGGTGCTTGCTGTATTTTTTGCAGGCCTTAGCGTTGGCGGCTGCCACCAATGCCGCAGAGCTGGCTGAGATGAATCGGAAGCTCAAGAGCTCCGATAAAGAGCTCGACCTCGTCAACAAGCGGTTTGACAAAGCACAAGGTGAGGCCGTTCGAAACATGGTTCTTTTGATGTTCTTTGTCGAGCAAAGTATTCGAGATTGTCCCTAAGCAAAAGGTGATTTGTAGCTGCCGCCGCCGAGGTCGAGGGCCTTAAAGCCGAGCTACTGAAGGCCAAGAAGGAAGCAGCCGAATAGAGGGCGGCAGCCGAATAGGCGGCCGCCGAACTCGTGTTGGTAAAAAAAGAGCGCGAGAAGCATGAGGCCAGAGTGGCCGAAGTACAACAAGAGCTCAAGGATGCCATCACTAAATGTGAGGACCTTGAGCAGAAGAATAAGGATCACGCCACTGATCTAGCGAACATAAAGACGGAGATCCAAGAGGCGCGGTCGGAAACACGGTGCACCCGGGAGGAGCTTCGACAAGTAAAGCAAATTGCAAATGGTAAGCAGTACTTAGTGCAGAGTGTCTTTGGTGGCCAAAGATTCGCGTTGCTCACCCGGGTCTGGTGTTCTGCAGGCGCGTTTGCGGAGCTCCCGAAGAGTGTGGCTGATGCATCAAGGCACTATGCGGCCCGGGAGGGTGACTCCAAGCTGAGGCTGTTTTGGGCGCAGTTCCAGGTGCCCGAGCACCTTCCCCTCCTCGTTAATCAAATGAAGCAATTGATGGAGCTGCACCGGATGGCGGAGCAGGCCATGAAGGACCTCTATGTCCGGCTATGGCCCTCCGAGCCCATACCGAGCAGCTATTTTGGCCTGGTGGTGAAGCTGTGTGATGCTACTGCCCGCGTTGATGCTATTAAGCGCTCGGTGTGCATCGAGGGGGCTCAGATGGCGTTCTCGAAGACCATGGTGCATTGGCCGAAGATTAAGCCCGACGAAATGGCCACCAGACCTCCCCCAGCTGGAAAAGAGCATAGGCACCCAGAGTAATACTTCTCCGCTATGATGGACGGTGCTTGGGCAGTAGAGGCACTGTGTTCAAAGGATGTACTCCTTGAGTAGTTGTGCCGTTATGTATTAAACTATGGTTGAACCTTTATGCTTTATAATGCAGTTGTTCATGTATGGTTTATCATACTTGTATGTGTTTGATGCTTTATTTTGACTCCTGCTCGGCTGTTTTATTCTGAAAGTTACCAGTCATTGGCTTCAGCCCTCGCGTAGATGCTACGAGGGGTGTTCCGACCTTCGCACTGTAACCCTTAGCCGACATCTTGGTGCCTGGAGGTGGTGGTGTAGGAGGGGAACAAGGCAATCGGACTATGCGGCTTTATTACTTTCACTTAGCCATAGGAGCTTGACTGCAGGGGCTAGTGACCAGCCCCCAGTGTTGTGAGATGTCCGGTGAACCCGAGGGCCGGGCATCTATCACTTAATTTGTTTGAAGACAAATCTTTGTATTACACGGTACAATCGCTAATGATTTTTAGTTTGAAGACTTGTCATCGGATCGCCGACCAGTTCTCGCATATTATGACAGTTAGTTTTCGGCTTTCTCCACTTAGGTACTTGACCGGACTAGCCGGAAGCACAATCACAGTGGTTCACCCTTTACCTACTTAGCCGAACATGCGGAACGTAAGAAGGTAAACACAGGAGCGGGGCAACCCAACTATTGACCCAAGACATAATTCGGAACCGATGCATATAATGCGACAACCGAGACGCCGAACACAGGGGAAAAGGGTGCCGGACTTGATGTATAGGGCTAGCGTCAAGGTCAAGACTCTGGTCTATTAGCCGGTTTATATATGAAATCAGATATGTACCATGCTTGATTAAGACAGAGTTGAAGAGCAGAAAAAAGGAAAGTGCGGTATAGATAACTGTAGAAGAACCGTAAAAGGTTTGCTTTATTTCCAATAAGCTCATGACGTCTAAGCGTACAATTCGAACTGTCGAAAAACACATCTGACATGAATGCTTCAAAAAAAGGAAAAAAATTACCAATGAAAGGTTTACGTAGGGCCTTGACATATGGGTTGACACCCTCACTGTGCCCTACTACACGTCTGCACCTTTGCTTCTGTTTGGCAGAAGGACTCCATGGACAGGATGATTATTCGACAATGGGCCCTTGATAGGGAGCTTCGAGAGGTCGCCGTGTTGTTCGGTCTTGATGTCAGATAGGACCTAGATGGTACCTGTTCGTCTTCCGAAGACGCGTTAGTCCATGGTGTGGTTGAACCGAACTCTTGGTGTTTAAGCCCCACAGCTGCCCATGGTATTTTGAACACAAAGTTGTGTCGGCGAGGCACATAGTGTGCCGCCTGGATGGGTGTGCTGTGGGGGGCGTATCCCTATGTACATGAACAGAGGGAGGCTCATTGGGTGGAGAAAAGGCTCGGGCTTGTTTGCCTGCCTCACGCGCCTTGATGGCGTGCTGGCACTTCGGCCCTTCGGTGCCAGATTGGTCTTCGGCCGCCACAGCCACGGTGTGTTCCTCTATCCAGAGAGAGTGCTCCGTATTGCCATTGACTGTGATGACGCCTCTGGGTCCAGGCATTTTTAGTTTGAGGTAGGCATAGTGGGGAACGACGTTGAACCGAGCAAATGCCATTCAGCCTAGGAGGGCGTGATAGCCACTGTGAAAGGGGACGATATCGAAGATCAAGTCTTCGCTCCGGAAGTTATCCGGAGAGTTGAACATGACCTCCAAGGTAAGGGTGCCTGAACAACGGGCTTCAATGCCAGGGATTACCCCCTTGAAGGTGGTATTACTGGGTTTGATCATTGACGGGTGAATGCCCATTTTCCTTACAGTATCTGCATAGTTCAGATTGAGGCTGTTGCCTCCGTCCATAAGGACTCTGGTAAGGTGATACCCATCGATAATGGGGTCTAGGACCAAGGCCGCCGATCCTCCATGACGAAAACTGGTCGGGTGGTCCCTGCGGTCGAAGGTGATCGGACAGGCCGACCATGGATTAAATTTTGGTGCTACTGGCTCGACGGCGTAGACGTCCCGAAATGCGTGCTTCCTCTCCTTCTTGGGTATGTGAGTTGCATAGATCATATTCACTGTTTTGACCTCAAGAGGGAACTGTTTCTAGCCTCCATTGTTCGGCCTGCGAGGCTCCTTGTCGTCCTCGCTGTGAGGGCTTTTGCCCGTGTCTTCGGCTGTGAGCTTGCCGGCATGTTTAATGACCCAACAGTTACGGTTGGTGTGGTTGGCAAGCTTGTCAGAAGTACCATGTATCTGGCAAGGCCTATCTAGGATGACTTCCAACTTGGTGGGTCCGTCCTGGTTTCCTTTAGAGGGCTTTTTCCGTGGCCCTGACTTAGAATTGCGGAACCCGGCATTTACTGCCATGTCATCGACCTCGGCGCAGCTGTGCCGACGCTTATTTTTATTGCGTCGTGGCTTCCCATTGCCATCTCGGACTTCCGAAGTGCCGGGGTCTTCTGGGTTGGTGCTTCTACGAGCCAACCAGCTATCTTCGCCCGCACAGAAGCGAGTCAAGAGGGAGGTGAGAGCCGCCATTGTCTTCGGCTTATCTTGGCCGAGCTATCATGCGAGCCATTCGTCCTAGATACTGTGTCTGAACGCAGCTATGGCTTCGGCATCCAGGCAATCAACTATCTACTTCTTTTTGGTTAAAAACCGATTCCAAAATTGTCGGGCTGACTCACTGGGCTGTTGGACCATGTGGTTCAGGTCATCGGCATCCGAAGGCCGGACATAGGTGCCTTGAAAGTTGGCTTGGAAAGCGTCCTCAAGCTCTTCCCAGCTCCCTATGGAGTCTTTGGGCAGGCTGTTCAACCAATGCCAGGCTGGTCCTTTGAGCTTTATTGGCAGGTATTTAATAGCGTGGAGGTCATCTCCTCGTGCCATATGAATGTGGAGGAGGAAATCTTCAATCCACACGGCCAGGTCTGTAGTTCCATCATATGACTCGATCTTTACGGGTTTAAACCCTTCTAGGAATTGGTGCTGCATCACCTCATCGGTGAAGCACATTGGGTGAGCAGTGCCCCTTATTCGGGCCACATCGCGTCGAACCTCGGATTCTATCCTGGCCCGGTGTTGATCCCGAACTCTATCGTTTCGGTCAAGCCATGCTTAGTATCCATCTCTTCTATTGGGAGAGTAGCCTCTTGATCCATAGATAGACCTTGACTGACCCACTCTAGTGGCTAGGTCATGTCACAGCTTGTATTGATATTCTGGCTGCGCTGCCTCCTTGCCTTTTCGGCGAGGTGGGGCGGGTGGTAGTTCGGCTTCTCCAGCAGGCTATCCCATCCTCAAGGGGGGCGGTCCGGCTAGTTCCCTTGGGTCCGTCTTGGTGGTGCAGGCTCGATGGCCTCGTCGTCGAATTGTGTCAGCAGCTTTCGCTTTGGGTAACTTTTGTTTTGTTACTCATAGCCATACCCTTCTTTGGCTGGCAGGACCTTTGTCCATCTGTCGTTGAGGGTGTCCTGTTCAGCCTTGAGCTGTTGCTGCTTCTTCTTGAGCCTACGTGCGGTGGCAATAAGCTGTCGTTTGAACCGCTCCTGATCGAGCGGGTCTTCCGGGACTATGAAGTCCTCGGCTCGAAGGCTAACCTCTTCCTCGGAAAGAGGGAAGTACTTATTATCCTTGGAGTCATTGAGGTCCTGGGATCAAATTCGTCCTCGCACTCCTCCGAGCCATCGCACTACTGATTGTGGCACCCCGGCTCAGAGAACCGGTTTACTAGTGTTTCCAACCCAGAGATCATGTGTTCTGGAAACACACAATAACTTGGAACAGAACATAGCTGAACTTTTATTCATAATAGTCGAGTACAAGCTTATATGTTACATGATCATCGAGGCCAGAAGCACATCTAGTGCTATGACAATATCTACATTATTTATCTAACATATCAGGGCCTCGGTATTACTGCGGAATACTACGGCCGAAGACTACTGCGTAGCGGAACATGATAGTATCTCCATCCATAGGGACACTGCTGAGGACACATCCTAGGTATCGCAACACAGACATCGAGACCTCCGTCTCAATCTTCTCCTGCATCTGGCATGATACGCCAGGTGAGTACTTTGAATGTACTCGCAAGCACATGACAACCAAATATGCAGCAAATAATAGCACGGCAATCAACTTGTTAAGTCTTAAGTGTTTCACTTACTGTCATGAACTTACTCATATCCGGGTTGTCTCACAACCCCCGGAATACTCGATGCCAATGAGTACTCCCACTCATAAGACAAGTTCTTCCATCATTACTATGGTTATTATGGTTGATCGCCTAGAGAGGTCTGGACGGGCTGTCCAATACCGTGGACGCGGCTATTCGAATATATTTTTACACTCTGCAGAGGTTGCGCACTTTACCCACACTATGGAGCACCTGACCTCGTAATCCCATTTGGGTGGATCAGCGTTGCTCCAACGAAACCTGCCTGACCCGTGACTCTTCCATCATACCACCGGCATTCATTCTCCCCCGGAGTCCTGCCCTGGATGGCCCCCCTGTGTCACCTCGTGACACCTGCCACCGTCGTGGCCAAACTAAACTGTCCCAAACGGGGACACCAGCACAAAACTCAACTGGGCTCACAGGGTTATCGCCGTCTACCTAATCAGGGCAGCACGCACGCATAACCCTCCCTGTCTGGAGGTACCAGTGAAAGAGCACGGAGCCAGACCAAGTCAAGGCCATCCATACCGGCGAATGTGGCTGCACGAGTAAGCCCGTGTGGCACCCCGGATCAGAGTAAACCGGAATGCCCCGTATTCCAGCCCAGGGACAAGTCCTCTGGAATACAGCACTGTTGGCATAGAACAAATCAGCTCTTTATTACAATGGATATGGTTACAAAGGGTACAAGGATTACATCGGCACGGCGACACTACGCCTGCCCGGGGTAGCTCTATGCTAACAGTGGAGTAACTCTCTCGGCAGCGGAACAGCGACGACGGTGATGGACTCCACTCCGCAGGGACTCTGGCTAGAACGCGTATCCTAGAATGCAAACTCGGGATCCTCGACAAGCAAGCAATCATGGCATGACCTGCAAACTGGCATGACACGCCAGGTGAGTACTTTGAATGTACTCGCAAGCAGCATTAAAGCAAGATAACATCATAGCAGTCAAGATTAACAAGAAGGGTTATCCAGCAAGATAACTACTGAAGTAAATGCAGTAGGGTAAAGCATATTAAGTAGTTTAATCCATACTCCGAATAATCCCAGGATCCAATCCGAACCTGCATGTGGTCATCCGACCACTCAACTCATAGCCATCCATGGCTAACATATCATATACCTGATTCCATCTGCACGACAATTCTGACAAACTTACTCTCTTTCGGGTTGTCTTACAATCCTCGAAATACTCACGATCCATCGAGTACTTCCGATCTTATGACGAGTTCTTCCATCATTATCATTACTACCATGGTCGACCACCTAGTGAGGTCTGGACGAACTGTCCAATACCGTGGACACGGCTATTCGAATAGATTTTACACTCTACAGAGGTTGTGCACTTTACCCACACCATGGAACACTGACCTCGTGATCCCATTCGGGTGGACCAGTGTTGCTCCAACGAAACCCTCCTGACCCGTGACTCTCCCATCGTACCACCGGCAATCATCCTCCCCCGGAGTCAAGCCCTGGGTGGCCCCTGTGTCACCTCGTGACACCTGCCACCGTCGTGGCCAAACTAAACTATCCCAAACGGGGACCTGGATCCAAATAACTCAACTGGGCTCACAAGGTTATTGCCGCCTATCGGGCCAGGGTAGCGCGCACGCATAACCTTCCCTGTCGGGCGGTACCGGTGAAAGAGCACGCGATCAGACCAAGTCAAGGCCATCTCATACCGGCAAATGTGGTTGCACGGATAAGTCCGGACAGGTGACTCAGGATCAATCAGGAAATATCTATTCCCCGAATAATATTTCTATCATGGCTGACACTCCGAGAACCAGTATGCTTAAGCCACTACTACTAATTCGTTTCTACGAACTGCCAGATGAACTCCAAAATAATCATAGACAGTGATCTCAACATCACAGT
Source organism: Thinopyrum elongatum (assembly GCA_011799875.1). NCBI lineage: Eukaryota > Viridiplantae > Streptophyta > Magnoliopsida > Poales > Poaceae > Thinopyrum > Thinopyrum elongatum. The sequence continues at coordinate 264,822,066 of CM022301.1, forward strand.
ATCACAAGTGGGTAAGCTACTAGTCACTAATAATCCGGTACTCAACATGACAATCACCTATCCGAGAATTAACTCCAACATTGCATAGTCCGATTCATTTTACAAATAACTCATTCTTGCTATTAAAGTAATTTGTTAAACTATGATATTGCGATGCAATGATGCAGATGAGAGTTGTGGCTTGCCTGGGGATGAAGGAACCATCGGGAAGGAGTGCGGAGAGTCCGCGAAAGTGATCGCCGAAAACAGTTCTCTCCCGGAGGGGGCTGTTTACGGGCAAGGGCAAAATGGTCATTTCCACTATGGAAATACATGATGAGAATAGTACCAACATGACAGGCTCGAAGAGACGAAGACGTGGGCTTTGGAATCACCTCGATCGGAGTCACGGGCAAAAAGTTATAACTCGACGAAGTTCAGGGGCCAATCTGTAAAAATAATTCAAAAATGGGCCCTGGCTGTTTAAACAGACGGCGCATTTCTGAAAATACGCTTCCCGTGACTGAAAACGTATTCTCTGCTGAAACAGGGGCAAAATACGCTTTCATTAAGGGAAGACGTACACCGTAGAATACGCTTCCACTTAAAATAGAGATGGGCCCGGCCCATAGTCACTTACAAGCGGGGCCCAGGAAACAGGGGGGCTGGTGCTCGTCGTCGTGTCCTTCCTCGCGTTCCCTCGACTGAGCAGAGAAGGAGCAGAGGCAGGGGCGCTGCCGGCGTCGGGCCGGGCGGCTCCAGCCAGCTCCGGTCGAGCGAAGAGCACCAGCAGGCGCGGGGAGGAACGGCGCCTCCACCTGGCCGATCTGCGGGCGCCGGGGAGGGGCGTGGCCGCGGCACCACGCGGGAGCAGAGACGAGGCCGACGAGCGCCGGCGACGACCCCCGGCGGCACAGGCCACCTCCGGCTGAGGTGAGGGCACCGGAGGCTCCAGGGATGTGCGCCGCATCCAACCAGAGGTAGAGCAAGCGCCGGCGAGAGGCGTGGCCGCGGCGGCTCGCGGTGGCCGGCGGGGACCGAGGCGGCCATGGGCGGCCAATAGAGGCAGGGAGGAGCTCCGGGGCTCGGGCAGGTGGCTAGGGAGGGGTAGAGGAGGGTGGTGAGTGCGTTGATGAGCTCGGGAGGGGCTCGGGTGGCTTTATATAGCCGGACGGCGCGGGTGACCGAGCACGGTCGTGACGACGCATGCGCCGCGCGCCGGAGCTTCGGGAGCATGCGGAGAGGAAGGGAGAGACGTCCAGAGGGCTCGCAGAGGAGCAGGGAGGTCTCAGGTGAGCTCGGGAAGGCTCGGGAGGGCGCGGGCACTTGGACATGGTGACGACAACGGCGACAGGTCACGGGCACAGTCGCCGCACCGCGTAGGAGAGTATGTGAGAGGGGGAGAGGGGTCCAGAGCAAGGGTGAGGCCAAGAGGAAGCTCCTGGACACGATGCAGTGGCGAGGCCGCGGGGAAACAGACAAGGCAGAGGGCCCCAATGCACAGAGCGCGTGCATTGGCATGCCCAACTCATGGTCACCGCGTGCACAGGCATACTCGGTGTGTTCTGGCCTGCCACATGGTGTCTCGCGTATGAACCCTACATGGCAGAGACCCACTATGAGCTTGGTCTGGTCCAATCACCATTGTACTGATGGGAGTGTTCATCTGAAGTGTGCTGTAGCAAATTTGGGCACGAAGCTGTGAGGAGCAGAAAAATGATAAGAGACAAACAAGATGTCTAGGAGGTTTAGGGTAGGAAGGACTACAATCCTGTGAAATCTTGAGGGAAATGGACCAAGGGTTAATGTAGTTGCTTTGCAACTGACCAATCTGGTCCAGAAACTAGATCTTGATGTGCCACTCACATGGAGTAGCAACTTGAGCTAAAATTGGGCATAGGATGATGATTTGGTCATATGAGAGTGCCATAAAAATTTCATGCCATTTGGACAAGCCAAAATGGTACTTCCTTCACAGCTATCCTCTCTGACCAGAATCTTAGAAAAATTCTAGGGAATTATTGGGAAGATGAAATGAGCCCAAATTTTGTGGAGATAGGTTATATGGGTAGGAGAATACACTGGTAAATTTTCAGCAATTATGGAGCAATATAAAATATAGTTGCTTCACAATGTGAAAATATGACCAGAAACAAAGATTTAATGCTGTGGTCACATAGATGATTGGATAGGGTTGAAACTTGGTGGAGAGTCATGATTTGAGCATATGAAGGTGCTTGCAAAATTTCAACTCATTTGGATACTCCTAGCTAGCACTTGCTTCACAAAGATTCCAGTTGACCAGAAACTTTGGAAATTAGCCAAGAGATATTTAATATCCAAATAAAATTGAATTTTGGCATGTGGCAATGATATGGATATGAAAGAGTGCACAAAAAGTTTGAGACCAAGAAAGCAAATATAAAGGGTACTTGCTTCACAAACTGCCAGCTGGGGCAGAATCAGAAAAGGAATATTTGGGAAATATTTTTGAACATGTCAAGGAAGGGTTTGACATATTTGTTGAAAATATGACCCAAAAAATTTATGAGAATTATTTGGGAATTTCGGGAATGATGGAAAGGTGGGTTGCTTCACAACCCAGGACAAACAGGGTTATTCCTTTAATAGAAAAAAGGAATATTCCCAAGAAAAGAATATTGGGGGTTGGTCCAAGATGGAAATGACAAGGTCTTGGGATGGTTTTGAGGTTGGCAAGCCACTTGGGAAGAAGAATGAAGGGTGATTCCTCAGGTTGCAAAACTACTAAGCCACAGAAAAGCGAATCCGGACCAAAATCAAATGAAAAAGAAAATGGGCAAAATCCAGGTTGTTACAAACCTACCCCCATTAAAGAAATCTCGTCCTCGAGATTTGGTTGCTCAGGGATCAAACATGAATATTCCCACTTGAGGAAACCTTTTCCAACTCGGGTTTCCTTTTTATCTTTGTATAATGTTCCCACTAAATTTCATATGACTGACTGCCTTGCTTCGGGGTGGTTTGCTTCACTGGATCCTTTTTCTGGCAAATCTTACCTCATATGTTACTCTGACTTTAATCCTTTTATGTCTGCTGACCTGTCTAGGGCAATAAATTACCCGGACCAAACTATGTGCCCTGCTCGTAAGTCCGAGGGTGGTTCCTCATGGACGTGTCGTGATGAGGTCCAATACGAATGACCGTTCACTAAGTTGTGAACAGATTCTCTTGGTGGACACAAAATCTTTTACTCATTGCATCGGGTGTCTTCAGATGGCTGTGTGTCCTCTAAGCTCAAAACAGTACTGTGAATCGTACCGTTCTCCTAGCAAAATCTGACTTCTCGCATGGTTTGCTGAGTCATCTTGGGTATCTCCATTGTCTTGGGCATAAGGCTTCTACCACATATTTGACTGTCTCCTGTCGTGACTAGCATAAAGGTGTACGGTCTTATTGTGATATTATCCATAGATTTGACTGACAGTGGTCCTGGCAGCAGAATCTTGTTCACGGCAGGTTAGTCTTTAACGGATTCCCATCTGTGAGGACACACACTTCAAGACTGTTGTTCATCCTTCTGATTACTCAGACTATCGACATCTCTATATGGATGGTAGGCCGTGTAATGCTCTAACATGGTTGCTGAATTTGAACTGCTGAGTTGATCTTTCAGCTGACCTGACCAGCTTGGTTACCCTCTTCTGTCAATTCTAAGCATATCTGGTTGGTTGGGCGGGTTGTCTTGATATGGGGTCCTTGCAAATGGAATAGACCCCGTGGGTGTGTACCCATGGTGATCGGTATCGAACCAGACTGTCTGAAGTATTTGTACCATTACCATACCTATATGGACAACCTTGCTTTTCATTATAGTTCTGTTTGCCCGGATCCTTAGCTGAAAGAACTTGGCCTTATGTGTTCTTGATTCTCCGTGTGACCATAGGTGTTGTCAGGTGCAATATTCCGGCAGGCATATTACTTTACAAGTTGTAGCTGTAGGGTAACGATCGGCTGAACCCTTGGATAAAACCGGCAAATAAACCAGTAGCCACCAGAACGGTCTTTACAACTCAGATCTGGGACATTACTGGAGTAACTCAACCCTGACTCAAGACGGCTGAAAAGCAGCACAGAGCATGAGACAGTGTTGATAAGAAAAAGTAGCAACTCCCTAAGACGGCCGAAAAATAGCTCAGAACATAGGGTCATTGTTACGAAGAGAAATTCAACAGCTGCCTGAGACGGCTGAAAAGCAGCTCAGAACACGGGCCAGTTGTTGACAAGAGAAATAAAAGTTGGCATCCACCCCGGACGGCCAGAAACAGCTCAGAACACAGGCGTGGTGCCGTCACCAAAGAAAGACGGGCAAGGGTTCATCCGCGTCCCATACAGCTCACTATTATGCATACAGGTATGAGCATAATAATTTAAACATACCAAAATAACACAGAGCAATGTTATAGGGCATATATCAGATGGTCGGCTTGCTCCATAGGTTGTTGGTCATCACACTATAGTGTATAACTGACGTCCTCTTCTTCTTACATAGCTCATGCAATAGTCAGATCCTCACCGGGCTAGCATCATTGTATGAATACCCCATATGACCTTGGCAGCATGTCTACCTCATCTATGGAAACATGTATAGCTGGCCACTTGTTTCCCGAGGCAAGCTTGTGTCCTGACTGATCTTTGCCTTTGGACCAGCTGTTACGGATCTGACCCTGGGGATGCATTGTCATATGCTGCATCGGAAGATGTCCCTGTGTTGTGTCGAGGAAGACACAGGAATTCCTTGCGTCGTACGCTTCTCAGGTGGTTTGTAGGGAAAGACTGGGTTGCTTACATCTGAAGCTTTCTCTTTGTTACATGCGGACTGAGTGCAGACATATATATATATATATATATATATATATATATATATATATATATATATATATATATATATATATCCCTTGATATTACTGATGTCGGTTACTTGTTGGAGGCAACAGGGTATTCGGCTATCCTTCTTGCTGAGTACTAAGTTCATAGCACATGCTGGCTTGATTCCAGGACACGACAGGGTTCAAATTGTACTCATAGCAGACTCAAACCTTGTATATATGAATCATACCTTTGGCACAGAATGCACTATGGATCATATACAACTTGCCTTCTTGCTGATGCGATCATTGCTGCTATGAAAGTTGCACTGATGTATACTTGATGCTGATAACCAATCCAGCCAAAATATCATTTATATTCAGGCCTGATATTCTCGATATAACACGGTCTGTTGGAAATTCCATATTGCTAAACTGAGCTTCCAAATGACTGTCTCTTTACTGACTCTTTGGGTTCAGGGTCGGTGAGCAACTTCCTTAAGGGGAAAGTAAGGTAACACCAAGGCCCAAATAAAGAAGCAAAAGAAATGACTAAAACAAAAGCACACAAAGCAGCAAGATTACACACACAAGCAATATCACATTCTACAGTTATTCACAACAATAATATGCATTCCTACTTAAGCACACAAATCTCACAAGAACTCCGGTGTTACGGTCTAACATGCTGTGGCGATGTGCACGAAAGTGAATTAATGTGTGGAAGAAAATTGGTGTAAACAAGGCTACACCAAACACGGGCTTAACACGGATGGAACCGGTGGCGAGGACGAACTTGGTGATCGGGGGTCGGAACACAGAAGTTACGACCACATCATCATCAAGCGTACGGAACAAGACCGTACACGTCCAAAGAATGGGTGGCGGAATGAGTTAGTGGTGGAGAGAAAGGCTTGCAGGCATTGCCCTTTTCTGATAGCAAAGATCAGTAAGGGTTGCCGAAGCGGCTAGTGGAATGGCACGATCTGGGATAGAACTTGTCTATCACCGAAACGTTAGGGGTGGCTGGAGAGAATAAATTGGTGTGGTATCAGTGCATCAATCCGACAAGGGATCGACACCACCAAGCACCTTGGCATCACTCCGCTGGGACGAAGATGACACCGCACCAAGGAACAGATATGCAAACTGGAGAGCGCATGTAGTGAATCGAAACCGATGCCACCTACACTCACCAGATCCATCGTTAGTGATAAGATAACTAGTCTATATGCATGCTATGCACAAACAAATGCAACAAACAAATGCAGCAAACCAACTGGTTCCTATACTACCAGTTACTAACGCTCATGTCTAGACCACGCGTCCTATAGCCAGACCTACTCTGATACCAACTTATGTGGCACCCCCGCTCAGAGTAAACCGGAACGCCCTGTATTCCAGCCCAGGGACAAGTCCTCTAGAATACGGCACTGTTGGCATAGAACAAATTAGCTCTTTATTACAATGGATATGGTTACAAAGGGTACAAGGATTACATCGGCACGACGACACTATGCCTGCCCGGGGTAGCTCTATGCTAACAGCGGAGTAACTCTCTCGGCAGCGGAACAGCGACGACGATGATGGACTCCACTCCGCAAGGACTCTGGCTAGAACGCGTATCCTAGAATGCAAACTCGGGATCCTCGACAAGCAAGCAATCATGGCATGACCTGCAAACTGGCATGACACGCCAGGTGAGTACTTTGAATGTACTCGCAAGCTCACAGCAAACATCAGCATTAAAGCAAGACAACATCATAGCAGTCAAGATTAACAAGCAGGGTTATCCAGCAAGATAACTACTGAAGTAAATGCAGTAGGGTAAAGCATATTAAGTAGTTTAATCCATACTCTGAATAATCTTAGGATCCAATCCGAACCTACATGTGGTCATCCGACCACTCAACTCATAGCCATCCATGGCTAACATATCATATACCTGATTCCATCTGCACGACAAGTCTGACAAACTTACTCTCTTCCGGGTTGTCTTACAATCCTCGAAATACTCACGATCCAACGAGTACTTCTGATCTTATGACGAGTTCTTCCATCATTATCATTACTACCATGGTTGACCACCTAGTGAGGTCTGGACGAACTGTCCAATACCGTGGACACAGCTATTCGAATAGATTTTACACTCTATAGAGGTTGTGCACTTTACCCACACCATGGAGCACTGACCTCGTGATCCCATTCGGGTGGACCAGTGTTGCTCCAACGAAACCCGCCTGACCCGTGACTCTCCCATCGTACCACCGGCAATCATCCTCCCCCGGAGTCAAGCCCTGGGTGGCCCCTGTGTCACCTCGTGACACCTGCCACCGTCGTGGCCAAACTAAACTGTCCCAAACGGGGACCTGGATTCAAATAACTCAACTGGGCTCACAAGGTTATTGCCGCCTACCGGGCCAGGGTAGCGCGCACGCATAACCTTCCCTATCGGGCGGTACCGGTGAAAGAGCACGCGATCAGACCAAGTCAAGGCCGTCCCATACCGGCAAATGTGGTTGCACGGATAAGTCCGGACAGGTGACTCAGGATCAACCAGGAAATATCTATTCCCCGAATAATATTTCTATCATGGCTGACACTCCGAGAACCAGTATGCTTAAGCCACTGCTACTAATTCATTTCTACGAACTGCCGGATGAACTCCAAAATAATCATAGACAGTGATCCCAACATCACAGTATCACAAGTGGGTAAGCTACTAGTCACTAATAATCCGGTACTCAACATGGCAATCACCTATCCGAGAATTAACTCCAACATTGCATAGTCCGATTCATTTCGCAAATAACTCATTCTTGCTATTAAAGTAATTTGTTAAACTATGATATTGCGATGCAATGATGCAGATGAGAGTTGTGGCTTGCCTGGGGATGAAGGAACCATCGAGAAGGAGTGCGGAGAGTCCGCGGAAGTGATAGCCGAAAACAGTTCTCTCCCGGAGGGGGCTGTTTACGGGCAAGTGCAAAATGGTCATTTCCACTATGTAAATACATGATGAGAATAGTACCAACATGACGGGCTCGAAGAGACGAAGACGTGGGCTTTGGAATCACCTCGATCGGAGTCACAGGCAAAAAGTTATAACTCGACGAAGTTCAGGGGCCAATCTGTAAAAATAATTCACAAATGGGTCCCTGGCTGTTTAAACAGACGGCGCATTTCTGAAAATACGCTTCCCGTGACTGAAAACGTATTCTTTGCTGAAACAGGGGCAAAACACGCTTTCATTAAGGGAAGACGTACTCCGTAGAATACGCTTCCACTTAAAATAGAGATGGGCCCGGCCCATAGTCACTTACAAGCGGGGCCCAGGAAACAGGAGGGCTAGTGCTCGTCGTCGTCCTTCCTCGCGTTCCCTTGGCAGAGCAGAGGAGGAGCAGAGGCAGGGGCGCTGCCGGCGTCGGGCCGGGCGGCTCCAGCCAGCTCCGGCCGAGCAAAGAGCACCGGCGGGCGCGAGGAGGAACGGCGCCTCCACCTGGCCGGTCTGCGGGAGCCGGGGAGGGGCATGGCCGCGGCACCACACGGGAGCAGAGACGAGGCCGACGCGCGCCGGCGACGACCCCCGGTGGCACAGGCCACCTCCGGCTGAGGTGAGGGCACCAGAGGCTCCAGGGATGTGCACCGCATCCAACCAAAGGTAGAGCAAGCGCCGGGGAGAGGCGTGGCCGCGGCGGCTCGTGGTGGCCGGCGGGGACCGAGGTGGCCATGGGCGGCCAATAGAGGCAGGGAGGAGCTCCGGGGCTCGGGCAGGTGGCTAGGGAGGGGTAGAGGAGGGTGGTGAGTGCGTTGATGAGCTCGGGAGGGGCTCGGGTGGCTTTATATAGCCGGACGGCGCGGGTGACCGAGCACGGTCATGACGACGCGTGCGCCGCGCGCTGGAGCTTCGGGAGCATGCGGAGAGGAAGGGAGAGATGTCCAGAGGGCTCGCAGAGGAGCAGGGAGGTCTCAGGCGAGCTCGGGAAGGCTCGGGAGGGCGCGGGCACTTGGACATGGTGACGACAACGGCGACAGGTCACGGGCACAGTCGCCGCACTACGTAGGAGAGTACGTGAGAGGGGGAGAGGGGTCCAGAGCGAGGGTGAGGCCAAGAGGAAGCTCCTGGACACGATGCCATGGCGAGGCCGCGGGGAAACAGACGAGGCAGAGGGCCCCAATGCACAGAGCGCGTGCATTGGCATGCCCAACTCGTGGTCACCACGTGCAAAGGCACACTCGGTGTGTTCTGGCCCGCCACATGGTGTCTAGCGTATGAACCCTACATGGCAGAGACCCACTATGAGCTTGGTCTGGTCCAATCACCATTGTACTGATGGGAGTGTTCATCTGAAGTGTGCTGCAGCAAACTTGGGCAGGAAGCTGTGAGGAGCAGAAAAATGATAAGAGCGAAACAAGATGTCTAGGAGGTTTAGGGTAGGAAGGACTACAATCGTGTGAAATCTTGAGGGAAATGGACCAAGGGTTAATGTAGTTGCTTTGCAACTGACCAATCTGGTCCAAAAACTAGATCTTGATATGCCACTCACATGGAGTAGCAACTTGAGCTAAAATTGGGCATAGGATGATGATTTGGTCATATGAGAGTGCCATAAAAATTTCATGCCATTTGGACAAGCCAAAATGGAACTTCCTTCACAGCTATCCTCTCTGACCAGAATCTTAGAAAAATTCTAGGGAATTATTGGGAAGATGAAATGAGCCCAAATTTGGTGGAGATAGGTTATATGGGTAGGAGAATACTCTGGTAAATTTTCAGTAATTATGGAGCAACATAAAATATAGTTGCTTCACAATGTGAAAATATGACTAGAAACAAAGATTTAATGATGTGGTCACATAGATGATTGGATAGGGCTGAAACTTGGTGGAGAGTCATGATTTGAGCATATGAAGGTGCTTGCAAAATTTCAACTCATTTGGATACTCCTAGCTAGCACTTGCTTCACAAAGATTCCAATTGACCAGAAATAATGGAAATTAGCCAAGAGAGATTTAATATCCAAATAAAATTGAATTTTGGCATGTGGCAATGATATGGATAGAAAAGAGTGCACAAAAAGTTTGAGACCAAGAAAGCAAATATAAAGGGTACTTGCTTCACAAACTGCCAGCTGGGGCAGAATCAGAAAAGGAATATTTGGGAAATATTTTTGAACATGTCAAGGAAGGGTTTGACATATTTGTGGAAAATATGACCCAAACAATTTGTGAGAATTATTTGGGAATTTCGGGAATGATGGAAAGGTGGGTTGCTTCACAACCCAGGACAAACAGGGTTATTCCTTTAATAGAAAAAAAGGAATATTCCCAAGAAAAGAATATTGGGGGTTGGTCCAAGATGGAAATGACAAGGTCTTGGGATGGTTTTGAGGTTGGCAAGCCACTCGGGAAGAAGAATGAAGGGTGATTCCTCAGGTTGCAAAACTACTAAGCCACAGAAAAGCGAATCCGGACCAAAATCAAATGAAAAAGAAAATGGGCAAAATCCAGGGTGTTACAACCCGGACAGGTGACTCTTGATCAACCAACTAAGTTTCATTTATCAAGCATGGTGGTTCAACATTTCAGCTTGAGTTATCAGCATAAGGCATTTAAATAATTTACTTTGAATAATCTATGTTAATGAAATGCAAGAAATGAATATGAATTTATGCAATGCTATGAAATGCTTCATAATATGGATGTCTTGGCTTGCCTTGATCAGTTGGGTTGTTCAAAAACTCCTGGTCTTCAAATCCACAAGAATCTCCTTCTAAAAACATTTTCAAATGGCAAAGGAAAATGTCACATAAAGCCTTTTTATTCACCAACAATTCTGTGGGTATTGGAAAAATACCAAACTTGGTCAGAAAATAAAGGACTTTGATACAAACACAATGCAAAAAGAATCAGGTCAATTGGACCTTTCTGTAAAAAGTTATTAATGGTCAAAGTTTTTGGTCAATTCTATTTAATAAATAAAAATCAGAAAAACCTAGAGCGGACCACGTCAAAGGCGTAATCGCCCGAGGCGCCTCCACTTACCGCTTCGGTGAGTGGATGACGGGTGGGGCCCGGTTTGATTTAAAATAGAGAGAGGGAGAGAGCAGAGGGAGGGGCGGCTCACCGGCGGTGATTGCCGGTGACAGCGACAGCGGTTGGACTTGGGAAGGACGGGGATGGATCAGGCACTCAACGGCGGTTCACCCTGTACCCGTAGCTCCTCCGGAGATGGCCGAACGGCGCCGCGCCCTTCTTCTCCGGCGGACGAGTGCTACGGTGGTCGACGGAGGAGCCCAATTCGGCAGCAATCCGGCGAGGCAAGAGCTCAGGGAGGACCAGAGGAACCCACTGATCACGCTGAAGGGCTCAGGCGAGGCGGAGGTGGAGTGGAGGTGGCTGGATATGGAACGAGGGCGGCGGAGGAGCTCCCGTGAAGCTCGAGGCCAGAGGGCCTCTTGGCCTTGGCTCTTGCTTGGGGAGGTAGTGGAGGATGGAGGGCGAGGGGTGAGGAGCTCAGCGAGGCCGGGCGGGCTATTTATAGCCGGGAGGGGGCGCTCATCGAGCTCTCTGGATGCGGCTTGAAGCGGGCCACATCGCCGGTGAGAGGTACGCCACGCTGGATGGCTGCTTGCGGCGAGAGGATGGGAGAGAGCAGTAGCATTGAATGCTCGAAGAGACCGCACGGAGGAAGAGGACGAGCGGCGCCGCAACTATGGCCGCACGGGCCTCACAGTGCGGCGATGGCGTGGCGACCGGTGAGGGCATCTCCGACGAGGGAGAAGGCACTGGAAGGGCTAGGTGTCAACCAGGGGCGATGTCGGCATGCTCGGACAAGCTGCCGCGGCGCAGGCGTCTTGCCCCGATGAGACCTGAGCCTGGCACGGCACAGAGCGCGGCGACAAGCATGCCAGCGCCGTGTTCACCATGGTGCTTGCCACCAGGAGGCCACGCAAGCTTGGCAAAACTTGTCTGGCACGTCGACCCTCGATCACTCACTTCACCTGTACCCATAGTTTGGCTTGGTTTGGTCTGAAATGAGAGGTAGCCTCAACAACAGTCTCTGACAGCAAAGAAGAGAGGGATCTGGAGAAGTAGAGAGCTAGGGATGGAGCCATTGGAGATGTCCAGGATGATCTAGGTTGGAAGGACTCAAAACTAACCAAGTTTGAGGTGGTTTGGTTGAAGTTTGAGGGTAGTTCATGTGTAACTTGCAAAACTGGTCCAGAATCTGAATGTTGAAGTACTGTTCACTAGGTTGATCTCCTGAGGCTGAAACTTGGTGGAGGGAAGTCATTTGTAGTTGTCCTCATGCCACAAAAATTTGAGAGCAATTGGACAATCCTAGCATACACTTCCTTCACAAAGGTCCGGACTGACCAGGGACAAAAATGAATTGTTTTGCAAACTATTTGAACTAGGTCATGGAATATTTTTGGATATTGGAGCAAGATATAGTCCAAGGTATTTTAGGGAATTATTTGAGAATTTTCTGGCCATCCAAACTATAGGTTGCTTCACAACCCATAGTGATGACCTAAATTCTCAAATAAAGAAAATGAGTTATTAGAAAAGATTTAATTTGGGATTTGGGACCTAGAGATACTTGGCAGGGTTTTGGCAAGGTGATAGGGCTTTGGATTACTTGGAAAAGATTCAAAAGTTTCCAAGACCAAATGAAAAAGGTTCAAAAACCATTCAAATTTCAAATAAAACCAAGAAAAGTTTGAAAAGAGAAAGTTGCCAAAATCAGGGTGTCACACTGATCGAGGGCAGGGTCACCGAGGTCTTCGATGTTGTCCGAGGTGTGCTCTTCCCTGGTGTCCGTATTGGTTTCCCTGTCCTTTGTCCCTTGGATCACCGCCTTGACTGCTACTTCCTTTCTTCATCCTAATTTTTGTTCCCATGGCAAATGCCGAATCGATGAGCAACATCCATAAGGAGAAATACAGTAGTATGACACCAAAGAAAATTCATGAAAAAGGCAAATAAAGAGAACAACATAATTATACAAGATAACCCAACATCATACATGGCAAGCTAGTAGGGAAATATCATGGCTAGACTGCTCATACGGCAGTCGTCATATGCAAAGATGCATGCATTACTACTCAAGCTCCAGTCTAGTGCGTCGGTGACACGAACACTGCCCATCTGAAGAGTCCTCGTCGTCAGATCCTGAGTCAGAATCTGATGTGAGTCACCGGGTCAAAGGAGATGCGACATCGCTGCTGAGACGGCTCTCCCTCGGCAGAAGAAAGAGCACGTCGCCTCAGCATCGGCGGAGCAGGAGTGGCTAAGAGTGAGGCCCACTTAGCTGGGGTCTCGAGTCGACTACCAGACGATAAGCCTGATGGTCCAGAAAAACCAGAAGGGGTATTAAGCACACGCGGGGGTGGAACTGGTGGTGGCTAACTGGGTGGAACTACAGGAGGAGGAGGTGTTGGAGTCACTGCTGCAAGTGCCCCCTAAACATGACACAGCTCCTCAGCCAAGGAAATAATCATACGGTAACTGGCGTTTAGGTAGCAAGACAAAACACTAGCCGCATGATCACACGCTGGGTCAACAGGTGAGAAAAGGACTCGCCCTGTCGTAGGCGACAGAGTGGGATAGTGGAAGAAACCTGGATGGGTCTGCATCTCGACCTCGTAGAAGCGCAAGTTAGTAATAGCGTCCATGGCAGCAAACTGGATCGCCAGCTCCGGAGTAGAAGCCACTCCGCCCTTGGAAGAGCGAGAAGAGCTTCCAATATCCGAGGTCGCGGTCAGGTAAGCCACTGCATGGTACTCATATACTGACTCGCCCAACTGCTCCCGAAACACCTGGTACACCGGGTCGTCACCGTTGGGATACAGCCGAAGCCAGACGCTACGAAGCAGAGCTAGAAAAGTGTGGGGTTCTGGCTCATGATGGAAATGATATGGAATTGGTGCCATCTACACTCACAATGCCAAGGGTTAGTAACATAATGAATTATGATGCATGAGACATGGCATGCAATAATCAAATGCAACAAGCAAGATGCACACTCAAGGTCCTATGCTAATCACAGTCCTAGCGCGGGTTACCTAGGGTGTCTTACAGTCAGCATGGCTCTGATACCAAGCATTGTGGCACCCTGGCTCAGAGAACCAGTTTACCAGTGTTTCCAACCCAGAGATCATGTCTTCTGGAAACACACAACAACTTGGAACAGGACATAGCTAAACTTTTATTGATAATAGTCGAGCACAAGCTTATATGTTACATGATCATCGAGGCCAGAAGCACATCTAGTGCTATGACAATATCTACATTATTTATCTAACATATCAGGGCCTCGGTATTACTGTGGAATACTACAGCGGAAGACTACTGCGTAGCGGAACATGATAGTATCTCCATCCACAGGGACACTGCTGAGGACACATCCTAGGCATCACAACATGGACATCGAGACCTCCGTCTCAGTCTTCTCCTGCATCTGGCATGATACGCCAGGTGAGTACTTTGAATGTACTCGCAAGCACATGACAACCAAATATGCAGCAAATAATAGCACGGCAATCAACTTGTTAAGTCTTAAGTGTTTCACTTACTGTCATGAACTTACTCATATCCGGGTTGTCTCACAACCCCCAGAATACTCGATGCCAACAAGTACTCCCGCTCATAAGACAAGTTCTTCCATCATTACTATGGTTATTACGGTTGATCACCTAGAGAGGTCTGGACGGGCTGTCCAATACCGTGGACGCGGCTATTCGAATAGATTTTTACATTCTGCAGAGGTTGCTCACTTTACCCACACTATGGAGCACCTGACCTCGTAATCCCATTCGGGTGGATCAGCGTTGCTCCAATGAAACCTGCCTGACCCGTGACTCTTCCATCGTACCACCGGCATTCATTCTCCCCTGGAGTCCTGCCCTGGGTGGCCCCCCTGTGTCACCTCGTGACACCTGCCATTGTTGTGGCCAAACTAAACTGTCCCAAATGGGGACGCCGGCACAAAACTCAACTGGGCTCACAGGGTTATCGCCGTCTACCTGATCAGGGTAGCACGCACGCATAACCCTCCCTGTCTGGAGGTACCGGTGAAAGAGCACGAAGCCAGACCAAGTCAAGGCCGTCCCATACCAGCGAATGTGGCTGCACGGGTAAGCCCGGACAGGTGACTCTTGATCAACCAACTAAGTTTCATTTATCAAGCATGGTGGTTCAACATTTCAGCTTGAGTTATCAGCATAAGGCATTTAAATAATTTAATTTGAATAATCCATGTTAATGAATTGCAAGAAATGAATATGAATTTATGCAATGCTATGAAATGCTTCATAATATGGATGTCTTGGCTTGCCTTGATCAGTTGGGTTGTTCAGAAACTCCTGGTCTTCAAATCCACAAGAATCTCCTTCTGAAAACATTTTCAAATGGCAAAGGAAAATGTCACATAAATCCTTTTTATTCACCAACAATTCTGTGGGTATTGGAAAAATACCAAACTTGGTCAGAAAATAAAGGACTTTGATACAAACACAATGCAAAAAAAATCAGGTCAATTGGACCTTTCTGTAAAAAGTTCTTAATGGTCAAAGTTTCTGGTCAATTTTGTTTAATAAATAAAAAATAGAAAAACCTGGAGCGGGCCACATCGAAGGCGTAATCGGCCGAGGCGCCTCCACTTACCGTTTCGGTGAGTGGATGTCGGGTGGGGCCCGGTTCAATTTAAAACAGAGAGAGGGAGAGAGCAGAGGGAGGGGCGGCTCATCGGCGGTGATTGCCGGCGACAACGACGGCGGTTGGGCTCAGGAAGGACGGGGATGGATCGGGCACTCAACGGCGGTTCACCCTGTACCCGTAGCTCCTCTGGTGATGGCCGGACGGCGTCGCGCCCTTCTTCTCCGGCAGACGAGTGCTACGGTGGTCGACGGAGGAGCCCAATCCAGCAGCAATCCGGCGAGGCGAGAGCTCAGGGAGGACTAGAGGAACCCACTGATCACGCTGAAGGGCTCAGGCGAGGCGGAGGTGGAGTGGAGGTGGCTGGATATGGAACGAGGGCAGCGGAGGAGCTCTGGTGAAGCTCGAGGCCAGAGGGCCTCTTGGCCTTGGCTCTTGCTTGGGTAGGTAGTGGAGGATGGAGGGCGAGGGGTGAGGAGCTCAGCGAGGCCGGACCGGCTATTTATAGCCGGGAGGGGGCACTCATCGAGCTCTCTGGATGCGGCTCGAAGCGGGCCACGTCGCCGGCGAGAGGTACGCCACGCTGGCTGGCTGCTTGCGGCGAGAGGACGGGAGAGAGCAGTAGCATTGAATGCTCAAAGAGACCGCACGGGAGGAAGAGGACGAGCGGCGCCGCAACTATGGCCACACGAGCCTCACAGTGCGGTGATGGCGTGGCAGCCAGCGATGGCATCTCCGGCGAGGGCGAAGGCACTGGAAGGGCTTGGTGTCAACCAGGGGCGATGTCGGCATGCTCGGACAAGCTGCCGCGACGCAGGTGTCTTGCCCCGACGAGACCCGAGCCTGGCGCGGCACAGAGCGCGGCGACAAGCATGCCAGCGCCGTGCTCACCACGGTGCTTGCCACCAGAAGGCCACGCAAGCTTGGCAAAACTTGTCTGGCACGTCGACCCTCGATCACTCACTTCACCTGTACCCATAGTTTGGCTTGGTTTGGTCTGAAATGAGAGGTAGCCTCAACAACAGTCTCTGACAGCAAAGAAGAGAGGGATCTGGAGAAGTAGAGAGCTAGGGATGGAGCCATTGGAGATGTCCAAGATGATCTAGGTTGGAAGGACTCAAAACTGACCAAGTTTGAGGTGGTTTGGTTGAAGTTTGAGGGTAGTTCATGTGTAACTTGCAAAACTGGTCCAGAATCTGAATGTTGAAGTACTGTTCACTAGGTTGATCTCCTGAGGCTGAAACTTGGTGGAGGGAAGTCATTTGTAGTTGTCCTCATGCCACAAAAATTTGAGAGCAATTGGACAATCCTAGCATACACTTCCTTCACAAAGGTCCAGACTGACCAGGGACAAAAATGAATTGTTTTGCAAAATATTTGAACTAGGTGATGGAATATTTTTGGATATTGGAGCAAGATATAGTCCAAGGTATTTTAGGGAATTATTTGAGAATTTTCTGGCCATCCAAACTATAGGTTGCTTCACAACCCATAGTGATGACCTAAATTCTCAAATAAAGAAAATGAGTTATTAGAAAAGATTTAATTTGGGATTTGGGACCTAGAGATACTTGGCAGGGTTTTGGCAAGGTGATAGGGCTTTGGATTACTTGGAAAAGATTCAAAAGTTTTCAAGACCAAATGAAAAAGGTTCAAAAACCATTCAAATTTCAAATAAAACCAAGAAAAGTTTGAAAAGAGAAAGTTGCCAAAATCAGGGTGTCACACTGATCGAGGGCAGGGTCACCAAGGTCTTCGATGTTGTCCGAGGTGTGCTCTTCCCTGGTGTCCGTATTGGTTTCCCTGTCCTTTGTCCCTTGGATCACCGGCGCTGTCATCAGCGCTTAGGCGGCTCCTCGCCCGGCTTGTTGTTGTCTCTTCTGGGGGTGCCATCGCCGTCGTTGGTGCCATCGCCGTTGTCCTTGTGGGTGTCCACCATGTACACATCATAAGTGGAGGTGGCCGTCCATCGGCCGGTGGCAGGGGTGTTGGTGTGGACTGACGATTCGATGTCATTGTCCATGTTCTCGGCCTCCTTGGAGGCGTAGTACAGCATATCGGCTAAGTCTTCGATAGTGGCTACCAAGTGGGTGGTGGGTGGGAGGCAAAATTCCCCATGGTCTATCGCTGGGTTCCGCTAAACACGAGCCGAGGATAGATTGTCTGAGATGCTCATCCTTTGGATTCGGTCTAGCGCCTCATTTATCAGGGCGAGGCTGGCCTGGTCGACACGTAGGATTCCTTCGGAGTTGACTTCCGGTGTGATGGTAAGGAGAGGAGTGAATCCGGCCAAGATTCACTCTTGGTGTTTGGATTCCAAACTGGTGCCAGGTCTTGAAGCCAGACTAGTAGCAAGGGGGGAGAGTCCGGCCGGGATCGTCTCCTGGTCCATGGGTGCCGAGCTGGCATTGGGGCTTGAAGCCTGACCTGAGGTGGGGGGAGTGCGTGCGGCCAGAGTTAACTCTGTGTCTTCAGAGGCAGCCACATCCAGGTTCGAATCATGGTGTGCGTTGATGGCCGATCCGATGATCAGACCGAGGGGGGATCCGAAAGTTGAGGCTCCGGGATTGTCGAGCGTCTCGGACAAGGCCGAAAAGCCGGTGAAGATCAGATCGCCTCGAGCATCGGTGATGTACTCCAGGTTACCAAACCTGATATGGTGCTCGGGGCAAAGTTGCCGACCTAGTCGAGATGACCAGCCTGATTGGCATGCAGAACAATGCTGCCAAATGAGAACAGTTGGCCTGGGACGAAGATGTCTCCGATGTTGATGTCGTCTCCGATGATCAAGCGAGCCATCGGTCCTTTGGCGATCCGACAACGGAACTCTCAATGAAAGCACCAATGTCGGTGTCAAAACCGGCGGATCTCGGGTAGGGGGTCCCGAACTGTGGATCTTGGATCGATGGGGAACAAGGGACGTGGGACATGGTATTCACCCAGGTTCGGGCCCTCTCTAGGATGTAAAACCCTACGTCCTGCTTGATTATATTGCTTGTTTATAGGGGGGTTACAGAGTCGATCTACCACGAGATCAGAAGAACTAAACCCTAAACTAGTAGGATGGTGATTGTCCTCTTAGCCTCCATAGACTAAACCCTCTGGTTTATATAGACACTAGGGGTACTAGGGTTTACCATGTTGGTTACATCGAAGGAACAAGAACGCTGAATCTTCCATCTTAACTTGGGGTACACGCCAAGGCACAAAAGGTCTTCGGTCCGGATATAGTGCGGCCAACTGTCCGGCCCACGAGAGATAGGCCAGTAACCCGAGGACCCATAGTCCAGGACTCCCTCAGTGGGGGAGAGGAAAACGAGAGGCAAATGGTGAATAATGTAAGTGCAAGAGATGAGAGTTTATGACAGGTACTTGGTAGGCTTGATGTAGATCCTCCCCGGCAACGGCACCAGAAATTCTTACTGCAACTTCTTGAGCTTGCGTTGGTTTTTCCCTTGAAGAGGAAAGGTGATGCAGCAAAGTAGAGATAAGTATTTCCCTTAGTTTGAGAACCAAGGTATCAATCCAGTTGGAGGAACACACAAGTCTCCAATAGTTGCACCTACACAAACAAACAAATACTTGCATCCAACGCGATAAAAGGGGTTGTCAATCCCTTCACGTTTAATTGCAAGGATGAGATCTGATAGAGATAGGTATAAAAGACAAATAAAAGTGCAAAACAATGTAAAGATAAATAAATTGCAGCAAGGTATTTTTGTGTTTTTGGTTTTATAGATCTGAAAATAATATGATGAGAAATAGACCCGGGGCCCACAGTTTTCACTAGAGGCTTCTCTCTTGAAAGAACGCATACGGTGGGTAAACAAATTACTGTTGAGCAATTGATAGAAAAGCGCATAGTTATGACAATATCTAAGGCAATGATCATGAATATAGGCATCACGTCCGTGACAAGTAGACCGACTCCTGCCTGCATCTACTACTCTTACTCCACACATCGACCGCTATTCAGCATGCATATAGTGTATTAAGTTAACAAGAACGGAGTAACGCCTTAAGCAAGATGACATGATGTAGAGGGATAGATCCAATCAATATGGTATAAACCCCATCTTTTTATCCTTAATGGCAACAATACAAATACGTGCCTCGCTACCCCTTCTGTCACCGGGTGAGGACACCGCAAGATTGAACCCATTACAAAGCACCTCTCCCATTGCAAGATAAATCAATCTAATTGGCCAAACCAAATCAATAGATTAGAGAGAAATACAAAGCTATCTTAATCATGCATAAAAGAGTTCAGAGAAGACTCAAATAGTATTCATAGATAATCTGATCATAAATCCGCAATTCATCGGATCTCAACAAACGCACCGCAAAAGAAGATTACATCGAATAGAACTCCAAGAACATCGAGGAGAACATTGTATTGAAGATTAAAGAGAGAGAAGAAGCCATCTAGCTACTAGCTATGGACCCGTAGGTCTGTGGTAAACTACTCACACATCATCAGAAGGGCAGCAAAGGTTGGTGTAGAGGCCCTTCGTGATAGAATCACCCTCTGACAGAATGCCAGAAAAGGCCCCAAGATGGGATCTCACGAGAACAGAAGCATGCGGCAGCGAAAAAGTATTTTTGGTGTGCCTTTTGGTACACGGGGAATATTTGGGTATTTATGGAGCTGAGATTAGGGTTAGAGGAGCCACGAAAGGGCCCACAAGCTCATAGGGCGCGCCTGGTGAGCTTGTGGCTCACCCGTGGGCCTTGTCCTCCTCCCAAAGCTTCCTAGGTTTCTTCTGGTCCAAGAAAAATCATCAAAAAGTTTCGTTCCATTTGGACTCCATTTGGTATTGATTTTCTGTAAAAGACAAAAACAGCAACTAGCACTGGGCACTAGGTTAATAGGTTAGTTCCAAAAAATGATATAAAATAGCATAATAATGCATATAAAACATCCAAGATGGATAATATAATAGCGTGGAACAATCAAAACTTATAGATACGTTGGAGACGTATCAGAAGTCTATGATGGTTTGGAAGTCTGATACATCTCCGTCGTATCTACTTTTCCTAACGCTTTTGCTCTTGTTTTGGACTCTAATTTGAATGATTTGAATGAAACTAACCCGGACTGACGTTGTTTTCAGCAGCACTACCATGGTGTTGTTTTTGTGCAGAAATAAAAGTTCTCGAAATTGGACGAAACTTTTTGGAGAATTATTTTGGAATATATAATAATTTCTGGAACCAATACCCACTGGAGGGGGGGCAGCTGCCCACTAGGCACCAGGGCGCGCTACCCCCCTCTGGCGCGCCCTGGTGGGTAGTGGGGCCCACGAGGCTCCTCCACCCCTATTCTAGATACTATAAATTCACATTTTCGGAGAAAAAAATAAATCAGGAAGTTTCATCGTGTTTCAGGATACGGAGCCGCCGCCACCTCCTGTTCTTCAACGGGAGGGCAGATCTGGAGTCCGTTCTGGGCTCCGGAGAGGGGGATTTGCCGCCATCGTCATCACCAACCCTCCTTCATCACTAATTCCATGATGCTCCCCATTGGGAGTGAGTAATTCCTTCGTAGGCTTGCTGGACGGTGAGGGGTTGGATGGGATTCATCATGTAATCGAGTTAGTTTTGTTAGGGCTTGATCCCTAGTATCCACTATGTTCTGAGATTGATGTTGCTATGACTTTGCTATGCTTAATGCTTGTCACTAGGGCCCGAATGTGCCATGATTTCAGATCTGAACCGTTTATGTTTTCACCATTATATCTATGTTCTTGATCTGATCTTGCAAGTCATATGCACCTATTACGTGTTATGATCCGTAAACCCCAAGGTGACTGTAATTGGGATACTTTTCAGTGATGACCGTAGTTTGAGGAGTTCATGTATTCACTATGTGTTAATGCTTTGTTTTGGTTCTCTATTAATAGGAGGCCTTAATATCCCTTAGTTTCCTTATGGACCCCGCTGGCATGGGAGGGTAGGACAAAAGATGTCATGCAAGTTCTTTTCCATAAGCACGTATGACTATTTACGGAATACATGCCTACGTTATATTGATGAACTGGAGCTAGTTCTGTGTCGCCCTAGGTTATGACTGTTATATGATGAATATCATCCAACAAAATCACTGATCCAACGCCTATGAGCTTTTCACATATTGTTCTTGCTAAGTTACTACTGTTGCTACTACTATTACCACTGCTATCAAAACTATCATATTACTATGCTACTGATCACTTTGCTGCGGATATTTAATCTCCAGGTGTGGTTGAATTGACAACTCAACTGTTAATACTTAAAAATATTCTTTGGCCCCCCTTGTGTCGAATCAATAAATTTTGGTGGAATACTCTACCCTCGATAACTGTTGCGATCCCCTATACTTGTGGGTTATCAAGACCTTTTTCTGGCGCCATTGCCGGGGAGCATAGCTATATTTGTTGAGTCACTTGGGATTTATATCTATTTATCACTATGAAGAATCTTAAGGATGATAGAACCAAGATCGTTCCCTCTAAGACGAGGGAAGGTAAGGAACTGTTATCTAGCTCTACACTTGATTTACCTTTTGTTTTGAGTAAGCTTGCAACACCAGCACATGCTATTAATCCTGATATGTCGCAAGTTATTGATGATGCTACTTCTGCTATGAATGATGCTATTGATGATGCTAGTACCTTGCTTGATAAGACTGTGCCACTAGGTGAATTTCTTAATGAACAACTTGCTAGAGCTAAGGAAATTGAAAATGCTAAAACTAATGAAATTATTGAAACTGATGAAGTCTTTGAAACTGAGAATTATGAAACACCTATTAGACCTAGCTCTCCTATATATGAATTGCCTGAGATACCTGAGGGTTATGTTATGGATGGAGAAGTAGCTAGAGACTTTTTTTCTTGTAAGGATAGAGATGATCTTAAGAAATTACTAGTCAAATTGAAAGAAAAATCTTTGAATGCTAGAATGAAATATGATCCTAAGTTTGCTACTTCACCTATCTTTATTACTGATAAGGATTATGAATTCTCTGTCAACCCAGAGTTAATTACTCTGGTTGAATCCGATCCTTTCCATGGTTATGAAACTGAAACTATTGTGGCACATCTCACTAAATTAATTGGTATAGCCACCTTATTTGCTCATGAGGAAAAAATTCGCTACTACTATATTCTCAAGTTATTTTCCGTTCTCATTAAAGAGTGATGCTAAGATATGGTACAATACTCTTGCTCCTGTTGTGTGCGTAGTCCCCAGGATATGATTTATTACTTCTCTGAAAAATATTTTCCAGCTCATAAGAAACAAGCTGCCTTACAGGAAATATTTAACTTTGTGCAAATTGAAGAAGAGAGTCTCCCAAAAGCTTGGGGGAGGCTTCTCCAATTACTGAATGCTTTGCCTGGTCATCCTCTCAAGAAAAATGAAATACTTGATATCTTCTATAATGGACTAACCGATGCTTCTAGGGACCACCTAGATAGTTGTTTTGGTTGTGTTTTCAGGGAATGAACTGTTGAGCAAGCTGAAGAATTATTGAATAATATATTGAAGAATTATGATGATTGGACACTTCCTGAACCACCTCCTAAACCCACTCTGAAGAAGAGGGGTATATTATATCTCAGTCCTGAAGATATGCAAGAAGCAAAGAAATGTATGAAGGAAAAAGGTATTAAAGCTGAAGATGTTAAGAATTTACCATCTATTAAAGAAATACATGGTCTTGACACACCACCACAGGTGGTAGAGGTAAATTCTTTATTAAAGTTTGATGAAGGTGATATTCCTTGCAATAAACATCCTAGTCAATGCTTGCAGGAATTTGACAAATATATTGGAAAACAAGATCACTTCAATGCAAATGTTATGAAACAGTTGAAACAAAATTGTGATATGATTGCTCGCTTGAGTGACTTGTTATTTAGAATTACAAATGATGTTAGAGGTGTAAGAAAACATGCTTCTATGGTTTGAACCCAGTTAGAACAAGTTCTAAATCTCAAAGTGAGCTACTTAATGAAATGAACCATAATATGAATGAATATGTTGTTGGAGTAGCAACTAGAGGAGGTAAAATGACTCAAAAGCCACTTTATCCTGAAGGTCACCCTAAAATAATTGAACAAGACTCCCAAAGAATTAATACTGATGCACCTAGTCCTTCAAAAAAGAAAAAGAAGAAGAAAAATGATAGGACTTTGCATACCTCTAGTGAACCTGAAGTAGAAAAACCTTCTGAGGATGATAATGATGTTTCTATTTCTGATGTTGAAACTCAATCTGGTAATGAACATTCACCTAGTGACAATGAAAATGGTAATGATGTTGTTCAAGAAGACACTCAACCAGACAATGATAAAGAACCAGATAATGATGTTGAAATAGAACCTGCTGTTGATCTTGATAACCCACAATACAAAAATAAATGTTATGAAGAGAGACTTTGTTGCTAGAAAACTTGATAAAGAAAGAGAACCATGGGCTCAGAAACCCATGCCCTTTCCACCTAAACCATCTAAGAAAAAGGATGAGGAAGAATTTGGACGCTTTGCTGAAATGCTTAGGCCAGTCTTTTTGCGTACTCGTTTGACTGATATTTTAAAGATGGCCCCTTATGCTAAGTATATGAAACATATTATCACTAATAAAAGAAAAATACCTGAAGCTGAAATCTCCACCATGCTTGCTAATTATTCTTTTAAGGATGGAGTACCTAAAAAATTAGGAGATCCTGGAATACCAACTATACCTTGCTCCATCAAAAGAAATTATGTCAAAACTGCTTTATGTGATTTGGGAGCCGTTGTTAGTGTTATGCCTTTCTCTTTATATAAAAGACTTGATTTGAATAAACTCACACCTACTGAAATATCATTGCAAATGGCTGACAAATCAACTGCCATACCTATCGGTACTTGTGAGGATGTGCCCATTGTTGTTGCAAATGTTACTATCTTAACAGACTTTGTTATACTTGAGATGCCCGAGGACAACAACATGTCGATTATCCTTGGTAGACACTTTTTGAAGATTGCAGGGGCTGTTATTGATTGCCACAAAAGCAAAATCACTTTTCATATCAATGATAATGAGCATACAGTGCACTTTCCGAAGAAACAATTTCAAGTGAATGGTATTAATGTTATTGAAAATTATCCGACAATCACTATTGGAAGTTTCCAACTCCCTCTACCTACTGTCAAAAAGAAATATGAAATACTTATTGTTGGGGATATGCATATCCCTGTTGAGGTAACTTAGTGTTTTACGAAAGTTCTTCGGGTTCATGCTAATCGAAAGTGGTTCTTAATAAGACTTGATCAACCTTATTAATGAATTATTTTTTAGAGGCATGTGGTCGATGAATTCAGTAAGCACAACCTTCTGTACCCACTTTTTATTTTTTGTTATTTTTAGTTAAATGCCATGTTTATCATGTTTTTTGAATTTTTCGTGCAATAAAAAGTGGCCCAAAAATAAAAGTGCTCAGAATGCCCTGAAATTTTGACATGATTTTTTTCTGAATATTTATGAATTTTTTATACCAATAACACCACAGGGGGGGTGCCCCTGGTGCCCACTAGGCACCAGGGTGCGCCAGCTACCCAAGGCGCGCCATGGTGGGTAGTGGGCCCCACAAGGCCCCCCTCACTTATCCCTTTAGTCAACTTCATCACCTACCTCCAAAAAAAAATCACACCAACTCTCTCTCTTGTGTTCTTGCTCTCAGACCCGCGAATTTCGATCTCTTTGCTCGAAGCTCCATTTCCGAAACTGTTTTGGGGGATTACTACTTGGTATGTGACTCCTCCATTGCTCCAATTAGTTTTTGTTCTAGTGGTTTATATTTTGAGTAATTAGCTACTCTTGGTGCTGTTGTAAATGATCTTGCATGTTGAATTCTTTGAGTTCCAGGTAGTTTGAATGCTTGATATAGCCTCTAGACATCCATATGAGTAGTTGCTATCAATTTTGTTAAGTTTTGTTGACATCATTTCTTGTCCTGAAATTTTTTAGAAATTGTTCGCAAATAAAAATGCACCTCTTTAGGAGTTCTTCGAGGCGGAGGTCCTCAGGAGCATCATCGAGTGAAAGCTCAATATGTCAGTCTATGTGGAGCCAAGTGAGAGCTCGATGCGGGATGCCGAGACTAAATCATGCTTATGGCCGTGTGACGAGTTCATGTTAGGAGCAGGTATTAAAGAAGAATTTGAGCAGTACGTTCATAACACCGAGCTCGCTCCCTTCATCGTAGATAAGTGCATTCAACATGTTAACTTAACCCAGACGTTCACCAAGAAATTTAAATATCATTCTCGAGAGTCTAGAGTTTCATTTAGCCTTTATGATAGTGCCTTCACCATGCCTCTAGAACGATTCTGTGTTGCCTGCAAAATTCCATACTAGGGTTTGCTGGACGAACCACCAACATCTGATTATGAAATGTTTTTAACTAGTTTATGTTGTGGTGAGGGTAGAGGAGTGACACAAGCTAGAATAAATAGTATACACTTTCCATTAATTCGTTACTTTGCACTCTTCAATGGCAAATGCCTTATGGGCAACAAGATTGCAGTACTCTCTGTGCCCCAGACTTGAGCCTCATACACACTGTTCTGATAGGAATTAAATGTTATAATCTAGGAGGAATAGTTGCATGGAGGCTGCAACACAATGCTGATAGGGGTTATTTTTATGGAGGGATTTATGCTCCCCGTGTAGCTAGGGAACTAGGTGTGTCACCTTGGCCTAATGATCCTATTTTACCTACTCAGTACCTGGACTTTGAAGCCATGCAGCGTCATAAGTTCATTAAGTGTAGAACCACTGATTATAATTATAACTTGATGTTTGATAAGAAGCACATTATACCTGTTATTTTGCCGGCAACTGCTCTCTTTGATTACCAGTGAAAAAAAAGATATTACATTCTTAAGAGAGAGGCGCGCGAGTACAACGCGACAGTAGAAGCTGCCCGCCAGGCTGAGGAGGCCGCATTGAGGGCTTCCAGAAGTTATCATCCTGATTATTATCCAGCCTACGGGTGGTGATTACCAAGCTAGGCCAAAAGCCTAAGCTTGGGGGAGTACGTATTTCCACCGACATTATATTCATGTTCACACATTTCAGTTGTTGGTGTCCACAATTTTTCATTGTATTACCCATGCTAGTTTTATTTTTCTCGCTTTCTTATTGTGTGTTTGAAAAACTTTGAGAAAATCCAAAAATATTTCTCGCTTCTTTTCGGTTTTTCTTTCTAGATTAAATTAGTAGTAGCATTAAAAGAAAACCCAAAAAGATTTCTCATTCTTCTTTTGCTTGTTGGGAGCTTTCCGGTGTAAATAGTTTTTCTCCTTTTTGTTTTTCCTTCTTTAATTTGTTTTCTTCAAGAAAAGCTAAAAACTCCAAAAATATTTCAGTGTATGTCTCTGAAATTCTTTTCTTTTTGTTGAGTAGTATCTAGTGGAAGACCACGATGAAAATGTTGACTGGCTCTCATATGCACTTTTGTGGATTTAACAAAGAGCCCAAATTATTTTGTCTTCTCCTTTGCATAAAATGTTGTAGATTCCAGCTTAGTCCACGACACTCTTGCACTATTATTATTTTCATATCATTCGGTCGTGCTAGTGAAAGGCAATAATGACGATATATGATGAAGTGATTGTGGCAGGAAAAGCGGGTATGAACTCAACTTGTTTTTGTTTTTGTAAATATGTTTAACTCAGTATCCATGATTCAGCATATTATAATTGAACATGTTATTGATGACAATTAGAGATTATAGTTGCTCATGCCATGCTTAAGTAGCTAGGACGGTTAATGATTTATCTTAAGTGTCAACATGCACTAAAATGATTGTGATGTAGTATGATGGTATGGTATCCTCCTCTAAATGTTTCAAGTGGCTTGACTTGGCACATGTTCACGCATGTAGTTGAATCAAAACCAACATAGCTTCCACGATATTTATGTTCATGGTGTTTATATCCTACTCATGCTAGTATTCAATGTTGATTATTCATAATGCATGAGCATGACTGTTTTCGCTCTCTAGCTGGTCGCTTCTCAATCTAATTGATAGCCTTCACCTGTACTAAGCGGGAATACTGCTTGTGCATCAAAATCCTTAAACCAAAGTTATTCCAGATGAGTCCACCATATCTACCTGTCCGGTATTCCCTGTCGTTCCAAGTAAATTTGCATGTGCCACCTCTAAAAATTCAAATGAACATCTGTTTTGTGTGCCTGGACCGCTCATGGAGCGACAGGGGGTGGTCAGTATCTTCCATGCTAAGCGGGTTATTCTCATGATGAGTATTTATTCACTCGTCCTTGTATGAGATGGGCTGGTAATAGGGATGCCCAGTCCCGAAATAAAAAATTACAAATAATTAAACAAAACTCCCCCGGACTGTTGTTGGTATGGGGGGCACCCGAGGATTCGGCTAGCCATGGCTTGTGTTTGTTGGTGGAGGGGGAGTAAACTTTACTTTTAACGCTTGGGAACTGCCGCTAATTTGTTTAGCATAGAAGATGTTGAAAACTCTTGGTCGTAACGTTGACAGGAAGGGTATACCTCCCAAAATTATATTTATCTCTGATTTAAGCTTCGAGCTCTGGCACCTCTGCAAATCCCTGCTTCCCTCTGTGAAGGACTTATCTATTTACTTTTATGTTGAGTCATCACCTTCTCAAATAAGCACCATTCCTAAGAGCACTATTGTCATCCTCATGCATTATGTATAGTTAATGTTGAATGCATCATGACTGGATCTCTTCTACCATCAATTACAATGTTTAGTCGCTGCTTGAATTTTGTGGTGCTCTGCATTTATGTTTTGCGGTTTCAGAAAGGGCTAGTGAGATGCCACTGTTGTCATATTATATCATGATTCTTTTCACAAAGTGTTGGCATTTGAGATATTTTATTATTGCTCGCTAGTTGATTATGCCATTGGTATGAGTGAATATAATTTCTAAGAGTTATCATTTACATGGTTAGTTATGATCTTTGCTAAAAACCTGGGTGCTATTTAAGCATATATATAGACACAAGAACAAAAGAGTTTGTAAAAGTTTTTCTTTATCACTTTCAGTTTGTCAACTGAATTTCTTGAGGACAAGCAATGGGTTAAGCTTGGGGGAGTTGATACGTCTTCATTGTATCTACTTTTCCTAATGCTTTTGCTCTTGTTTTGGACTCTAATTTGCATGATTTGAATGAAACTAACCCGGATTGACGCTGTTTTTAGCAGAATTACCATGGTGTTGTTTTTGTGCAGAAATAAAAGTTCTCAGAATTGGACGAAACTTTTTGGAGAATTATTTTGGAATATATAATAATTTCTGGAACCAAGACCCACTAGAGGGGGCAGCTGCAAACTAGGTACCAGGGCGCGCCACCCCCCTCTGGCGCGCCCTGGTGGGTAGTGGGGCACACGAGGCTCCTCCAACCCTATTCTGGATACTATAAATTCACATTTTTGAAGAAAAAATAAGGGACGAAGTTTCATCATGTTTCACGATACGGAGCCGCCACCACCTCCTGTTCTTCATCGGGAGGGCAGATCTGGAGTCCGTTCTAGGCTCCGGAGAGGGCGATTCGCCGCCATCGTCATCACCAATCCTCCTTCATCACCAATTCCATGATGGTCCCCACTAGGAGTGAGTAATTCCTTCGTAGGCTTGTTGGACGGTGAGGGGTTGGATGGGATTCATCATGTAATCGAGTTAGTTTTCTTAGGGCTTGATCCCTAGTATCCACTATGTTCTGAGATTGCTGTTGCTATGACTTTGCTATGCTTAATGCTTGTCACTAGGGCCCGAGTGCCATGATTTCAGATCTGAACCATTTATGTTTTCACCATTATACCTATGTTCTTGATCCGATCTTGCAAGTCATATGCACCTGTTATGTGTTATGATCCATAAACCCCAAGGTGACAGTAATTGGGATACTTTCCGGTGATGACCGTAGTTTGAGGAGTTCATGTATTCACTATGTGTTAATGCTTTGTTCCGTTTCTCTATTAAAAGGAGGCCTTAATATCCCTTAGTTTCCTTATGGACCCCGCTGCCATGGGAGGGTAGGACAAAAGATGTCATGCAAGTTCTTTTCCATAAGCATGTATGACTATTTACGGAATACATGCCTACATTATATTGATGAACTGGAGCTAGCTATGTGTCGCCCTAGGTTATGACTGTTATATGATGAATATCATCCAACGAAATCACCGAACCAATGCCTACGAGTTTTTCACATATTGTTCTTGCTAAGTTACTACTGTTGCTACTACTGTTACCACTGCTATCAAAACTATCATATTACTATGCTACTGATCACTTTGCTGCAGATATTTAATCTCCAGGTGTGGTTGAATTGACAACTCAACTGCTAATACTTACAAATATTCTTTGGCTCCCCTTGTGTCGAATCAATAAATTTAGGTTGAATACTCTACCTTCGAAAACTATTGCGATCCCCTATACTTGTAGGTTATCAAAGTCTACCTTGAAGACTTACCTGAGTGATTGGGCGAGGACTAAGTGACCTTAGCTCAAGGGGAATAAGGTGAAGACATGGTCTTCTGAGTTCAATCTCAGCCTCACTAACCAGACATACAATTGTCACAACAACTGGAACTGATCTACCAAATCCTTGTCTTCATCGAGCAACTAGTTCTATCACTTCACCCCTTTACCTTCTGTTTAGCTTCGTGAAGTCATTGCCTGCCTGCTTTGGTTGAATACATTGTGTGAACACATTCACTCTAATTGGATATTTGGCTTCATTATGTCTTCCTATTCTGATTTATTCTACCTAGCTGCTACTTGTCTTCATGCTTTTTCTGTACTGTACCTTGACTACTACATGGCTAGTGTAGTTTATCTTCCGCTGTGTTATGTTTAGGCTTTGTTTCAACTGTCTGACTTCGAAGACATTGCCTATTTTGAAGTATTTCATAAAATTCGCCTATTCACCCCCCTCTAGTCGATAACTAGCACTTTCAATTGGTATTAGAGCAAGGTGCTCCCTTGTTCTGTGTGATTTGGTTTGACCACCTGGAGTTTTAGCTATGTCGACTGTAGGGATAATCAAAGTCTCTATTGCGTGCCCTATCTTTGATGGAACTGATTACCCCTACTGGAAGAATAAGATGCGCATGCATCTTGAAGCCATTGACAATGACCTCTGGTATGTCATCAAGACTGGTGTTCCCAAAGTCGGTGTAGGTGTCACCGCTGCTGATGTGAAGAGGTTCGCGCAACTGGACACGACCGCCAAGAACATCATCTGTGGTCATCTGACCAAAGGGCGGTATGGCCGTGTGAGTGCTCTAGAATCTGTGAAGCTAGTCTGGGACTGGCTGTCCAAGGTCAACAAAGGCGTCTCATCACATAGAGACTCAAGAATTGATGTTCTTCGCAATCTCTTCAACCGCTTCAAGAGGATAGACAATGAGAATGTCCAGCTCACTTTTGACCGTCTTACTGATATCACAAACGAGCTTTGTGCACTTGGCGCCACTGAGATCACTAAGCATGAAGTCATGAAGAAGCTATTGAGATCAGTTGATAGCTCATTTGACACCCTATCGCTGATGATCCAAGAACGTCCTAACTTCAAGGATCTTGACCCGTCTGACATACTTGAGAGGCTCAATACATATGAGTTCCAGCTATCTGATAAGAGAGATATCTATGGTCCTAACTATGGGAGATCCCGTGCTTTGAAGGCAAAGGATGTATCTTCATCTGAAGACTCTGACTATAGTTCTGGTGATCCTGAAGACATTGGCAAGGAGCTAGCAATGCTTGTGAAAAGTTCTAAAAGTTCGCTAAGAAAAACCGCTTTGGAAAGTTTTCAAGATCCAGCTCAAAGAATGCTGAGGCTTCCTCTCGTGAATACAAAAATAGAACATGCCACAAGTGCAAAAAACCAGGTCACTACAATCAGAATGTCCTCAATGGGAAAAGGAAGCCAAGAAAAAGAAGAAGAGCAAGGAATATGACTCTGGCGAAAAGAAGAAGAAGAAACCTCAAAGTCTTCTTCAAAG
This sequence comes from Thinopyrum elongatum, assembly GCA_011799875.1. Lineage (NCBI taxonomy): Eukaryota > Viridiplantae > Streptophyta > Magnoliopsida > Poales > Poaceae > Thinopyrum > Thinopyrum elongatum. Next base: position 264,853,597 of record CM022301.1, read on the forward strand.
TCTTCATCTCACAAGAAGAGCTCATCTGGCAAAGCACATACATTTATCGACAAGGAAATGGATTCAGCAGAGGAATCGGCTTCAGAGGAGGCTGAGGTGGAGTCAGAGGAGGAGCCTGATTCAGGCGTGGCAAGCCTTGCTCTAGCTTCGGCATTCGTCTCCAAGTCCATCTTCAACACTGAAGACAGTGGTCACATCATGACACTTAAGCCGATGAGGATGACAACTCTGCTCCTACCAGCTTCATGGCAAGAGACGCAAAGGTAAACTCACACGATGCCTACTTTCAGACCTCTAGTGAAGATGACTCTGAATGTGAATCCAAACCTAGCTATAGGACACTTGCTAAAATTACAACTGAACAACAAACTGCTATGGAAAAGATTCAAAAACTGTTAGACAAAAGTGATGATCTGTTGGACGAGGAAATGAATCGAACTCAGTCCTTAATCGAAGACATAAAAAATCTTCGTGTTAAGTATGAGGAACTTGAAAGTCGTCATGAAACCCTCTCAGCCGATCAAGAGAAGCTTTCTTATGATCATCTTCAGAGGAAACAAGATCTAGAGAAATTGAGAGCGTTTCATGAAGATCTTTGAACTAAAAAGATTCACTTCTTTCTCAACAGATCAGTACCGCTCAGGAAGAGTTTGTGCCACCTTGCTTAAAATGCCTTGAGTGTGATAATGCTATCTCTACTGCTGAGTGTTCAACTGCTTTAAGTATTGCAATATCTTCTATTGCTGATGTGGTCGCTAACCCCTCACCTGAGGATACCACTACTATTGCTGATGAGAGTGCTAGGTTGAAAACATTGCTTGAAACAAGCATGTACAAAAGCCTCAAAGGGCATCAGACTCTCTGTGATGTCCTCAAGAAGCAGATCTTGAACCGAAACCCTAGGAAAGAGGGTATTGGTTTCGAGAGAAACATGAATGTTGATGGCTCATACTGGACACCTGAGCAGTACTAATACGTCTCCAACGTATCTATAATTTTTTATTGTTCCATGCTGTTATATTATCATTCTTGGATGTTTTACAATCATTTTATAGCAACTTCATATCATTTTTTGGGACTAACCTATTGACATAGTGTCCAGTGCCAGTTGATGTTTTTGCTTGTTTTTTACTTCGTGGAATATTAGTACCAAACGGAGTCCAAACGCAGCGAAACTTTTTGGAGAATTTTGATGGACCAGAAGACACAACTTGGGACAAATAAGTACTAGAGGGGGGCTCCGAGGGGAGCACAACCCACTAGGGTGCGCCTGGGGGCCCAGGCGCGCCCAGGTGGGTTGTGCCCACCTCGGTGGCCTCCCGCACCGCCTCTTCGCCCTATAAATACCCCAATATTCCAAAAACCCTAGGGGAGTCGACGAAACACAATTCCAGCCGCCGCAAGTTCCAGAACCACCAGATCCAATCTAGAACCATCACGGAGGGGTTCATCATCCTCATTGGTGCCTCTACGATGATGAGTGAGTAGTTCATCATAGACCTATGGGTCCGTAGGCAGTAGCTAGATGGCTTCTCCTCTCTTTTTGATTCTCAATACAATGGTCTCTTGGAGATCTATTTGATGTAACTCTTTTTGCGGTGTGTTTGTTGGGATCCGATGAACTTTGAGTTTATGATCAGACCTATATCCATGAATATTATTTGAGTCTTCTTTGATCTCTTATATGCATGATTACTTATAGCGTCGTATTTCTTCTTTGAATCTTTGATTTAGTTAGGCCAACTAGATCGATTTTTCTTGCCATGGGAAGAGGTGCTTTGTGATGGGTTCGATCATGCGGTGTTCTTTCCCAGTGACAGAAGGGGCAGCAAGACACGCATGTATCGTTGCTATTAAGGATAACAAGATGGGGGCTATTCCTACATGAATAGATATCGTCTACATCATGTCATCGTTCTTATTGCATTACTCCATTTCTCCATGAACTTAATACACTAGATGCATGCTGGATAGCGGTCAATGTGTGGAGTAATAGTAGTAGATGCAAGCAGGAGTCGGTCTACTAATCTTGGACGTGATGCCTATATAATGATCATTGCCTTGGATATCGTCATAATTATTTGATCTTCTATCAATTGCCCAACAGTAATTTGTTTACCCACCATATGCTATTTTCTCGAGAGAAGCCACTAGTGAAATCTACGGCCCTCGGGTCTATTCTCCATCATATTTGCTTTGGGATCTATTTTTATTTGCTTTTGTTTTCAGATCTATTATTCCAAAAACCCAAAAATACCTTGCTGCACTTTTTTATTATTTATTTTATTTCGCATTTTATCGAGAGCTATTTATCCAATCTACCACAAATTATCTATCTTTTTACCGTGGACGGGTTGACAACCCCTCTTACGCATCGGGTTGCAAGTATTTCTTCTTTGTGTGCATGTACCGTTTACATAGTGTTGTTTGGTTCTCCTAATGGATTGATACCTTGGTTTCATAACTGAGGGAAATACCTACCATAGTTGTGTTGCATCATCCCTTCCTCTTTGGGGAAATACCGACGTAGTTCAAGCGACATCAAAAGGAATTTCTGGCGCTATTGCCGGGGAGGATCAAGTCAAGATAGTCTCCCGTCCACGCGCCAATTTCTGGCACCGTTGCCGGGGAGACATCATCAACATCTATCAGGTTCCTAATCACAAATCTCATCTCCTTGCAATTTACATTATTTGCCATTTGCCTCTCGTTTTCATCTCCCCCACTTCACAAAATTTTGCCGTTTTATTTGCCCTCTTTTTTGTTCGCCTTTTTCTCGTCAGATCTATCTTTATGTGTGTGATCTTGCTTGCCTATTTTGTCACTATGGCTAGCATGACTACTCCTTTGTCACCAGATTTTGAAGTTTTATACTTCAAGCAGAAACAAGGAGAAAATTTAAAAATGCTTGGTATAGGCTAATGGAATCCTATCGCATTAGCAATCTAAAAGGGGATGCAAAGATTTTGCTTCGAAATTTTTATATAGGATTAGCTTTGCATCATAGACAACTTATGGATTTTGCCGCTAAAGGGAACTTTATTGAGCTTGATGCTAATACCGCTTATGAGATCCTAGAGGGGATTTTGGGAATTCCACCAATCAAAAAGGGGATCTCTTTTATTCCAAAAGGGGTTCAAATTTTAGACAAGTTGAGTGATTTGCATAAACATATGGTCGAGTTGCAAAAATATAATGAACCTCCCAAACATATTAGTGGAAACCCCAATCGCATGAATACTTTGATTACTGTTTGCAATAAGCGTTTGGATATTTTAGATCTTAAGATGGTCACTTTTCCTGAAAATCCTAGGAAGCGTAAAGAGCCTCCCAGGTTTGAGAAAGCCCTTACAAAAATTGCAAAAACTAAAGATGACAATACTTGAATCTATGCATTATGCCTAGCTAGAGGCATAAAACGATAGCGCTTGTTGGGAGGCAACCCAATGAATAAAATTTATTTTTGCATTTTTCTTTCTGTTCTTGAGTGTTTGCACAATTATGTCTCTGTTATGATTGTGTTTTTTATGTTTTAATTAGTGTTTGTGCCAAGTAAAGCCTTTGGGATCATGTTTGGTGATAGTTGATTTGATCTTGTTGGAAAAGAGAAACTTCTACATCCAGTAAAATAATTTTATAAATTCACAGAAGCAACAAAAAACTCTGAATTTTTTACAGAAGATTGATATATAAATTTTCTACGTTGTCCTAAATTTTCAGAATTTTTAAGTTATGTAAGTATAAGATTAATTCACGTATTTACAAACTGTTCTGTTTTTGACAGATTCTGTTTTCGTTGCATTGTGTGCTTATTTTGATGAATCTATGGATTGTATCGCGGGGTATAAGCCTTGGTAAACTTAGAATACAGTAGGAATAATAAAATATGAATGGGTTTGCAGCAGTACTTAAAGTGAAGATTGGTTTTCTTATACTAACGGATCTCACGAAGGTTTTGTTAAGTTTTGTGTGATTGAAGTTTTCAAGTTTTGGGTGAGATCACGATGGATGAAGGAATAAGGAGTAAGAAGAGCCTAAGCTTGGGGATGCCCCATGGCACCCCAAGTTAATATTCAAGGAGAAACAAGCAACTAAGCTTGGGGATGCCCCGAGTGGCATCCCCTCTTTCTTCTAACGACCATCGGTATTTTACTTGGAGCTATATTTTTATTCGTCACATATCATGAGTTTTGCTTGGAGCGTCTTGTATTATATGAGTCTTTTCTTGTTTTGCTTTTTATTTTGTCACAAGTATCCTTGCTGAACACACCTATTTGAGGGAGCCAAAATTATGCTATGATTTGTTAGAATTGCTCTTTATGCTTCACTTAATTTTTTTGAGCTATGGAATTGCTCTAGTGCTTCACTTATATCTTTTTGAGCACGGTGTGCTTTGTTATTTTTGAAGAAATTCTCTCATGCTTCACTTAGATTCATTTGAGAGTTAGTAATTTTGAAGAAATTCTCTCATGATTCACTTACATTATTTTGAGAGATGAAAATCTTTATGCTCGTGTTCTTCACTTAGATTTGTTTGAGATTGCCAAAAGCAATGGCAAAATATGAAACTAGTCCCAAAGTGATAGATATTCAAGAGGGATATAATAAAAAAATTCATGCAGATTATTGGACAAAATAAACTTGATTCCTTGTAATAGTTTTGAGATATGATGATAGTGATATGTGAGTCATGTTGGTGGGTAATTATGCTTTAGTAAGAATATTGGTGTTAAGGTTTGTGATTCCCTATGCAAGCATGAAAGTCAATAGTTATGCAATGAAATTACATCCTACTTGTGGTGCATTATTCGGTGTTAGTTATGCTTAATGCTCGCTTATGTGATTTTTCGTTTCTTGGTTGGTTGTTTCTCAATCTTTTTGCTAGCCTCCACTTGTACTAAGTAGAAATACGACTTGTGCATGCAAAATCCTTAAACCAAGTTTTGCCATATGAGTCCACCATACTTACCTATATGCGGAACTCCCATGCCATTCTAAGCAAATTTGTATGTGCTATCTCTAATTTTCAGAATAAATTTCCTTTTTGTGTGCTCGTACCGCTCATGAAGTGGCAGGGGGTGGCCAATATTTTCCATGCTAGATGTGTTATTCTCAAGATGAGTGTTTATTCACTTGTCATTGCACGAGAGTACGGTGGTAATAGGGATGCCCAGTCCCAAAATGAAAATGAAATTTACTTTATGTTGTCAAATAATAAATTCCTTGGAAAGTGTTGGTATGGAAGGCACCTGTGGATACGGCTAGCCATGGATTGTGAAAGAATGGTGGAAAAAGGAATAAACTTTATTTTCTGTTTGGGAACCGCCTATGATATATCTAGCATGGAAAGTGTTGGGAATTACTCGGTCGTTGTCGTTGACGGGAAAAGTATGTCTCTCAAAATTTTTATCTCTAATTTTTTTAGCTTTGAGCTCTGGCACCTCTACAAATCTCTACTTCCCTCTGTGAAGGGCCTATCTATTTACTTTATGCAATTTTTATTTTATTTGAGTCTCCATCTTCTCTTATAAAGCACCAACTAAGGGGCACTATGATCGTACTTGAGCATTGGATGTAGCTAATATGCGAGTGTGTTTCATGAATGGATCAATGATTGAGCATGACAGGCTAGGGATAACTTTCTTTAGTGTTGATATTTTGAAAGACATGGTTGCTTGTTGATATGCTTGAGTATTTAAATCTTCATGTCTGTCAGGGGGTTAGACCCCGGGCAGGCAACGGAACCCGGATCCTTTTCAAAAACATCGAGGCTAGCAACGCCCCTCAATCCAGCTCGCCCCTGGCCGGGTTCCCAGCTCAACCCGGCCAGGCGCCGCAACCTGGCCAAGCTGGCTGGCGCATGCCGTCCGGTTCCCGCAAGACAAACCTCCATCGACAAACGAGCATGGCTGCAGTGCGCCCCCCTTTACGCCGGCCCGGTGGGCTCGGCGGCCGTGCCGACCAAGTCACCGCCTGGGGCGGGCGACGTCTCAGAGGCGCAGCCCTGTAGCAAGACGGTGCGACTGTCCCATGATGTCCGGCACAGCGTGCCTATAGTACCCAGCAGCCGGTCGTACCCGCGCCCGGTGAGCCCGGTACGCCTCATACCCGACGGACCCGGCGAGACCCGCACCCGACGGACCCGGCACCCCGGTGGCCCCCACTACCGGCTCCTAGACACTGACATCCTGGCCCCACGCCCTTGTAACTTTACCATTGTAACCCCGGGGGGCCAGCCTATAAGACCCCCCAGTGCCCCTCCATGCAGAGGGTTGATTGATCGCACCTAGAACACTCATACACACATGGAGAAGGGACAGCCCATGCATTGGCCTGTCTTCCTTCCTCCCCAAAACAGTTCAAGGAGCCAGCTTGTATCATCCACATATAAACCACACTCGGCAGGACTAGGGGTGTTATCTCTCCGGAGAGCCCCGAACCTGGGTATGTCTTGTGTCTCGCGCTCGCTCGTACCAACCTCGCCTCTGGAGCCCACCAGTGCACTCTTGCCTGTTCCTCTCTTTAGCCATCCCATGGCATCTGCCGTGAGCTCACCACGATAGTTGGCGCCCACCGTGGGGCAGCTTGAGGTCTCGGCCGGAAACACATTTCAGACGGGGCCCTCTACTGACTTTGGCGAGCACATCATGCACTGCGCGGTCCCTGCGCCCGGCATGGCGCCGGCTCGCTCATCGTCCCCTTTGGCACGCTGCGCATCTCCGACGCGCCCGACACCGACGAGTATCCCAGCGAGGTGCTCGGCATCATTGACTCCCCCTCCCCCTCGGCTGCGACATCTCCGATGACGCGGCGGACCTCTTATCTAGGGTGGAGGTGTTCGTCACCGGCTCTGGCTCCACTTCGTCCAGCGCTGCGAAGAAGGCCGCTGCCGCCAAGGCCACAGCGGAGCGCACCAGCACGGCCGACCCGCTGCACGCCATGATGCAGAACCTCAGCGTCCCCATCGCCACCGACATCAATGCCACCAACGCCGCCCAGGCCCGGGCCCAGCTCGAGGAGGAGCACAAGCGCCTGCTGGATGAGGCTGCGACGCTTGCTGCTATGCAACGCCAGTTGGAGTCCATCCAGCGGGAGCACGAAGCCGCATACGGCTTCAGACCGGCCATGGCCGAGCCCAGCCGGGTTGCCGAGGTGCCAACCCAAGGCGCCGTGATCGGCCGCGCGCTGGGCGCGGTCCCGCCCGTCTACGACACACCCGTCAAGAACATGCGTGCCGCGGAGGCGGTTGCCGTAGGCCTGGAGAACCTGCAGGGCGAGGAGCTGCAGGAACGCCTGCAACGCATGCGCGAGCTACTCGGCGCCGCGAACACGCAGCAGAACCGCCTCGACCGTCCCGCGGTGTCCGAGTCACACCGCACCAAGGATCCCGAGTAGCGGAACACGGTGTCTTCCCCGCGGCCAGACGCGCACCCGGCGCAATCATGCCCTGACGGCTGGCGATGACCTTGGCAACGGGCCGGCTCCAGAGGACCTGCGCCGGCAAGACCCTCCACCGCCATCCGGCTGCCGTGGCTGTCCGGCTTCGGCCAACCCGGCTCCCCGCAGCCTGGTCGTAAGCCGGCTGGGCCCGCACGCCATCGACGACACCAACGCCTGCCACCGCATCGAGCAGCTTGCCCTCTCCCTCGAGCTTGAGGAAGACAACCGTGACGGGCCCTTCCACAAAGGGTTCACGCTCTCCCGCGACACCCCCAAGTACAACGGGACCGTCAAGCCGAAGGATTCGCTCATTGACTACACCACCACCATCGGCATCACGGGTGGCAATCGCCACCTTGCCGTGCGCTACGCCCCGCTCATGCTCCAAGGATCGGCCCGGACGTGGCTGAATAGCCTACCGGCCAGCAGCGTCAACTCATGGGTTGACTTCGAGAAGGCTTCCGTGCGCAACTTCACCGGCACCTACAAGCGACCCGGCCGCCCCAGCCAGCTCACCATGTGCGTGCAGGGGCCGAACGAGACCGGCCGTGAGTACCTCGCACGCTGGACCGAGCTCCGGAACAGCTGCGAGGGGGTCCACGAGGTTCAAGCCATCCAGTACTTTGTGAGCAGCTGCCGGGATGGTACCCTCCTCAAGCACAAGCTCCTGCGCTCCGAGCCGACCACCATGGCCGCGCTCATGGTCACGGTGGACAAATACGCCACGGCCGACTCTGCCATGAAGATCCAAGTCTTGTTGGACGAGGCCGGCAAGGCATTGCCGGCATCACCCCCCAAGCTGGCTGGCGAGAACGGCCGCCACCAGAACAACCAGCAGAACAACAAGCGCAAGGCCGAGCAGCCGGCTCCTCGCTACGACAACCACCTTGTCGCCACTGCCGAGCAAGCGCCTCCCGGCGAGCATGGCAGCGCCAAATGCCAGCGAGCCGGCAAGACCGCTTGGCAGCCTGCCATGAGTTTTGAAGAGATGCTCGACGCCCCCTACAAGCACCACAGCGGCGCAAGGCCGTCAACACACACGCTCCTGCAGCGCGCCATCACCAAGCGCATCATGAGGGGTGACATCCCGCCACCTCCTGCTCCGGCTCCGGGTGCGGGGCAGCCACCTCCGCCGCCACCCCTGCCCCCGGCGGCCGGCGCCATGCGCGATGAAGTCGTCCCCAACGCAAACGACTACTACGTTGTCTTCACCAGCTTTGGTGACACAAGCGTAGCAAACACCTGCTCCGGCAGGAGGTGAACACCGTCATCCCGGTCGTGCCTGAGTACATGCGCCGGTCGGAGCGCCCGGTCAGCTGGACCCGGGAAGACCACCCGGCCGTCATGCCCACACCGGGTGGATACGCCCTCGTCCTCGACCCAACCACAGCCGCTGCAAAGCGCACCTGCAAGTTTTCGCGGGTCCTCATCGATGGCGGCAGCAGCATCAACATCCTCTACCATGACACCATGACCAAGCTCAGCATCGAGGCCAAGCAGCTGGAGCCAACCCGGACGGTGTTCCACAGCATCGTGTCGGGCCTCTCCTGTTCCCCCATCGGCCAGATCCAGTTTGACGTCCTGTTTGGCACCCGCAATCATTTTCGGCGCGAGCCCATCTGGTTCAAGGTGGTGGACCTGTCCAGCCCATACCACGCGCTACTGGGACGGCCTGCGCTCTCCAAGTTCATGGCGGTCCCCCACTACACTTACCTGAAGATGAAGATGCCGGGTCCCAAGGGCCTCATCACCGTAGCCGGCGACTACAAGAAATCTCTGCAATGCGCCCAAGATGGCGCCAAACTGGCCGAGTCACTGGTCATAGCAGAGGAGCGGCGTCAGCTCGACCGGATTGTGGCATTGGCAGGCGAGCATTCGGCTGTGCCGGCTCCGGCCAAGGAGTCGGCCGGCGAGGCCTCATTCCAGCCATCGAAGGATACCAAGAAGGTCAAGCTCAACCCGTCCGACCCAAGCTGCAGCAAGTACTTTGTTGTGGGCACCCGCCTCAGCAACAAATAGGAAGGCGAGCTCGTCGACTTCCTCCGTGAGAATCAGGATATCTTTGCATGGTCCCCAAAGGACATGCCGGGTGTTCCGAGGAAGTACGCCGAGCACAAACTACACGTCCGAAAGGACGCCAAGCCTGTCCATCAACCTTTACATCGCTTTTCAGAAGAGAAGAGAAGAACCATTGGTGAAGAAGTCACCCGGTTGCTCGCAGTCGGCTTCATCATGGAGGTGTTCCACCCGGAGTGGCTGGCCAACCCAATCCTCGTCCTGAAGAAGAACAACACCTGGCGCATGTGTATTGACTACACCAGCCTGAACAAAGCCTGCCCCAAGGATCCCTTTGCCGCCCTCGGATAGATCAAGTGATCGATTCCACGGCCAGCTGTGAGCTCCTATCCTTCCTGGATGCTTACTCCGGCTATCATCAGATCAAGCTGGACCCGAACGACGCCCTAAAGACGTCCTTCATCACGCCCTTTGGGGCGTACTACTACATCAACATGCCGTTCGGCTTGAAGAATGCCGGCGCCACCTTCCAGCGCTGCATGCAGAAATGCCTGTTACCGCAACTCAGCCGCAACATCCACGTCTACATCGACGACATCGTGGTGAAGACCAAGCAACATCTCACGCTCCTTGACAACCGGAAGGAAACTTTCGCCAATCTGCACCAGTACCAGATCAAGCTCAACCCGGAAAAGTGTGTTTTCGACGTGCCGGCCGATCAGCTACTCGGCTTCCTTGTCTCAGAGCACGGCATTGAGGCGAACCCAGAGAAGATCAAGGCCATCGATCGCATGCGCAAGCCAACCCGGCTGCGTGATGTCCAAAAATTCACCGGCTGCTTGGCCTCTCTCAGCCGGTTTCTCAGCCGGCTGGGCGAGAGGGCCTTGGCCCTATATCAGCTGATGAAGAAGACATCGTCGTTCGAGTGGAATGACCAGGCAGATGAAGCGTTTCGGGATCTCAAGCGCATGCTCTCCACCGCACCCGTCCTGGCCGCGCCGGCCGACAAGGAGCCACTGTTGCTATACATCGCCGCCACCTCGCGATCGGTCAGCACGATGCTGGTGGTCGAGCGACTAGAGAAGGGCAAGACCCAGCGAGTTCAGCGCCCGGTGTACTACTTGAGCAAGGTGCTCTCCGCCTCCAAGCAGAACTACCCACATTACCAGAAGAAGTGCTATGGCGTGTACTTCACTGCCAAGAAGCTGAGGCAGTATTTTCAAGAACATGTGATCACCGTGGTCAGCATGGCCCCCATCAGCGAAATCATGGGGTGCCGGGATGCCGCTGCCGGGTAGCCAAGTGGGCCATGGAGCTCGCAAGTCATAACATCCTCTACGAGCCCCGCACCACCATCAAGTCCCAAGCACTGGCCGACTTCCTCGTCGACTGGACAGAGACCCAGTACCTGCCGACGCCACCCGACACAACGCACTGGCGCATGCACTTCGATGGTTCCAAGATGCGATCCGGCTTGGGAGCCGGCATCGTGCTGTCTTCTCCGAAGGGCGACAGGCTGCGGTACGCTCTACAAATCCACTTCGCCGCCTCCAACAATGTTGCCGAGTACGAAGCCCTTGCGCACGGCCTCCGGCTTGCCAAGGAACTCGGCATCCGGCGCGTCCTCTGCTACGGCGACTCGGATCTGGTGGTTCAACAAGCTTCCGGTGAGTGGGACGCGCACGACGCCAACATGGCTAGCTACCGTTTCTTGGTGCAGTAGCTTTTCGGCAACTTCGACGGTTGCGAGTTCCTCCATGTGCCGCGTGTTGAGAACGAAGCCGCCGACATGCTAGCCAAGATTGGCTCTTCCTGGCAAGCTATCCCGTCCGGTGTCTCCCTCAAGCACCTGCACAAGCCGTCCATCAAGCCGTATCCGGATTCCGAATCCATCTTCATCCCGGACGACTCCACGGCTCCCCCGCCCAACCTCGAAGATCCCGACCAAGTCCTGGGGGCTGTCCTCCCCAACCCGGGGGCTACTGATCTTGTCCCGAGGGCTGCCGTCCCCATCCCGGGGGCCGCTAATCCTGTCCCGGGGGCTGCCACCCCCAACCCGGGGGCTGCTGATCCCGTCCCGGGGGCTGCCGTCCCAAACCCGAGGGCTGTTGATCCCATCTCGGGGGCTGCCATCCCCAACCCGGGGGCTGGTGATCCCATCTCGGGGGCTGCCACCCCCTACCCGGCACCTGCTAATCCCTGCCCGAGGACTGCTGAACCCGGCCCGTGGGCTGCTGCCTCCAACCCGGGGGCTGCCGTCGTCCTAGATCCCGCCCCGGTGGCCGTCTTCGCTGTGGTAACAGCTCCGCCCTGGGCCCAGCCAATCTTGGCCTTCCTGGAGAATGGGGCGCTCCCCATGGATGAGACCGAGGCCCGGCAAGTGCAGCGCCGAGGGTCCACCTATAGCATCATCAACAATGAGCTCGTCAAGTGCAGCGCGACCGGCGTGTTCCAGTGCTACGTCGAGCAAGACAAGGGCATAGAGATCCTCCTCGACATCCACCAGGGCGCGTGCGAGCACCACGCCGCCTCTAGATCCTTGGTGGCCAAGGCTTTCCGCCACGGCTTCTACTAGCCTACGGCCCTCAAGGACACCGAGTCGCTGGTCCTCAAGTGCGAGGGTTGCCAGCGCTTCAGCAAACGTAGCCACCAGCCGGCTTCAGCCCTGCAAACCATCCCGATCACCTGGCCATTTGCGGTCTGGGGACTCGACATGGTGGGACCTTTCAAGACCGCTTGAGGCGGCATGACGCACTTGCTGGTGGCAGTCGACAAGTTCACCAAGTGGATCGAGGCGCGGCCGATCAAGAAACTGGACGGGCCGACGGCCGTCTGGTTCGTCAAAGACATCGCAGTTTGCTACGGCATCCCGCACAGCATCATCATGGACAATGGCACCAACTTTGCCAAGGGAGCGCTGGCGCAATACTGCTCCGTCTCCGGCATCCTGCTTGACTTGGCCTCCGTCGCCCATCCTCAGTCCAATGGCCGGGTCGAGCGGGCCAACGGCCTGATCCTGTCCGGCATCAAGCCCCGACTCGTCGAGCCTCTTGTCCGTTCACCCGGCAGCTAGCTTGACGAGCTGCCGGCCATCCTCTGGAGTCTCCGGCCGACGCCAAACCGGTCGACCGGGTTCACTCCATTCTTCCTCGTCTACGGAACAGAAGCCATCATTTTGACCGACATCGAGTTCGACTCGCCACGAGTCACAATGTAAACAGAAGTGCAAGCCAAGGAAGCCCGCGAAGACGGCGTCGACCTGCTCGAGGAGGCGCGCCTGTTGGCCCTCAGCCGATCGGCCATCTACCAGTAGAACCTGAGGCACTACCACAGCAAGAAGATCAAGCCCCTCGCATTCTGCGAGGGCGACCTCGTACTCCGGCTTGTCCAGCAGCAAGCCGGCCAGCACAAGTTGGCCTCCCCATGGGAGGGCCCCTTCATCATCAGCAAGGCCCTATGTGACCGCAACACGTACTACCTCATCAACGCACGCAAGCAAAACAAGCGCAAGAGAGACACCGCCGGCGAAGAGACAAGCCGGCCGTGGAATGCAGAGTTCCTCCGCCCATTTTACAGTTAGCTGTATGCACATATGTATCGCTACCTTTTGATGTTCAATGACAGACAATAGGACCCCCGAGCGACACTCGGGGGCTACCGTTTCCTACCAATTATTGTGTCTCGCACACCCTTGTGATTTTTTGCCCTCCATCGCCGGGTTGGTTCATCTAGCTCGGGGGCTGGCCGGCTTGACCGCATGCCATCTTCCACTTAGTCCTTCTCGACGTGTCCGAGTCGCCGAGGCCCTCCCCTTCGCCCTAAGCCATAGTCCGGCTTTGGCTATTCGGCCGGCAAGAGCCACGGGCCAAAGCACCGGCATGCAGAGACCCTCTAAGCCGGATCGGGCAATCCGGCACCATTGCACTTAGTTGCCGCACGACCAGCTGTGCGCCAGACGGCTTCGCCGCCTGCCGCCAGCCGGCCCAGTGGGTGTTTCGCTCGCGCTCAACGTTCAAAAAAGCCTAAGTACTGCCTACTTCTTCCCAAGGCCAAACTCCTTGTCACAGATCGGAACTCGGCTGTTTGACTCGCGGGGGGGGGGGGGGGAGCCCAAAGAAGGAGCATGCAAGGAAAAATCTTAAGAACAGAAAGCACAAGCGTAAACATTTGCAAAAATATTTACATTACAGAAATAAAGGCCCACTGCCGGAGTTCATTACATTCACATTACACCCCCAGTGGGTGGGCTTGTTGCTTAACAAAATTCAGCAAAGATAAAAAGCAGAACGGCTTCAAGCAGCGGCCGCATCGGGTTGCGTGACCACCGGCTCCTCCGTGGTGACCTCCGGGTTCGCCGAGGCACCGGTGTCGTCTAGCCCGGCCTCTTCATCCGCGTAAGGATCTGACTCCTCGGAGCTGCCTGCCGGGTCGTCGAGCGCCAGGCCAAAGTTGTCGGGCGGCACCTCCCCGCCGTCCTCTTTCCGCTCCACCTGGAACTCATCATGCACGGTGAATGAGGCGAGGTAGCTGGCCCGTGTAGCAATCTGGCCCGCCTCCGCCTCTAGCTGAGCTTCTACGCCGGCTCGCTGGGCCGCCAGCTGGTTCAGGCTCAGGCCTGGATACCAGGACATGATGAAGCGAAGCGCCAAGTCTGCGCCGGCATGAGCCGTGGAGACGCGCCACGTGTGGAGCCGCGCAGGTCCGGCCTCCAGCCAGCGTGCTAGCCGCGTAAAGGAGTTGGGCCCAACCGCACCCGGCCAGAGGGCCACCGCCATGCCCAATCCGGCCTCGGAGAGCCTTGCTGCCTGCACGTCCAGGGCCTTTAGGCGGGCCTCGGCGGCATGCATAATCTCCGGGAAACTCCAGGTGGCGTGCAGATCGACTTTAGTGCTCGCGTCTGCTTGGATCTACCGGTGGGCGAGCACGGCCTTGTCCGCCGTCTTCTCCGTCTCCGGGAAGTACCCTAGCAAATGAACAAGGAAAACGGTCAGCCGTGTAAAAGTTAGGCCGACTTGCAACCCGGCACGACAGGCGAAGAAGTACTTACTGGCGAAGACCTCATCCAGGTGTTGCGCCCCGCATAACATACCGTGCGGCTCCAAGTCTCCGGCGGCCACGGGCTTCGAGCGCCTCCTCAAGCTCGACGCGCCTATCGACAGCCGCCTTCAGCTCGTCGTCCTTAGCGGCGGCTGCCTTCCCATGCTCGTCCCTTAGCCGGGCGAGCTCCGCCTGGTGGGCCTTCGCCACTTTGGCGGCCTCCGCCTTCAGCCGCTCCACCTCAGTTCAGAGTCAGCCGTTGTCGGTGACCATCCAGTCGCGTTGCCAGCTGGGTTCACAGGACCGGCACCTCAGCCGCGGCAGGTGCACAGCGAGATTTCAAGTCAGATGCCGGAAGAAAGGAAGAAAAACATCTTTAAGATTCGACCCAACTACTACGTAGTTGGCCCGAATCTCGGGGGCTACACCCAGTGGGTGCGCTAGCGCACCCCCACTAAGAGCATGCAAGACATACCTTCCGCAAGACGGAGCGCCACCTCCACGGCGGCAAGCTGCGCCATGACCTGGCAGTGCTTCTCTAGAAGCCGGTTATGGATGCCGACTCGGAGGCTGTCCAGGTGCTGCAGGAAAGCAAGGATTAGCACAAACCAAAAAGACATCTTTATGATTCGACCCAACTACTACGTAGTTGGCCCGAATCTCGGGAGTGGGTGCGCTAGCATGCCCCCACTTACCAGCTACAAAGAAAAACCAAGAGAAGGAAAGCCCACGATCACAGAATGCTCCAGCTGCCGCGCCCGCTCCAGCTCGCTCTGGGTGAAGGCCTGAAGCCGGTCCACGCGCCCGCAAAGATGCTGGCGCACGGCATCCAACACCACCTCTTCCTGTGCGCAAGGCCCAAAGACGGCTCCACTGGACCCGGCCCGGGCCTGCTGCGACTTGGTGGCAGGGCGGCCTCCCGGCACTGTTTGCGGCTGCCTGACCACCAAGGCGTGCTCGCCTCTCGCCGGCTCCTCCGCGGCCGGCGTCAACCCCGGCGCTCCAGCCGGCGTCACCTGCGGTGCTTCGTCCGGTGTTGCCTGTGACACTCTTTCCGGGGCGGATTCCCCTGCCCCTCCGACCTCCACCCGCTCGACCACGTCGGTCCGGGGTGGGGTGTCATTGTCGATCTCCATGACCTCCCGGTTGTCAACCGCCATCTCCGCCCGGCAGTCCGGGTCACGCCCCTCCTCCGCCGACGGCTCGACGACCGTCTCCGTCGGCTCCACGCCCTCCGGCATCTCCGGCCAGGCCTGTTCTGCGGCCACCTGGTCTGCGAGGGCCTGGCCCCTCGCTTCAGCAGCCCTCGCCCATGCCTGGGCCAAGGCCTCCTCCACCGCTCGAACGGCCGCTGCCTCCGCCTCAAGGGCCTTGTTCCGGTCCCTCCAGGCACGGCGTTCTGTGTCCTCCGGGTCCAGACCAAGGTCCTCCTTAGGTGGGTCCTCCACCCGGTCGATGGCACTGCTCCGGGTCCTCAGGAACGAGTACTCACCCCCCCCCCCCCCGATGCGTCCGCCGTAGCCGCCAGCGCCAGGTGAAGGGGAGACCTGCGCACCACGAAGACAGCATGAGAGGAATGCAATCGAGCAGAAAGAAAAAACAATAAAGGAAACTTACCCAATCGCCGTCGGGATGGCTTGCCTCATCGGTGCTGCAGGGATGATGCAGTGCGCCCTCTTGGTGGCCATCTTGCCACCTGCGGCTGGGCCCTCCGTCGTGCGCTTTGCGGCCGGCTTCAGCGACACCGCGTCCTTCCTGTGCGGCCGGCTTGCCGCTGCAGGCACGTAGGATGACCTAGTGTCGGTCGTCTTCTTCGGCCGTCTTGGGGGTTCGGCGCCGCTGTCCCCTTCCCTCATCGGCGCTGCATCACCAGCGTGTGTCATGACCTCTTCATCGTCGTCTGACCAGTCCCGTAGAAGGCCTAGGTGCGGAAACTTACCCGCACGTTGCGCCGCACTGGCTTCAGCGTCGGCCGGCTCCGTATTCTTGGTGAAGGACTCTGCCCCCTCCGAGCCGGTTTCTTCGGCGGCCAATACCTGCGCCCTCGTCCCGTCACGCGTTTGCTAGATGGCGTTCAGTAGTACCTCCCTCGTTGCATCAGGGCGAAGACCAGGGACTCACCGCCGACGCCGGGTTCGCTTGGCTGTAGGATGCCTTCCTGAAATGCCAGTCATCCGCCATCCCGGCCTTTGAGATGCTGTTGACCCGGTCGGCAATCTGCTCATGCGTCAGCCATCGGGACGACATCCGGTTGGGGTCCTGGAGGCCGACCATCCGGCCGATGATGTGTGTCCGGCATTGCAGCGGCAGCATCCGGCGCCCGATGAAGGCGGCAATAAGATCCATCCCGGTGAGCCCCTCACGCACCGTCATCTGCGTGACCCGGCTGCTCAGATTCAGCACCTCGTGCATCGGGTTCTTGGGGCAGTAGCTCCAGTTGGTCTTGGCCTGCGGCGTCACGTTGGCAAACAGCGGCAAATTGATGTGGTCTGTGCCGAGGTTGTGGACATAGAAGAACGAGTTCTACCACTTCTTGGCAGAGTCCTTGAGCAGCATCTTGGGGCACACCCCATGCGGCCGAGTCGAGACGACGACGGCCCCGCAGGCAGACATCGTGCCGGCCGTCGGCCCCTACTGCTTCAAGAAGAAGAAGCCGACCCAGAGATCGATGTTGGGCTCGACGCCCAGGTAGGCCTTGCACAGGGTGACAAACCCGGAGAGCTGTAGCACCGCATTCGCGCCCAAGTGGTGCGGCTGTAGCCTGAAGAAATCCAGGAACAAGCATAAGAAATCGCTCGCGGGGAAGCCGAACCCGCGCTTGAAATGGGAGAAGAAGACCACGCACTCGGTCCCCTCCAGCCGCGGCTCCGTCTCGGCGCCCGGCAAGTGCACGGCCACCTCCGTAGCTGATGGCAGCCGCCGCGTA
Source organism: Thinopyrum elongatum (assembly GCA_011799875.1). NCBI lineage: Eukaryota > Viridiplantae > Streptophyta > Magnoliopsida > Poales > Poaceae > Thinopyrum > Thinopyrum elongatum. The sequence goes on from CM022301.1 coordinate 264,871,016, forward strand.
TCGCGCCGATACTGGATGTCATTCGCGGTGGTCTCAGGCCTCTCCCACGACCCCTTGGGCTTCGCCATTGACGGAAGTGGCTGCGGGCGAGGAACGCGTGGGCTGACAAGAAGTCAAGATAGCCGTTGGGTGCTACAGAGCGGTGGCGGTGCACTGCTTGGTGGCGGTGGAGCGCTGCGACACGAGACGAGCTCGAGAGCTCGCAAGAAGAAGAAGCGCAGGGCGAGGGGAGTGTGCGTGAGTGTTTTCCGCCGCCCCCTTCCTCCGATTTTATAACCGCGGCAAGACATGGGGAAATGGGATCGGTTGCACCCACGATTCCACTTCCCTGCATTATGTGGGCACGTTTCCCCCACGAATTAATTACCCCGAGAAAGTGCAACCATCTGCGGCGGCCGCAATCAATCCCCGCGCGTGGGCCGAGGGCGCGGCGTGGCGGGGCCCAGCCCGCTGTTGCGTCCCATCACGCGCGTGGCCTGGCAGGGTGTCGCCGGCCCCTGTACACCATGTGGCGCCTGCGTCGGGTCGCGGGAGGCGCGTCCCTTCCCCTTCAAGACTCGGCAGACGCCTCGGTTTCCCGCCCATACCGGGCTGCCGTGATCCGGCTTCCGGAAGCCAGCACACAATGGGTGTTGCAGGACCTGGCGGTCGTAAGCTTCATCAACATTAGCCGCCTTCTTAGGGGTGAAACTGCGAAGGCCCTCCTGCCTGAAGCCTGCAGACCTTCACAGCTTTAGGGACTACTGTCGAGGGGCTAGACCCCGTGCAGGCAACGGAACCCGGATCCTTTTCAAAAACATCGGGGCCAGCAACGCCCCTCAATCCGGCTCGCCCCTGGCCAGGTTCCCAGCTCAACCCGGCCAAGCGCTGCAACCTGGCCAAGCCGGCTGGCACATGCCACCGGTTCCCGCAAGACACACCTCCATCGACAAACGAGCATGGCTGTAGTGCGCCCCCTTTACGCCAGCCCTGGCGGGCTCGGCGGCCGTGCCGACCAAGCCACCGCTTGGGGCAAGCGGCATCTCGGAGGCGCGGCCCTGTAGCAAGACGGGGCGGCTGTCCCATGACGTCCGGCATAGCGTGCCTACAGTACCCAGTAGCCGGTCGTACCCGCGCCTGGCGGGCCTGGTACGGCCCGCACCTGATGGACCCGGCGAGACCCGCACCCGACGGACCCGACAGACCCGGCACCCTGGCGGCCCCCACTACCAGCTCCTAGACACTGACATCCCGGCCCCACGCCCTTGTAACTTTACCATTGTAACCTCGGGGGGGGGGGCAGCCTATAAGACCCCCCGGTGCCCCTCCATGCAGAGGGTCGATCGATCGCACCTAGAACACTCATACACACACGGAGAAGGGTCAGCCCATGCATTGGCTTGTCTTCCTTCCTACCCAAAACAGCTCAACGAGCCAGCTTGTATCATCCACATATAAACCACACTCGGCAGGACTAGGGGTGTTATCTCTCCGGAGAGCCCTGAACTTGGGTACGTCTTGCGTCTCGCGCTCGCTCATACCAACCTCGCCTCTGGAGCCCACCGGTGCCCTCTTGCCTGTTCCTCTCTTTAGCTATCCCATGGCATCTGCCGTGAGCTCACCACGACAATGTCAAAACTAGACTATTTCTTTGAACCATATAAAAGTCCAAATGTCCATGCTACAATAGAAAAGAATATGTGATGAACATGTTAGGCATCATTCCACATCAAAAATTCTGTTTTTATCATTTACCTACTCGAGGACGAGCAGGAATTAAGCTTGGGGATGCTGATACGTCTCCAACGTATCTATAATTTTTTATTGTTCCATGATGTTATATTATCATTCTTTGATGTTTTACAATCATTTTAGCAACTTTATATCATTTTTTGGGACTAATCTATTGACATAGTGCCCAGTGCCAGTTGCTGTTTTTTGCTAGTTTTTTACTTCACAGAATATCAGTACCAAATGGAGTCCAAACGCAGCGAAACTTTTTGGAGAATTTTTATGGACCAGAAGACACAACTTGGGCTAAAGAAGTACCAGAGGGGGGCTCCGAGGGGAGCATAACCCACCAGGGCGCGCCTGGGGGCCCAAGCGCGCCCAGGTAGGTTATGCCCACCTTGGTGGCCTCCCGCACCATCTCTTCACCCTATAAAGACCCCAATATTCCAAAAACCCTAGGGGAGTCGACGAAATACAATTCCAGCCGCCGCAAGTTCTAGAACCACCAGATCCAATCTAGACACCTTCACGGAGGGGTTCATCATCCTCATTGGTGCCTCTCCGATGATGCGTGAGTAGTTCATCATAGACCTACGGGTCTATAGGCAGTAGCTAGATGGCTTATTCTCTCTTTTTGATTCTCAATACAATGGTCTCTTGGAGATCTATTTGATGTAACTCTTTTTGCGGTGTGTTTATTGGGATCCGATGAACTTTGAGTTTATGATCAGATCTATATCCATGAATATTATTTGAGTCTTCTTTGATCTCTTATATGCATGATTAGTTATAGCATCGTATTTGTTCTTTGAATCTTTGGTTTAGTTAGGCCAACTAGATCGATTTTTCTTGCCATGGGAAGACGTGCTTTGTGATGGGTTCGATCGTGCGGTGTTCTTTCCCAGTGACAGAAGGGGCAGCAAGACATGCATGTATCGTTGCTATTAAGGATAACAAGATGGGGGCTATTCCAACATGAATAGATGTCGTCTACATCATGTCATCATTCTTATTGCATTACTCCGTTTCTCCATGAACTTAATACACTAGATGCATGCTGGATGGCGGTCGATGTGTGGAGTAATAGTAGTAGATGCAGGCAGGAGTCGGTCTACTAATCTTGGACATGATGCCTATATAATGATCACTGCCTTGGATATCATCATAATTATTAGATCTTCTATCAATTGCCCAACAGTAATTTGTTTACCCACCGTATGCTATTTTCTCGAGAGAAGCCACTAGTGAAATCTACGACCCCCGGGTCTATTCTCCATCATATTTGCTTTGAGATCTATTGTTATTTTCTTATATTTTCAGATCTATTATTCTAAAAACCCAAAAATACCTTGCTGCACTTTTTTATTATTTATTTTATTTCGCATTTTATCAAGAGCTATTTATTCAATCTACCACAAATTTATCTATCTTTTTACCATGGAGGGATTGACGACCCCTCTTACGCGTCGGGTTGCAAGTATTTGTTCTTTGTGTGCAGGTACCGTTTACATAGTATTGCTTGGTTCTCCTACTGGATTGATACCTTAGTTTCATAACTCAGGGAAATACCTACCATAGCTGTGCTGCATCATCCCTTCCTCTTTGGGGAAATATCGACGTAGTTCAAGTGACATCAAGTACACAAAAACCACATGGGTTGCTGATACGTCTCCAACGTATCTATAATTTTTATTGTTCCATGCTGTTATATTATCAATCTTGGATGTTTTATATTCATTTTATAGCAACTTTAGATCATTTTTTTGGACTAACCTATTGACATAGTGCCTAGTGCCAGTTGCTGATTTTTGCTTGTTTTTTACTTCGTAGAATATCAGTACCAAACAAAGTCCAAATGCCACGAAACTTTTTGGTGATAACTTTCTGGACAAAAAACAACTTGGGACACAAGGAAGTGCCCGAGGGGAGGCCCATGGGGCCCACAAGGCACCAGGGCAAGCCCTGGTTGGTAGTGGGGCCCACAGGCCCCCTCTCCACTACCTATCAGCTCTATAAATACTCTAAAATTCCAAAAACCCTAGGGGAGCAGAGAGATCAGAGTTTCCACCGCCGCAAGTTCCAGAACCACGAGATCCAATCTAGAGGCCTTTTCCGGCACCTTGCCGGAGGGGTCAACGATCACGGAGGGGTTCTTCATCAACACCCTTGCCCCTCCGATGATGCGTGAGTAGTTTACCACAGACCTACGGGTCCGTAGGCAGTAGCTAGATGGCTTCTTCTCTCTTTTTGATCTTCAATACAATGTTCTTGGAGATCTATTTGATGTAACTCTTTTTTGTGGTGTGTTTGTTGGGATCCGATGAATTGCGAGTTTATGATCAGATCTATCTATGAATATTATTTGAGTCTTTGTTGAACTCTCTTATGCATGATAATTGTAGCCTCGTATTTCATCTCCGAAATTTTGGTTTGGTTTGGCCAACTAGATTGATTTTTCTTGCAATGGGAAGAGGTGCTTTGTGATGGGTTCGATCTTGCGATGTCCTCACCCAGTGACAGAAGGGGTAGCGAGGCACACATGTATTGTTTCCATTAAGGATAAAAAGATGGGGTCTATTCCTACATGAATAGATCTTGTCTACATCATATCATCGTTCTTATTGCATTACTTCGTTTCTCCATGAACTTAATACATTAGATGCATGCTGGATAGCGGTCGATGTGTGGAGTAATAGTAGTAGATGTAGGCAGGAGTTGGTCTACTAATCTTGGACGTGATGCCTATATACATGATCATTGCCTTGGATATCATCATAATTATTTGCTCTTCTATCAATTGCCCAACAGTAATTTGTTTACCCACCGTATGCTATTTTCTTGAGAGAAACCTCTAGTGAAATCTATGGCCCCCGGGTGTATTTCCTATCATATTATTTTGAAATCTATTAATCCAAAAATCCAAAAATACCTTGCTGCACTTTTTCCTTACTTCTTTTATTTTGTGTTTTTGTTAGATCTATTTATCCAATCTCAAACAATTTAATCTATCTCAATACCGAGGAGGGATTGACAACCCCTCTTACGCGTTGGGTTGCAAGTTTTTGTTATTTGTGTGAAGGTACTGCTTACATAGTTTGGTGGATCCTCCTACTGGATTGATACCTTGGTTTTGTAACTGAGGAAAATACTTACCGTTGTTGTGTTGCATCATCCTCTCCTCTTCGGGGAAATACCAATGCAGATACAAGCAATCAGGAAAGAATTTCTGGTGCCATTGCCGGGGAGGATCAAGTCCAGATCTATCAGGTACACAATCAAAAATCTCATCTCCTTGCAATTTACTTTATTTGCCATTTGCCTCTTGTTTTCATCTCCCCCACTTCTAAAACATTTTTAGAAAAACACAAAAATATTTGCCTTTTTATTTGCTTTTTCTTCGTTTGCCTTTTTGCTTCTGTTGCCATGTGTCCTCTATTTGCTTGAATCTTTGCTTGCTAAAAGTCTATTGATATGGATCCTTATCCACTTGCTAATCTTTTTAAAATATCCAATTATGATGAACCAATTGCTAGTGAGTTGAGTACACTACATTATCTTTATGAAGTTTTGCTTGAAATTCGTGAATCTGAAAATGGTAATGAATTGCTAAAAGAGGAAATTTATGAAGTGATTCACGATAGCTCCTTGAATGAAAAGGATGATTGCAATGGTGTTATTATAAACTCTATTAGTGTCAATTGTGCTAATAATATACAAAACCCCAAGCTTGGGGATGCTAATTTTGATATGTCTACTACTTATTGCAATGATCATGATTGGGGTGATTCTTCTTATGATCTTGAAAATTTATTTAAGCCTCATGATGAATATGTTTGCGATAATATTGAAAGTGGGTTTGGAAGAGTGTCCACTCTAGGTAATAATGATCCCACTACTTTGGAGAATGATCAATCTTATGAAATTTTGATAAAAGTGGGCTTGGAGAGGTCATGACTTTATTTGATGATAATCCCACTATATTGGAAGAGTGTCAACCTTGCTTGCATGTGGATCATGTAGAGAATATGTTATGTGATAGCTATATTGTTGAATTTGAACATGATCCCACATGTAATTATTATGAGAGAGGAAAATATGGTTGTAGAAATTTTCATGTTACTAAATTACCTCTCGTTATGTCGAGATTGTCAATGTTTTATTCCTCTCCTTTGCATATGCTAGATATTTCTTGTCTTGGTAATTTGTTGGCTTATAAAATTCCTATGCATAGGAAGTATGTTAGACTTAAATGTGTTTTGTCACATGATTTATGATTGCTCTTTTTGTGCTTCAATTCTTGTCTTTCATGTGAGCATCAATAAATTCTCAAGCATGTCTTAATGGCTATAAAGAAAGAGCTTGTTGGGAGGCAACCCAATGAATAAAATATTTTTTTTTACTTTTTCTTTGTGTTCTTAAGTGTTTACACAATTATGCTACTGTTATGATTGTGTTTTTTATGTTTCAATTAGTGTTTGTGCCAAGTAAAGCCTTTAGGATCATGATGGGTGATAGTTGATTTGATCTTGTTGGAAAACAGAAACATTTATGTCTAGTATCAGGATTGTTAAAATTCACATAAGCGATGAAAGTTTATGAGTTTTTTACACAAGATTGATATACAAATTGTCTATGTTGTCCCAATGTTTTAGAATTTTTGGAGTTACAGAAGTATGAGTAAAATTCGCGTCTTTACAGACTGTTCTGTTTTTGACAGATTCGGTTTTCGTTGCATTATGTGCTTATTTTGATGAACCTATGGATTGCATCAGGGGGTATAAGCCATGGTAAAGTTAGAATACAGTAGATATAATGCAATAACAAAATATGAATGGGTTTGCAATAGTACTTAAAGTAAAGATTGGTTTTCTTATACTAACGCATCTCACGAAGGTTTTTGTTGAGTTTTCTGTGATTGGAGTTTTCAAGTTTTGGGTGAGATCACGATGGATGAAGGAATAAGGAGTGTCAAGAGCCTAAGCTTGGGGATTCCCCGTGGCACCCCAAGGTAATATTCAAGAAGTACCAAGCAACTAAGCTTGGGGATGCCCTGGAAGGCATCCCCTCTTTCTTCTAATGACCATCAGTAATTTTACTTGGAGCTATATTTTTATTCGTCACATATCATGAGTTTTGCTTGGAGCGTCTTGTATTATATGAGTATTTGCTTGTTTGCTTTTTAGTTTGTCACAATAATCCTTGGAGCAACTTTATATCATTTTTTGGGACTAACCTATTCACATAGTGCCTGTCGGAGTCTGGGGTTCCGCGGACCCAAACAAGGTTCGAACTCTGGGGCGTGTGCGAAGGACCTTGCCTAGCCTCAACCCAGCTACTCGCCACCCCATGGCTTGGCTCCGTTGTGATCATGGCAAGTGGGAAGAAGAAGTGGACATAGTGGTTTACCCAGGTTCGGGCCACCTTGTGGTGTAAAACCCTACTCCTGCTTTGTGGTGGATTGCCTCGCGAGGAGGATGAGTATGAACTAGTACAAGTGTGAGCTGCCTCGGGAGAGCTCAATGGGCGAAGGATTCGACCTCTCTCTATGGTGGAGACTAGCCTATCTTTATAGTGGCCTTGGCCCTCTTCCCTCATAGCTTAGGCAGGAAGGGATTCCACAGCGGCCAATTTGAAGGGGACAAGAGTACACCCTATCCTGAGTAAAGGTGGTCTTCGCCTGCAAAGCTTTTGGTCGTGACGCAGTGGTGGGCTCGATGATGACCTCCGTCCTGCAAGCCCGTGGTCTTGGTCTTGTTGAACTGGAATGGAAACCTTTGGGGGATTCCTCGGGAACCCACGTACGTCCTTGCCTCCTTAGCACCAAAGAGGAAATTGTCCTGGACTGCGCCCGCTGGCGCCCTTCTGGCCTTGGTCGTCATGGCTTACATCACCGCAAGCCTCATGAGGTGAGATGCCTGCCTAGAGATGTCCGCTCCTCAGGAGGTAGCCTCGGGGGGGCGCTGCTCGGGAGGTCTTGATGTCGTTCGCCTCGCGAGGCGGGGGGGGCCCTTGCGAGGGTCTTGCTCATGAAGCCTTGGAGTTGGGTTGTACCGGGCCATTGGTGGAGCCACGTGCTGGGCCGCAGGCAGACAGGTCTGGGTACACCCGGTCCTAGAACGATGACAGTAGCCCCTGAGCCCACGGCACGCTCGGCCTGGCTTCGAGGCGAAGGCAAGGAGGAGAGGGCGAAGCGGCATGGGCCCTTAATGTCTGCGGGCTAGGTGAGGGAGTCATGGACTAAGGGGTCCTTAGGGCGTCGGCCCATCGAATATGGGCCGAACTGGTGAAACCGCATAACGACAGAAGATCTATGAAGTCGTGGTGTGCCCTCCAAGTCAAGGATAGGCAGGATCTCTTTACCCCTCATTGTAATCTATCTTCGGTAACCCTAACCCTACCGGTGTCTATATAAACCGAGGGTTGTAGTCTTTAGGGGTAGAGCTACATCCATCACCTCATCACCTTAGGGTTTAGCTCATGCTGATCTCGAGGTAGATCTACTCTGTAACCATACTATACATCCAATACAATCAAGCAGGACGTAGGGTATTACCTCTTCGAGAGGGCCTGAACCTGGGTAAACACCGTGTTCATCGTCCCTTGTTCCCCATTGATCTTAGATCCACAGCTCGGGACCCCTACCCCGAGGTCTGCCGGTTTTGACACCGACACTAGGCTTGACGCGTGGTGCACGACGGGACGCGGACGCCCCCACTTCCCCATGTCGCCTCGGCAGCTGCCCAGGCTGAAAAAAGCCTGGTGCACGCCACAAGGCCATTATTGCTCTCCTGCCTCACCTCTTCTTGCTCCTGCTGTGATCCCCTTTCTCTTGCGTGAGGTTCCTCCAGATCTTGATTGAGCGTGACCCTTTCTTCTCATCTACCGGCACCAGTGGTTCCCGAATGGCACCCGCCAGGAAAGCGAAGTCCGTGGCTCCGGCCACGAGCTCCTCCTCCCTCGCGCTGATGCTCCCAGCCTCCTCCGTTCTTAAGGAGGAGGATCTCAATCCGGTGATCCCGCTGACAGCCGGTGACACGAACGAGTGGGGCGAGACCCAGATCTGGCCTAGCTCCGTGGAGCGGAGTAGCCTGGCAGGGTCCATCTATCCCTTCTTCTTCCACAGCATCTTCGCTGGGCTAGTCCCGCCCTTCTTCGAGTTCTTCCTCGCCATCCTCGAGCACTACAAGATCCAGGCCCTTCATCTTCAGCCCAACTCCATTCTGCTCTTATCCATCTTCGCATTCTACTGCGAGGCCTTCGTGGGTGTGAGGCCCTCGGTGGTGCTCTTCCGCCACTTCTTCAGCCTCCAGTTCACCTCCAAGACCAATCTGTCCGCGAGCGTCTCCTTTGTTGCCGTGTCCAGCGGGAACTCGCTCCTAAAGGTGGGGAAGAAGGCGGAAGGCTACCGAAGGCGCTGGGTCTTTCTGGACGCCCGTGGCTCCGACCCGCGTCTCGAGCCTCTGACGGAGCTGCCCGAGCAAATCCCCGAGTGGGGCTCCACGAAGCTCACCAACTCTCGGGCCCGTCCTGAAGAAGATAGCCTTGGACATGAAGGCGTAACTGTTGACGGGGGCGATGATCGTGAAGGAGTTCTTGGAGCACCGCATCGCGCCGCTCCAGTCGCACTCCAAGCCCCTGTGGGAGTACGCGGGTGCGGAGGATACGGTGAGGCTGCTGGATGCGGCACTGTTCGCCTTGCTCAACTTCGTCCCGGCGGACATTACCGAGGCTGCCGCTCCACTGTACAGCCGGGACGACAGGGATGAGCTGGTCGCGGCCATGCCCGCTTTCGACGAGTGGGGACTTGAGCCGAACGATCACCCTGAGTCACTCGTGGTGGTGTCTTCCAGCGAGAGCGGCGGCGACGAGGATTCGGAGGGAACGGAGGATGATGACCTTAGGGAGGCGTCCCCATTGTCGCGGCGCCGGCTTCTCCTCGGCTACGAGGATGACAACGCTGACGTCGATGACATCCCGGCCGCGGATTCCCTGCGCTTCATCAGGGTGCCTCGAGGAAGGTCGGAGTCTGCTTCCCTGGTCGTGCGAGCGCCTGGCCTGGCAGCCCCAGGCGAGGGGGCGGCAGCATCCCCTTCGGAAGGTCGTCCATGCCCTGATGGGGCGGTCAAGGAGACAAGCTCGTCCTCGCAGGGCGCGTGGCTGGCGGTCACGACGGCTTCCGTTGAGGCGGCCATGGCTTCGTCGGCCAAGGCCCCTCTGGGGGATCCCCTTGCTCCTCCCTTCAGCAGCACCGCAGCGAGGCCCATCGGGGGCCACTCTGCTAGCCCCCAGGGCAAGACTAGGGCCGCGTTGTAGAAGAAAGGGGGTGCATCAGCCTCCGAGGAGGAGAAGAAGAGGAACTGGGCTGCACCAGATGAGTAAGTATCCTTGCCTTACCTTCTGACTGTGCATTCGTAATCCATACGCTTATGCAACCCCCAGTCATACCGAGCAGGGGTGATGACGCGAAGAAGAAGAAGAAGAGGCCGACCGCCAACGCGAAGGTTCCCATCGTCCTGAGGGCGGCCTCAGCGAGCGCGGAGGCGCGCTGCACCGACCCGGCGCACCCCTCGGGCACCCGAGCAGCGAGACACCAGGGCACACGGGCGCTCCCCCCCTCCCGGTGCTTCACCGGTTCCTTTCCAAGAGCAGGCCAACAAGGACGCGGGGGCGCTCCCCGCCGTAGTCGCGCAGCGCCGATCGCAGGTGCGGGGGCGACGCCCCAGCCCCCGCTGATCGAATCTAACTCGGGGCACATAGCGGCGCAGCCTCAGGCAGGGCCGACCCTCGCAATTCAGCAGGTCGAGGCGTCGATCGGTCTTGCCATGTCACAGGAGTCGGGCGGCATGGAGGAGGGCCTGGGGCCCCCGGCGCCTCAAGTTGATCGTACCACAGCCTCATTGGCCACTGTCCCAACTGACGCGCCAGCGCCGCTCCCCCGTCAGGTCCTCACGCTTGCGAATTGCGGTGCACTGATCAGGGACGGGGCCCTGGCTGATGCTTACGCCGCGCTGGGCCGGTTCGAGGTGGACCTCCGAGATGCTGAAAGGCACCTTGCCAAGGAGCGCTTGGGGCTCGCCTCAGCGTGGCTCCAAGCCAAGACAACGAACAAACAGGCCCAGAGCTTGGCCGAGGCCGCCACTGCGGAGAGCAAGAAGGAAGCCGCCAAGGCTAGGGCGGCCCGCGACGACGTGCTGGCTGAGGCAGCGGCGACTATCAAGCATTGCGGCGAGGCGGTGGCTGACCTGAAGGCGCTCCAGGAGGAACAGGCCGTGCGCACACATTGGCTTCAGCAGCGGGAGAACGACCTCAAGGCTCGTAAGGCGAAGCTCGCGGACCGCGACTCCATGCTGTCGACGGTGGTCGTTGAGCAGGCCGCGGAGCGCGAGCGCCTAACCAAGCTGAAAGAGGAGGTGACCGAAGCCCAAGCGTCCCACACCAAAGCACGTCTCTGAGGCAACGGCCCGGCTGTACACTAGGGAGAAGATCCTTGCCGACGCCGAGGGGAAAATGGCCGCGGACCACGATGCCTTCTCTTCCCTCGAGCTCAGGGCTTGCCAGGCGCTGCAGTCCATCTGTAGGGGAGGATTTGAGGAACCGCTCGCGACCCCTGAGGGCGGCTACGCGGGGCTCTCCTCCAAGCTCACCAAGGAGCTCGAAGGTGCCGCCGCCAAGGTTGACTCCATCCTAGAGGAGGAGTGCCGCGACCTCTTCTCCGTAGCAGCGACGCGCGTCTTCAGCCACCTTTACCTCCGCGACCCCAGCTTCAACTTCGAAGCGGTGATAGGCCCCGTTCCTCTTGAGTCCCGCGCCCCCATGGCGGAGGCCGTGGAAGGCCACATGACCACGTTGCTGGGGAAGTTCACCTGCGACATTGATGTCAGTGCTGCTGCGGCCGAGGCGGATGGCAGCGACGGCGGCAATGCTGGTGATGGCGATGTTGAAGATGGGCCTGCCGCGGCTGAGGCGGGCGGTGGCAATGGCAATGGCGGCAATGGCCCTTACCCCTAGAGTTTATCCTGCAACGACCGATCATGCCTCGTGGAGGCATCAGACTTTGTTTGAATTTGCGATACATTTGGTGCCTGTAATAACTGTTTGAACTCCATAATTTCCTCTCCGTGCTTGGTTTCCTTCTTGCTTGCCTTTGTGCTCTGCATCGGTAGGGCCTAGCCCCGCGCATACCTCGGCCGCCGTTCGGATGTCAGGTCGTCATGCCTGGACAAAGCCAAGGGGCGAGGGGCTACGTGACTAGTGAGGCCCCTGAGTCGCGATGCTCAAGGGTCCCCCTTGACGTGCAAGCGGCCCGCTTGAAAGAAATGTGGGTAGCGGTGAGGTTAACACGGGGTCCTCCCTACCTTTCTCCCATCAGCCTGCACCTGGGGGTTACGCAAGGAGACCAGACACCAAGGGCCTTGGTGGGGTGACGTGTGCGGGGCCGTACCACTGGGACTGGCCCAAGCACATGCGCCCTGTCCAGCCCCTACTCGCGTGAAACCCAGGGGAGGGCTGCGAGGAGCATTGCTAAAGAGTCGAGAGGCCATCCTGAGGTTGATGCAACCCGAAAGGCGCCCTCAGTTGTTTATCCACCAGCGCGGAGCATGACGCTTCCACTAGGCGTGGGCATGGTCGTGTTGCGACCGCATCCGCCAGCGATGAGCATGGGGCTTCCACTGGGTGTGGGTAGGGAGCTCTGTGCTACAGTCTCCAGGCGTGTACAACACTATTTTGTTAATACGCGTTACCGGCACGGCAGAACTTTGAGGAGGTGTATATGGACGCTCATGAGCCAAGGCGGGTTTTGCCTGGATTTTTGGTGTGGAGCATGCTTGTGAAACCTGAGTTAGGAGGGCGACCTGCACCGAACGAGCGTCCAGAGGCCATTGCATGAGAAGGCCAAGCACCAAGGACCCATGGGAGGTGACGTGTACGGGGCTGGCCCGCCAGACAGAGCTTGGTCGCTTGGGTTTATCAACGCTGCAGGGATGGACCCGAGCATAGACGCCATGCCAAGTCTTCTCATGCGACAACCTAAGGAAGAACACTCAGCGCGCAGCTCCCGCGGCAGCGGACGCTGAACTGCGGTTGTACGAGCCGGGCCGCGCGCCCTTATTCAACTACCCTCGATGAGCTCATGCGAGGACAAGGCACCAAGGACCCCAGGAGGTGACGTACACGTGAGCTAGCCCGCGAGACAAAGCTCGGTCGCTTGGGTTTAACAACGCTGCAGGGACGAACCTGAGCACAGACATTGTGCCAGCCCTTAATCATGAGGCGGTCGAGAGCGGGCCCACGTGGGCGCGGCGACATTCATGGTGGCGAACGAGAGAGAGGGAGGGAACAAGAGTAGACAGCAAAGGAGGCAGGGAAGGAGGGTGGTGCTCGGGCCTGCTGGTCGAGTGCTCGAGGTGGCCGCTGCTGCTGCTCGTCGGGCCGGCGGAGGCGAGCTCTAGCGGTCCGGTGTCGTGGCCGGCAAGGTCTTGCGGGGGGAGGAGGCGCGAGGACGAAGGACGAAGACGGGAGGCTGGCGCCTTGGAGGCTCGCCGTGGCTCGGGCGCTTGGATCGAGAGGGGGCGCTGGGAGCCGCAGAAAGGATGGACGGTGAGGTGGCTCGGGGAAGCTTGGGGCTTGAGGATCTCGGGATCGAGCCTCCTGCTCGATCTGGAGGCGGGCACCAGGATGGATCAAAGGGAGGAGGTGGTTGGCCCGGTGCTGAAAATGAGGGAGGTGGTCGGCTGCGGGTTTGGATCTGGGAGGATCCCAAGGTGGGAGGCGAGTGGGTGGTTGGCTGGCGGCGGCGTGGTGGGAAAGGGTGGATTGGATAGGCTAGGCTAGGGTTTGATCCGGTATATATATAGCAGGTGGGTTAGCTTAGGGGCTATTCAGTCCCTCCGATCGTAATCGGACGGCCCGGAATAAATAGGTTAGGAAGTCCAAACAATGAACCGAAGATATTTTAGGGATGTTTGGGGATGATTCGAATCCAACGGTGATGACTGAGCGGGTCGGGTTCGGGGAAGTTTCGGACGCGGGCAAGGGGTTTGACAAAAGGCTACGAAGGTAAGGGGGGTTTGATGGTCTCACCGAAGAGAGAGAAGAGAGCGGTCCGGTTGATCTGAGAGGAGGTCAACGGAGACAAGGAAGAAGCGTCAACTACGAGCGGATGCAAGTTTTATGAAAACATGCGGATGCAATGCACGTGATGCCATGATGAAATGCAACAAGCAAAATAAATCACACAGCTACAATGAAAAACATGGAAGGCTTCTGGAGCGTCAGTCTCGGGTCGTTACACGAACCTGGGTAAAAACCACCGGCGTCACCACTGTCGAGATGTCCCATGGCCTCCGCTCTTTGTGCGACGTGATCCTCCCCCTTGCCGAACCACAAGGGGCCGATGGCCCCATAGGTGATCGTGTTCCACCGCGACACCTTGGTTTCATAACTGAGGGAAATACTTACCGTTTTTGTGCTGCATCATCCTCTCCTCTTCGGGGAAATACCAACTCAGATACAAGCAATCAGTTGCTGCTAAGGAACCTCAAGTGAATCCATCCACATTATCTGGCTATAACTATGCTAACCCTATCATCATTGATGAGTCATTTGACTCCAATTATAAATTGTTCAAGAATCAGAATGGTGAAGTGTTTGCCAGGTTTGTTGGTACTAACTGTAGGAATGGTCCTCCCACGAAGAAGATTTGGGTTCCCAAAAGTCTTCTTGGAAAGCTTCCGGTGAATGTCGTCATGACACCACCAGTGAAGAAGACTAACCCCAGACCAAAGGCTTCAAATGGTCCAAAGTCTTCTTATAGACAGAGGACCTCATATGCTCACCCTAACATCGATGTTTTGCAGGGAAACAATGATCAGGCTCATGAATATGAGCACTATTCTTCGAACCACTATGTTCATAAATCGAAGAATTTTTCTGTATATTCATATGAGTACTATATACCCCCTATGAAGCTATTTGCTAGGGCTTCAAAGCCAAAATTCTCAGATGCTGCACTTAGACTCATTGCTTCGAAGCCACCCCTCCAGATGTGGGTGGTTAAGAAGAATTAACTTCTCTTGCAGGGTCGGGTCTCCAGTAGAAAAACATTGACTTCTGAAGACAATGCTAGGGACTTGAAAAATCTTGTTGGGCGCAAGATCAACTGTCAAAATGGTCTTACCATTTTTTTCCCATGGTTTTCTTGATGATTGTCCTACCATATCCTCAACTAATCTTACCTATGATGAACGTCTCTATCGATACATGTTTGTTCTTCACACACTCTTGGTGAAGACTATCCTACTAACTGCTCTGTAGGGTACAAATCCGAAAGCCACTGAATGGATCATGGATAGTGGCCAGACTAATCACATGACTGGTGATCGAAGTCTTCTAATGGACTCTACTCTCCGACCATCTACCAAAAGCTGTATCACATTTGCTGACACTGGTAAAAGCAAGGTATTGGGTCTAGGTAGGGTTGCTATCTCAAAGGATCAACACATGGATATAGTGATACTTGTTGAATCCCTTGGATACAACCTAATGTCTGTCTCAATGCTTTGTGATCTTGATATGATTGTGATATTTGGAAAATATCGATGTCTTGTGCTAATGGCTTCGAACAAATGTCAAGTCTTCGAAGGTTATCCAAGAGGTGATCTGTATATGGTAGATTTCTCCGCAGGACCATAGCTTGTTGTATGTCTTCTTGCAAAAGCTTCAGAGTGATGGCATTGGCATCGAAGGCTAGGACATGCGGGCATGAGGAACTTGCACACTCTTGTGAAGAAGAAGAAGCACATCATTGGGATCGAGGGCTTTAAGTTCAAGAAGGATCATTTGTGTGGTGCTTGCGAAGCCTGGAATATGACTAGGTCCAAGCATCCCTCGAAGGCAAACATGACTACCACACGTCCCTTCGAGCTGCTTCACATGGACTTATTTGGCCCTACTCACTACTCTACCCTAACTACCACTGCACATCTTTATGGCTTCGTGATTGTTGATGATTACTCTAGATACACTTGGGTGCACATAATTCTCTATAAGACCGAAGTGCAGGATGTCTTCAGGCAATTCGCCAATCGTGCCATGACCAATTATGGGATCAAGATCAAGCACATCGGGTGCGACAACGGCACTAAGTTCAAGAACACCGGCCTCGACACTTATCTTGATACGCTTGGCATCACACATGAGCTATCTGCTCCATATACCCCTCGGTAGAATGGCATCGTGGAGCGCAAAAACTGGACTCCCATTGAGATGGCACATACAATGCTTGATGAATACAAGACTCCATGAAAGTCCTGGCCTGAAGCCATTGATATTGCATGCCACATCATCAATAGAGTTTATCTTCATAAGTTCTTCAAGAAAACGTCCTATGAACTACTCACTGGTAAGAAGCCAAATGTGAGTTATTTCAAAGTCTTCGGTGCTAGGTGTTGGATCAAGGATCCGCATCAGAAAGCACATGAAGGTTTTATGCTTGCCTACGGAAAGGATTCGCACACCTACAGGGTCTTCAACCTCTTTCACTATAAAGTGGCTGAAACTATAGATGTGCAGTTTGATGAGAGAGCACCTGCCAAATGTGCTAGATGAAGCTTCTCCTAGTGAATCTATCAAGCTAATGGGCACTGGAGAAATCATACCCACCGAGGAACACAGAGAACAAGAAGTCATGATCCCTACTCCTACTCAGCATGAAGACAATCCTTAGCCTGAAGACAATGCTAAAAATGAAGACAATGATCAGCAACAGCAAAGTCTTCGCCATGTTCATACTCGTGTGGCAAATGAAGTTCAGATTGAGAAGATTATTGATAGTATCAATGCACCTGGTCCACTCACTCGATCAAGAGCTACGCAACTAGCCAACTTTTGTGGGCACTTTGCATTCATCTCTATATCTGAACCCAAAAAGGTTGATGAAGCCTTCATGGAACCAGAATGGATTCAAGCTATGCAAGAAGAGATTCAACAATTTGAGCTCAATAATGTCTGGGAGCTTATCAAACATCCTGATGCACGCAAGCACAATATCATTGGCACCAAATGGATCTACCACAACAAACAAGATGAACCTAGACAAGTTGTCAGAAACAAAGCTCGACTCATTGCTCAAGGATACACACAAGTAGAGGGAATTGACTTCGATGAAACCTTTGCTCCTGTGGCTAGGCTTGAAGCCATTCGTATATTGCTAGCCTATGCAAATCACAACAATATCCTCCTGTATCAGATGGATGTGAAGAGTGCTTTTCTGAATGGAAAAATTGAAGAAGAAGTCTATGTTGCTCAACCACCTGGTTTCACTACAAAAAAAAGACACATCCGTGACATTTTGAGCCGAACAAAAAAAAATCTGTCATGCTTATGACACTTCTATGACGATAATTGTGACAAAAGCACGTATCATCATAGATGTGGTGGGCTCCTACTTCTATGACAAAAAATCATGATAGAAAATGGGCTTTTCGTCCTGGGCGGGCCGGGGATGCACCTGCATGACATTCTTTGGGCCGTCCATGACGGAAAAAATCATGGTAGAAGCGAGGGCGAGGAAAATTTCGGGGAGTTCCCGGTTACGGTGGGTGGTTGGGGCCAAGCGATGCATGGAGGTTTGCGTGTTTCTCTCATACACGTACACGTGTGTGTGTGTGTGGTGTTGGGCTCTAACTAAACCCGAGCGAGGCGTTCGCTTACTAAACCTGAGCGATTGCACTGGCTACGTATGTTACTGAACCCGAGCGAGCGATCGATCCCTTGGCTGTTACCTCAACCCGATCGAGCGATTCCTTCGCTACTGCTGCTAACTGAAGCCAATCGAACCTGCTGCCTCTTGATGAACAGTGACCATTGTTGGGGGTTGGATGAACAGTTCCCAATGGGGGTTGGATGAATAGGACCCCGTGGTAGTAGAGGCCATTGCTGCTAGATGAACAGGACCCCGATCAAGGAGGTGTGGGGGTGGATGAACAGGCCCCCGTGGAGGACTGGTTGAACAGTAGCCGGTGGAGGCTACATGAATAGGACCCCGTGGATGAACAGTAACCCATGGAGGCTGGAGAAAGTCGACGGTGGATGAACAGTACTAGGTGGAGGCTGGAGGAAGTCGACGATGGATGAACAGTTGCCCGTGGAGGCTGGAGCGAGGCAGTAGACTGTGGTTGAACAGTAGCCCGTGGAGTCCCGTTTTGTGGTATGCCACACCCCTCCCGATGAACAGGACACCGTTTCAACCGTAGGCGCTCCAACACAAGTCCGTTTTGCAGTGCACCACACCCCTCCCGATCAACAGGACCCCGTTTTGACCATAGGAGCTCTAACACAAGTCCGTTTCGTCCGTTTTGCGGTACGCCAGACCCCTCCCGATCAATAGGACCCCGTTTCGACCATAGCCGGTCGAACAGAAGGCCGTTTCCTCCGTATTGCGGTACGCCAGACCCCGTTTTGGCTGTTCCGTCCAAGCCGGTTGGCTCCCGATGAGCACGACGCATTCCGTTGCCTCCCGATGAACACGACGCGGTTTCTCCGTTCCGACCCAGCCAGTTGGCTTCCAATGAATAGGACGCCGTTGCTGCCGTCCGTTGCCTCTCCATGTACACGTGCCCTGGCCATACGTATGCGCGAGTAGCTAGGCATTCGAGACCCAGCCCGTATGTACGTACGTGGCCGTATTTTTTGGCATGTGGCAGTACGTACGTGTACAAGGTTTAGAAGGGACTGCCTGAACTGCTACGTCGGTGGCTCTACTACTACATGTGACACTGCTTGCTCGTCCAAGGTTCATCATTACAGAGAGACCGATCGACCAGTATGTACGTACACGTTCACGACCAGACAGAAAATGCTACGTACGCTTCGACCGGGTGGGTCCCAGCTATCAGGGAGGATAAGGACGCACTTCCTTGCATGTAAAGATATAGCTCATAGGTCCCAGCTGTCAGGGGGAAGAATCATTTTTTTGCCCATAATATGGACGTACTTTCTTGCATGCGAAGATGTAGTTGGTGGGTCCATCTATCAGCCTCACCGCGTAGAGTCCTCTTCCGATGGCTGTCGTTCGTTGACCGTGTTGACCATGCCGCGTGGACAGCACCCAGGCGGTGGACGACGGTGAGGCCTAGGAAGGGAACGACGCAGAGCCAGGGAAGACGAGGCAGGTGGATGCCCATGCAGAGGGGAGTACAAGGGTTCACTGGTTCGGCTGCGGTGTGAGGCTGCCGTCACCGAATAATAACAGGAAGTGTTGGTGAGTAGAGGAATGGCCTGGACGGCGATGGGAGTCCTGCGCGGCAGCACAACCGGCCACGAGAGGCGGTATCAGGTGGTGGTTTGGGCGGCTGAAGAAAAAATATCCGAGATTGAAGAAGAAGCACGACATCTGTTGGATCGACATCCAACGGCCACTGCTGCTAGAACCGTGTGTTGACTATAAGTTGACAAAGCCTTGCGTACGCGTCAACTTAGTAAGCCAACAAGTGTGTGGCAGAGAACATATAGCCCATTTGTGATTTGTAAGAATGTACAACCTATTTTTGAATTCTAATGAAATTTACTACATCCCATTTACAATTTGTTAAAATTACAGCCCATTTTCTAGCTAGGACAACGATTAATAATTTCAACCAATCGCTCAAAACAGAATTCAATAAAATTTCCCACATTTTGATGGGATCCAAAATATTTTTATCCTGAAATTTCTAGTCAGATTAAATATAATTTCAAAATAAATTTGTATTACGTAAAAATCAAACGAAATATTGCACGCGCAACAAGTAATGAAATTAAAATTTTCAAAATCCAAAAATAATATTTTTTTAACTAATTACGTGTTTGGTGCATTTTTTATACACTACAAAAAAAATCACTTCCGTGGTGATACGTCTTTGTCATAGTAGGTCACGTTTTCTGTCATGCATGTACATCCCTGACGATTTTATGACAGAATCAAGATAGTCATACTTGTGCTGTCGTAGAAGTGTTCCAATGACAATACCAAAATTATCATCACGGAAGTGTCCACTTCCATGACGATAAATGGTGCGTCATGGAAGTGTTTTCGTCAAGGGTAACTGACACATGGCATCCATCGTAATGGGTCGCCGTTAAGCTATCGGGTTCCGGTTTGGATCCGAGAACCCGTTAACAGCCCCGACCAATGGGGATTTTCCACGTGTAAAATTCTCATTCGCCGGATGATCCACGTGTCAGCTCATCGTTGGGACAGATGTCATCCCTTCAATGGACGGAAGTCGCCTACGATATGTCGACACATGTCACAGCCCAACAGTGGCCCATTTAAGGTAAAAAGGCCGGCCCAGTTAAAGGCCCACCATATTTTTTCAGACACTAGTGGGCCGGCCCGTTAACAGCCTGCCATGTTTTGGGTCAAATTAAGGCCCATATCAGATCTGGCCCATTCAAAGCATGTTGTGTTTTGGGCTAAATTACGGCCCATATCAGATCAGGCCCGTTAACAGGCCACTGTTCTTCTGGGCCCATTCTAAGCCGGGTTTGTATTTCAGCCTATTAAATGCCCATTTACCAGTTCGGCCCGATAATAGTTTCGGCTTGTTAGCGGCCCGTGGTGCATCTGGGCCGTTGTCGGCCTGGTTTCACTTTAGGCCATTTAACGACCCGTGCTGGAACTGGGCTATTTCTTGTCCTAAGTGACTTTAGGCCTCTTAACGGCCAGTAGTGTTCGTGGATAAATTTCAGCCCAACATGCCTATCGGCCTGTTAATGGCCCATGTAATAGTTGGGCCTAATTACAACCCGCGTTGAATCCGGCCTGCTTACAGCCCATCTGTTAATCGCCTGTGACACAGTTGGGCCTACGGCCTGTGTTGATATCGGCCTGCTTAAAGCCCATAATTTTATTGGGCCAAACAGGGCCCGAGATATAATTTGGCATGTTAACGGCTCATTTGTTATTTGGGCCAAACATGGGCCTAAGACAGTTTTGGCCTGTGTTGGCCCATGAAATTTTCGGCTCAACGCTAGCCCAATCTAGTTTTTAGCCTGTTAAAAGTCCATGGTATTCTCTGGCCCAGGTGGCCCGAACTTTACTCGGCCTGTTAAAGGCTAATGGCCCAAGATGATTATACGCCCACGTTTCGGCCCATACATAGCGAGTTACGGGCTGGCCTGAAGGCCGACAACATTGAGATCCGTTGAAGCTTTCGGCCTAAATTACAGCATACTGACTAAGAATAAACCTACACTATACACTGAAGAAATTACGGCATATTACATCCACTGGGTATCAAAGTTCGCCATTAGTGATAATAAAGCACAACGAGACCACGGATTACATACACTGGGCATCAAAGGTCCCCACCAGTGCATATAAACGCGCTGACAAAAGAATATACAAAACAGACAGCACTTCAGAAGGCATTAGGCCTGCCCTCGAAGGGCGCCAAGAGCAGCAGAACAAGCTGATGAGACCTTAGTTGTGTCAATGATAGATGCTCTAACCCTAGCTGCATCGCAAGAAAGCACGCATGGGTGTCCTCTGAGGCCTTCTTTACATCATTGACATCAAGTCGGAGCTGAGCTGAAGCAAGCCTTTCCGCTTTAAGTTGAGGCTGAAGAAGTCGAACTGATTGAGGCAGCAACTGCATAGAGGTTGTCTCACAGCTGCTGGTGAGTAGCTTCAACTCACTGTCTTCATCAAGACATGACCTTGGGGTCATCTCACTCTCTTCAAGATGGTTTGGCTCACTATCTTCCCTAAAGTTCTGCCTGGCATAAGAGATATGACTCTGAAAGAGAAACAAGGAGACAGGTAACAGGTTTCACAAATATATAAGCAACGATAGTCAAGGTGCTGACAATTCCGACCCATTTTATATTGGCAAATAAGAAAATAAATGGATATGTTCTGCATAAGGAACATGTTTTTATAACTACAACTCAAAATTGGCAGTTGTTGCAAACATCCAATCAGATGTAAACACCAAAGTAAACAGCAGTGGAGGAAATGATGCCTATCCAAATCTATACTACAACAAAGTTTGAAGGCTTGAGAAGGATGAACTTACATTACATGTTAACACGGGCTGGACAACGCCCTTCTCCATGTCGATGGAAGGATAATTCAAGAAATTCCCCAAAGACTCTTCTTTATAAGCGTTGCCTTTATTCTACATTTTGTAAAGAGTAAATATAGATCATATAATATTGGAAGATATAGAGGATAATGAAGCTCAGGTGCAGAGTGATGATACATAATCAAATAGCGATTAATCAAGTACAGCGTTACAAGGCAAAAGGTACTGACAAGAGGAATGTAGACATCAACATGTGCAGTGGCATTGGCTTTATTCAACATTTTGGTAAGAGTAAATGTTGATGTGATAATTTGGAGAAAGTGGAGGGCAGGGCAGATAAGATGCAGAGTAATGTTAGACAATCAACTATCTCGCAATGCAAGTACAATAATACTACCACCGTCCGTTATTACTTGTCGCTCAAATGGATGTATCTAGCACTATTAAGTTCTAAATACATCCAATTGGGCAACAATTAATTCGATACGAAGGGAGTACATGACAACAGGTACTTACATGAGCAATCCAGAACTTCATAACCATTGTGTTAATTCTCCATTTATCTAAGAGTAAATATAGATCTTATGATTTCGAGCAAAGGGAGGATAAGGAAGCGAACATTTACAGTGATGCTACATAATCAAATAACAATGAGTGTAAGTATGCTGACAAAGGGCAAGAGGTACTGACAAGAGCGATGCAGTGCCCAGTATTGTTGTGAGATCCTATGATCCTTTGAGAAATTAGATTCATCTGAAATTAGTTTTCATACAAGAGAGAAGGTAAGGCACATGCAAAAATGTAGGAGTTCAAATTTTGAATTGATATCATAGACAGTACCTGACGCTGGGCTCTCTACAGTTCTAATAGGGGTTTGGCCAGTGGAGTAGGGGTAAAGTGTGGTACAGTTGGGCCTGTGTTTTCAGTGGCTGCTGATCTATCTGATTTAACAGGTATCACCGCTTTAACCAAATACCTAGTTTGTACTCCTTGAGGATCTGCACTCACCCTCTTCCTTTTGGACATCTATTACGAAAGAACAACATTTGACTGGAAAAACATATTATGATGACACATGGAATAGGTACAGAAAATGGATAGGTATGGCATATACTCATATATGATGCTTAAACTAAGCAGATGGTGGTGTAATAAAGTAGAAGTAATACAAGAGGTCATATGCAAGATATGTGCGACCAATACAACCTTGCCAAGTTAGAGCAAGCACCTTGATGGGTGAATAAGATAGGCCATCCTCCACCATGCCAAGTTTATTAGCCAGTGGATTGTTCTGCAATATTCCTCTCGTGCGCCCATTCTCATATTCATTTTGATCATGTTCAATACCTGACATGCATGAAAACATAAAAATAAGTGAGATTATCTTCGTAATGCAAAAGTGATTGTAATCCAATACTGCCTCCCTGTAAACCCCTATGTGCTATCTCTGCAATTCTTCTGAGAGATGCCATGCATGCTGTAATTTGGTGTGTGCATTAATATAATGCGGCCTACTACTCAAAATATGAGAGCTCCAGAAGTGATGATACTTCACAGATGACAGCTTCAACATATAGTAAAGAAGAAGAACTCGACCTGACCTGATAGATTCAAAATATACTAAGGGAGAACAACTCGACCTGACCTGTCGACCGCAAATGTCTCTGCTACTCTTACCAACAAGGAACATACTTATTAAAGAAGAAGAGAAGAGGATCATGTTAAAGAAGAGCAGAAGAGCAAGCAGATTGAAGATATTGCAAGTCTTTCTATACAATGTCTGTTCCCCACCCATGATGAACCAGCGCACAGAGAAATACTATTCCTTTCGGTCTCTCCATATGTGGCTCACATGCATTTTGAAACTAAAGTAGGAACATTTAGCTGACCAATTAAACATGTCTCAGTTTTACTAATATCAGCATAATATCATATTAGAATTTGTACAACTAAGCTTGTTTTGCTTGATGGGTGGAGCAGTGCTATTACGACACGAATCACGTAGGCTGATCGTGGTCATCATAAAATGGTGAAACATAAGCATGATGAGTATAGTGTTGACCGTGGTAGTGGCATGGCAGATCTGAAGCTGCAAACCGCGCAAATGGTACTTAGCAACCAATGTTTGCTTTGAAATAACAACTAAGATTTGGTATGGACAAGAAAGGACAGTCAACAAGTGACAAAGAAATGCAATTCCTGCTGCCTCTCTATATGTTGCCACGTGCATTTGGAAACTCAAGCGGGACCTTGAGCTAACCAATTAAATATGTCTATTAACTAATATCAGTATCATATCACAATCATATTTGAACAACTAAGCTTTGGAAATATGAGTGATGTGTCGTTTAGCTTGAAGGGTGGAGTACTGCTAGTACGACAGAAAGCACCTACGCAAATCATAGTAGTGTAGATAAAAGGGGAAAACCCTCAGCATCACGAGTAAAATCAAGAAAGTGGAACTAGCTGGAACGTATGGGCTTGTATTGCTGGTACGGCTAGAAAGGGTTCGGAAAGGCTTCGGCCCCAACAGGGGCAACTCTATTCAACTAAAAGCACAATACTGTTACTATCAGTCTAGACTCTCAAAGACGACATAGCTCCCAGCATTTCCCGGATATTATGGCAGACCATCTAGAATAGTTGAAAGCATCCATCTGAAGCGACCCAACAGACTTGTCGACTGCAAATGTCCTTGCTCCACTTCCCGACAAGGAACATACTGTACTACTCCCTCCGTTCCTAAATATAAGTCTCTTAGAGATTCGAATGCGGACTACATACGGAGCAAAATGAGTGAATGTACCCTCTAAAATATGTCTATATACATCCGTATGTAGTTCTTATTGGAATATCTAAAAAGACTTATGTTTTACCGAAAAAGGCTTTCGCCCCGCTTTATAAATAAAGCAACGATGAACAACACCCGGTACAAACGCACGCCACCACAACACATGCACGCACCCAAGGCAGTTTAGGAACGAAGGAAGTAATATACTTATTAGGAAGAACAGAAGAGGAACATGATAACAAAGAGCAAGCAGATTTTAGATAATACAATGTGTGTTGCCCACCCATGATGAACCAGAGCGCACAGAGAAATGCAAATCCATGTTGTCTCTCTATATGTGGTGCACATGCTTTTCAAAACGAATATAGGAACATTAGCTGACCAATTAAACATTCTCTATTTTAGTAATATGAGCATCATATCAGATTCGTATTTCAACAACTAAGCTTTGGAATTATGAGTGGCATGTTGTTTTGCTTGATGGGTTAAGGTCTTGAGGAGCAGTTCTAGCATGACACGAAGCACCTACGATGATGGTAGTGAATATAAAAGGGAGCAAACCATAAGCTTTACGAGTATAGTGACCGTGCCATGGCGGATCTGAAGGTGCAAACCGGATAAAGGCTACTTCACAACCAATGTTTGCTTTCAACTAGCCACTACGATTTGGTATGGACAAGAAAAGTACAGTAAACAAGTTAGGATCTATTTTCTGGGTGAGATCAATAACTTAAGCAGATATGAAAGAGTACCACCTCTCTTGCGACGCCGAGTAGGCCCCTGCTGATACGTTGAGGGTGCTGCGGGTGCGATGGTTGTCGGCGGCGTGGAAGAAGACTTGAGACGGCAGACGGCCGGGTCGGGGGATAAGCCCTATTGCCGTGGACGAGGCGGTCGTAGGAGCGGCAACGGCAAGGTGGACGATGGCGCCGATGAAGCGAGAGGACGTGATGAAAGGATCCTGGTCCGACGCCGTGGATGAGAGACGTCCATCTCTTGCAGTGGACGATAGGGTAGGGGTAGCGGCTCCGGCAAGGTGGAGGATGGGGTGGTGGACGGAGGAGGCTGGCCGGTCTAGGGAGGTTGTTGTGGCGCCGACGGTGTATGAATGGGGAAATGGAGGGGGAGGGGGAGGGGGAGGGGATCTCAAACTTTGGGACGCGCTTGTCTGAAATGTGGGAAAGTTATGAACTTAGCCCCCGTTTAATATTTCAGACATCTCATCGGTTGGGGATAGGTAATCTCGCATCTCCCCAATATTTGCCGACAGTGATTTCGGGCGAGGAGAGGGTGTTTTGCCGCCCACGGTTGGCGCCCACGGTGTATGAACGAGGCTGACAGGTAGGGCGGTTGTGTCACTTCTGAGGGAAGTTACACACCTGCCCCTATTTAAAATACTATTTGCCTACACCAATTTTGGACGAGGAGAGTTTGTTTTGCCGCCCACGTGTATGAATGGGAAAATGGAGGGAGAGAGAGAGGTCTTTCGGATGAGTTTGAATCAAATGTGTGTTTGCCGCCCATGTTTGGCACCCACCGTGTCTGAATGGGGAGACAGGCGGTCGTATCATGTCTGATTGAAGTTACTAACCTACCCCTATCGACAACAGTGGAAATCGGGCCGATTAGGATGTGAAGTGTCAAGGGTAGACAGTAATTTCCATCTCGCAAACACTGGCTTCGGGCAGCCGACAAATGATAGTGGGTGTTTTGTCGCTTCGTTCAAAATTTGGGAGAATTAGCATTCATGTTTACCCTGGGCCCTAGCAACTAAATTCAAATCCAATTTGTATTCGATTACAAATATCCATACATCATTCTATGTTTTGTTATTTATTTCTTCAAAACCACGACAAAGATTTATTCCACCTTTATATGAATATGATTTAGAAATGCCGTGATCTTCGAATTCGGTAGGTTGGATACACTTTGAGACAAACAGTTATTTCATCCAATACAATCTGCTCACACGAAAAACAGTTCACCTTATGTCAATCATACAAGTACTGAGGATTACCTCACCCAAAAAATTCAGATCATTACAACACATGGACAACAAAGGGGTCTTACAACATAATCCATTCACAGACATGACACAACATGCAAGTATACTAATCTAATGACAATTTCAACTGGTATCTTAAGAAGAACTGGGATTACCCTGGGCTTCAGATAGCAGAAGCAGCAGGACCTCCTTCATCTTCGAATGCAATATTCTTACTTCCTCCAATTCTTGGCTTGCTTGCATAATGCGTGCAGCTAATTGCATAATTTCCAGCCTCAAGATCAAGATTACCTCATTCATGGCAGCCACACCATCTCTTTCTGCCTCTAGTAGAGCCTCAAGAACTGTAATATCTGTGCTCAGACTGCTCTCCAACGGTGTTGCCTCTGAACTGCTACCATCTGGTAACATGGATGGTGCACTGCTTCCACAAATAGATTATGGGGTTGTACATTGTGTCCTAGTGGGAACGGCATCCTGAAAGATTTCCGCTGGACATAAGTAAGAGATAGTTATCGCATGATCCAGGTAGTAGGCTTACATGGTAAATGACATACGAATTATTGCTGAGCATGGCAAGCTATATTTAAATGGTTCGAAGGAGCATCAGCCGAAAACAAATTAAAATGGTAAGATTAAAGGCAGTGTACCACCGCTATATTTAAGTTGCCCAGGCATATAAGCAATTGAAATAATCTGAGAAAGCACTTAAAAAGTGTGGCCTCATATAAACTACGAAGACAGTCTTGTGATAAAGTTCATAGGAAAAGTTAAGGAGTCAAATGAATTCGGCATGCATTTCTTTACGATAGTACAGCAGGCACTACTGACATATTGGCCAACTCAGGTATAGCCTAACAAGTAACAAACAACATTTGAATCAAGCAATAGAACAAAGCAGACAACTGAACTATTTGTAATTCTCTAGGATTACAGGTTGAGGGCACAAGCCAAGAGAGCAGCCCGCGCGCATTACATTTCACATGTACTAAAACACACTGGCTTACCATATGTTGTTGTGAAGCCTCGCTGCTGTTGCAATGTTCTTTGAAGATATCATCAGCATCCCGTGGTTGCAAATCTAGTCGTTGTAGTTTATTCTTCCCCCTCTATTTAGGTAAAATTAATTTTAATCACATGCACTGGTTAGAATTGATCATCAATGGTTAATCTAAACTAATGAAAGAAGGGTGTGTGCTTACTCGACAATATATGTGCTACACTCTATTTTTATGCTTGTTCGAGGTGCCAGCCCCAAAAGAACAAATATTTTGCTTGACGGGGTTGGCAGCTCCATAATGAATAGAAGCATCAAATTAGTCATGCAACTTGGGAAGATTAAGAACGCACAAAAAAGTAATGAACAGAGGCTCGGAGCAGTGATGTAATAATTAGCATCGGAAAATGTAGGGTAAAACAAACAAAAAGCAGCGGAACCACAAGCTAGTTTGCTGACATGTAATTAAGCATAAAGAACATAGAAGCAGTCTGATGTAACCAATAGGTGGCATCAGAACAACACCATTATCATAAATATAGCAAGAAGTAAAATAGTAGGCAGTGATATCTAGGAAGTACAATAATACTTAGGACAAAACAAAAGCATTGTAACTATATGTGCACTGGTTTGTAATTTAGCACATGTAACCTGTTCACTGCCACACGTATGCCCTACAGGTGCAAGCAGAATAACGTGTCTCATGAAAAATTGAATGATGCCCTGAAGAAATTCGAAGGTGCGGTGCTTATGCTAAGAAAGTGAACGTAGGCGCCGACCATTGGATAATAGTACCTGATTCTCGGCGGCGTATGGGCATCGTTGTCACACGTGAAAGCTAAGGATCGTCGATGGTGCTCATGTTGCGGTTGAGTTTGGGCCAGTTGTCGTCATTGCTGAAGCAGCTCTGGTGCTTCGGTTGCGGCGCCTGTCAACATTCAAGAAAGGTCATCTCTGGTAAGTGAATAGTTCCATGATAAAGAAGAGAAAAACCGAAGGAGTACAAACAGAAATAACCTGATGAGGCTGCGGCATCAGTAAAGCAGCGCCGGTGGAGTAGAATATGGCATCCGTGGAGCGGGTCCGGTGTAGTGGACGAAGGCGTCGGCGAAGCACATCCGGCGCGGTGTACAGTGCTTTCGGTGAGGCGGATCTGTTGCGGCGGATGAGGGCTTGTATGAAGGGCCAACGATGTGGCGGACGAGGGAGTCGATGAAGGGCCTACACTATGGTGGACGAGGGCGCCGGTGAAGCAGATCCGATGCGGTGGACCATGATGGCGGTCAAGGAGATCTGGAGCGGTGGACAAGCCAGTCTTTGAAGCGGCTCCGGTGAAGTGGTGAGTTGGCAGTTGGGGGTTCCAACGTGTGGAAGGTAGATCCGGCGGGGTGGAGGTCCACCGCTGCGGCGGAGGACTAGATTGGGCAGCTTGGCATGGTTGGGGGGGGAGGAGGCGGGGAGGGGCTCTAGGGAAGAATGTTGGGGGCAAAGAGGGGAAAACAATGGAGTTACCAAAGTAGCCCTTTTCCATTCATGTGGCAGGGGTAAAACAGGAATATCGCAGGGCTAAACTTTCGGGCACGAGATATTTCGATGTGAGCGGGAAGTTTGAAAGCTTTTGGCAGCTGAAATTAAGTGTTCTGCTCTTGTATAGCCGACTACGATATCATGGCCGAGAATTTATTGGTTGTGCACGCAAAAAAAAGTGCAAGTTTCGAAAATCAAAGTCCAACTCGAAACTTAGATTGTCCATTCAATTCAAATATGGATCATTGAGCTAGTGGAAGCAAATACCATCATATGGTCCAATTCAACTGAAATTCCAAATGTGTTTATCCTAAATATAATGACAAAAACAAAAATGTGTATATGTATGAATAAATTGGATGATTATAAGGTTTGAAAATGACAATATGTGTATATCTCTAGGTTTGATATATGAATTTGAAATCACGAAATTCCGGCTTAAAAATGTACCATCGTTTAAATGAATTACAAAAGCTAATAATGGAGTCGAATTCCAAAATTCCAATCTTAGGTTTGTAATTCTGGTACTTCAAAGTATATCACGCATGTTCAAAAGTATCGTTGTCTCATAGTCCAAACTGTGAAACAAATGGATCAACCATGAGTGCACACACTATTGACCAGATATATCTCAATTACGCTCAAGTCTCTCAAATATAGACACCTCATTCTTTATCTGAAGCCCACCACCCCATCCCCACTCCCCCCCTCCCAAGCCTTTCTCTCCCCCGGACACGAACACAGGAGCACATTAACCCCCTTCTCTCTTCTAAGTCCGGACCCCAATATAGGTCTCTATCACTTTGTCTCTCGGGCACGCACACATCTCTTCCCCCACTCTCTAGGTTTCCCGGCATCTCTCTTTCCCAAGCACACGCACTATATAGCAGTGTATCTTTCCCATACACACAAAATGTCGCCCCCAAACGTCTATCTCCCTAGTTATGTCGTTCTCGCACACTCTCCACCATCTCTGTGTCTCTCTCTCGCATTAATTGATACACACCTCACACTCACCACCCCCACTACAAAACAAGCACCCTTTGTCTCCTTGTGCACCACTCTCCTCTTTCTGTCTCTCCCACATGCGGACCCGACCCAACTCCTTCCCAATATACATATATGTCGTGACTCTTTGCATAGCTTCCTAGCGTATCATCGTTCTCAATCTCGCACATTGTTCTCTACACCATCTATTCTAGATCTCTCATGATGTCTCTATCACACACACGATGACTCGCTTTCCTTGCATCTCCGTACATAGGCCACTTTCGAACAACTTCAACCTTGTCTCCTTATCTATAAGCCACACTTCCGCACACAAACGACCCCTCTCTCCCCCTCTCTTCCTCTCTCTCTCCCTTGCTCGCTCTCTCTCTCTCACTCTCACACCCCTCTCCCACACACACTCAATGTCTCTTCCAAATAGTCTGCTCCCCGCCCGCACCCATGCTATCCCGCTACTACACATGCCTTTCTCTCTCTTGGCACACATGTCACACCATTCCCCCTTCCCTACTAGGTTTACATCATTAGTGGTCTCTCTTCTCCACATACACACACTCCCTCTCACACACACGCGCATGCACAAAGACACACAGACACGCACAACACCCATCTATCTGGATCCTTCTTTTAAGACACACACCCTTGCATATTCTCTCCAGTATATATCCCCCTCTCTCTAGCTCACATGCACACCAAAATTCTCCGTCTCTCTAACTCACACATCTTTGCCCATGTCCGCATGTGTATCTCACACACTCACTCTCTGATTATGTCTATGTGTCTCCATGTTACACAACACAAAGCCCCATGCACATGCATGTCTCTCTCTATCCTCCACAAACAGAGACACACAAAGAAACTCTTATCATTGCCTCAGTCTCTACATATCACACACACACGCGCTATCTCTCTCTCGCACACATGCTCAACCAAGGTTTTCTCGTGAATAACTTACCGTCTATTCATCAACAGTCGTGGTAGTACGACAAACACGAGATGTGAAAAAGAATAAATCTACACATCCGTAGACCACCTAGTATGACTACTAGGACTAGAGCCGAAAGCGCGCCGCCGGCACCCCCTCCTTATCGGCGACGGGAAAACCTTTGTTTTACACAGTCAGGAAGTCATCGTGCTAAGGCCGCACATGCTCAGCCATTGAATAGAACGTAGATACAAGTTTATGGAAACAAGTACTGATAATACGTTTGTATCTCCATACTTATATCTCTTCTCTCTTATAAAAAAACCAAGTTGGTGATGATGTTATGCCTGCCATCTTGCAATATAGACTGTCCGATCTATATCTGACGGACAGAAAGCAAACTATGGCAATTTTGCAAAAAGATACCCGCACCTCTCTCCAAATTTGTAGATAAGGCCTTCCCTCGTTCATCCTTATCTCCCACAACCTCATTGTTGAGCAATTAAAAAAGGAAGCCTCTCGAACAATCGGGCATGGTGGCCGCTACCGGCGTCGTCCATCCCCATGCCTCCGCTCAGTCCGACCACCAATCACCACCACGCCCCACTCCTCCTCACCTTATCTCTCGTCTTTCTTGAGATATCATTAGTTTTTACACATGGGATTACTCCCACATGGGTCAACCACAACAGGTGTTTTATAATAAAATGCATCTTGATGTTCCGTGCAATGCACGGGCATCGATCTTGCTAGTACTCCTACAGAAGAATTAGTTGGTGATGATGGTGTGTCTGCCATCCGTCATTTCTGACCATTAGATCTACATCTAACGACTATGAGGTAAGTTGTTGCCTTTTCGCAACAACATCACACTTCTCTACCCAATTTGCAGAAAACCCCTTAGTATCTTAAAACCAACCACATCCCTCCCTCACCTCATCAAAATAGGCCAAGGAATATATTCTGATTGAAACATAATATATTTTTAGTGATATATGTATATCAAAATTAGAGTGTTTTCTATCAAGTTTATGAATAAGTATTATTCTACTTATGATCCATTACAACGCACGTGCACATTGCTAGTATTTCTAACCATGCAAAAAAAATCGCTAATATTTCCATAGTTTCGAGTTTTCCATCAAGATATTAGTCACTCATGGTCGATATTTAGTTTGAATTACGTACACATAGGCACTATGTAACTAGCCGTGCTTATTGGCTTCCAAAGCTTAACTTTCACTCCTACTTATAGTATGTAGAGTATTTAACAAAAAACTACCACTTTCAACCAGCCCTAGGAAGAAACTACTGTACAAAAAGTAGCAAAAACATACAAAAAATTTATTAATCCGCGCCAAAAAACTACTACCTAGTGCCGATTAGGCTTGTTTAAACCCGTTTATGAGAGGGTTGGCCCACACGTCCGTGCTGACGAGGCACCTTAAACCAACACCGTTTGTTTGACCATTGTGTTGACCGTTAAGACACGAGGGACCCACATCAGAGCTTCGATCCTCTTCTTCCTCCTCCAATCATTATTTTTCCTGAACATTAATACTACTTCAAACAGTTCATATGCGTGTCCGTCGGTGGCGCCGGTGATGAGCGAGCTGGCCGCCGCTTCGCAGGACTGGCCGGATGCCGCGCTGGCCTCCGCACGGTTGGCTGGCTGGCCTGAGTGTGGCTCATGTGTGAGTAAGCCACCGCGCTGGCCTTCGCTCGAGCCAGATGGCTAGCCTTAGTGTGGCGCACGCGAGCAAGCCGCCGCACCGCCGTGCCAACCTAGCTAGCAAACCTTGCAGACAAGCAGCTGGATGCATCCAGCAGGGTGTGTCTAGCTTGGCTAGCTAGTGGCCGCGAGCGGCGCACGGAGCTGGCATCCGGGCTGCCACAAGATGGGCTCCGCGCCGCCGGTGCTTTTGACCTCGCCTTCTGTCGGCGGCGGTAGCTGTGTCCCATGGCCGAGGATGACTAGGTGGACAGGCCGGAGGTAGGAGGTCATTCGGGGATTTTTGTCCAGACTGACATGTAGGTCCCACAAGTCATAATGCCTAACTTGCCGGTCAAATAGATGACATTGACTTAAGGGGCAACATGGGTTGAAACGTGCATATAACGGCACTTGGTAGTTTATTGCGACGAATTAAGAAAATTTCGGTATGTTTTTGCTAATTTTTGTAGAGTAGTGGTTTCTTGGTAGGGCTATTTGGAAAGGGGTACCTAGTTTCTTGGTAGTGGTTTCTTGTATAAGGAACAATGTACTAACGATTCTAGGTCGCGGGAGTGTATAGCTCGTTTTGTGGGTTCGATCCCAGCCGAACGCACGGCGGCCTTTTTTTTAAATATTAACCTCGCTGCGAGCCAATATTTTGTACACTGGTAGTTTGACTTTTGAAGTCGAACAGACGTGTTGCACCACAATCTAGGTGCATTGGATAGCCCAGCCACGTGAACGGGTTTTCCCTCCCATCATCTCGTGGCTCGCGTACTAGAGTAGTACTAGTAGTACACCTACGTAAAGTAGTACTAGTACTCCTATATATCAATTCACACTGTGCAACATTTCTCGCCTGCGTGCTCGCCCTAGCCGCACCTCGCTTGCTGCTTCCTCATCAGCTACCATCTTTACTAGGGGTATAGAAACTAGCGCCTCCCAATTAAGCCCGAGGAGCCGGAAAAGCCTAGCGCGGCATTGGGAACTGTGCAATATGGCTTTGTGCGTAAAGTGTTATACTCTGTAGCTTGTGGCGTTGCACGCATGGACTTCGCTCCATTATCTCAAGGCCAGCTACGCGCTTGAATAGAGCACGGAGCGCAGGTGTACTTTCCCTGCATTGATAGTACAGCGATGGTTCCAGAGAACAGTAGTACCCTCCACTTGCAA
Organism: Thinopyrum elongatum; assembly: GCA_011799875.1. Classification (NCBI taxonomy): domain Eukaryota; kingdom Viridiplantae; phylum Streptophyta; class Magnoliopsida; order Poales; family Poaceae; genus Thinopyrum; species Thinopyrum elongatum. Next base: position 264,904,932 of record CM022301.1, read on the forward strand.
CTGTAGCTCCTTGGCCTTGAGTTTCTAGAGTTCAAAACTGGTGCACAATAGAAGTACAGTACTCCGTAGGTAAATAATAACCGCACCATTGTACTACCACTATGCATGCCCGTGTAACTTCCTTAAAGAAGGGACGAGGCCCTGCGGTTATGCTCTTATCCCCTCCTCGCCAGTTCCCCTCCCCCCGAAGAGACCAAGGTAGTTTGTTGCTACTGCCATGGATTCGCCAGGCGGTTCTCCTCCTCATCAGGGCTGGGAGACCTTGGACGACGATCCTATGGGAGAAATCGCATGCCGCTCCGACGCCCTCACCGCCGCAAGACTCGGTGCTTGTTGCACCAACTATTTTAAGACGGTGCATAAACAGGCTTGGGAAAAGGCCATGCTTGTTTGTCTTCCATGCGTTCTCGAGGAGAAGGTTATTCTATGGGACAATCCATCGAATAGTCCACCGCTACCTGGCCGTGGTTGCACGTTGACTCCGCTAGAGTTGCCGATGTTGAGAGGTAGTCGGATTTTGTCCGATGAGCAGGTCAGTCATGGAGTTTGATCATGTAGTGTATATTCTAAATATAGTACTTAGTTATTCCATCCCATGATTTCTCCGCTGCCCACCGTCTTATATATAGGTCTGGGTTGGTGCCAACGGAGATTGGCTTGCATACCTCCGACCGGATACCACCATCATTTTGCACAACATCCACAGCAGTGCTGCCGTTCCCGTAGACCCATTCTCCACCATTGGGATCGGCCTTCCGGACTGGCTGGGCTTGAATACGTATGATGATGCCTACATGAGATTGAAGAAGATAGCAATTGCGGACCCGCCGACAAAGCGACGCAGCTACGACGATTACTATCTCATCGCGGTGTTTGACATCAGGATTGCCATCAATACAAAAGGCTGTAACGGCAGAGGCTGGCACATGTTGGCTGCGGCAGATTTGTACCCCTACATGTTCGAAGACGCCGTGTGCCATGTAGGACGCATCTTCGCGGTGACAAGCCAGGGGACTTGTTTCATCTGGTTGCCATCCTACGATACGGGAGATTACAAACGGAATGTACAAACCATCGTTTGCATCCCTAACGGTACTCCATTATTTTGCAGGGACCAGTCATCCCCCGATCAAAACAAGATCACTGATCCTGGATGTGCATTTGCATCCGCGAATCGGTCTAACCTGGAACCTTATAGCTGACTTTGGCATATTGGGATCAACTATCTTAGCAGTCGTTACCCATGGTACCACTGATGTGCAACATGGTCACACGATCTACCATGATCGGACCGTCACCATCTACCCAGGTATTCCATTTTCTCATTGTTGTGTGTTAGAGTAGTAGTACTTGTTAGTTCTTTTCTTTTCTTGACTGGTACATGTTTACTGTACTAGTACTACAATTTAGTATTAGATTTTTTAACCCTCTCGCATTCTCTTTCATTGTACTACTACTTACTAGTACTAGTACTTTTTACCTTGGAGGACACGTATAGCTAGCTAGGCCCTTGAAGACTTGAACCCACTAGCTCCCACCATTTTTGTTTTTCCATGTCTTACTACTATCTCATCCATGTAGCCAAGAGTGGCTATATATAATAAGCTAATTATTTTACCTCCTCTATACTGGAGTAGTACTATTTGTTGCACAATATTACTGACCGCCATATTTGAGCACAACATTATTATGCATGGACCTTGACCATGTACGTCACCATGTGTCCAGATCTGAGATGTCGCGTGTACCAGATGAACGGCTCCGAGTTCGACCCCCATGATGCTATGTGGGTGCCGAGGAACACTCTTGGAGAGTTCTCGCTTTTCATTGGGGACAGCTACCCCATTGTGAAGCAGATGCCACCTTCCATGCACGACACCGAAGGCCTGCCATTCATGAAGCATGGTTGTGTCTTTAGTGCACACCGCCGGATGAACGACATGCTGGGACGTGCTATCCCTGATTTATGCCGCTTTAGCTTGGATGAGTCTCCATCGTGTGGAACCGGACTAGAAAGCTACGACAATGATTCCCGTTGCCCACCGCTATGGATCGTGCCATCTATGAAGAACACCTGGGACTGGAACCTGGAGGAGGACATGGAGCCCATCTATAACGTGTAAGTGGAGTATGGTAAATTGTGAATGGTAGCGCTGTAAATATATGTAGAGTAGTCGTGCACAAATTTATCACATGAAGTGGAGATGAACTTGTGTGGCATGCAGGCATTTGTCCTTTAGAATTTATTACTAGTAAATGTGTTATGTGTACGTGCAACTTGTGTGGCTGTTGCACGGGCTCCAACACGCTCTGTGAGAAAAAAAAGGTGGCACAGCTTTGGCTATAGGTGACGTGGCGGCATCATACAGTAGCGATCATTCGCTAAAGTTGTAGTACTAGGACGACAACTCCTTGCGCTTGGCTCTTCGCCTATTCGGGAGGTTCAACAGTTTGTACTCCTGTGAACCTTGCACTTGGCTCTTCGCCTCTTCGGAAGGTCGAACAATGTCAGTACAATATGCTTCTGGCAATCTGACACCGAATGAACGGCTGCACGTCCACCGTGAGGGCGAGGGAGAGGGAGAGGGAGAGGGAGAGGGTGCTGTAGTCAAAACCCTCTCCTCGTCCTGCGAGCCACCGCACGCGTGGGCGAGGGAGAGGGCGTAGGCGTACATAGTAAGCAAGCTTCTCCTCGTCCTGTGAGCCATCGCGCATGGGCGAGGCGAGGGAGAGGGCGTAGTAAGCAAACCTCTCCTCGTTCTACGAGTTGACGGGACACATCAAAAGTAGTACCAGTCCATACTGCGTCCTTTCCGGTTAATATGGCTTAATTTGAAACGAGAAAAATACACTGGCGGTCAACGTATGTAACAATACGCTCATTACGGTCACTATATAGTTTTGCGGTGATTACACGATCACTAGCTCACGTAGAGCACCGTATTGCACCCTGCTGACCGGCCACATAGTCGACGTGGCACTTTGTTGACTGATTAAATTGACACCTGGTTTCTGGGTCCCACCTGTCAGTTGGTAGAGCAAAGAAATCAGTTAAACAAAACTTTACGCAGGCGCGACAGGAGTCCAACCCTTGCGCGTGAACCACCCTGGCTGTGTATGTGAGTGCATGCACATGTACTCCCTCGGTCCGTGAAAAACTGTACATCTAGCATTTGAAAATTTTCCAACAAAGAGTGTACATCTACACTTCCAATGCACTTAGCCTTTAATCTAATCGATATTGATTGACTATTGCACCAACTGTTGCTCTAGCTATAGGCTGCATGTCTATCCTTAATTACAACATGCAACAACCTTCATTTAATCTTCTTCTCTCAATGGTCGCATGCACACATAAGTCTGCTACTTTTGGGCATTAATTATGCCATGAAGTTCCGGTTCCTCTTGGTCAATGTGTAAATCTATATATGTACAGTCTTTCACAGACGGAGGGAGTAGGTTGACCACTTGAAGCGTGAGCGTGTGTGTTGCGTCGTGTGCTGTGCGCCGCATGGATGCGTGAGTGTGTTGCGTGCGTGCATGTGTACGTGTGAGTGTTGTGTGCGTGCATGTGTACGTGTGAGTGTTGCATGCATGCATGCATGAGGCTTTTACTCCCTCCCATTGACATGTTCATATTTCAAGCTTCATTAAAACATTGCATGCAAGAATTAAGAGAAAACTCACTAATGCGTGTAAAAGTTCTGGCCTTTTGTTCCTCACGCATGCATTCCAATTAATACGTTCGTAAACACAATGTTCTTGAGGAAAACGAGCCCATTATTGAGTAATTTTCGAAAAAAATCTTCGAGCACTCATCATTTACTACTACCTTGGTTGATGATTTTTTTATTGACCTGTATATAAACCTCCGTCCTAGTTTATTGGTTCCCTTCGTACTTAGTGTAAAATTTTGACCATAAATTTAACTAACAAAGTGTCAATGCATGTCATATAAAACTATACCATTAAAAACTATGTTCAAATACGAATCCAGTGATATGATTTTTGGTGACATGCATTAACATTTTATTAGTTAAATAGATGATCAAAGTTTGACACAAAATACTAGTAGTACTCCTACATTATTGGCGCCGGGTGCCTTGGCCAATGTTTCATGTCGTTGGACAGGATGAGAGTAGAGGCATAGGGATACTGTAAATAGGAAGTCTTGGCGATCCATTATTCCCCATCTCGGTCAGAGAGAACTATTCAACTAGTCTTCACATTGAAGTGACAATACACGCTGCAGCAGATGGCACACTTAATTAATAAGCTGAACCAGCGTGTTGGTGTTGCTAAATCAGCCTTACCCTTTACTGCCATCATGTTTGCCAGTGGAGCACGCTTCCGCAAATACGCCTACGCACCTCTCTATTCCATTAACTGACACATGGGCCCTCTTGAGGTAGACCCACATGTCATCGGCTTAACTATTTACACTCCGAAGGATGGTATATCCTGGTAGTAGTACTAGTAGAATTGAGATTTAATGCACTTTCTTGCCCGTCTTTCCCTCTTCTTCCTCCTCTCTTCTTCTTCCTCCTCTCTTCCCCATCGTCGGCCGCACACCATTTCCCCCCGCTCACTGCTCGCCCGCTCGCACCATCTTCCTCGGTAGTTCATGCGTACCATATCCCCCCCGCTCACTGCTCGGCCACACACGCCATCTTCTTCGCTCGCCCGCCCGAATCCACTTCCCCGCTCGCTCACAGGCACCGAAAACCCCAATCACTCAGCGCCCTAAAAAACCCTATGGCAGAACCGACTGACACGCAGAGTCGTGATTGGAATTCCCTCCCCGATGTTCTCTTAGAGCTGATCTGTAATCGTATGGACCTGCTCAGCACCGTGCGTTTGGCCGCATGCTCGGTGTCTATGTACCGTCTACTCATCTGCAACCGGCCGGCCCTTTTCAAGACGCCCTGCTTGCTGATGCCCGATCCTCGCAGGTGGCCCAGACACCAACTTGACGATCCTACGGAGGTTTCCGTCGTGCCCCTCGACATGCTACCACTACCCGCCCACCTATCCTTCATGCGCGGCCACTGCTGGGCGGGCATGAAGGCCAACTGGATCGTCCTGTCCACCAATCTGGTAGTCTGTGGCGTCTCGTGGATATCTACACCCAGCAAGAGATAACCCTTTCATCGTTGGATACCGCCGGTGTGGCACCCCGGCTCAGAGAAGACCAGAACGCCCCGTATTCCAGCCCAGGGACAAGTCCTCTGCAATACGGCACTGTTGGCATAGAACAAATCAGCTCTTTATTACAATGGATATGGTTACAAAGGGTATAAGGATTACATCGGCACGGCAACACTACGCCTGCCCGGGGTAGCTCTATGCTAACAGCAGAGTAACTCTCTCGGCAACGGAACAGCGACGGCGGTGATGGACTCCACTCCGCAGGGACTCCGGCTAGAACGCGTATCCTAGCTCGCAAACTCAGGATCCTCGACAAGCAAGCAATCATGGCATGACCTGCAAACTGGCATAACACGCCAGGTGAGTACTTGGAATGTACTCGCAAGCTCACAACAAACATCAGCATTAAGGCAAGACAACATCATAGCAAGATAGCTATTGAAGTAGATGCAGTAAGGTAAAGCATATTAAGTAGTTTAATCCATACTTCGAATAACCTCAGGATCCAATCTGAATTCGTTCCCAAATCCAATCCAAATCATGTGGTCATCCGACCACTCATCTCATAGCCATCCCATGGCTAACATATCATAATCCTGATACCATCTGCACTGCAAGTCTGACAAACTTACTCTCTTCCGGGTTGCCTCACAACCTTCCGAATACTTACGATCCACCGAGTACTTCCGATCTTACGACGAGTTCTTCCATCATTATCACTACTATGGTTGACCGCCTAGTGAGGTCTGGACAGACTGTCCAATACCATGGACACGGCTATTCGAATAGATTTTACACTCTGTAGAGGTTGCGCACTTTACCCACACCATGGAGCACCTGACCTCGTGATCCCATTCGGGTGGACCAGCGTTGCTCCAACGAAACCCGCCTAACCCGTGACTCTCCCATCGTACCACCGGCAATCATCCTCCCCCGGGGTCCTGCCCTGGGTGGCCCCTGTGTCACCGCGTGACACCTGCCACCGTCGTGGCTAACAAACTGTCCCAAACGGGGACCTGGTACCATATAACTCAACTGGGCTCACAAGGTTATCGCCGCCTACCGGGCCAGGGTAGCGCGTACGCATAACCTTCCCTGTCGGGCGGTACCGGTGAAAGAGCACGTGATCAGACCAAGTCAAGGCCGTCCCATACTGGCAAATGTGGCTGCACGGATAAGTCCGGACAGGTGACTCTGGATCAACCATGAAGTATCCTATCTCCGAATAATCTCTATCATGGCTGACACTCCGATATCATAGCAATCCAAGTCAAAACGATATCTGGCTAGAAATCCGGTAACCAGTACGCTTAAGCCACTACTACTAACTCATCTCCATGAACTGCCGGATGAAATCCAAAATAATCATAGATGGTAATCTCAACATCTTAGTATCAACAAGTGGGTAAACTACTAGTCACTAACAATCCGGTACTCAACATGGTAGTCACCTATCCAAGAATTTACTCAAGCATTGTATAATCCAATTCATTTCACAAATAACGCATACTTGTTGTTAAGGTAAATAGTTAAACTATGACATTGCAATGCGATTATGCAGATGAGAGTTGTGGCTTGCCTGGGGATGAAGGAACCATCGGGAAGGAGTGCGGAGAGTCCGCGGAAAGAGTTGCCAGAAACCGTTCTCTCTCGGAGGGGTTGTTTACGAGCAAGGGCAAAATGGTCATTTTCACAGTGTCAACACATTATGAAAATTATACCAACATGACGGGCTCGAAGAGACGAAGAAGTGGGCTTTGGAATCACCTCGATCGGAGTTCCGAGCAAAAAGATGTGAGGGTTTGAAGTCTAGGGACCAATCTGTAAAACTTAAATTCACAGACAGGCCCCTGGGGGCTGAATCGGAAGCGCCTTCGGACTGAGTACGTTTTCTGAAAAAGAAAACGTAAACTTAGCCATGGTTAAGTGGAAATGCGCTTTCCAAAAGGGAAAACGTACTTTTGAGAGTACGCTTCCACTTAAAATACGCGGGCCTGGTGTTGACTCCTTTGTTCAGCTGACATGTGGGGCCCGAGAGGAGATGGGACCCGCCTGGCTGGGTCGTCTCCTTCCTCTTGCGACGAGGCAGAGCAGAGGCAAGGCCGCGCGGCGCCGACGCTCGTTCGGTCGGCTCCGGCCACCTCTGGTGGAGCTCGGACCACCGGAGTGCTCCTCGAGGCGCAGCGCACCCATCCATCCTACCTACGGACTCCAACAGCGATGGGAGGAATGGCGAGCTCGAGCCCGGCGGACGGTGGCTTCGGTCGGAGTCGGGAGTGGGGCTGCGGGCCTCTGGCGGCCGAGGGGAGGAACTGGGAGGATCCGCCGGAGCCCTAGGGGTCTACTGGAGGTGGAACGGGGAGGGGAGGAGCTCGGCGTTGCATGAATTTAGGAGGAGGAGGCCGGCGGCCATGGCGGTGGTGGGAGGCAATGGAGTAAGGTGGAGAGGCTGGTGAGCTCGGGGAGGTGCGGGGTGGCCTATATATAGGTGGCCGAGGCGAGGCGATAAGGACGGCCACGGTGGCGATCTTAGCCGGATAGTGGAGCTGCGGGGCGACGTGGCTGTTCGCTTCCGGCATCGTGCAGCTTCGAGGGGAGGTGAGAGGCCTCGAGGGCGCTCGAGAGAGCTCGAGGGAGATAGGGACAGGGGAAAATGACGACGGCGGTCACGGGCCGAACAGTGGCGGCGATCGCCGTGGCACAAGGGGGAAGAATCCGAAGGGGAGAGGCTTCCAGGGGAAGGGAGACGACGGGACGAAGCTCCTAGACATGGCTAGGTGGCGAGGGCGCGAGGAAACGGACAAGACCGAGAGGTTCCATCGCCAGAGCGCGCTGGCTGGCATGTCATACGCGTGGTCACCGCGTGTACTGGCAAAGATAGGACTAGAGGGGCTGGCAAACCTTGTCTGGGGTGAAGTCCTTGCTCCCCAAGGCAGCCTGGAAGTGAAAGATCACCAAAAGAAGCCAAGAGTAGATGTGAGGCTTCACTGGTAGTTTGCTATAGCAAACTTGACCACACCTCTGTGATGAACAGGAAGGTGATAAGAACCAAAGGTGATGTTTGAGAGGTTTAGGGTAGGAAGGACTACAATCCTGTCAAGTTTGGAGAGAAATGGACCAAGATTTAATATAGTTGCTTTGCAACTGACCAATCTGTTCCAGAAAACACATCTTGATGTGCCACTCACACATCAAATGGTATTGAGCTGAAATTTGGTAGAACATGATGATTTGGTCATATGAGAGTGCCATAAAAATTTCATGCCATTTGGACAAGCCAAAATGGTACTTCCTTCACAATGAACCTCTCTGACCAGAATCTTAGAAAAATTATAGGGAATTACTGGGAAGATGAAATGAGCCCAAATTTTTTGGAGATAAGTTATATGGGTAGGAGAATGCTCTGGTAAATTTTCAGTAATTATGGAGCAGTATAAAATATAGTTGCTTCACAATGTGAAAATCTGACCAGAAACCAAGATTTGAGGCTGTCCTCACATAGATCATTGGATAGGGTTAAAACTTGATGGAGAGTCATGATTTGAGCATATGAAGATGCTTGCAAAATTTCAAGTTATTTGGATACTCCTATCTAGCACTTGCTTCACAAAGCTTCCAGCTGACCAGAAACTTTGGAATTTAGCCAAGGGAGATTTAATATCCAAATGAAGTTGAATTTTGGCATGTGGCAATGATATGGATAGGAAAGAATGCCCAAAAAGTTTGAGACCAAGCAAGAAAATATAAAGAGTACTTGCTTCTCAACTTGGCAGCTAGGGCAGAATTAGAAAAGGAATATTTGTGAAATATTTTTGAACATGTCAAGGAAGGGTTTGACATATTTGTGGAAGATCTGACCCAAACAATTTATGAGAATTATTTGGGAATTTTGAGAATGATGGAAATGTGGGTTGCTTCACAACCCAGGACAAACAGGGTTATTCCTTTAATAGAAAAAAGGAATATTCCCAAGAAAAGAATATTAGGATTGGTCCAAGATAGAAATGGCAAGGTCTTGGGATGGTTTTGAGGTTCGCAAGCCACTTGGGAAGAGGATTCAAGGGTGATCCCTCCAGGTTGCAAAACTACTAAGCCACAGAATGGCAAATCAAGACCAAAATTAAAAAGAAAAAAAATTGGGCAAAATCCAGGGTGTTACAGCCGGCATCGAGCCTCGCGGCCCGCCGGACACTCCTGCCTACTACGCACGAGACGCGTCGAGCTTTTGGTACGACCTCTGTTTACTGAAGGTTGTAATCTAGAAGTGCCCACACCATCAGAAGACTACATGAATTACAAGCTCATTGCCTTGTTCGACATGGGATTAGTCTATCTGGAATCTGGTCGCCATACATGGTTATGGATCATCATTAATCCTGTTGACCCTCCATTTTTGTCTGATGCTATAGTGCATGATGGCATCGTTTACGCGGTCGACGCACAGATTGGCTGCATATACTGGTGGAATCTATCGTCGTGTAATTGTTCTATCTCATCTCATCTTTACCTTATGAATATGACTGCCTGTTAATTGTTAGAAATTTAGAATAGATAGTATGTCTATAACCACATCATTGATATATGTTCCTTTCATTTCCTAGATTTTTATGACCACACATGTTATTGTTAGAGTTGATATGAGAACAATTGGCATCTAATGATTGTTAGAATAGATATTATGAGTATAACCTCATGATTGCTCATTGTTACTCTCATTTCCAAGATTTTAATAACCATGCATGTTATTGTTAGAGTTGATATGAGAACAGTAGTAACTGCTATATATGGTAGAATATGAGTAGGCCCTGGCATAGCTGTTTTCCTCTCATTTTTACATGTTTGAACCATGACATATTGCTAGAATATGAAAGCCATTGTTATTTATTTTAACTTGGGGTATGATTATGACCACGGCATTGCAATTCTCTGGCTATGATCTGTGTCACTGTTATAATAATCTTAATTCCACACATACTCTGAACATGGTTGTATATTTTTGTCCTTTTGGTCTCCAATTTGATTTGTTGCAGCAGACGCAAATGCGCTAGCCTTCATAATTCCATGACCTGGAAATATACAAGTCAATGGGTGGTGGTTTATCGCTCGTTCAGCTGATGGCGGTCATTTGATGCTCATTCGCACGTACCAAATTGACCAAACCATTTCATCAAACCACATGCAGTACAATGCCTGGGGCGTTCGTGACTGTGATGGCTATGGCTGCTTCGTGTTTGAGAAAGATCCCAGCTCCGTTGGCCCAGGCGTATTCAACTGGAGGCAGGTTTACAGCCTCGGCAACCACTCCATGTTCCTCGGGCTCAATTATCCGATCATCCAACCAAACATTGATCATATCACCGGCGATGATTACCGTGCTATGCAACTTCCATTCGCCAGGGGGAACTGTGTTTACACATCGTACCATGGGTTTCATGAATCACCATATCCAGAGATTCGTCGACACAGCTTGTTGCCAGATGATCTTCAGTGTGTGAAAGGCATCAGGCTTCCAAGTGATGAATGGCTTTTGCAAACCCGACATGCGGCAATGTGGTTCATGCCAACAGCAAATATGCACAACTTGATTCGTAGTGATATCTAGACTGAGCCATGTATCCAGCTGTTGTAGCATGACCCTCTTTTGTTGGATATTATGTATTGTAGTTAGTTTGAAGGATAGATACCTTTCTGGGATCAAGTGCATCCTAACTCACCTGCGTAGCATGTACTGATAATGATGATGGAGATGCTGTGCAGAAGCCATATATCAATTAGGCTTCAAGTGCGTACTTGTTGGTGAAAGTGTTGTCCAATGGGAATTATATATTGTATTACTCATGTAGCCTACAAAGTCTATCGCACAGCCTTCTAACTTCGTACTCCATTTCTAAATTTGTACTAGTACTAGTAGTCCTCTATACCGTATATTGCGCTGCTCGTACTACTACCTCCCTCTTGGTTTATTGGTCCCCTTCGTAATTTGTGTCAAATTTTGACCATAAATTTAACTAACTAAATGTTAATGCATGTCACAAAAAATTATATCGTTGGATTCGATTTTGAATATAGTTTCCAATGGTATAATTTTCGGTGACATGCATTGACATTTTGTTACTTAAACCTATGGTTAAAATGTGACACTAAATACAACTAGTAAGTAGTACAGTAGTACTAGTATACGTCGGTCAAATTATTCATCATGTCCTCACATTGAATTGACGTGACAACACGCTGCGCATGAGGTGACACAAGAGTCCCGGTGGCGTGTTCGGATCCCCCACCAAAGTGAGCCTCACCCCTCTTGTAGTACAACAACACTCTCCTATTCTCTACAAAATCACTCTCCCGGTCTCTCCGCCTCCCAGCCGCCGCCTTGTTTCGATCCATTTGGTACGATGAGCTACTGGAGCTGCTATACTTCATTGCAAGTAGTCAAAAGGAAGACGCTGAAAAAATTGATCTCAACAAGGATGCTCTTCAAGCTAGCCGGATGAAGGAAGGAACCAGCGAGGCCACTCCTGTGAGTATTCGTCTCGTCGCCCTGTATGATGATTTCGATCTTTATGGGGGTTTTCAAGTCTTTAGAGTCTGCATGTAGTAATGAAGCCGAGACCCCAGTTTGTTCGGGTATTGTGGCCTTCAGATTTGGAGTACCACTTATCTGTCGAAATCTTTCATCATTTAGTTAAAACAGTTGATTGATCACACATTGAGTACCATTTAACTGGAATTAATCGATGCATGTCCAAGAAGGATTGGCCGGTGCTGCCGGCTGGCGTCAAGTTCGATCCCATGGATCAAGAGCTGATCGAGCACCTTGAGGCCAAAGTGAGTGCTGACAGCGTGATATCTCACCCTCTCATCGATTTGTTCATACCAACCATCGACAGCGAGCACGGCATATGCTACACCCATCCTGAGAAACTTCCAAGTGAGACACCAATTGGCCGCCTACTTGCACAAACATATTCCTTTGTTTATACCTCTATTTTTCTTTTTAAACACATACCTAGTGAAGCAATTACAATTTAACAGTTAATAAAAAGTGAAGCAAGTGACTTCAACATGCCAAAGATGTTATGAAAATGCCAACTATGTACCCTAAAACTTGTATTCGCCAATACTGCAGGTATCACACTGAGTGGCCTAAGCAAGCATTTCTTCCAGCGCAACTCCAGGGCATTCAAAAGGGGCATGCGGACGCGTCGCAAGATACAGTCGCAGTGCAGCATGCACGCGATGTGGCACAAGACCGGCAATACCTTGTCGGTGATGGTCAACGGTCGACAGACAGGCAGCAAAAAGGTTCTGGTGCTGTACACCAACAAGAACTTTGACCAGCAGAGGACCAACTGGGTGATGCACCAGTACCACCTCGGGGACCTAGAGCAAGAGAAGGAGCAGGAGTTGGTCGTCTGCAAGATTTTCTACCAGACCAACACTAGGGCCAGGACTAAAAAGATTATAAGTTAGTTTGGTATTGGTATACTTGTACTACCTGGTCATCTGCAAGTTGGTATTGTTGTTAAGGATCTTTCGGTATGAACTTGCATTTGCCTCCAACCATCATGTCGATGGTCAGCGTGGATATAAAGCTGAATCATTTGTTTCGAAACGAATTTTCAGGCACCTGATTTTTATTTGATGGGTAGCATAAGCACCTACCGTTCGAATTCCCAATTCTCCAAAAAAATTACATCTTCGAAGTACGCATGAGATCCATCTGGTTTCATAGGCTGATAGTTGGACGCAACATGTCGGAACTGGGTTGTGGCATGCCGAGCCCAGCTGCAAATTGTTAAAAGAGACGAGCGATGGATTTGGGCCTTCCAGAACAGTTAAGTTTCGTGACCTCGATCGCGTGAAGCGCCTCCCATGGACTAAAAAAAGGCCTAGTCGGTTATTATTAGTTGAAATATGTAAAATATTCCATAATAAAAAGAAATATGTAAAATGCAATGAATTTAGTCCGGTTTCACTGAAAACCATCCGATTTGCATGAAATTCGTCCGTGGAACCACAAGACGGCTGCCCATACAGAGCCTAACCGTACGGAACCAGCAGGTCCATGGCCGTACGCAAGCAAGTGCATGCACTTATTATCACGATGGAAAAATAATACTGACATCTAAGACACCCATGAAAATTTCAACGTAGTCAATAAATGAGAGAATTCTACAAGTAAAGACTGATAACTGGGATCCAGCAGGTATATTGTTTTTTCAGGTCGAGCAAGTTTCAACTAGGCTGTAGACTGTCCAGGCTTGGTTTTGTTTTTAACAGGCCCAGCCCATGATGACAATGGGGCACAAAGATCCAGCAGGTATCAACTGGCCTCTGGCCCGCCAGCCGTAGTTATATTTTCTCTTAAAACATCCGCAGGCAGTTTTTTTACTGAAGAAAACACACAGCCCATTTCTATTTTCCTCTTGAAATGCCATGTCCTACTTATGTTTTCTAATCTCTACCTATAGTTTTACTAGTTCATATACATGTATTATTATATTGAAAATACGTAAAGTTCCCTTTCAATCTATACATCCTTATTTTTTTTTTGTTTTCCCTCGCAGCGCTGATTTTTTTACCACTGGTCTTCGCTAAAACCAACTCAATTGTCCCATGTCTTATTAGCTTACAAAAATAAAACAATATTTTATTTAGGAAATCAATAAGTTCTTAAAAAATAAATGTTTACCATTTCTGGATTAAAACAGTTCAGACTCCACCGAAATATGCAAAATTAGGTTGAACTTTTTAACCGTGGTCCTGGGCAAAAAATGGGCTGTAATAAATTCCTGAAGAATTAGCAAATGGGCTGCAAATTATTAAAAAATAGCAAATGGGCTCTATGTTGTCTGCCACAGATTTGGAGGCTGACTTGTGGGCTTACTAAGCTCATTCGTACACAAGGTTTCTCAAAAAAAAAACTTAGTCAACAATTGACTCTACCAGCGTCAGACCGTTAGATGTCAATCCAACAGCAATCGTGCTTCTTCAGTCTCTGATCTTCCTGCTCCAGCCACCCAAACCAGCGCCGGCGGAACCGCCTACTCCCGCCTCCCGTGGCCGGCTGTGCTGCCGGGCAGGCCTCACGGCCCCACCCTACTCGCATCCCTGGCCTGGCCATCCCTCTACTCACCCACACCTCCTGTTATTCTCCGGCGACGGCAGCCGAACTAGTAAACACTCGTACCCACTCCGCGTGGGAAACAACTGTCGAGTCTTCCTCGGCTCCGGGTCATTCCCTTACTTGGCCTCACCGTCATCCATCGCCTTGGTGCTCTCGGCACGGCGTGGTCAACGAACGACATCCATCGGAAGAGGACTGTACGTGGAGAGGCTGACAGCTGGGTCCACGGCCGCACACAAGGAGGCGCCTCCTTTTTTTGCGAGTAGCAAGTGCCTCGTTATTACGCGCAAAATAATGATTCCTCCACCTGAAAGCGGGGACCCACCGAAAGGGCCTTTGTATTTCGTGAAAAAAACATTCCCCCCACTGACAGCTCGGACCCACCAGCTATATCTTTGCACGCAAGGAAGTGCCTCCTTATTACGCACAAAAAAAAGAATACCCCCGCTACTAGGTGGGACCCACCATATTTGGAGGCTGACTTGTGGGCCTACTAAGTTGACGCGGACGCAGGGCTTTGTCAACTTAGTCAATATAAACGATTCTAGCTACGGTGACCGTACGATGTCCATCCAACGGCTGTCGTGCTTCTTCAACCTCTGGTCTTCTTGCTTCAGCCGCCCAAACCAGCGCTGGTCGTGCCGCCTGCTCCTGCGTCCCGTGGCCAGCTGTGCTGCTGTGCAGGCCTCACCATCCCCTCCTGCGTCCCGTGGCTAGCTGTGCTGCCGTGCAGGCCTCACCGCATCCCTCTACTCACCCACAACCCCTGTTATTCTGCAGTGATGGCCTCACACCGCAGCCGAACCAGTCAACCCTCATACTCCCCTCCGCGTGGGCATCCACTGTCGTGTCTTCCCCGGCTCCGCGTCGTCCCCTTCCTAGGCCTCGCCGTCGTCCACCACCTTGGTGCTCTTGGCGCGGCGTGGTCAACGTGGTCAAGGAACGAATTCCATCAGAAGAGGACTGTGCGTGGAGAGGCTGACAGCTGGGTCCACGGCCGCAGCAAGGAAGTGCCTCCTTATTACGCACAAAATAATTATTCCTCCACCTGACAGCGGGGACCCACCGGAAAGGCCTCTGTATTTTGCAAAAAAATGTTTCCCCCCTGACAGCTGGGACCCACCAGCTACATCTTTGCACGCAAGGAAGTGCGTCCATATTACGGGCAAAAAAAAAGAATCCTCCCCCTGACAGCTCGGACCCACCATCAATAACTTCACACGCAAGGAAATGCCTCTGTATCCTCCCTGACAGCCGGGACCCACCTGGTCGAAGCGTACATAGCATTGTCATTCTGGTCGCGAACATGTACGTACATACTGGTCGATCGGTCTCTCTACAACGATGAACCGTGGCCGAGCAAGCAGCGGCACATGTAGCAGTAGAGCCCCCGACGTAGCAGTTCAGGCAGTCCCTTCTAAATCGTGTACACGTACGTAAAGCCACATGCCAAAAAATACGGCCACGTACGTACATACAGGCGGGGTCTCGAGCGCCTACTCGCGCAAACGTACGGCTAGGGCTCGTGTGCATGGAGAGGCAACGGACGGCAGCAACGGCGTCCTGTTCATCGGAAGCCAACCGGCTGGGTCGGAACGGAGAAATTGTGTCGTGTTCATCGGGAGCCAACCGGCTTAGACGGAACAACCAAAACGGGGTCTGGCATACTGCAATACGGAGGAAACGGCCTTCTGTTCGACCAACTACAGTCGAAACGGGATCCTGTTCATCGGGAGGGGTCTGGCGTACCGCAAAACGGAGGAAACGGACTTGTGTTGGAGCGCCTACGGTCAAAACGGGGTCCTGTTCATCGGGAGGGGTGTGGCATACCGCAAAACGGGACTCCATGGGCTACTATTCATCCATCGTCTAGTGCCTCACTCCAGCCTCCATGGACTACTGTTCATCCACCGTCGACTTCCTCCAGCCTCCACCAGCTACTGTTCATCCACGGGCTACTATTCATCCAGCCTCCACCAGCTACTGTTCAACCAACCCTCCACGGGGTCCTGTTCATCCACCCCCCCCAACCGGCTCCTCTCGATCGGGGTCCTGTTCATCCAGCGGCAACGGCCTACCACGGGGTCTTGTTCATCCAACCCCCACCGGGAACTGTTCATCCAACCCCAACAACATACGTCTCGACTCATTTAACCAACCCCCACATTCACTGTTCATCAAGAGGCAGCAGGTTCGATCGGCTTCAGTAAGAAGCAGCAGCAGCGATAGATCGCTCGGGTTCAGTTAGCAGCAGTAGCGAAGGAATCGCTCGGGTTCAGTTAACAGCCAAGGGATCGATCCCTCAGGTTCAGTAACGTAGCTAGTGCAATTGCTCGGGTTCAGTAAGCGAACGCCTCGCTCGGGTTCAGTTAGAGCCCAACGCCTCGCGCACACACACGTATGTGTACGAGAGAAACATGCAAACCTCTGTGCATCGCTCGGCCCCAACCACCCACCGTAACCGGGAACTCCCCGAAATTTTCCTCGCCCTCGCTTCTACCATGATTTTTTCCGTCATGGATGGCCCAAAGACTGTCATGCAGGTGCGTCCCCGGCCCGCCCAAGACAAAAGCCCATTTTCTGTCATGATTTTTTGTCATAGAAGTAGGAGCCCACCACATCTATCATGATACGTGCTTTTGTAACTTTTATCGTCATAGAAGTGTCATAAGCATGACAGAAAAAAAAATTCTTTTGGCCCAAAATGTCACGGATGTGTCTTTTTTTTGTAGTGATAGTTACAGCCCAGTTTTTATAATTACATCCCATTTATTATTTCTTAAAGCCCATTTTCTTGTTAAGCCTAATGCATCCCTCCTAGGAAAGATTTGTAGCCCAGCGGGGCGGAGAATAACAAGTTGACCTGGGCTGGGTATTCCTCAAAAAAAGTATAGCTGGGCTAGCCATTTTCAGCTTGAAAAAAATTAATATCTGGGCTGGATATTTGGTCGACATAAAATAATAGCCTGGGCTAGACAGGCCACAGCCCGCCCAGTTGATACCCTGCTCTCCTCTAAACAACAACAAAAACATCGCTCAAGAAAAACTCTGCTCACACCTCAAAAACACAAATACTGCTCGAGCTGCTGGGTCCCAGCTGTCGGCCGCTCCTTGTGCAATTCTCTTGTTTATTGACTATATAGGTTGACAATGGTGTGGAACCGTGATGTCAGGAAACCGGGAGGAAGCAAAAAAATTATAGTTGTATATAATAAGGAGGCACTTGCGTACGTGCGGCTATGGCCCTGGTGGGTCCCCACTGTCATCCTCTCCAAGTTAAGTCATCTCCTCATTCCTCATGTTCGTTGACCATGTTGACAACGCGAGACGGCGGCGCCACGGCGAGTGCAACAACTCGAAGGACGACGGAGCGGGCCTCGCGGGCCCTATGGATGGTCTGATACAGTGCCCGCTGCTCATTCAGGAAGCCAGGATCATAGGGCCACATGTCCGCGACGACATTGTTGTTCGCTTGTTCGCCGGCGATTCGTCCTTCCGCGAGCTGGTGCTCGTTGAGGAGACGGGGGTTACAGCACAGGTCCTCCTGTGCTGGTAGCTCTTCCGCCATTAGGGCGTCGAAGTGCGGCCGCACCAGCTCTATGGTGAACACGGCATGAACCAGCTTGGGCGGTGGCGCCGGCTCCTGGTCGGAAGCCACGTCCATCATCTGATTGTCGTCGCTCAGCTCGGCAAGCTCACTGGCGAGCCAGCATGTCCGGCTGCTAGACCAACCCGCTGCCAAGCATGAGTCTGACTGCCCTGGCCCACCCAGACCGCCTCCCTCGCCCGCGCGCACTTTCCACCCGAAACGGTCAGCGCCGCCCGCGCCGCTTCCCGGTGCAGGCGATTGCTCTGCGTTCAAATGACACAAGTGCCATCTGTCCGTCCATTTGCCGCCCACATTAATGATACACGGTTGCCGAGGCGACTACTCCCGTGCCACCCGTCCATCCCTCCGCCGCCCACCATTGCTATATAAACTGTTGTGCCGGCCATAGCCGCAGTCATCCGCCTCCGTTCCCTTTCTCCTGTCCACACCACTCCCACCATGGCTTACTCGTGCTCCAGCGCTCTTCGGGACGGGCGGACGATGAACAAGAAGGAGATGGCAGCCATTGCTGCTGACTGGCTGGCCGCCAGGCAGCCGGAGGACGACGATGTCCCAATGGAGAACGTGGTAGTCCACGATCCGGCGCCAACCCCCTCCTCCGCGCCATCCTCGCCGGTGCATTGCACCATGACCATCGGTGAGGACCGTGCCCAATACATAGACATGGTGAGACAGAAGCATGAGGAGCAGTTCCGAGAGGCGCAGGCCGATGCCGCCTACAACCACCATGTCCTCCAGGAGCACCTGCAGGTGGAGGAGCAGATCGCCGCGGAGCGGGCGGAGCAGGAGGCGCTGCTCGAGTCGTACCGCTCCGCTCGCGAGAGCTGCCTCGCGCGCTGGCGGTACCACATGCGGGTGGCGGAGGTTGCGGCCGCCTACAAAGAGGGCGATGAAGCGGGCGAGGTGCTGTTTGGCGAGACCGACGACGAGGCGGAGGACAATGCCGGCTCCGCCGAGGCCCCGCCCCGCCGGCACCGAGGTGGAGGACTTCGCCGGCTTCGGCGAGGCCCTGCTCCGCCGAGGCCCCGCCCCGCCAACAACGAGGTAGAGGACACCGCCGGCTCCGCCGAGGCCCCGCCCCGCCGGCACCGAGGCGGAGGACTTCGCCGGCTTTGGCTAGGCCCTGCTCCGCCGAGGCCCCGCCCCACCAATAACGAGGAAAAGGACATCACCGGCTCCACCGAGGCCCCGCCTTGCCGGCAACGAGGGGGAGGATTTCCCCCGCTCCGCCGAGGCGCTGCCCCGCCGGCAATGAGACAGAGGACATCGCCGGCTCCGTCGAGGCCCCGCCCTGCTGCCAACGAGGCCGCGCCACATAGAAAACGAGGAAGAGTGGAACGCGGTAGGTCGCCGCCGCTCGTGTCCAAGTAAGGTCACCGCTGCTACCCTCCGGTTGAAGCCAAGCTTGGCGGGTTGAACACTGACAGCCGATTAGCTTCTTGGCGGCGACGTGGAGTCGGAGAGCTGTGCTGGAGAATAAGCTTCTGTTCAGCTCAGCTGGACATGGGAAATGGGCGCCAGAGATCATAGATTAGGTTAATTAATTATACCTCCAGCGCACCCCTTTTTAGTTGAAGAATGTATGAAATGTAATGAAATCCGGCATGTTTATATGAAATCCGGACGTGTATGAATGAATTTAGTTCGATTATTTCAAATTCTTGGATCACTGGCATTGGATGAACATGCAAAACAATACATACTAGTATTATTCCCAGGACGCACGGTGATCACCTCGTTTGCAGCAGTTTCACATGTACAAAAAGTTTGACCAATCAAACTCACAGGCCTGACAATTCATAGAGAACATTCAAAACAATCAATGATTATGCATCTCAGTGATTCACATGTCAGAGCCAATATTTACTTCACAACTAAAGAGTAAAGAAAAATCGATCGATGCTGCTGACAGCAAAGGGGGTCCCATTCGAAAATGTCAAACGCATGTCTTCTTGCTAACATCAATGAGCAAAATTTGACAAGGTTATCCCATTCCAAAATATCAAATGCGTGTCTTTTTGCGTACATAAATGAGCAAACTTTGACAAGGTTTTCCCATTCCAAAATATCAAATGCCTACGATTGTGGAATGGGCGGGGTTTGCCATCAGTTCGGACATTGACATGTGTAGGATCGAAAGTATGTCTAGAGGGGGGGGGGGGATTAGACTACTTGACCAAATAAAAACCTAGCCTTTTCCCAATTTTAAGTCTTGGCAGATTTTAGCAACTTGGCACAAGTCAAGCAATCAACCTACACATGCAAGTCTAAGAGTATAGCAGCGGAATGTAAAACATTTGCATATGAAGGTAAAGGGAGGAGTTTGGAGGGAGCAAACGCAATGTAGACACGGAGATTTTTGGCGTGGTTCCGATAGGTGGTGCTATCGTACATCCACGTTGATGGAGACTTCAACCCACGAAGGGTAACGGTTGCGCGAGTCCATGGAGGGCTCCACCCACGAAGGGTCCACGAAGAAGCAACCTTGTCTATCCCACCATGGCCATCGCCCACGAAGGACTTGCCTCACTCGGGTAGATCTTCATGAAGTAGGCGATCTCCTTGCCCTTACAAACTCCTTGGTTCAACTCCACAATCTTGACGGAGGCTCCCAAGTGACACCTAACCAATCTAGGAGACACCACTCTCCAAAAGGTAATAGATGGTGTGTTGATGATGAACTCCTTGCTCTTGTGCTTCAAATGATAGTCTCCCCAACACTCAACTCTCTCTCATGGATTTGGATTTGGTGGAAAGATGATTTGAGTGGAAAGCAGCTTGGGGAAGGCTAGAGATCAAGATTCATATGGTTGGAATGGAATATCTTGGTCTCAACACATGAGTAGGTGGTTCTCTCTCAGAAAATGTATACTGGAAGTGTAGGCATGTTCTGATGGCTCTCTCCGCGAATGAAGAGGGGGTGGAGGGGTATATATAGCCTCCACACAAAATCTAACCATTACACACAATTTACAAAACTCGGTGGGACCGAATCATAAAACTTGGTCAGACCGATTTAGTTCAAAATGTGAACGTTAGGATTTTCGGTGGGACCGACACGTCAACTCAGTGGGACCAATTTCATTAGGGTTAGGGCATAACGTAATCTCGGTGAGACCGATCACATAAACTCGGTAGAACCAATTTCTGTAATAGGCAAACAGAGAGTTGGTCAGGCAAACTCGGTGGGACCAATTTGCTCATTTCGGTGAGACCAAAATGTTACGAAAGGGAAACAGAGAGTTTGCATTGCGAACTCGGTGGGACCGATCGCTCATATCGGTTAGACCGAAACGTTACGAAGGGAAACAGAGAGTTTGCAATCCCATCTCGGTGAGACCGAGATCCCTATCGGTGAGACCGAACTGATTAGGGTTTCTGGCAGTGGCTATGTCAAATGAACTCGGTGGCGCCGGATAGATCAAATCGGTGGGGCCGAGTTTGACTTTAGGTTTGGGACATATGTGGATATGAGAAAGTGGTTGAGGGCTTTTGGAGCATATCACTAAGCATTTTGAGCAAGCAAGCCATTAAGCAACACCTCATCCCCTTTTAATAGTATTGGCTTTTCCTATGGACTCAATGTGATCTTGGATCACTAAAATGAAAATGTAGAGTCTTGAGCTTTAACCAATATGTGTCCTTAGCATTTTGAGGGGTCCACATTCCTAGTCCATGCCATGCCAATCATTGAACTTCCTGAAATAATCCTCTTGAAATAGCATTAGTTCAATGAGCTATATGTTGTTAGGAATTACCAAAACTACCCAGGGATAGTTGCACTTTCAATCTCCCCCTTTTTGGTAATTGATGACAACATATATATCAAAGCTTCGACAAAAGATAATAAGATTTAGAACATCGTCGCTTTGAGAAGTATGTGATAAGTAAGAGCTCCCCCTAAATTTGTGCATTATTTGAAATTTGCTTTTGAATGCAAATGCACAATCGATTAGGATCATGGGTTACTCTTCCATGTGACATACATCTTGGTGGAGCGCTCAAAATGATAGAAATTAAAAACATGCACTCATCACCAAGCAAAGTGAATGATCATATATGGGAAATAAAAGATAATATCATTCAAGCAGGCATTAAAGTATGATATGATCAAACACATGATCATAAGACATAAAGTATCAATCAAGCACACAAAAGTTTCAACCAAATAGCAAGAGAGACAAAAGAAGCAAGAACACTCTCTCTCGAAGCCTATGATCTATACATTTCTCCCCCTTTGGCAACAAGTTACCAAAAAGTTCGAAAATGCATTGTGCTATGCGTCTCTCTAGGCTTGATCTTCGGGAGGTGGTGTTGAGAGAACTCCAAGGACAAAAGCATCTATAGAAGTTGATGGAGCTGGTGGAGTTGCAACTGGAGGTGGCACTGAAGCTGTGGCTGCTGGTGCTGATTTAGTGGTTCTAGTGTCAGGCACTGGCACTGCAGCGGATCTCTGACCTCTGGGCACTCTCTGAAAGGCATCTGTGGTAGCCTGCCCTTTCTTCTCCTCTGCTTCCTCCTGGATCTGCTCAACAGCAGTCTGCATCTCAGTCACTTTCAGATCAAGGTCATAGAATTTTGACTCAATGATCCTCTCCAAGCTCTCCTGATTTTGAGTCAGGGTGGCCAAGCCCTTCTCAATCCTCAAAGTTGCTTGAATCAGATATGCAAGCTGATCTTGCTTGCTCTTCAGAAATACCTGAGATGCCTCTTCAACACTGGGCATCTTTGCAGCTTTCTCAGCCTTTGCCTTCTCTCTCTTCTCTTGTGCTTGCACAGATGTGGGTTCTTCTTCATCCATCACAACAGTATTATCCTCAAATTCTGGTCTTAGGGGTAGATGCTTCTTATCCAACAAATAGGTGCCTGTGCCCATCTTGGAGTTGATGAGCACCTGAATATGTGGAGCATACCCACAAGATCTCTTCTGATCTGCAGCAGTCCTCTTGATTGTTTCAATAATCAGGCTCATAACTTTGAATTTTTGAGGCACATCAAATATCTGCAGCAAGTTGATTGAATGACCTCTGATCATCTTGTGATCTCCAGATTTGGGCAACAGAGTATGCCTCAATATAGTGTTGATTGTAGCTAGACCAGACATCAAGTAATGAACAGATCCAAGTTTATGTGTATCCAAAGCTTTGTCAGGGATCTCTTTGTACATGTTGGCCATAGAGTTGTGGTCTTTCTTCTTCTCGGCATAAATGTCCAAGTCATCTTCATGCTCTTTAGGAGCATTTATCAGTTTTGCCCACTCATTAACAGTTGATTGGTACCTTGTACCCTCTGACATCCATACAATCCTACCATCTGGATAAAAATGAGCTGTAGAGTAGAATTGCATGATGAGTTCATCATTCCATTTTGTCAGCTTCTGACCCACAAAGGTGTCAACTCCACAAGCTCTGAAGCTTTCATGCACACCTGGAAAATGATCTTCATTCTCATCAATGTACTTCCAGTCTGCCCACTTCATGTCACAAACTATGGGCTTCTTGTCAAGCAGAATGGTTTCATAGAAATCTTGTTGTTCTTTGGTGTGGAACCTGTAGTCTACTACAGTCCTCCTCCTCATAGCATAGGGATCACTTTGTCTCCAAAGTCTCAGACCAGCATCCTTCCTGATGCTCATATTTTCTGCCACTGGATGGTTGTCATCATGATCTGGAATCTTTGGTTTAAGTTTCCTAAGCACTTGGGCTTCAGCATCTTCTACAGTTTCAGTTTCAGGCACTGGGGCCTTGTTCTTCTCAGCAGCTGGTATATTTCTAGTGCTCCTCTTTGGTGCAGTAGGTTTTGGAGCTTGAGCAGCAGCTTTGGAGGCAATCTTGGGCTTTGAAGCAGCAGTCCCAGACTTGATGGCATCCCCCATCAGCTTTTGGGACTTGGGTGGTGGTGCAGCATCCTCTTCCTCTTCATCCTCAGCTGGATCTCTCATCATGGAGGGCTTGCCAATAACTCTGGCAATGGTCTTCTTGACCCTCTCCTTTCTTTTCTTGCCATCACCAGTAGCCTCTTCAACAGTCGATTTGGAAGTTTCAAAAGTTGAGGCTCTGGACTTAGACATGGGCACTCTCTTGGCAGGAGCTTTCTTGTGCAGACCAGGCTTGGTTGAAGCTATAGTGCCAAATTCTTTCTTGACAACTTTCTTCTTTGAGCTGACCTCTTCCTCAACATAATCTTCATCCTTAGAATCTAAGTTTCTCTTTCTCCTTGTCCTGGTAGCTGCTTTGGGCAAGTTGCTTGGGGTGCTTCTGCTGCCTTCATCATAACTGCTAGAGGGACTAGTGCCCTCACTCATGTTCACTTGCTCTTCTGATTTGTTCTGGCTATCACTCTGGTCAGACATACTGGCAAAGCAAACTGACAGCAGACCCTGTGAGTAGATATAGATGAGGTAGAGTGGATGAGCATCACAAAGTGCAGAGTTTTTGCAAAACAAATGAGTCAAAAACTTAGTTTTAGTTTTCCACAGAAAGCATTTCGGAGCTACCGTTTTGTTAAACTTGATGCCACCGAAGCAATATTGGAGTCTGAACTAGTGAGATCGATCAGACCAAGACACAGTTCGGTGAGTCCGAGATTGCTAGGGTTTCACAAAGAGTCAAACTCGGTCACACCGATTTGCAATTTCGGTCAGACCGAAAAGTGCAAGTGCTATGGCCTAAGCCAAATCGGTGAGACCGATTTCCACAATTCGGTCGGTCCGAGATGAGTTCGGCGGAAACTTAACCCTAAATTTTCAAATCAAACCTAATCTAATGGAGGTTTTCTCTGGATAGATTGATCTCATACGTGGTATAGAACATGGCATTGCATTGTGCTAAGAATCGGAGTTAGGAATTAGCACAAAAGGTCGAACTCATACCCTAGTTCGGCGGTGAGTTCGCTACGGCGGCAATGGCGGAGTTGAAATCCGTTGACGGCGACGGAGACTGGCGGCGGGAGGTCGCTGGCGACGAGGAGACGATCCAGAGACCCGAGGTGGCAGAGCAGGACACGCGTGGGCTGAGGGGTTTTGAAGAAATTTCCAAAATCTCACCCGTCGGTATATATATCATGACCCTGTCGGTGTGACCGAAAGGAACAACTCGGTGGCACCGAGGTGCAGAATTGCAAGTGGTTACTGCAACTCGGTGTGACTGAAAGGTTCTAATCGGTTGCATCGAGATTGAAAGCCTAGATCAACTCAGTGAACTCGGTATGACCGAAGTGGATTGAATCGGTCAGACCAAAAATCACAAAGAGGTTTTGGAAGTTTAAGTCTATGACGAATCGGGGACTCCGAGTGCTCCTCACACAGAGTGGTTTGAATCTGACTTGATCAAACTTTGTGATGTAGCATGAATAGAGTTTTAGACGAGAAAAGCATAGATAGCTAGACGAAGTTCTTAGGCATTCTTGTCCATCCATTTGGCAAAAGAAAAAACCAAACAATCAAGGCAACAAATGGATGTCCTCGAATGAGTAAATATGCAATCAACATGCTCACACAATAAAGTGGCAAATGAAACATGTGGCAAAGCATGCACAAACACTCTAGCATCTATCAAGCAATTGGCGATAACTAGGTCATCTATAAATGAGTATATTGACTTAGCAGTCAAATGAGAACATTTGGTCATAGGTCATACTCATCGTTTAAGCACAAGTGGGGTTACCACTTTTACATAAAGCATTGTTGTGTTCACACCATTAGAGTTGCTTTAGCTCAATTGTTAGAGTAAAGCTCCCCCTAGATGTGATATCCCCCCTAAGAGGGATGAACTAACCTTGGGTTTTGTCGATGATGACTTCATGTAGATGTTGAAGATGTGGATGCTCAATGTTGATCTAGATTATTTGGAGCAATCCATTGGAGTGAGTTGCACTTTCAATACCTACACGGGTTAGTCCCACAAGGAACAAACAAGGATATCCATAGACATAGAGTGATGTTCACACAAGATGATGTCCATGAAAGCATTAGGTTACCTTGTCCCTTGTCTTACCAACAAGAGGGTTTGTGACTCCTTGAACTAGTGCAAGATATGGAAGTTGTTTGCACTTGTCCTTGCCAAAATGATATGAGTGAAGTATGTTGGCGGAGTCACCCTCAAGAACTCTCTAGTTCTTCTTCTTCGGGATCCACATCATCTTGATGGGAATCCTTGGAGTTGTAGTCGTACTTGACGAAGTAGAACTTGATGTAGTCTTGGGAACCCACTTGACCAAGGCCTTAGGAGCTTCTTCAAATGCATCAATCTCCTCTTGAAGCTTGTCCTTACCTTTTTGCTTGTGGTCTTGTGGTGGAAGATCATCTTGAGCTTGTGTCCCTTGGAAAGAAGTAGGATCATACTTCTCTTGTTGAGGAACAAACTTCGTCTTGGGGTATTGATCTTCTTCCCACTCAACTCCATTGGCATTCAACTTTCGTTCAAAACCAACACCTTGATTTTTCCGGTGCCTTCCTTGCTTGCGTACAATTTCCTCAAATTGCTTACTCCCGGCAAGGCTTTTGTAAACACCTTTCTCTATAATTCCCTTCAATAAGCTATTTTCTTGCTCAAGTGTAACTTGGCTAAGAGAATCATTAGTGGAATCAAGAGAACTACTAGAAGCAACAACATTGGATTTAACATGATTATTGTTACTACTAGAAGAAGAATCTTTCTTACTCTTGTTGCTAGATTTTACTTGTGGCATGTAAGTAGACAAGAGTAAATGCTTGGCAATGTAAGAAGAATCTTTCTTACGAAGATCATCATTGATTGCCTTTAAAAACCCATGCTCTTGCTCAAGGTTGAGCTTTTCAAAGCGTAGCTTCTCATGAGTCTTTAAAAGTTCTCGATGATCTTCTAAGATAGTTTCATGAGCTAACTTAAGAGTGTTTAGTTCTTTAGTTAGACACTCAATCTCCTTCTTAACATCATCATTTGTTTTATCTTCATTAGCATGATTAATAGCAAGTTCATCATAGTTTTCATCACTAGAGTTGTCAACAAGTAAATCATCATCACCTAGCAAATCATCTTCATCACTATTGAAATCAACATACTCGGGGTGTGATACCTTTGGGCCTTTAGCCATGAAGCATCTTCCAATTCCTTCATTTGGTGAGTCAAATTTGTCGTAGGAGTTGGTTGACACAAGTGCTAGACCGGCAACACCTTCATCTTGAGTATATTCGGAGTCGGAGTGATAACTTCTCTCGGAGTGGTGGTCGGAGTCGGAGCCGGATACCCATTCACCAACATGAGCTTGATGTCTTCATTTTGTGTAGCTCTTTGATGATTTGTCCTTCCTTTCCGAATCCTTGCTTCTGCGAGAGGTTCTTCGTTCATAGCGATCATCTCTACTCCTTCTCTCCCTTGGAGGTGATTCTTCTCTTCTACTTCTTCTTTTGGGTGAATCTTCTCTTCTTTTGTAGGGGGCCGTACACTCATTGGAGTAGTGTCTAGGCCTTCCACAATTGTAGCAATTATGCTCACGGCTTGAAGATCTTTTGTCATTGTAGGACCTTGACTTGGAACCTCTTTCCTTGCTTCTGCTCTTGTAGAACTTGTTGAAGTTCTTCACCATTAGGCTCAATTCCTCATTGAGGGTTTGTTTCTCACTTGATGATGTAGGAGTGTCACATGAGGCTTTGTAAGCACCACTTGACTTGTTGTGAAGCTCTTCCTTATCCTTGAGTGACATCTCATGAGCAACAATTCTTCCAATGACTTCCGTTGGCTTGAGATCTTTGTAATTGGGCATCACTTGGATCAATGTGCACACGGTATCATATTTTCCATCCAAGGCTCTTAGGATCTTCTTGATGATGAATCTATCGGTCATCTCTTCACTTCCTAAGCTGGCAATCTCATTTGTGATGAGAGCAAGCCTAGAGTACATTTCAGCGACACCTTCACCATCCTTCATTTTGAACTTGTCAAGTTGACTTTGAAGCACATCCAATTTGGATTCCTTGACAGAGTCGGTACCCTCGTGCATATCAATCAAAGTATCCCAAATTTCCTTTGCATTCTCAAGACGGCTGATTTTGTTGAATTCTTCGGGGCACAATCTGTTGAAGAGGATATCGCAAGCTTGAGCATTGTATTGCAACATCTTCAACTCTTCCGCGGTAGCTTCACGGTTTGGTTCTCTCCCATCAAAGAATTCACCTTGCAAACCAATACACAAAATAGCCCAAACGGCGGGGTTATGTCCAAGAATATGCATTTTCATCTTATGCTTCCAACTAGCAAAATTAGTACCATCAAAGTAAGGACCTCTACGGTGGTAATTTCCCTCGCTAGACGCCATACTCTCCTAGGTTGTGAAACCAAGGCTATGATCACCAAAAGCTATGGAGATCAAGGCAAATGGAGACCAAAGCTCTGATACCACTTGTAGGATCGAAAGTATGTCTAGAGGGGGGGATTAGACTACTTGACCAAATAAAAACCTAGCCTTTTCCCAATTTTAAGTCTTGGCAGATTTTAGCAACTTGGCACAAGTCAAGCAATCAACCTACACATGCAAGTCTAAGAGTATAGCAGCGGAATGTAAAACATTTGCATATGAAGGTAAAGGGAGGAGTTTGGAGGGAGCAAACGCAATGTAGACAAGGAGATTTTTGGCGTGGTTTCGATAGGTGGTGCTATCGTACATCCACGTTGATGGAGACTTCAACCCACGAAGGGTAACAGTTGCGCGAGTCCACGAAGGGTCCACGAAGAAGCAACCTTGTCTATCCCACCATGGCCATCGCCCACAAAGGACTTGCCTCACTCGGGTAGATCTTCACAAAGTAGGCGATCTCCTTGCCCTTACAAACTCCTTGGTTCAACTCCACAATCTTGACGGAGGCTCCCAAGTGACACCTAACCAATCTAGGAGACACCACTCTCCAAAAGGTAATAGATGGTGTGTTGATGATGAACTCCTTGCTCTTGTGCTTCAAATGATAGTCTCCCCAACACTCAACTTTCTCTCACGAATTTGGATTTGGTGGAAAGATGATTTGAGTGGAAAGCAGCTTGGGGAAGGCTAGAGATCAAGATTCATATGGTTGGAATGGAATATCTTGGTCTCAACACATGAGTAGGTGGTTCTCTCTCAGAAAATGTATACTAGAAGTGTAGGCACGTTCTGATGGCTCTCTCCATGAATGAAGAGGGGGTGGAGGGGTATATATAGCCTCCACACAAAATCTAACCGTTACACACAATTTACCAAACTCGGTGGGACCGAATCATAAAACTCGGTCAGACCGATTTAGTTCAAAATGTGAACGTTAGGATTTTCGGTGGGACCGACACGTCAACTCGGTGGGACCGATTTCATTAGGGTTAGGGCATAACGTAATCTTGGTGAGACCAATCACATAAACTCAGTAGGACCGATTTCTGTAATAGGCAACCAGAGAGTTGGTCAGGCAAACTCGGTGGGACCGATTCGCTCATTTCGGTGAGACCGAAATGTTACGAAAGGGAAACAAAGAGTTTGCATTGCGAACTCGGTGGGACCGATCGCTCATCTTGGTTAGACCGAAACATTACGAAGGGAAACAGAGAGTTTGCAATCCCATCTCGGTGAGACCGAGATCCCTATCGGTGAGACCGAACTGATTAGGGTTTCTGGCAGTGGCTATGTCAAATGAACTCGGTGGCGCCAGATAGATCAAATCGATGGGGCCGAGTTTGACTTTAGGTTTGGGACATATGTGGATATGAGAAAGTGGTTGAGGGCTTTTGGAGCATATCACTAAGCATTTTGAGCAAGCAAGCCATTAAGCAACACCTCATCCCCTTTTAATAGTATTGGCTTTTCCTATGGACTCAATGTGATCTTGGATCACTAAAATGAAAATTAGAGTCTTGAGCTTTAGCCAATATGTGTCCTTAGCATTTTGAGGGGTCCACATTCCTAGTCCATGCCATGCCAATCATTGAACTTCCTGAAATAATCCTCTTGAAATAGCATTAGTTCAATGAGCTATATGTTGTTAGGAATTACCAAAACCACCCAGGGATAGTTGCACTTTCAACATGGCACCTCGTGCTAAATAAACCAGCTGTTCTTTTTGTGCAGTTCCACCAAAATCAACCAAATTCGCGTGTAGCTTGTATGATTTTGCCTTTATATGTTGCAACGCCTTGAACATATCGGCACCTCCTTTCTTGTAGCTAATTTTGTGGCTGGAGGTGGAAATGAATGATTCGAGAACATTCGATGTATTGTGCGTGATGAAGTATAATGGGCACGAACCATCAGAACATTTTGTGCAGTTCCCATTGAAATCAAGCTGAGCACCCCTGTTTGCATAAATAAAAAAAAATGATTAGTAAAGCAAACTGTATTATGAATTTACAGTTTAAACAGGCACCTACATGGTCCATGCAGATCACACATTTAAAAACATGGAACTCACCAGAAAGAATCCTAGAACAACATTGTACTTGCCCATCACAGCAAAAAAGATGGAAATATGTGAGTCCTTCTGAGCTGAAGTTAGTTTGGTCTTGTGGGGAGTAATGTAACCATCCTTCAACTGCTCCTTCTGATGAGAAGATAGACTGGGCTTCTTCATCCTGGCATAATCGGAACTAGGCACTTCACGTACTCCATATTCTTCTTCAGAGGAGGATAGTCCTGTTTTGCAAAGACAAGACAACAACTAAATGCTAGCATCCTTGTTTGCTCAAAAAAAGGAAAGAAAGCATTTAAAATAGCCATTACATTAACAAAGGGAGTAACTGATGAAATGTATAGTCACAAAGAGATGCATCTCCTCATTATCCTCATAGGAAATGATATGATACCAAACACAGCAGCTCCACTTGAACTGTATTATTACTTAATTTTATCAGTGGCTATAATGGTGGCAAACCAGTGCATCAATTTATTAGCAGCCTTAGATTAACATGCGAAACAATACCGCTTTCTCATGAGAGTAGCTAAACAGTAGCACAACACCAATAGAGATGACTGTCGGATTCGGGGTTCCGCAGACCCTTGAGAGGTTCGAACTCTGGGGTGCGTGTGAAGAACTCTCTCTCCCAGTGTGCCTTCTGAACGATTCCACAGCCTAGCTCAACGAACCCAAGGAACAAGAGACACAGTAGTTTATCCTGGTTCGGGCCACCTTGCGGTGTAATACCCTACTCCAGCTTTGTGGTGGATTGCCTCGGAGGGCTGAGGATGAACTAGTACAGAGGTGGAACGACCTCAGGAGGTGAGGTGTTCTTGAGCTCGATGAGCAGGTGAGGTGGTGAGGGTGGAATGGATCTGGTCCAGCTTCGGTTGCTCTCCCCCTCCCAAGGTGGTGGCTATGTCCTATTTATAGTGGCTTGGTCCTCTTCCCAAATGTAGGCGGGAAGGGATCCCACAACGGCCAAATTCGAAGGGAGACAACTAGCACAAGTTATCCTGACAAAAGTAGTCTTCGCCTGCAAAAGCCTCTGGTGGTGACGCTGCAGTGGGCTCCTCGATGACCTCCGTCCTGCCGTCCTGGCGGTCTTGGTCTTGTTGCACCGATATGGAAACCTTTGCTTGATTCCTCGGGACTCCGCGCCTGCGCTTGCCTCCTTTGCACCAAAGAGGAAACTAGTACACTACGCCCGCTAGCGCCCGCCTGGTCCTGGTCGTCATGGTTCACGTCAGGTGAACATCGCGAGGTGCAGCTTGCATGGATATCTCTGCTCCTCGGGAGCCAGTCTGGGGAGGCCGCCCCTCGTGGAGGTCTTGGTGTCGTCCGCCTTGCGAGGCCTGGCCCCTCGCGAGGGTCTTGAGTTGTCGTTGCTGAAGCTGGGCCGTACCAGGCCGTCGATGGAGCCATGCCACGGGCCACAGGCAGGCAAGTCTGGGCACCCCCGGTCCCAGGACGCCGACAGTAGCCCCCGGGCCCAAGGCGCGCTCGAACTTGGCTTCGAGGCGAAGCCAAAGGGCAAGTGCGAAGCGCCGCGGGCCCTAACCGCCTGCGGCCTTGGTTATCGCGTGGCGATTGATGGGACGTGGGCACCTCCGCTTCCCCACGCTGCCTCGGCAACTGCTTCGACTTGACGAGACCCTACTGCATGCAGAGAAAAATCATCATTACGCGCGATCGTGGAGGCCGGCGATTGGCCTTCCCTTGGCTATAAATGAGGAGAGGGGCGAAGCCCCCTTTGCTCGTTTTCGTCTTCTCGCCACCCGCTCCTTCTTCTTCCTTCTTGCCTCACCGTCTTGCCGCAGTGTTCATGGTGTTGACGAGGAAGTTTTCTGCCACCAAGAAGGGGAAGGCCCCTAAGGAGGGGCCCGGCTCATCGCCGCCCAAGAGGGGACGAGGTCGCCCCCGCAAGCATGTGGCTGCCCCTGTGGTGGCTCCTTGTGGACGCGGGCGTGCCTCGACTGGTCATGGCGGCGCCTCTTCTCGCGGTGAGAGCCGCCAGGGGCAAGGCAGCCCCCGTGATGGAGGGAGGAACATCGTGGTCGCCCGGCCTCCTCGGCCGCGCTTCCACTCGGCGGAAGTGCTCCCAGAGTTTGTCTTGTGGTCGGAGGGGCCGACCGGCACCTGGCTCCCACTCCCCCGCTTCTTCGCGGGCGAGTTGCCGGTTGCTGGTCTTGACGGCCTCTGGCTGCAAGCTGACGGCTGCTGCAGCAAGGCTTCATGGGTCGGGGTCGAGGTTTCCGCCGCCGGGAACGTGGCCCTGACCTGCGGCTGGCAGACGTTCGCCCGCACGCATGGCCTGAGTGGGAGGTGCACCCTCCACTTCAGGTACGACGGTGTTGCGACCCTCTACGTAAGGGTGTTTGGGGAAGATGGCCGCCGCGCAGGGTGCTGCCCCGAAGACGACGGCGGTGACGATGAGCTTGGCCTTGGCGACGGCTGCGGCTCGTTTAGCGGCGGCGGCTCTTCCTCCGGCGAGAGCACAAGCAGCGGCGGTTACGACCAGCCGCCCCGCCGTCAGGCTCGCTTCGAGGGAGGTGGCGGATCTTCTTGCCGCCACACCCTGGTGAAGCGGGAGGAGGGCTTAGGCTGAGCCCGGAGAACCTCCGGAGCCGAGCCTCAGGAACTGCTGCAGTCGTGCGGGCCTCCTTTGTTTAACCTTTCCTTTCTTCTACATTTTGAAAAAAGTAGAGAGCCTTGCTAGGGCGTGTAATGAACCATGGCACTTATGCAGCTATGCTATGTTTATTGTTCTTGTGTTATGCTATGGTGTTCATGTCCCGAGCAGGTGTGGTAGGATAACTTAGCTTGGTACACCCGCGGTAGCTTCCCTCCTCGTGAGGGCTCGTCCTTCAACATCTGGAGAGGCCCCCTTGCTGCCGACCTAGGAGCCGCCGGCCTCGGGAGGCACCATAAAACTGCAGGGTTTGTTAGAAAACCTTTCGGAGGCCTTGTTCTTCCTTGCGTGAGCCCTCAGTCATGACTAGCCGTGGCTAAGTTCACCGCATCGCGGTACCCGAGGGCACGGACTTAAGAGGGTGCGCAAATCACGAGCTCAATCGAGGGCGCCTCGCGAAGATCAAGGAAGCCAAAGCCTTGGGGCAACAGGGCTTTGGTGAGGTGTGTCCGTGGGGTGGGCTAGCCCAACGCACGCACACAACTGCCCAGCCCCCGTGGGAGGTGCTCGAGGGAGAGCGACGGGCAACTGCCATTCTCCCTGACGCAGAAAAAGAAAGCAAGCGAGGCAAGAAGAGAAAACCAACTAGGCAATCGAGAAACACTAGAGCTCCAAATTCCATTAAAAGGTTGCAAACCAGCTGCACAAAGCAAGCAAATGAACAGCCGCGTCCGGCACCTAGTCTAGTCTTCTCACCAGCGCGGAGCTAAGTGCTGCCACTAGGACGTGGGAGGGAGCCCCCAAGGCCGGAGGGCGGCACACTGGAGACTCCGGGGCGTGTACAGCCCCACTCATTATTACGTGAGAGTGTCACGAGCGGAGACCTCACAGGCACTAGGCCTTGCTTCATGGGTAGAACTTTCGGAGGTGCTGGATGTTCCAGGCGTTCTGGATGGGGATCCCGTCCTGCGTCTCCAGGCGCACGGCGCTAGGCCTGGAGACGCGGGCAATCCTAAACGGGCCCTCCCACATGGGGGAGAGCTTATGCAGCCCTTCCCTAGAGAGCACCCGCCTCAGGACGAGATCACCCACCTCGAGCGTCCTGGAGCGGACGCTGCGACAATGGTACCGCCGCAGCGCCTGCTGGTACCTTGCCACCTGGAGCGAGGCTTGACGGCGGCGTTCCTCCCCCAGCACGAGGTCCATCCTCCGTGAGGCGTCCTGGCGTGCCTCGTTGAACGCCAGGACCCGCTTGGAGCGATGCTTGACTTCGTGTGGGAGAACCACTTCGGCTCCGTAGACGAGGAAGAATGGAGTCTCGCCCGTCGGCTTGGTGGCGGAGGTGCGGATGGACCACAGCACGGACTGGAGCTCATCAATCCAGCCCCTGCCGCAGGCCTCAAGCTTTTTCTTGAAGGTTCTTGTTTTGAGGCCTCTCAGGACCTCCGCGTTGGCGCGCTCAGCTTGGTCGTTGCTCCTGGGGTGCGCCACTAAAGCGTAGCATATCTGCGTTCCAAGGTTAGCACAATATGTTTTGAAGAGATTGCTAGTGAACTGCGTGCGGTTGTCGGCGATGATACGATTAGGACCCCGAAGCGGCTCACGAGGCCCTTGATGAACTTGACCACCAAACCGGCTGGGATGGTGCAGACAGCTTCCACTTCCGCCCACTTGGTGAACTTGTCGATGGCGACGTAGAGGTAGCGGTAGCCCCCGGGCGCCCGTGGGAATGGTCCCAAGATGTCTAGCCCCTAGACCGTGAACGGCCATGTGAGCGGAATGGTTTGGAGGCCCTGAGCGGGCTGGTGGGTCTGCTTGGCGTGGAACTGGCAGGCTTCGCAGGACTTGACCAACTCTGCAGCATCGTTGAGCGCCGTTGGCCAGTAGAACCCGCTGCGGAATGCCTTCCCCACGAGGGTGCGTGATGAAGAATGGTGCCCGCAGTCCCCACCATGTATATCCGTCAGCAGGTCGTGCCCCTGCTCCCTGGAAATGCATCATAGAGAGATGTCGTTTGGACGCCTCCGATAAAGCTCACCATCCCGAATGCAGTATGCTGTAGCTTGGCGTGCCACCCGCTCTGCGTCTTCCTCCTTCTCTGGCAGGGTTCCCTGGAGCAGATACGCCCTGAACTCTTCAGTCCAGCATCCCTCCCGAGGCTCGAGCGCGAGGAGCAGACGCACCCCTGAGGTCGGGCCGCAGGCTGGGGCTCCCGAGGTTGGTGCTGGGGGGAGCTCCTCCTGAGGCAGCGTTGCCTCTGCAGCGGGTGGGGCTGCCGAGGGCTTGAAGAGCCGCTCCTCGAAGACGCTGGGCTCCTGAGGCAGGAGCCGGGACGCCCTCTTGGCTATGTCGTCGGCTTCTTTGTTTGTGTCGCGCGGCACGTGCTGCAGTTCCAAGCCCAAGAATTGTTTCTCAATTTTGCGTACCTCTGCGAGATATGCCTCCATGTGCTCGTCCTTCAGCTCGTATACTTTGTTGGAGAAGTTGACGAGGAGCTGGGAGTTGCCCTTGATGGTGAGGCGCTTCACTCCCAAGGCTGCCGTAGCCTTAAGACCGGCGATTAAGCCTTCGTACTCCGCGATGTTATTGGAGACCTTTTCACCCCGCTGGAAGCAGAGCTACACGGTGTAGTAGAGCTTGTCCTGGGTGGGCGAGATGAGCACGGCTCCAACCCCCGCGCCCTGACGTGCGAAGGCGCCGTCAAAGTACATGACGCATCCGTCTGGCGCCTCGCTTCCTGGTGAGAGTGGGCGGTCCTCGCCTTCTTCAGGGCTGGGAACGTTAGCCCATTCCACCACGAAGTCGGCGAGCGCGGCACCCTTGATGACTCTGGTGGTGCTGAACTCCAACTGGAATGCCTGCAACTCGATGTTCCATTCTGCGACTCTCCCCGCAGCTTTGGGGCTCTAGAGCACCCTCTCCAGTGGGTAAGCTGAGACGACCTTGATGGGGTGACCTTGGAAGTAGTGGCGCAGCTTGCGGGAGGCGACAAGGAACGCGAGAAGGAGCTTCTGCGACATGGGATAGCGCGCCCGTGCATCACACAATGCCGTGCTGACGAAGTACACCGGGTGCTCAATGAGGGCCGGAGTGCTGGTGATGTCTTGTTCCTCGCGAGGCTGGGGGTCCTCGGGGGCTCGGCTGTTTGCAAGGGCAGCCAGGCTCCCAGGAGCACCGTCCTGGGGGGGCCTGGTTATCTGCTGGTGCTGCCGGGGCTTCAGGAGCACGGTCCCGAAGCTGTGTCGTCTCGTCCTGGCGTGTGGCGCTGCCCGGCGAGTTCCCGGCCTGGCGCTCTTCCCGGACCGCCACTAGTGCCGCGCTGGCAGAGTGTGGCGTGGCGGCCAGGTAAAGCACCAAGGGCTCGAGAGGTCGCGGCGCCACCATCACTGGTGGGCTGGTGAGGCATCTCTTGAGGTCTTGAAATGCTGCGTCGGCCTCCGGAGTCCATTCGAACGACCCTTTCTTCTTCATTAGCTTGAAGAACGGGTGGGCGCGCTCCCCAAGCTTGGAGATGAAGTGCCCTAGCGAGGTCACGCAGCCCGCCAGCTTTTGCATTTCCTTGAGAGTCCGCGGCGGGCTCATCCTTTCTATCGCCTTGATCTTCTTGGGGTTCGCCTTGATTCCCCTGTGCAACACCAAAAAGCCCAACAGCTTGCCGGAGGGGACGCCCAACACACACTTCTCCGGGTTGAGCCGCAGGTCCACCTTGCGCAGACTGGTGAACGTTTCTTCCAGGTCCTCGATGAGGGTACTTGCCTCCCGAGACTTCACCACTATGTCGTCGACGTATGCCTCGGCGTTCCTCCCAAGCTGCTGGCCCAGAGCGATGTGCATCAGCCGTTGGAAGGTTGCTCCGGCATTACGCAGCCCGAAGGGCATGCAGGTGTAGCAATACACCCCACACGGGGTCAAGAAAGCCGTCTTCTCAACATCTTGCACCGCCATCTTGATTTGGTGATATCCTGAGAATGCGTCCAAGAAGCACAGCAGGTCGCACTCGGCGGTAGAGTCGACGATCTGGTCGATGCGCGGGAGCGGGAAGGGATCTTGAGGGCAAGCCTTGTTGAGGTTGGTGAAGTCGACGCACATGCTTTCCTTCCCGCCTTTCTTGGGGACAATGACTGGGTTAGCCAGCCATTCTGGGTACTGCACCTCCCGAATGACACCAGCGTCTTGCAGCTTGCGGGTCTCTTGGACGATGAACACCTGCTTCTCCATGGACTGCCGCCGCGCCCTCTGCTTCACCGGGCGCACATTGGGCCACACCTTTAGGTGATGCTCGATTACCTCCCTCGGGACTCTGACCAAATCTTTGGGCTCCCATGCAAACACCTCCTTGTTTGCGCGCAAGAAGCCGACCAGCGCCTTTTCTTGGTCTAGAGTGAGGTTGGCTCCTATGGTGAAGGTGGCTCCTGATGCTCCATCCTCGTCAACTGGCACCTACTTTGTCTCGGCCCGATCTTGGGAGAACAGCTACTTCTTCTTCGTCGGCGCAGCCCCCGGGGCCTCAGGGGCTCCCCCGCCTGCTGGGCGTGCTGCTGCCACGGCCCTGAAGGCGAGCTTGAGGGCCGTCAGGGCCTCCTTGGTGTCCCCGGCCATGGTGAGGATGCCGCTGCTCCCCGGCATCTTCATGAGGTTGTAGGCAGGATGAGTCACTGTCATAAACTTGGCCAAGGCTGGTTACCCGAGGATAGCGTTGTACGGGAGGCGGATGCGGGCGATATTGAAGTCGATAAGCTCGGTGCGGTAGTTGTCGTGGGTGCCGAAGGTGACGGGGAGGCGGATCTGCCCCAGGGGGCTGGTGGAACCGTCGACGACCCCGGAGAAGGGCTTGGTGGGGCGGAGCCGACCATGTGGCACGTGGAGCAAGCCGAAAGCATCCACAGAGAGCATGTTGAGGCCAGCCCCGCCGTCAATGAGGGTCTTGGTAACTGCCACGTTGCAGATGGTGGGGGTGCAGAGCATCGGGAGCGCACCTGCGCCCGAGGTGGTTGCTGGGCGATCCCTCGAGTCGAAGGTGAGGTCGGCCTTGGGCGCCGCCCATCCCGGAGGAGCTCCCTGCCGCACGTGCGCGACACCTACTAGGCGGAAGAACTGCTTGATGTGACGGTCCGAGGGCGGCGCCTACGAACCGCCGAGGAGGGCCGTGACGACGTGGGGCGCCGGTGCCGCGAAGCGCACGATGAAGAGACCGCGCAGCTCCTCCCAGGAGGCCACAGAAGATTCTGGCAGGTTGAGCAGCCAGGCGCGTGGCACGCCAATGAGGGCCATGGGAAACCAGTTGGCCATGACCTTGTCATCGCCACCGGCCACCCAAACGGCCTCCTCATATGCCTGGAGAAACGCCGCAGGGCCTGCCGCACCGTCGTAGTGAGGCGGCATCTCTGGCTTGAACTTGGGCGGCCACCGCACATGTCGTAAGGCGGGGGTGAAGGCCCGGAGGCCCATGGCACCTCCATGCACGCCCGTCGATCCGGCTGGTGGAGCGGCGCCCACCATGAAAGCTGAATGGAGGAGCGAAGCGGACAAAGAGGCGAAACTCCGACACACCCCTACCTGGCGCGCCAAATGTCGGATTCGGGGTTCCGCAGACCCTTGAGAGGTTCGAACTTTGGGGTGCATGCGAAGAACTCTCTCTCCCTAGTCTGCCTGCTTAATGATTCCACAGCCTAGCTCGATGAACCCAAGGAACAAGAGACACAACAGTTTATCCTGGTTCAGGCCACCTTGCGGTGTAATACCCTACTCTAGCTTTGTGGTGGATTGCCTCGGAGGGCTGAGGATGAACTAGTACAGAGGTGGAACGACCTCAGGAGGTGAGGTGTTCTTGAGCTCGATGAGCTGGTGAGGTGGTGAGGGTGGAATGGATCTGGTCCAGCTCCGGTTGCTCTCCCCCTCCCAAGGTGGTGGTTGAGTCCTATTTATAGTGGCCTTGGTCCTCTTCCCAAATGTAGGCGGGAAGGGATCCCACAACGGCCAAATTCGAAGGGAGACAACTAGTACAAGTTATCCTGACAAAAGTAGTCTTCGCCTGCAAAAGCCTCTGGTGGTGACGCTGCAGTGGGCTCCTCGATGACCTCCGTCCTGCCGTCCTGGCGATCCTGGTCTTGTTGCACCGATATGGAAACCTTTGCTTGATTCCTTGGGACTCCGCGCCTGCGCTTGCCTCCTTTGCACCAAAGAGGAAACTGGTACACTCGCCCGCTGGCGCCCGCCTGGTCCTGGTCATCATGGCTCACGTCAGGTGAACCTCGCGAGGTGCAGCTTGCATGGATATCTCCGCTCCTCGGGAGCCAGCCTGGGGAGGCCGCCCCTCGTGGAGGTCTTGGTGTCATCCGCCTCGCGAGGCCGGGCCCCTCGCGAGGGTCTTGAGTTGTCGTTGCTGAAGCTGGCCGTACGAGGCCGTCGATGGAGCCACGCCACGGGCCGCAGGCAGGCAAGTCTGGGCACCCCCGGTCCCAGGACGCCGACAATGACAAAGCTCAATCATATGGATGAAATCCGTGGGCCGGTACCAACCTTTGTCAGGAGGCTTATTGTGTAGAGCATGCAGATAAAGCACTTCTCCGGAACCAGCCGTTATTATCTACTATGGTTGCCATGCTTACTATAAACTCCTCGATTAGTTTAATGTTTCCAACATCTTCTTGTGCAGTTCCACTAAAATATATGTTATCTTCAAACAAGATCCCTGTTTGCACAAGTAGGGATAATTACATATTACATTAAGAGTGGCATCAAATCACAGTGGCAAAACAATTGCTCGTTCCAGCCATGGCAATAAATTAAGATGCAAAACTATATCATTACTTGTGTCATCACAGTTCCAGTGCTTCATACAGCACCGGGAGTTTATTTTTGTTCTTCTTCTGCTTGTTCTCCCCCTTCATCACTTGGTTCAATAACAGACAAGCTTCGCCTTCAATGTAAGATTTGGCATGTCAATTAGGGAGCACAAGTATAGCACTAAACAACAACATTACTTTTTTGATGACAGTAGCAAAATACAGGCCAACAGTTGTGAAATATCATTATCTTACCTCAATGGGATATTACGGTGCACATACAGATTGGAAGTCTGGTCTCCTTTTGTGGAGTTCACTAAAATCAAGCAACATTACCGTATAAGTAGCAGAACATATGAAAGCACACTGCACAATCATGTGGAAGAAGGCCATTACTAACCTCTCATGACGCAAAATTCAAACAACTCACAAGAAGAAGATCTGAAACAAATTTGCCAACACATATAGGAAGTCAGATCTCCTCTTGTGCAGTTCCACTAAGATCAAGCAATCAAGCAACATTGTCAGCGTGACATTTTGGTTGAACTGCACAAAACACTCTTAAAGCAAAAGTGTTTTATGCAATGCAACAAAAGGTCGCAATAGCAACAAGGTGAAGTACATAACCCTATTTACACAGAGGTGCAAAGGAAACAATTACTGGTCAATAACGGTGGATGACACAGAAGCCCACAAAAAGAAGCATCTAACTTATCTAAATGGGAAAGAAAGCAAGACAGTAGCATTTCTCAAACAGTGGCATTGATTCATATTAACAGAGAGATTATATTAACAATAAAATTCGTTAAGCATGTAATTTGCTTTTAACTGTGGCATTGCTTCAATTTTCCAGCGGCATTATTAGATTAACAACAGCTAAAGGGTTGCACGGGACAGTGGACGCACCAACACCATGTGCATCTACCGATGTATAAAGGGGTGATGCATAGTCTGTTGCAACAAAGAACAAACAACCAAGGAGCATATTTGTGTTGGTCCCAATTTTGTTATCTTTAGACACCTTTCCCTATGTGTGGGCAGCAAATCTAGTCCTGCTTAAACCCTACAGCCTTGTCCCCCACCCACAGAAAGATCAGTTCGTTACAGATGTGCGTATTGCATTTGTCATTGTTTTCCCTTTTCGACCAACCTAGGTGCTGGATAGCCAGTCTATACTACTTTCCCCCCTTCCTTTCCTCTTTGAACCATGTCCTAGATTCATGCTACACAACTTTCCCCACTACTTTCCTGTTTGATCCAACACCTAGATTCGAGTGTAGAAGTGGAAAAAATCCACATGCAGCTAGAGCAATGCATGTGGAGTAAGTAAATTATACCTTAAGGTTCTTGGGGTGTGGCTCAGTGGGCGGCCGGAGGCCGATCTGCCCACACTATGTACGGCAGCGAGGAAGAAGGGGTCGGAGGCCCTCCCACGCCGCCGCTGGGTGAAAGAGAACAGCTGCGCCGGTAGTGGATTCCCTCCCTCGCCGACGGCGACAGCGTTAAGCCTCCTTCCCTTCCCCGGCAGACGGGATCCTACCGGCTCTTTGACCAACAGTGAGGGGAGTGAGATAGAGAGAGAGAGGCCAACGCAGTCATGTTTAGATCTGGAGAGGGTGAGAGAGTGTGAAGAGAGCAACTACAAGCGCTGAGGCTCCAGCGTGTATGTATATAGTGGAGAGAGAGTGTGAAGAGAGCAAACCCTAGAAAACAAGCGCCGAGGCTGCAGCGTATATACTTGGAGTGGTTTTCTTTTTCTCTCCATAAAAATCGTTATAAATTGTGCACAAAACGGAACTCTTTATTTAACGTAGTGAAGAAAAATACTAGGCCAATGCTAATACGTGAAGAAAATTTAACGCTCGAAGGAGTCAACTCGCAATTAACGCTGCAC
This sequence comes from Thinopyrum elongatum, assembly GCA_011799875.1. Classification (NCBI taxonomy): domain Eukaryota; kingdom Viridiplantae; phylum Streptophyta; class Magnoliopsida; order Poales; family Poaceae; genus Thinopyrum; species Thinopyrum elongatum. The sequence continues at coordinate 264,946,516 of CM022301.1, forward strand.
GCCTCCTAGTCGTGCTTACTATTCACGTGTGGTACACGACCCTCCGAAGTGAACAACAACTGAACCACACATGGTCAAAATATCGGAAAGGTGGGATGCACCATCCTCCAATGTGAGCATGTGGTGGAAAGAAGTGAAAATAAGACTTTAATAATATGGTAAAACAAAGAAAATGAGATTAGCCGGGAAGTAGTAAACTGCTAATACATGCCAACAAAAAATAAATATTATTGGCTTCTTTTTTTATGTGTTCTCAATGCTATAGTGCGAGGCAGCGACTGTGTCTCCGACGGACGTGCGTGTACCTCTTCTCTTCTTGTACATACTCCATTTATCTCACTTCCTGTGGCTTCCCACTCCCACGATATTCCTATTCTATGAACCTGTGTGTGCGTGTGTGTGTGTGTGTTTTAAACAGCGTGTGTGTGTTAGAGAGAGCGACACATCGACCTACAGAGAGATGATGTGTAGTACTACGTACTACTGTAACTACGAAGCCGCAAGAGTCGGTGCATCCTCTCATTTCCGGGCGTCCGGTCGAGACAGCTGCCACGCCCGCTCCTGACTGACCACCCTGGCCCACCCAAGGCCCCTCCATCGCCCGCGCGTGCTTCCCGCCCGAAACGGTCAGCACCGCTCCAGAGAATCGGTGCCGCATTCATGCCCAGGCAGAGCGGACGCGACCTCTCACTGGCGCATCCATTGAAGGGAGAAGCGGATTCAACGAAGAGTGATGGTTACATCATTCATCCAACTTACTGCCGGGTCTATGTGATTTGATGACCCATTGGTCATTATTACTGAGGTGGTACGACGGTGCTGAGTCTCACTTGTACTGTACACTTTACTTTGGTGCATGACACATGCACCGGATGCTGGATGTCCCACGTTTCGGTGAAAGGAGGTAGAGCGTGTCCACTCTTTACAATTTTCTCCACTCTTACAGTGGAGGAGTGCGAAAACACGGCAGCTCAGCGAAAACACGAAAGCAGCGAAAAATGTACAATGCTATGTAGCTTTCAGCTCTGTTTCATGTATCTTGCATCCAAGGTTTCTCCGTTGCAACATTCCATCAAATACAAAGGAGACTAACATGCATGCTATTGCATCTCAATGATTCACAGATCATAGCCAATACGCCCTCCGTTCCAAAATAAGTGTCTCAACTTTATGCCAACTTTGCCAACTTTAGTAAAAGTTGTACTAAAGTTGACACTTATTTTGGAACAGAGACAGCTAAAGAAAAAAACGATCCATGCAGTCCCTAGGCCTTGAACCCTAAACCCTAACCAGGCTTTAATTTGCTGGTGAGGTTGAACCTTCCGAAGGAATGAAGTTTCCAACCCTTTGACCATCGGATCATTTTGTGCAGTTTCACTAAAATCGGGCTGAGCATCCCTATGGCAAAGAAATTTAAGTGTGATTAGAATAAGACTAGTGGGACTAGTTTTTATGAGACATAAACTCATCACAAATACAGTAGAAGCCAGTAGAGGTACGTGCGGGGCAAAGAAGTAGAGAAATATCCACATGGAGCGATGTGGGCAGCTGGGGCAGTGGTGCAAGCCGGCTGTAAAGGAAGTTGTACCTGAGGGATGTTGGGATGTGGCTAGCTTAGAGGAGGGCAGCGGGAGGCGGCAACTTCCCACGTCGCGGCAGTGAGCAAGGGGCGAAGGCAACCGCATCGGCTTTGTGAGAGAGAACGGCGGGGGCCCCTGATCGGGATGCGCCGATAGTGGGTTTTCACCGTCGGCGACAGTGACCGCATCTACACAAAGCATCCACCCCTTCCCCAGGCGGACGTGATCCGCCCAGATGTTAGAGATGTGGCCACAGTCGTTTTGTGCGAGAGAGTGTGAAGAGAGCAACCCCAACAAGCAATCGTGTAGGCTCCTGGCTATGTATATATAGTGGAGCGGTTTCTTTTTCTCTCCATATGAACCTATTTATACTGCGTACATGCCACTGAAGAATAAAAACTTTATTTCTAAATAACGCGGCACCGTTCATGCGTGGTTCCTGACCCTCCATTAAGTGCTACTAGACGCGTCAAATTATCACATGGGTTGCATCATCGTACAGAAATGAGCTCCACCGCTTCACGTGTGTGGTTGGGAAAGACGCAAAGAGTGCTACTAGTACGTGCGTGGGTGCGTGCACCTCTTCTCTTCGAGCATGGTTATTATAAGTATAGCCAACTACTCTACCATGCGGTTATTATATGGGCAAAGAGTATAGGCAGTAATAATGACTAATGAGCCGTCAAATCACGAGGCCCACCTTTCTTTATGTTTAACTGAGGAAGCAGCCATCATTTCACTCCTCGTTCAATATCCATCCGCTGCTACCTCCGCAAATAAATAAAAATCCATTGCTACCTCCGCATCATGGTTAATAAGATAGCCATGTCAATCACGACGTAGAAATATCATTCACTGATACAATAGGGCTGGCTCTAAGGCTGGTGATTTTTTTACTTTGTCTCTTTCTCTTTTTGTCTCATTTACTCATTTGACATAGGAGCACGTGTAGAGGATGGCTATTCCTTTCGATGGAACTTCTTCATGGGGTTTAAGACTAAGCAACTCTGAATTTTATTCCCGCTGCCCACTACTCTGAATTGTGCCATCTATGATACTCCCATTGCAACAATGAGGTCCACTAGGTCTAGCACGTTCTGTAAGAAGAGACTGTCACGCAAAACATACATTCTTGTTGCTTCTTCCTCATACACTACGTACTACTAGTACTACTACTACTACTCATTCTCCTATAAACCTTGCGCTTGGCATCTCAAAAATATTACAACCTTGCACTTGGCTCTTCGCCTCTTTGGGAAGTCAAGCACTGATGGTACTACAGTATATGGTTCTGGCTATCTGAGACCGAATGAATTGCTGCACGTCCACCACGTGGGCGAGGGTCGAGGGGCGAGGGGCGAGGGAGAGTGCGTACTACTACGCCCGTTTCAATATGGACTACATACGGAGCAAAATGAGTGAATCTACACTCTAAAATACGTCTATATACATCAGTGTTTGGAGTATGTACTAGTAGTTCATATTGAAATCTGCTAAAAGACATATATTTTCAAACAATATGATAATCTCTCTAACCAAGGTAGGGACGAGGAGTATATATACGTTTAACGGAGGGAGTAGTAAAATTTTCTCCTCGTCCTACGAGCCACCGCGCGCGTGGGCGAGGGAGCGGGCGTAGGCGTAGTAAGCAAGCTTCTCGTCGTCCTGCGACTCTGCGACCAACCGCGCCCATGGGCGGGGGAGAGGGCGTACTAAGCAAGCTTCTCCTCGTTCTACAAGTTGACGGGACACATCAAAAGTAGTACAGAGCATATCCAGTGTATAGAGCCTTGCCTCTAAGGTAGGCCCCACATGGTTTGCCTCTTTTTTTAAATAACGCGTCAAGTCACAATTTGTTTGTTCACCCACGGTACACGATCCTCCATCAAGTGGACAACCAGTACAAGTGTCAAATTACCACGCGGGCTGCCTTTTCATACAGAAATGAGCTCCACCATGTACCTGCGCGGGTGTGGTTGGGAAAGAGACGGGAGTACGTGCGTCGTGCGTGCACCTCTTCTCTTCGTGCATGTCCCCCACCTCCGTGGGTGTGTGTGTGAGAGAGATACAAACCTAGAGAGGTGTCGTGTGCGTTCATGAGTGTTTTTTGTTACGAGGGGGTGATTTCGTGAATGTATTTGTGGGAATATGTGTCGATGATATCTCAAACAAAAATGTGACACATGCAATGTGTGTGAAATAGAGGCCTATCTATATCATATATAGAGGGCGCGATCCACGAGAAGAGAGGGAGGGGTCATACATATCGATAGAGTCGAAGAGAGGATCAAGTGTGTGGGTGTGAGATCGATGAAGAGAGCCATCGAAATTGTGTGTGTGCACGTCAAAGATATAGGGCGACTAACCTACCGGAACGTCAGAGGGGAGAGGGCAAGTTTGTGTGTGGCGGGGAGACATGACTAGAGCGCTCGATGTATCGGTGTGTGTGGGGGGGGGGGAGGCAGAGACCTAACTAGAGAGGTAGATTGACTCGTATATGTGTTGAGAAGGAGAGACCTATCCATGTCTTGAGGGAGATCGGTCGACATCCATACATAAGTGAAGGACGGGAAATAGGTTGGGACAGAGAGAGAGAGAGAGAGAGAGATAGAGTGCCGGAGGGGTGGTGGAGTTGCTTCTCGGAGATGGTGGGAGAGGCCTACTAGACAAACTGAGGGTACAACTGCAATATCAAGAAGACTGGGGATGTGTTTCTCTGTGTGCATGTGCGTGATAGATGTGTCGGGAGGCATGCATGGATGATGAAGGGGGACCATGTGTTTGGTAAGCAGACCTAACTAGATCGGTAGATCAATTGTTGTCTGTCGGAGGAAGGGAGAGACATAACTAATGAGGTAGATCGATCGGAGCGTGCGGAAAATGAGTTATAAACAACCTAGCTAGCTATATGTATAGTGGGAGATCGGTTGGTGTACATCCATTTGTTAGAGGCAAATAAGGCCCAGAGAGACGGATAGAGAGAGAGAGAGAGAGATGGAGCTAGGAGGTGGTGCGAGAGGCCTACTAGCTAGATAGGGGGAGGAGTGTGCGATTGTAAGATCGATGAAAAGAGGGGCGAGAGTTTACACGTGTGTGGGACCATATGAGAGACACGAGGCATGGACAGAGAAAGGGGGAGATGGAAAGTGTGTGTGTATGTGGTAGGCAGACATCGCTGGAGAGGTTTATCGATCGGTGTGTGTCAGAAAGAAGGAGTTGTGGAGACCGTGGGAGAACGACCTAAAGAAAAAAAATGTGTGCAATGGATAGAATGCCGAGGAAGGGGGAGGGCGAGGAGGGCGTGTGCATGCACGAGAGAAAGTTAGTGTTAGCTACAAAGGTTAGAGGATTGTGTGGGTGTAAGAGACTAACAAAGATCATAATTCGATATGAAAGTGGATTCATATATTTGAATAAGAGATCGTAGTGTTATAAACCTATGCATGCATGAATATAGCGGTGATACGCGTGGTGTGGTTTTGGACATGTTATACTAGAATGTGATAATGCGTGGCGTTTGCAACTCACAGCTAAATATCGAACAATCTAAACCATACTATATATCGAACAATCTCACATTTTATTTGAATTTGTGATAATATGTGGCGTTTGCAGCTCACAACTAAATATCGAACAATCTAAACCATACTATATATCAAACAATCTCATATTTTATTTGAATTTGTGATAATGTGTGGCGTTTGCAACTCACGGCTAAATACTTGTAGGTGTAGGGGGCGGGGCACCATACATTATGTGATAAACACATTATACATATGAGACATGGCTTAGATTATGAAGATCTAGCTAGAGCTAGAAATGTACTGTGATTTGAAATCAACATAAAGTGGATTCAAAAAATCGAGTTCGAGTTCATATAGTACACATAGTTCATATCTAACTCGACAGTAATCATGTGGTGTGTTGTGAAGATAATATACACACGATGGTTTAACTTGACAATAATGATGATTGTAGATCTTATTAAAATAGAGAAACAAATTCAAATGGTTTACTTGACAACAATAATGATTGTAGATATTATTCAAATAGAGAAATGAATTCAAATTTAGTTCATATTGAAGCGTAGTATATACGTTTGGAATGCACTAAAATATTCATTTGAGTAGCAGGTTGCATGCATTATACACGTAGCGAAATATTTTAATTGAACATAACATGGATTCAAAGTTTTGAATGGCATTTGTAGTGCGAATTGATTTGGTACAGTACACGGGACTAGACTCTCTTGTGTGGTGCGAATTGATTTCTTTTTGGTTTTTTCGTCAAGGGAAGTGCGAATTGATTTGATATAGTATACATGTTAGGCTTGTCCGGAAATTTCAACCCGCACCTTGTTATCCCGAAATTTTAAGATATCTCTTTGTCTCGTTGTGCTCCTAAAATTCCCTCCATCTCAACCCGCGCCTTGCTATCCCAAAATTACAACGCGCGCGAAAACTCCCACCTCCTGCGAAATCCTGACACGCGAAATTCCTGTGATACCCCTAAACCGAAAGAACCACCTAGTTCAAATTGGTGGGGCTACTTTTGTAACTTACCCCACATTTCGAACAAGCGCGTCCCTAAGCCATGGTTCCCCCTCCCATCCCCTCCCCCCCCATTCGTACACCGAGGCCGTGAAAACCCGCGAAGCCCCACACCCTCCCCCATCCGCCACCCAGCCGGAGCCTCTTCCCCGATGACATCGTCCACCGCAACAGCTCGACGTTCCTCATCCACCGCACCGGATGAGGATCCGTCGTCGATCTCGTCGTCCCGCCGGTTCAGCCACCCCGTCCTCCACCTCCAAGGAGCTGCCCCCATGTTCGCCTCGTCTATTGCGCCACCTACATTCCCACAGCGCCGTCTTCATCTGCACCATCGGAAGAGCAGCACCATCACCGATTCCTGGGATGAAGCTGACGCCTAATCAGCGCCACCAAAGAGGTTCTATAGTAATTGCTGCATTTTCTTCTTGATTCGATCTCACGGTGCTGTCGGCGCTCGGTCCGGAGCCGCCATGGCGCGGCTCCATCTACGGCGGCGTCGCCGGCCACTTCCTCCACGGCGTCGATCCCTCGGCGGCGACATCCACATCAGTAGGAGCTACTACTGCTCCGGCTCTCACTGGTCATGCTGCTGCTGCTGCTTCGGCCCTCGCTCGCGCTGCTGCTCTACTCTTTCTCTCGGTCCCCTGCCTTGTCTGCTCTTGCTCTAGCTCCCGCTGCTGCTCTTGCTCTTGCTCTTGCTCTTGCTCTTGCTCTTGCTTGCGTTGCTGCTCTACTCTTGCTCGCGCTGCTGCTGCATGAGCAACAGCTCCAGCTCTCGCTCGAGTCCCTGTTGCTGCTACCCGAGATGCTGCTACACGACCAGCTGCCCTGGCTCTCACAAGGGCTGCTGCTCCGGGCGCTGCTGCTGCTGTAGGACCAGCTGCCCCGGCTGCTCTCTGGTAGTACATTCCCTGCTGGAGCGGCTACCAATTTAGATCACTGCTCCGCTACCACTAGTGCTCGAGTGGCCAAAACTATTAGTGCACTGCTTTTCTGCTACTAGTGTGTTCAGTTTCGACAGCAAAATTTAGTTTCGACAGTTAAATTCAGTTCCTACAGTTAAGTTCAGAGATGAGCGGCTGATGTATTTTACATCTAGCACTTTTTGGTGATGTATTTTATTTACATCATCTATTGCAGATGCTATTAGAATACCACTTCAGGTTAACGTTGTCTCTCTTGTCCTGCTTCAGCCTCGTCGTCGTACACCTCACCAGAGCTGCTCCAACGATGAAACCCTCCATCACAGCGGAGCAGTACCCTTGACTCCACCTCCAGACACCTAAGATCTTCTTCCCCTCCTCCAACAGCCCCAGCATCCTCAGCTACCAACCCAATGATGCTGGGATCGACATGGCTTCGCCATAGAGGTTGTACACTTGTTGCATTGTTTTTTACTTTACAGGTTATATATATTGTCCACTGAGCACGCGTAGTAATGGGGAATATGATTAGTTTCTCCTATATCACAAGCAGTGGGTACTAGGCAAGTTAGCTATCCATGATGGACTCTCTCGAAAGCCATCATTATTTATTTCTGCGCATTGGAGCTGTGCATGTGTAGATGGGCCTAGGAGTTGAGCTAGTAGGGCAGTGGCCTGGGTCCAAAGTATTATTTGTTCCTTTAGTGTCGCTTTCAAAGAAAAACCGTAGGAATTTTAATATCCACTTGGCCCTGCTTTTTAAATTCTTATTCATGAAGAACAAGACTAAGTAATAGTAGCATAATAGCATTATAACTGTACATTTTCTTGTGGTTTGACTTAATTTGACCATGCTTCTTTGCATTCCTGTGAACCAAGCACCCAGATTGACAGAAATCCTGTATTTGCAAATGCTCTATTTTGCACATGCATTCCTATCCTATTCCTGTGTATTTCCTATCCCTGCGTTGTTAGAATCCTCCAATTCAAACGAGCCCTTGCAGAATTACTTCTGTTACAGATAGGTGTCGAAGAAAACCTTGTGTGGTTTGTTCTGCTCCTGTCGCGTCGTCGTCCACCCCAGCTCAGCTGCTCCAACAACGGAAGGGTCCAGCACAGCAGGGATCCGCCCTCCAGACTATCTTTCGCTGCCTCAGATCTTCTTCCACGCCGCCGGCAGCCACCACAACTGCATTACCATCATCAACTGAGCAGATGACCTTGAGGAGTACACGGGTCTGCAAGAGAGGTCGCACCCTTTCGTGTCTGCTTACGTTATGCATCGCTTAATATTACTTGCTACTTTATCGTCCTCTTCACCTGTTAGACTCCGAGTCAGCTTCAAACTAATGCGCAAACTTAAGTTTTTAAATGGTTGTGGGGTACATATCGGCGCAGCAATGAATATTATCTGTTTACTACCTCGTTAATCTCGGGTGTCTACTATGACTTTCATGTTGGGTGGGAAACAAACAGTAAAGGAGCCATTATCTATATTTTTTAATGGCAGCTATTATCTACCTACTATCACTGGTTTTGGGTCTGTCCACAGGTTGCTACCATCACTCTAGATTTCTGCATGCACTCCTTACATAATCTCACTATGTTTTATTCCTATGCATGTCAGTTATTGTACACAATGGTACTGAACATGTAGAGCAAAAGAGACGAGCCTTGCGTGGCAATAAAATTTCATGCAGACGTCGCTCCATGGTGGGCGCAAAGGCAGCCCCCTCCCCCCATTCCAGATTGTAATCAAGAGAAAGATAACTGTTCAGAGGGGGATTCAGAGGGAGCAGACCACTCCTATTTACCCCCTGAGGTCTTTGCTCTAACTTGCCATGTTGATGTTGGTCATATCATGCATATGGTGCCTTGCATTGCTTACTTTATACATTAAAAATGTCATCTACTTAGTTTAGACATGCTTTGTGTGAATGCCATCTGTTTACTTTCTATATCATGTATGTGAATTATGCAATACCATCTTGTTTAGCCCGGCATCATATATGTGAATTTTGCAATGCCATCCTGCTTAGCCAGTCATCTTATATGTGAATTATATCATGCCATCCTTTTTTTCATTACGTAGTACATTTGTCAACAATGTAAGTACATTCAACTACTCTTCCTGTGCATCAGCCATTTGACTCGGTGATGGAAAAATATGCAGTGAAAACAAGGTCTTCAGAGCAGACAATGCTATCTCACGAATTGCATATCTTGCTGGTTACGGATAGCTCCTTAGAGGAGGATTCAGAGACAGATGACCAGTCCTATCCCCCCCCCCCCGAGGTGTATGCTCTTAACTTGGCATGGTTATCTTGCTCATATCGTGCATATGGTGTCTCGCCTTGCTATGTCATTTGCTTAGTTTAGACATTCTTTGTGTGAATGCCACCTGTTTAGTGTCTAATTACCATATATATGTGAATTATGCAATGCCATCTTGTTGCAAGGCATTATATATGTGAATTATGCAATGCTATCTTGTTGCAAGGCATTATGTATGTGAATTATGCAATGCCATGTTGTTTAGCCAAGCATCATATATGTGAATTATATCATGACATCCTTTTTTTGTATCACGTATTCCATTTGTTGACAATGTTCTTATATTCAACTACTCTTCCTGTGCATCAGCCATTTGAGTTGGTGATGGAAAAATCTGGAGTGAAAACAAGGTCTTCAGAGCAGACAATGCTACCTGCTGAAGCAGATATCTTGCGGGTTACAGATAGCTCCTAAGAGGAGGATTCAGAGACAGATGACCAGTCCTATTTTCCCCCTGAGATGTATGCTCAAACTTGGCAGGGTTATATTACTCATATCATGTGTATGCTGTCTTGCATTGCTTAGTTTTTACATCATATACAAAATATTGAATGCCATCTGCTTAGTTTAGACATCATATATGCGATTGCCATCTGCTTACTTGCTTAGCACATAAATCATATACAGTATTTGAATTATATCATGCCGTCATGTTTACATAGACAGCATGTATCTAAATTATGCCATGCCATCCCATTTAATAAAGACATCATATTAGTTATATCATCTCATCCTGTTTACATAGTCATCATATTTTGAATTTTGTCATTCTATCCGTGAATTATATCATGCCATCTGGTTTCCATAGACGGCATGTATGTGCCAACCACTTTAATAGACACATCATATAGTTATATCATGTCATCCTGTTTACATAGTCATCATATTTTGAATTATGTCATTCTATCCTGTTTAGTTAGCAATCATATATGTGAAATTGTGTCATGCTATCCTGTTTAGTTAGCTATCATATATTTGAAATTGTGTCATGCTATGCTGTTTGATTAGACAACATAAATGTGAATTATTTCATGCCCTCTTTTATTCCCCACTATCCATTGCACCTGTCTATCATACAATGTATGTACATTCAATTACTTTTCTTGTTTATCAGCCATTTGAATTGGAGGGGGTGATGGCAGTATCTAAGGGAGTAAAAACACGGTCTTCAGAAAAGATAGTGCTACCCGTCGATGCAGATAGAACTACGGTTGTACTTGCCCAAGAACCAGCCCCACCACACATAACCCAGACTCTTGCAGATTGTACCCCTACCCAGTTCGACAAACAACCAGCTACACCTCTTCTAACCCCAACCCCAGTAGATAGTAACCCAGTTCCAGTTGACACAGCACCATCTCCACCACAGAGCACCCAAACACGAGTAGTTAGTAAGGCAACTGCAGTGCCCAAAGCACGAGGACCACCACTCCGAACCCTAACTCAACGCTTAAAGCAGAACAAGAATTGTTCTCAGGTCAGGTTTCGTAGCTATGATTCATACTCCTTTGCTCTTGCATTACTGTATTTACTTATACCAACTAATTTCAAATTTGAAGGATGCAATTGAAACTCCAATGGCGCAACAGGTATGTTTTAAACCTGTTTCTTTAACTGGTTTGCTGTTGTAACTTGCTCTATGTTGATTTCAGTTTCAATGAATAAACAGTTATGTTCTCATGTCATGCTGTGTGGTTTCCCGCACTTATATTCTGTCTATGCTGCTTTGTCTTAAACAGATATGATTTGAACTGTCTCTATCTTGATTTGACAACATACACTAGAATGATATAGACCATACAGTGACCATAGTACATAGATATATGTTTGTTTCATGCTGTTATCCTATCCACCTTACTGCTGAACTGGTTTACCAAAATGAGTTTCATATACAACATGGTAAACCTATGATGTGTCTGCTTGTTTCTCTTTTAGAATGCGGACAAAATATTGGAGAAGAGTACCCCAATATGCAGTGGTAAAGGAAGTAATGCAGATAAGGTTCAAGATAGTGAGACATCCCTATTGGTCTCCAAGAAAGCTAATAAAAACTATCTTGAAGACAGTGAGACAACCCCAAAGTCCTGTCTTGATGTAGTGTTTGAGTTACTGGCCACTACTGCTGGCACAAGCACTTCGAACTCTCTGCCTAAATCAGTTCAGCTTCTTGAGTCTCAACTTCAAGTTGAAAGACATCGATTAGATGTGCTACAGCAGGAAGCCGAAGGACTGAGGAAGTCCGTGCAGAATTCAGATGCATACTTTCTGGTGCAATAGCAAGCGCTGGAGGATTTAAGCGCCAAACAAGAGAAGTTAATAAGCTTGCTAAGCATCTTGCCAGTAGGTTGGGTACCTAGGATATTGTTTCTTTGGCTCTTCTGAAGTGGTTTCAGTTCTAGACTTGTTTTGCTACGGCATTTATTTGCACTAGTTGCCAACTTTGACAACCAGTGTATGTGATATGCTGCTTTGTTCCCTATATTTGCACTGGTGGCAAACTTTGATGCCCAGTGGATGTAATATGTGTAATAGCCTAGCGTTAGTTGCTTGCTTATTTATTTCCTTATTGCCTTGTTTAGTTGTTTGCTTGTAGTCACTGTAGTTCTTTTTCCGCGCTTTTCTAATGGCCACAATAACCTATTTTTTATAACTAGGCCACAATAACCATGGGCAACATATGGACCGTTGTAACCATGGTCCTGCTACCTGCTGTAGAATCCATGGGCCTCCTACGGGCCATAGAATCCATGGGCCTTCGACGGGCTGTATAATCAATGGGCCTTCTATGGGCTGCATGATCGATTGGCCAAACATGGGCCATACTATAACGATCCACAAAATGGGCCGTAAACGGGCTAGAGTGGAAATCGTGTGTTTATGGCCCGGCCATAACGGGCCGTTAATCAGCTGAAATGTATAACGGGCTTAATTCTATTGACAGGCATCACGAGTCGTTAATGGGTCGTATTTGATGACGCTATGGAAACAGCCCAACGGGTTAATGGGCCACAAATGGGCCGACTATAACCACGAGCTGAATTTGGCCCACAAGCGGAACAGGCCAGTAACGGACCGTAAGTAACCGAATGCTGGAAATGAGCCCAAGAATAAATGGGCCCTTAGAAGGCCGAAAGGTAACACTGGCTGGAAATGGCGCAACGGAATAATGGGCCGTTAATGGGTGTAAAGCGATACACTGTTCATTATAGGCCAGTTTCACCACGGGCCTTTAATGGGCCCAGAGTTACGAAGGGCCTCGTGTGGGCCGAAAGACGTCATGGGCCATACATGGGCCGGAAGTTACAATGGGCTAGAATCATATTGGACGGCCCAGATGACGCTACTGGGCCCAATTCGGATAGGCCATAACGAGCTGCGAGTTAGCGGGCTGTAAATGGGCTATATGCAAACAGGCTGTTAACAGGCTTTCCGTGGGCCGGCCCGCTACCTTTTGACCAAGTCAAACGGGCCGGCCTTTTCACCTGAATGGGCCTCTGTTGGGCCGAGCCACGTGTCGACTTATCATAGGCGCGTCCCGTCCATTGGCTGGATGACATCTGTCCCAAGGCTGAGCTGACACGTGGATCCTCCGGCGAATCAGAATTTTACACGTGGAAAATTCCCATTGGTCAGGGCTGTTAATGGGTTATCGGATCCAAACCGGAACCCGATAGCTTAACGGCGACACGTTACGGTGGATGCCACGTGTCGGTCACCCTTGACGAAAACACTTCCATGGCTTTATCGTCATGGAAGTGGACACTTCCATGATGATAATTTTGGTATTGTCATGGAACACTTCTACGACAGCATAGGTATGACTATCTTGATTCTGTCATAAAATCGTCATGAATGTACATGCATGACAGAAAACGCGACCTACTGTGACAAACACGTATCATCATGGAAGTGTATTTTTTTGTAGTGTTTTGAAGATTCAAAGCATCTTGACATGGTCTATAAGCTCAACAAGGCACTGTATGGACTCAAGCAAGTGCCTCATGCTTGGTATGACACACTCAAAGAATTCCTAAAGAGCAAAGGCTTCAAACCTGGTTCTCTGGATCCCACTCTCTTCACGAAGACATATAATGGAGAACTGTTTGTATGCCAAATCTATGTAGATGACATTATCTTCGGCTGCACTGACAAGAGATACAGTGATGAGTTCAGTCATATGATGCAAGAGCAATACCAGATGTCCATGATGGGGGAGTTGAAATTCTTTCTTGGTCTTCAAATCTGTCAACAAAGCAATGGCATCTTCATATCTCAAGAGAAGTATCTCAAGGATTGTATGAAGAAGTTTGGTATGCAAGACTGCAAGGGCTACAAGATGCCAATGCCAACCAATGGTCAATTGGTCTCCGACGACAATGGTAAAGAGTTCGATCAAAAGGTATACCGCTCCATGATTGGTTCTTTATTGTACTTATGTGCATCTAGGCCAGATATAATGCTTAGCGTTTGCATGTGTGCCCTATTCCAAATGGCACCAAAGGAGTCGTATCACCTCGCGGTGAAGCAAATACTTCGACATTTGGCTCATACCCCAACGCTAGGATTATGGTATCCAAAGGGCTCAGAGTTTGATCTAGTTGGATTCTCAGATGCTGATTATGTTGGTGACAAGGTGGATCACAAGTCAACTTCAAGCATATGCCACTTTCTTGGGTGATCACTTGTCTGTTGGTCTTCAAAGAAGCAGAACTGTGTGTCACTATCTACTGTTGAAGCTGAATATATTGCTACTGAATTTTATTGCGCTCAGATTCTCTGGATGAAGCAAACCCTCAAGGAATATGGCATCAACAAGAAGATGGTGCCCCTCTACCGCGACAATGAAAGCGCCATCAAGATTGCACACAATCCAATTCAGCACTCGAAGACAAAGCACATTCAGATTCATCATCATTTTCTCAGAGATCATGTGTTGAAGGAAGATATTGACATCATTCACGTCAACACTGATGAGCAATTTGTTGGGAAACGTAGCATGCAATTTCAAAAAAATTCCTACGCTCACGCAAGATCTATCTAGGAGATGCATAGCAACGAGGGGAAGAGTGTGTCTACGTACCCTTGTAGACCGAAAGCGGAAGCGTTTGACAACGCGATTGATGTAGTCAAACTTCTTCTAGCTCCGACCGATCAAGTACCGAACGTACGGCACCTCCGAATTCTACACACATTCAGTTCGATGACATCCCTCATCCTCTTGATCCAGCAAGGTGTCGACAAAGTAGATGAGTTCCTTCAGCATGATGGCGTGGTGACGGTGATGGTGAAGTGATCTCCGCAGGGCTTCGCCTAAGCACCGCGAAAATATGACCGAGGGAGTAAACGGTGGACGGGGGCGCCGCACACGGCTAAGACAATGTTGTTGTATCCTTGTGTGGCGCCCCCTCCCCACATATATATAGGTGGGAGGGGAGGAGGCAGCCCCTAGGGCGCCCCAAGAGACCTGGCGTCAGCCCTAGGGCTGCTGCCTTGCCCTGCGCCCCCCCCCCCTTTCCTTATATATCGGAGGGGGAAGGAAGGAGAGGAGGTGAGGGAAGGAAGGGGGAATCCTATTCCACTCTTTCCTTTCCCTTTCCCCTCTTTCCTTCTCCTCTTAGGCCGGCCCATATGGGGGGCGCACCAGCCCCTTGTGGCTGGTGCATTTCCCCTCTTGGCCCATAAGGCCCATATCTTTTGCCGGGGGTGCCCGGAACCCCTTCCGGTGACCCGATAAGTACCCGGTGACCCCCGAAACACTTCCGGTGTCCGAATACCATCGTCCTATATATCAATCTTTACCTCTCGACCATTTCGAGACTCCTCATCATGTCCGTGATCTCATCCGGGACTCCGAACAACATTCGGTCACCAAATCACATAACTCATAATATACTATATCGTCAACGAACGTTAAGCGTGCGGACCCTACGGGTTCGAGAACTATGTAGACATGACCAAGACACCTCTCTAGTCAATAACCAATAGAGGAACCTGGATGCTCATATTGGCTCCTACATATTGTACGAAGATCTTTATCGGTCGAACCGTTATGACAACATACGTAATTCCCTTTGTCCATCGGTATGTTACTTGCCCGAGATTCGATCGTCGGTATCTTCATACCTAGTTCAATCTCGTTGATGGAAAGTCTCTTTACTCGTTTCGTAATATATCACCTCGTGACCAACTCCATAGTCATTTGCTTGCAAGCTTATGATGTGTATTACCGAGAGGGCCCAAAGATACCTCTCCGAAATTCGGAGTGACAAATCCTAATCTCGATCTATGCCAACTCAACAAACACCTTCGGAGATACCTGTAGAGCATCTTTATAATCACCCAGTTACGTTGTGACGTTTGATAGCACACAATGCATTCCTCTGGTATCCGGGAGTTGCATAATCTCATAGTCGAAGGAATATGTATTTGACATGAAGAAAGCAATAGCAATAAAACTGAACGATCATTATGCTAAGCTAACGGGTGGGTCTTGTCCATCACATCATTCTCCTAATGATGTGATCCCATTATCAAATGACAACACATGTCCATGGTTAGGAAACCTTAACCATCTTTGATCAATGAGCTAGTCTAGTAGAGGCTTACTAGGGACACGGTATTTGTTTATGTATTCACACATGTATTTAAGTTTCCGATCAATACAATTCTAGCATGAATAATAAACCTTAATCATGAAATAAGGAAATATAAAATAACAACTTTATTATTGCCTCTAGGGCATATTTCCTTCAGTCTCCCACTTTCACTAGAGTCAATAATCTAGTTCACATCGCCATGAGATTTAACACCAATAGTTCACATCGTCATGTGACCAACACCCAAAGGGTTTACTAGAGTCTATAATGTAGTTCACATCGCCATGTGATTAACACCCAAAGAGTACTAAGGTGTGATCATGTTTTGCTTGTGAGAGAAGTTTAGTCAACGGGTCTGCCACATTCAGATCCGTATGTATTTTGCAAATTTCTATGTCTACAATGCTCTGCATGGAGCTACTCTTAGGTAATTGCTCCCAGTTTCAATATGTATCCAGATTGAGACTCAGAGTCATCCGGATCAGTGTTAAAGCTTGCATCGACGTAACCCTTTACGATGAACTCTTTATCACCTCCATAACCGAGAAACATTTCCTTAGTCCTCTTTAAGGCATCTAAGGATAATTTTGACCGCTGTCCAGTGATCTACTCTTGGATCACTATTGTACCCCTTGCCAAACTCATGGAAAGGTACACAACAGGTATGGTACACATCATGGCATACTTTATAGAACCTATGGCTGAGGCATAGGGAATGACTTTCATTCTCTCTTTATCTTCTGCCGTGGTCGGGTTTTGAGTCTTACTCAACTTTACGCCTTACAATACAGGCAAAAACTCCTTCTTTAACTGATCCATTTTGAACTCCTTCAAAATCTTGTCAAGGTATGTGCTTTGTGAAAGTCCTATTAAATGTCTCGATCTATCCCTATAGATCTTGATGCTCAATATGTAAGTAGCTTCACCGAGGTCTTTCATTGAAAAAATCTTATTCAAGTATCCTTTTATGCTATCCAGAAATTCTATATCATTTCCAATCAACAATATGTCATCCACATATAATATCAGAAATGCTACAGAGCTCCCACTCACTTTCTTGTAAATACAGACTTCACCGTAAGTCTGTATAAAACCATATGCTTTGATCACCTCATCAAAGCGTATATTCCAACT
This sequence comes from Thinopyrum elongatum, assembly GCA_011799875.1. Lineage (NCBI taxonomy): Eukaryota > Viridiplantae > Streptophyta > Magnoliopsida > Poales > Poaceae > Thinopyrum > Thinopyrum elongatum. The sequence continues at coordinate 264,963,636 of CM022301.1, forward strand.
CCGAGATGCTTGCATCAGTCCATAGATGGATCACTGGAGCTTACACACTTTGTTAGCACCTTTAGGATCGACAAAACCTTCTGGTTACATCATATATAACTCTTCTTTAAGAAATCCATTAAGGAATGTAGTTTTTACGTCCATTTGCCAGATTTCATAATCATAAAAAGCGGCAATTGCTAACATGATTCGGACAGACTAAAGCATCGCTACGAGTGAGAAAGTCTCATCGTAGTCAACCCCTTGAATTTGTCGAAAACCTTTTGCGACAAGTCGAGCTTTATAGACAGTAACATTACCATCAGCGTCAGTCTTCTTCTTGAAGATCCATTTATTTTCTATGGCTTGCCGATCATCGAGCAAATCCACCAAAGTCCACACTTTGTTCTCATACATGGATCCTATCTCAGATTTCATGGCCTCAAGCCATCTGTCGGAATCTGGGCTCATCATAGCTTCTTCATAGTTCGTAGGTTTGCCTTGGTCTAGTAACATGACTTCCAGTACAGGATTCCCGTACCACTCTGGTGCAGATCATGTTCTGGTTGACCTATGAAGTTCTGTAGTAACTTGATCCGAAGTTTCATGATCATCATCATTAGCTTCCTCTCTAGTTGGTGTAGGCATCACGGGAACGGTTTTCTCTGATGAACTACTTTCCAATTCGAGAGAAGGTACAATTACCTCATCAAGTTCTACTTTCCTCCCACTCACTTCTTTCGAGAGAAACTCCTTCTCTAAAAAGTTTCCATTCTTGGCAACAAAGATCTTGCCTTCAGATTTGTGGTAGAAGGTGTACCCAATTGTTTCCTTAGGGTATCCTATGAAGACGCACTTCTCCGATTTGGGTTCGAGCTTATCAGGCTGAAGCCTTTTAACATAAGTGTCGTAACCCCAAACTTTTAAGAAATGACAGCTTAGGTTTCTTGCCAAACCACAGTTCATACGGTGTCATCTCAACGGATTTAGATGTTGCCCTATTAACATGAATGCAGCTGTCTCTTAATGCATAACCCCAAAACGATAGTGGTAAATTGGTAAGAGACATCATAGAAACCACCATATCCAATAAAGTACGGTTACGACGTTCGGACACACCATTACGCTGTGGTGTTCTAGGTGGCGTGAATTGTGAAACTATTCCACATTGTTTTAAATGAAGGCCAAACTCGTAACTCAAATATTCACCTCCGCGATCAGATCGTAGAAACTTTATTTTCTTGTTACGATGATTCTACACTTCACTCTGAAATTCTTTGAACTTTTCAAATGTTTCAGACTTGTGCTTCATCAAGTAGATATATCCATATCTACTTAAATCATCTGTGAAGGTCAGAAAATAACGATACCCGCCGCATGCTTCAACACTCATCGGACCGCATACATCAGTATGTATTATTTCCAATAAGTCATTAGCTCGCTCCATTGTTCCGGTGAACGGAGTTTTAGTCATCTTGCCCATGAGGCATGGATCGCAAGTATCAGATGATTCATAATCAAGTGATTCCAAAAGCCCATCTGCATGTAGTTTCTTCATGCGCTTTACACCAATATGACCTAAACGACAGTGCCACAAATATGTTGCACTATCATTATCAACTTTGCATCTTTTGGCATCAATATTATGAATATGTGTATCACTACGATCGAGATTCAATAAACCATTTACATTGAGTGTATGACCATAGAAGGTTTTATTCATGTAAACAGAACAACAATTATTCTCTGACTTAAATGAATAAACGTATCGCAATAAACATGATCCAATCATATTCATGCTCAACGCAAACACCAAATAACATTTATTTATTTAGGTCCAACACTAATCCCGAAGGTAGAGGGAGTGTGCGATGGTGATCTTATCAACCTTGGAATCACTTCCAAAACACATCGTCACCTCATCATTAACTAGTCTCTGTTCATTTTGCAACTCCTGTTTCGAGTTACTAATGTTAGCAACTGAACCGGTATCAAATACCCAGGGGCTACTATGAACACTAGTAAAAATACACATCAATAACATGTATATCAAATATACCTTTGTTCACTTTGCCATCCTTCTTATCCGCCAAGTATTTGGGGCAGTTCCGCTTCCAGTGACCATTTCCTTTGCAGTAGAAGCACTCAGTTTCAGGCTTAGGTCCAGCTTTGGGCTTCTTCACGGGAGGGACAACTTGCTTGCCATTCTTCTTGAAGTTTCCCTTTCTTTCCCTTGCCCTTTTTCTTGAAACTAGTGGTATTGTTAACCATCAACACTTGATGCTCTTTCTTGATTTCTACCTTCACCAATTTTACCATCGTGAAGAGCTTGGGAATCGTTTTTGTCATCCCTTGCATATTATAGTTCATCACGAAGTTCTAGTAGCTTAGTGATAGTGACTACAAAATTTTGTCAATCACTATCTTATCTGGAAGATTAACTCCCACTTGAATCAAGTGATTGTAGTACTCAGACATTCTGAACACATGCTCACTTGCTAAGCTATTCTCCTCCATCTTGTAGGCAAATTACTTGTCAGAGGTCTCATACCTCTCGACACGGGCATGAGTCTGAAATACCAATTTCAGCTCTTTGGAACATCTCATATGCTCCGTGGCATTCAAAACATTTTTGAAGTCCCGGTTCTAAGCCGTAAAGCATGGCGCACTAAACTATCAAGTAGTCATCATATCGAGCTTGCCAAATGTTCATAACGTCTGCATCTGCTCCTGCAATAGGTCTGTCACCTAGCGGTGCATCAAGGACATAATTCTTTTGTGCAGCAATGAGGATAATCCTCAGATCACGGACCCAGTCCGCATCATTGCTACTATCATCTTTCAACTTAGTTTTCTCTAGGAACATATCAAAATAAAACAGGGGAGCTATACACGACCTATTGATCTAAAACATAGATATGCAAAAACTATCAAGACTAAGTTCATGATAAATTAAGTTCAATTAATCAAATTACTAATGAACACCCACTTAAATAGACATCCCTCAAGTCATCTAAGTGATACGTGATCCAAATCAACTAACCCATGTCTGATCATCACGTGAGATGGGGTAGTCATCAATGGTGAACATCTCCATGTTGATCATATCTACTATATGATTCACGTTCGATCTTTCGATCTCCAATGTTCCGAGGCCATGTCTGTACATGCTAGGCTCGTCAAGTTTAACCCGAGTATTCCGCATGTGCAAAATTGTCTTGCACCCGTTGTATTTGAACGTAGAGTCTATCACACTCGATCATCACGTGGTGTCTCAACATGACGAACTGTCGCAACGGTGCAAACTCAGGGAGAACACTTATACCTTGAAATTTTAGAGAAGGGATCATCTTATAATGCTACCGCCGTACTAAGCAAAATAAGATGCATAAAAGATAAACATCACATGCAATCAAAATATGTGACATGATATGGCCATCATCATCTCGTGCTTTTGATCTCCATCTCCAAAGCATCGTCATGATCTCCATTGTCACCAGCTCAACACCTTGATCTCCATCATTGCATCGTGGTCGTCTCACCAACTATTGCTTCTACAACTATCGCTGACGCATAGTGATAAAGTAAAGCAATTACATGGCGTTTGTATTTCATACAATAAAGCGACAACCATAAGGCTCCTGCCAGTTGCCGATAACTTTAAAAACATGATCATCTCATACAACAACATATATCACATCATGTCTTGACCATATCACATCACAACATGCCCTGCAAAAACAAGTTAGACGTCCTCCACTTTGTTGTTGCAAGTTTTACGTGGCTGCTACGGGCTTCTAGCAAGAACCGTTCTTACCTACGCACAAAACCACAATGGTGTTTCGTCAAGTTTGCTGTTTTAACCTTCTTCAAGGACCGGCCGTAGTCAAATTCGATTCAACTAAAGTAGGAGAAACAGACACCCGCCAGCCACCTTTATGCAAAACTAGTTGCATGTCTGTCGGTGGAACCGGTCTCATGTACATGGACATGTAAGGTTGGTCTGGGCCGCTTCATCCCACAATATCGCCGAATCAAAATAAGACATTGGTGGTAAGCAGTATGACTATCACCGCCCACAACTCTTTGTGTTCTACTCGTGCATATCATCTACGCATAGACCTGGCTATGATACCACTGTTGGGAAACGTAGCATGCAATTTCAAAAAAAATCCTACGCTCATGCAAGATCTATCTAGGAGATGCATAGCAATGAGGGGAAGAGTGTGTCTACGTACCCTTGTAGACCGAAAGCGGAAGCGTTTGACAACGCGGTTGATGTAGTCGAACTTCTTCTAGCTCCGACCGATCAAGTACCGAACTTACGGCACCTCCGAGTTCTGCACACGTTCAGCTCGATGACGTCCCTCGTCCTCTTGATCCAGCAAGGTGTCGAGGAAGTAGATGAGTTCCGTCAGCATGACGGCGTGATGACGGTGATGGTGAAGTGATCTCCGCAGGGCTTCGCCTAAGCACCGCGAATATATGACCGAGGGAGTAAACGGTGGATGGGGGCGCCGCACATGGCTAAGACAATGTTGTTGTATCCTTGTGTGGCGCCCCCTTCCCACATATATATAGGTGGGAGGGGAGGAGGCAGCCCCTAGGGCGCCACAAGAGACCTGTCGGCAGCCCTAGGGCTGCTGCCTTGCCCTGCGCCCCCCCTTTCCTTATATATCGGAGGGGGAAGGAAGGAGAGGAGGTGAGGGAAGGAAGGGGGAATCCTATTCCACTCTTTCCTTTCCATTTCCCCTCTTTCCTTCTCCTCTTAGGCCGGCCCATATGGGGGGCGCACCAGCCCCTTGTGGCTGGTGCGTTTCCCCTCTTGGCCCATAAGGCCCATATTTTTTGCCGGGGGTGCCCGGAACCCCTTCCGGTGACCCGATAAGTACCCGGTGACCCCCGAAACACTTCCGGTGTCCGAATACCATCGTCCTATATATAAATCTTTACCTATCGACCATTTCGAGACTCCTCTTCATGTCCGTGATCTCATCCGGGACTCCGAACAACATTCGGTCACCAAATCACATAACTCATATAATACTATATCGTCAATGAACGTTAAGCGTGCGGACCCTACGGGTTCGAGAACTATGTAGACATGACCAAGACACCTCTCCGGTCAATAACCAATAGCGGAACCTGGATGCTCATATTGGCTCCTACATATTCTACGAAGATCTTTATCGGTCGAACCGTTATGACAACATACGTAATTCCCTTTATCCATCGGTATGTTACTTGCCCGAGATTCGATCGTCGGTATCTTCATACCTAGTTCAATCTCGTTACCGGAAAGTCTCTTTACTCATTCCGTAATAGATCACCTTGTGACCAACTCCTTAGTCATTTGCTTGCAAGCTTATGATGTGTATTACCGAGAGGGCCCAGAGATACCTCTCCGAAATTCGGAGTGACAAATCCTAATCTCGATCTATGTCAACTCAACAAACACCTTCGGAGATACCTGTATAGCATCTTTATAATCACCCAGTTACGTTGTGATGTTTGATAGCACACAACGCATTCCTCCGGTATCCGGGAGTTGCATAATCTCATAGTCGAAGGAATATGTATTTGACATGAAGAAAGCAATAGCAATAAAACTGAACGATCATTATGCTAAGCTAACGGGTGGGTCTTGTCCATCACATCATTCTCCTAATGATGTGATCCCATTATCAAATGACAACACATGTCCATGGTTAGGAAACCTTAACCATCTTTGATCAACGAGCTAGTCTAGTAGAGGCTTACTAGGGACACGATATTTGTTTATGTATTCACACATGTATTTAAGTTTCCGATCAATACAATTCTAGCATGAATAATAAACCTTTATCATGAAATAAGGAAATATAAAATAACAACTTTATTATTGCCTCTAGGGCATATTTCCTTCATAATTGGCAGTTATCTTCACAAAGCCTTTGGATGAGAAGAGATTTTGCAGCTGCGGTGTGAGCTAAATATCTTAGAATCCTCGAATGTCCAGTGAATGGACACACATCCTAACGCTTATGCATGTTGATGACTTAGATGTACAACACATGAAGTAGCGTATATCTTCAATTCATGAAGATGTACACTCTAAGTGTGAAGATATTAATGTGGAATTTGACTCAGAGCGCCACGATAATTGTGCGTCGTGTCTGGGTCTAATACTTCCTATACGGTGGGTAACGCCACCACCAAACCTTCTTGAAGATTTTTATATTAGCGTCACATACATTGCATTATCTTCATGATTTGTTTGTCTTCAACAGCATTCACTTATATCTATGTCTTCAAGTTGCCTTTTCTGCACTAAGTGAATGTGGTCGGACCCTTACCCCCTCTATGTTTATCTCTCCTACTCTCTCTAAATCTCCATATGCATTCTATTGACATATGTCGATTGTCTTCACTGTGTCCTTGTCAGTCGAAGATTTTGAGACCAACATTTAAAACGTTTTTATTATCCTTATCCATTTTGCCGGAACCCGCAGAAGCCGGAACGACCTCCCGCCAAACCAGCTATGTGGTAGGGTCGTGGCATAGCTGTTCAAACTGCGCATGCATGCCACACGTCGCGATAATGTGAACCACCAGGGGCAGCTCAGTAAAGTCACCGAGTCGACCTCCTCCTTATAAATACAATGCCCCTGCGGCCATTAATTCTTCTACTCCTATCGCTCTCACCCTCGCAACCCTAGCGCCGTCGCTAACTTCATCATCGCTGGAGAAGAAGCGCTTAGCTGTCGCGACTTCCTAGACATCATACTCATGCCAGCCGCGGACATCTTCACCCCACCACCGCCGTAGCCATCTTTCGCCGCCAAGTTAGGGCGCGGGAGATTGAACTGCTCGGCCTCCTCTCCGTCTCATCTTACAGTCCGTCCTTCATTCTTGTGCGGTAAATAAAATCTCATTTTTACCATTCGTTTGATCTGTTAAACTTTCAATATCTTTAGAAAGTTGTTCTATCACTTCCAAATCTGGATCTTCTGTTTCACATCTCATGATTTGCAAAGCTATTTCACTTATGATTCATAACTAGTATGATTCCTCACTTGTACCTATTTTCGGATTCGTACAAATCTGGAACCAACATATCTCTATAAGTGAATGTCTTCGCACTATGAGGCCAATATCTTCACACTGATTTTATCTTCAAAATTCCTCTGAGAATGCATATGACGTCTCCTGTTTCCCTCGCATCTCTAATTATTTTACAGGTACATGTCCGTGGGCGAGTCTCTTGGTTCTCATAGTCTGAATTCATTTGCAGACTTCTTACAGCTACATCTAGACTCTCCTGAAGCCAGTTCCTGTCTAACAAGCAGAGCGAAGCCAATCATTTCTTTGAAGACAATGGCAGGAGGAAAATCCTTAAAGAAATGGGTAGACAACGTAGTGAGAATACCGCTCTTGATCTGCCTCTTGATCTCTATGAGATGTACAAGTCTGATCCAGAGGAAACATATGAAGAGCGCAAATTGCGCGTACAATGGATTCACAGGTACTGGGTTGAACAATGGTTTCAATATAAGTTTGTGACCTCAAAATATTTTGCCAAGAATGCTGTAAGGCCACCATGGGCCGATATCATCTACAAGAAGCTTCGTCCGAAGACAAAGGTTGAAGCCATTCTGTTGAACTTCTACCCGTGCATGGTGAGAGGGCCCATGCCTCAAGATCCTGATCCCTCCAGCATACTGTGGTGTCGTGATGATGATCTATTTGAAGCCAATTACCAGTTTGCCAGGGGCTCTACAACTCAGAACAAGAAGGACTTTGGGATTGTCCAGCAGAACGGAGACCAGATGGCTCTTGTGAAGCCGAACCCAATACAGTTGGTCCATTTGCTGACTTTGCTGATTACCTTGCGCACAGTGTTGCACAAAGAGCAAGTGTTGAAGCTACTCAAGAAGGTGAGCAACACACTGATGCTCTTGAATCCCCAAAGCCATCCAAGAAGTCAAAGGCTTCAAAGGCTGTATCTGCTCCAAAAGCTTCAACAGTGAAGCCACTAAAGACTGCACCTCCTGGATCCAGTGTGCACTCAGAAGACTTGTCTTGGACCTCTCCGAAGATAAAGGACACTGTTGGGCGCGCCCCTCCTCCAACCAGAATACTGCGAGATGATGGAGAGATCATCGATCTGTCAAGTGATGAAGATCTTGATGATGATGCTCTAGAGTTGCTCATCAAGAACAAGCAGGAAGAAGTTGATATCTTCAAGAACCTGCCTCTGTTCAATGCTGATATTCTGAACAACTTCATTGATGAGTGGTTTGACAATCCATCTCTATCTCTTGAAGATCTACAACTGCCAATTGGCATCAGCGTTACCTTCCAAGGTTTCGTTAACAGAGAACTTGCTATTGCTCAGAAAGTAATTGAGCAGAAAAACAAGATTAATCATGAGAAGGTTGTCTTCAAGAAGCACGTGGCCAGGCTCAGCGCAACAGACATTGAAAACTTCAAGAGAATGATGACCGATTTGAAAGCTGAATTTTAAAGGCGTCGTGATGAAGCTAAGGGCTCCCATGAACATCTGAAGAACTATGATGAAGAGTGCGTCCAAGCTCACAATGATGGCTTGAAGAGAAACGCTCTTGGCTGTCTTGCCATTGACCCAAGCTTGCAAAGAAGAAGAAGGCAAATGTTCCTGTTACTGAGTCTTCAAGGCAAGAAATGCCAAAGATTATCTTCCCACCAAGCTTTGCTGGTCCGAAAACAACTGCTCCATCAGTTGCTTCTAAAAGGAAGAAGACATAGCAAGCTGAAGCCAAAGCCAAGAAGCGCAAGCAACATGAAGCTTCTGATGCTTCACCTTCTCAGAAGTGTTGAAAGACGAAGTCGTCAAAAGCTTCATGAAGGGCACAAGCACCAACTTCTTCATCCGCTCCTCAAGAGCCGCTGCTTGTGGAGCCCATCTTTGTTGCTTTGCCTGCCTCCTCCCACCAAGAACGCAGAATGGTCGTGCATGAACCTGCTCCCACAGAGGCTCATGTCATAGTAGAGATTCCAGTCGTTGACACCACCGCAGCTGAAGACATTGGTCAAGACGACAATGTGCAGAAAAATGATGATGAAGTCCTTCCTCAGCTCACCCAGAACCCAGTATCATCGCCTGTTCAATCGAACTGTGAACCTATGAGCATTGGTGGTCCCATGATGCCAATGGTCCAAGATAGTTTCTGGGAAGAGCAGCACCCCAACACCCCATTACATGAAGTGATTCTGAGTACACCGCCACCTCAAGTGACTACTCCAGTGCTTGAGACCTCCCAAGCAACCCCCGAAGACGTGGATAAGACAATGCCATCTCCTCAAGCGTCGCCCGCATTTCACAGGCTTCGCAAAGGCCCTAGGTGTAGGAGATATGCCCTAGAGGCAATAATAAATGTTATTGATTATCTCCCTATTCATAATTAGGTTTATGTTCCATGCTATAACTGCAATGATTCTCGAGTCTACAAATAAAACGAGGCTTGGAGGGAAACTCATGTGCACGTGTGGGATAATAAACGGTAAAATGTATTCCTAGTCAAGCCTCTATGACTGGCTCAAGTGTTGCATGATGGTTCTGTTTTCCTGATCATGGGCATGTCTATGCCAGCAACTTTGAGGGCACAATGTTAGAAGAACATTTGTGTTGAATCGACCCGATTGATGTTATGCTATGAGATTCATTCGTCACAAGTTAATGGTTAATAACACAAAGATGGTTAACGTTTGCATGTTTCCTTAGACCATGAGAGTATCGAGTTTATTCATGCTTGCTTCATGAACTTTGGGGTTTGTTAAACGTCATCCGTAAATGGGTGGCTATTACGGCGGCTTTCGGGTTCATGGAAAAGTGTGTCAAGTAACTTGATAGCTCAAGATTGGGATTTGCTCCTCCGATGATGGAGAGATATCTCTGGGCCCTCTTGGTGTTACGGTATCCATCATCGTCTGGCCAGACACTTTGTGATTTGATCACGGGGATGCCGGAACACGGTAACGAGAAAAGAGAACAATACCGGTAACGAGGTAACTAGCATAGTGGACAAGTTGTTGATCCACGGGAATGCCAACATGTCTCACCTCGGGTATTTGTAACATATCGCGAAGCAACAGGAATAGCACACGGCAAATGGAGGTTCACTCGAATATTCATTCGTGTGGGTATAGGGGTCAATATGGGTGTCCACGGCTCCGATGTTGATCATTGATCGGAAGGGGTTCCATGTCATGTCTATACTTCACCGAACCTATAGGGTCACATGCTTAAGGGTCATCTATCTGCTGAATACTAGACAGGGAGTCTGAGAGAAAATCACCGAAAAAGTTTCGGACACCGAAAAGGTTTCGGACAGCGGAAAAGTTCCGCAGAGAGAGGTCACCGGATGAGTTCCGGTGAAACTGAAAAGTTGTTTCAGAGGATACCATAAAGTCAAATTGGTTTCGGCACATGCCCGATAATTCTTGGAGGGTGCCAGAATCATTCTGGAAACTTTTGGGAATTTTCTGGAAGAAAAACCGGAAATGTTCCGGAGCTGCCGGAACCACTTCAGATGCTTTTCGCAGATGAAAATCACTAATCTGGAATTGTTCCAGAATGTGTTGAAAATTATTTTAGTGGGTACTGGAAATGTTCTAAGCCCACATAAATATTTTCAGTTCGAACGGACGCTGAAAAATGTCATCATGAATAGTGAAAGTGCTTTTTGGGAATATTTATGGAAAGCACCTTTTGGGAAATTTCCCAAAAGGCTTCTAGAAGCCTTGGGCACTAAGGAAGCCCCCTTGGGGGGGCCCCCCAAGGGGTGGCCGGCCATGGAGGGTGGAGCTCCATGGAGCTCCACATGGCACTCCTTTTTGTTTTATTCTTTATGTAAATGACATAAAGTGGGGGTACTTTTGGTATTTGTGAATGCCAACTTTACCCCTTGGCTTTCCTATAAATAGAGGAGAGTGGGCTGCCCACAAACCTCATCCATTCTCACATACAAGTGCCATTGCAATGATCTGGCTTCTCTCTCCCTCCCAGCGAAATAGTTTCGTAGAGCCGAAAGGCTGTCTGGGTTCCGGCAGGAACTAGTTCTGGAGGGCGAAGCCCTGCCGGATATATGACACCGTATGTGTGCAACTCTGTAGAGAGGTCGTAGTTTCGATCTTAGTGCCCGAAGGGCTGTCCGAGTTTCAAAGGTCCTCCCGAAGGGCTGTCCGCGACACTGTCCGGGGGACTGTTCGACCGCCTCCCGGAGGTCTGTCCGAGGGGAGATGAGGGTATACATCCTCGCGGTTGGGAGGTTGTAAATCCTAGCTGCGGGGATCTGCACCGCCGATCGTCATCGACTCTACTTCCGCTGCGCTACGAGTCGGTAACGAAAATGATCAAACCTTGTATGCAGTCTCCATAGTGGTTCTGGGCTGGTGCGTAGGTCAGAAAATTTTTGTTTTCTGCTGCGTATCCCTACACTAGGCCCTCTGTCTCCATGTCCAGTATCCCTAAAGAGGATGTGCAACCCACAAGCTTAGTCACACGTGAAGTGTTTCCTGATGCCACCCCTTCAAATACTGCCCAAGAGTCTGAAGCTAAATAGGCTGAATACATTCTGGCTGCATCAACCAATGAAACTGAAGAAAAACCCCCAGTGATTACTGCTCTTGACATTGTTCCACCTGAAGCCAATGTATCTGACACTCCAGCTATTGAAGCCATTGCCACTGAAGCCACTCCTGCTGACGCCACTGCTTCTAAAGCCAATGATTCAATCATGGCAGAAGCCGATCTGCAGCCTAAAGCCTCTTAGCCATCTACCTCTGATGTTGCTGCTGCTACGCCTGTTCCACATACTATGGCAAGGGCATTCAATCGTGATGGTGAACTGGCCAGTGTAAACTGGCACATTCTCACACCTCCCGAAGTGCATGGTCCTTAATATGAGTTCCATGTTGATCAAAGGCCTCAAACTCAGAAGCCAATGCCCAGAATGCCAAGGCTTCCCAGTGCTGCCACAACTGAAAGCTGCTTCAGCGTGCTAAACTTCAGACAACACAATACCTTCTTTGACAGAGCCAAGAATCCATACAAGAAGCCACGAATGTCTTCTGACCGATTCTGGAGCTATTTGGAGCGCAACTACTATATGTTCATCCTGTACAATCAAGGCATGATTTTTCCTCATAAGCGCCTCTGTTGTGATGCCATGGCCGGTCTGCCCTGCTTAGAAGAAGCCCTTGACTGCTTCAGAGATGTTGGCCTGCTTCCATTTGTTGTGGACAAGGAACACTGGAATGAGGAGCTGCTACTCCAATTTTATGCCACATTACACATCTTAGGCTACAACAGGGATCCGAAGTCATGGGTCCTTGAGTGGATGACAGGAGATATTCATCACAAAGCCAAAGCTCAAGACATTCTTGAGCTCACATCCCTGCCCACTCCTGGTGATCTATATGAACCAGGTTGTCAAGCCTATGAGAAGGAGTTGGAAAGCATTTTTCAGAAGCTTGAGCCCAACATGAGTCAGATGCTTTCCATGATGAAGCCATTGCCAGCCGAAGCTAATTACCCAACGCATTTCTTCGTGAATGACCTCGAGTATTTGCCCCACACAATCTATCACATTCTCAGGCATACTCTGTGGCCAATCAAAGGGCACTCATCTTCTACGAAGCTTGAAGGCACCATGAAGACATTGGTCTTCTATATACTGAATAGCATATGCTTCAACACGCATGATTTCTTCATCAGGCAACTGGCGGCTTCAGGCATTGATCTCTTTGGTCAAAAGTTTTATGCTCCATGGATTATGCGTCTGATTAAGCTTCGCTCCACTATTAATTATCAAGCTTCAGCTCACAACCATGTTGTCTTCTTGCCTGAAGTTGATGTGCCTCATGAAGCCATTTATCCTCAGCCTACCAAAGCACAACTCCGTGAAGACAATGCTGCTTATCAAAGCTTCTCTGCTCCTCTTGAAGCCACTCATGTTCCTAATGCTGCTGCTCCTGGTCCACTTGTCGGTTAGCTTCATCTACCTCATCGTGCAAACACTGACACGACCACCAGCACAGTACCATAGAGGGCTCAGAAGCGGGCTCGTACACTTAATGATAGAGAATTTCTAGTTTCTCTTCATCAAAAGCAGGATAAGCATCATGATTGGCTGAAGCGCCAGCTGCAGAGTCTTCTTGTTGACATCAATCGCATCCGCAACCTCTCCACCAAGAATGCATTCGTTGCCCATGAAGCCAACCGGCGTGCTTGGAAGAGCATCATGTTGCTATGCTTTGAAGATGATCTTGAAGCCGATGGCTTCAAAGAAAGCTTCAAGTTTGGCTCCAAGCCCTCAGAATCTGCTAAGTGGCATGCTACACCTTCCCTTGAAGACTCAGACTACTCATCATTCCTCCCAATAGTTGTTGCTCGCGTGATCGATGAGGAGGATGACGCCACTTCACCAGCAATGGCTTCTCTGCACCAGGATGCTGCATTAGGCCCCTCTGCACTGCCCAACTCCAACGTCGACCCAGCTGCACCAACATCTTCACCAACGCCTTCCAGGAATGCTTAGACACCCTATGTCTTCATTCCTTTTTGGTCATTCGATGACAAAAGGGGGAGAAGCATATGGGTTGATAGTCTTCAAGCGGGTTAATTGGGTCGGGTGCCTTATTTTGTTAAGTTTGCAACTCTCATTCATGAACATTTGGTTTTTGAGTTGTAACACTTAAGTCCCGATGGACGTCTGCTACATTCGCTGTTTTTGGATGTGCACCGTTTAAACTCTATCTTATGCACATGAAGTCATTCTGCAGACACCCATTTATCATTATGCATGTCATTATCTTCAAAATATATCTATATGCACTTTGATTTAACTTCATGAACAGAGGGAGATCTCCACAAAGAAAAACCTGACATGTGCATTTGCATTCAAAAGCAAATTACTTATATGCACATCTTCAGGGGGAGCCCTCCAACTTCATGAAGCCAATGACCACGTTCTTTAACTTTCACATATTTTATCCCCGTTGAAAACTTCAACCAGTTTGTCATCAATCGCCAAAAAGGGGTAGATTGTAAGTTCATCTAGTGCCACCCCTAGTTGGTTTTGGAGTATTACTGATGTGTTTGTGAGATTCACGGGAGAACACAGGTAGAAGTCCCTATTGATTCGGTTTACCCATCGAAGATGACCCCTAAAAATGTATGAAGACATTGAAGACAATGGTGGTATGTGAAGACATTCGTGTTGAAGATAATGACATGTGAAGACATTAGTTTGAAGACAATGGAGCGTGAAGACATAGTTTTTCGTAGTTTCATTTTATTCCTTCTTGAGTCATAGGAACCACCGAACTATTAAGTGGGGTCCAGGTGAACTAAGTCAGAAAAACTGATGTGATGCTCAACCCAAATCCTATGTCTTCGAGCAAAGACAAATGAGAGAAAACCTTATCCTGTGTTGGATGAGTCAGCTTTGCTTGTAGCCCAATTAGAGGTGTCATGTGTGTTTGAAATCCTACCGTTGGACACATGTCAGTTCCTGAATGACCCAGGGTCATTTCGGACAAATCAAGTCGGGTTGCCCCCTGGCTATAAATAGCCACCCCCTTCCACCATTATTTGGTGGATGCTCTGAGTTAATAGTACGGCTTTTGTCGTTTGAGAGCAACCCACCTCTGAAGCCTTTGAGAGAGAATCCTTGCAAGGACAAACCCAAACACACAGAGCCCATAGAGTGTTTGGCATCACTGAAGTCTTTCTGTTCTGTGTGATCCGAAAACTTATTACACTTGAAGACTGTGATCTTCCAGTCGGTTAGGCATCGCGTTCATAGCATCTAAGAGTCATTGTGGATTGCCGGTGAATGAAGTCTATGAAGGTTTGGAAGTCTACCTTGAAGACTTACCTGAGTGATTGGGCGAGGACTAAGTGACCTTAGCTCAAGGGGAATAAGATGAAGACGTGGTCTTCTGAGATCAATATCAGCCTCCCTAACCAGATGTACAGTTGTCATAGCAACTGGAACTGGTCTACCAAATCCTTGTCTCCATGGAGCAACTGGTTCTATCACTTTATCCCTTTACCTTCTGTTTAGCTTCGTGAAGTCATTGCCTGCCTGCTTTGGTTGAATACATTGTGTAAAGACATTCACTCTGATTGGATATTTGGCTTCATTCTGTCTTCGTATTCTGATATGTTCTACCTAGCTGCTACTTGTCTTCATGCTTTGTTTGTACTGTACCTTGACTACTGCATGGCTAGTGTAGTTTATCTTCCGATGTGTTCTGTTTAGGCTTTGTTTCAATTGTCCGACTTCGAAGACATTGCCTGTTTTGAAGTCTTTCATAAAAATCGCCTATTCACCCCCCTCTAGTCGATAACTAGCACTTTCAGGAACGACAACATCGCTGCCATCGGTCAGGCGAATGTTTCTACCGCTGCTGCGGCAGATGTCCCTGCCGCGTCATCATAAGTACTGGTCACCGCAGGCCTAGTGCAGGTCATCACCCTAGGTCCCTAGCGTAGACTCGGATATGCTAGGTCAACATTCTCTTTTACTGACCGGCGACGAGGTATCTTTGTGTCATGACGACAAGCTAGCGGTGGTTAAATCATGCTAAACTTTCGTCGGAATGTCAAAACATTGATTTCAGCCGAATTTTCGCTCTTCACTAGGGACACAAAAATTGCTTGCTGCCTCTTGTTCCACATCATAGTCAGTACCAATTTCTTGGTACTTCTTCTAATAATGTCAGACACCTTAGCATTGTTGTCAACAAGACAAGCCCTTGCAATCCCTTCCCTTCAATTTTCGCATAATACATGGAATTAGATAGGTGATACGTCTCCAATGTATCTATAATTTTTTTATTGTTCCATGCTATTATATTATCCATCATGAATATTTTATATGCATTATGGTACTATTTTATATCATTTTTTGGGACTAACCTATTAACCCAGTGCCAGTTGCTGTTTTTTCCTTTTTTTACTTTTACAGAAAATCAGTACCAAACGGAGTCCAAACGGAATGAAACTTTTTGACGATTTTTCTTGGACCAGAAGACACCTAGGAAGCTTTGGGAGGAGGACAGGAGGTGCACGGTTGAGTGACAAGTTCAGGAGGCGCGCCCCAGGGGGGGCGCCCCCCAGGCTTGTGGGACCACCGTGGCTCTCCTAACCCTAATCTCAACTCCATAAATACCCAAATATTCCCCGTATACCAGGGGGCACACCAAAAATACTTTTCCGCCGCCGCAAGCTTCTGTACTCGTGAGATCCCATCCTGGGGCCTTTTCTGGCACTCCACCGGAGGGGGGATTCGATCACGGAGGGCTTCTACATCAACCTTGCTGCCCTTCCGATGATGTGTGAGTAGTTTACCACAGACCTACGGGTCCATAGCTAGTAGCTAGATTGCTTCTTCTCTCTCTTTGATCTTCAATACAATGTTCTCCTCGATGTTCTTGGAGTTCTATTCGATGTAATCTTCTTTTGCGGTGCGTTTGTTGAGATCCGATGAATTGTGGATTTATGATCAAATTATCTATGAATATTATTTAAGTCTTCTCTAAACTCTTTTATGCATGATTAAGATAGCTTTGTATCTCTCTCTGATCTATTGATTTGGTTTGGCCAACTAGATTGATTTATCTTGCAATGGGAGAGGTGCTTTGTGATGAGTTCAATCTTGCAGTGTCTTCACCCAGTGATAGAAGGGATAGTGAGGCACGTATTTGTATTCTTGCCATTAAGGATAAAAAGATGGGGTTTATACCATATTGAGTGGATCTATCCCTCTACATCATGTCATCTTGCTTAAGGCGTTACTCCATTCTTGTTAACTTAATACACTAGATGCATGCTGGATAGCGGTTGATGTGTGGAGTAATAGTAGTAGATGCAGGCAGGAGTCAGTCTACTTTTCACGGACGTGATGCCTATATTCATGATCATTGTCTTAGATATCATCATAACTATGCGCTTTTCTATCAATTGCTCAACAGTAATTTGTTTACCCACCGTATGCGTTCTTTCAAGAGAGAAGCCTCCAGTGAAAACTATGGCCCCTGGGTCTATTTCCTTTTATATTATTTTCAGATCTATAAAACCAAAAACCCAAAATTTCTTGCTGTAATTTATTTATCTTTACTTTATTTTGCACTTTTATTTATCTTTTATACCTATCTTTATCAGATCTCATCCTTGCAATTGACCGTGAAGGGATTGACAACCCCTTTTTCGCGTTGGGTGCAAGTATTTGTTTTGTGCAGGTGCATCTATTGGGGACTTGTGTGTTCCTCCTACTAGATTGATACCTTGGTTCTTAACTAAGGGAAATACTTATCTCTACTTTGTTGCATCACCCTTTCCTCTTCAAGGGAAAAACCAATGAAGCTCAAGAAGTAGCAGGAAGAATTTCTAGCGCCGTTGCTGGGGAGGATATACATCAAGCCTACCAAGTACCTATCATAAACGCTCATCCTTCCACTTACATTATTTGCCATTTGCCTCTCGCTTTCATCTCCCCCACTTCTAAAACATTTTCAGAAAAACACAAAAATATTTGCCTTTTTTCGCCTTCTTTTTGTTCGTCTTTTTGTTTGCCTTTTGTTTGCTTGTGTGCTAGATTGCTTGCTTTGCCATCAAGTCCCAATCTAAAGGTCTTGATCTTTACCACAGAAAGTTGGAAGAAATTGAAAATAATGCAAAAAGCTTCATGTCCTTGCAATTTGAGCATAATAGTTTCTTTAGGAACGAACTTAAAGAACAAAATACGATGGTTGAGTATATCAATAAAGAGCTTGACGATGTTAATAAGGAAGTTAGAGGTCTTAGATCTCAACTTTCTCATATTGAAAATTTAGTAGGTCAAATTTTCGATAAACAAACTACGTTAATAAATAGGACGGCCGCTAAACCTGAATCTTTGAATCATGATGATCTTAAAGTGATTGGTGTGACTCCTATTGAATCTTTGTCTGCTAATATAAAACTTGATCAACATGGGACTGGAGGTTAGTCAACTTTATCTAGAAGGCGTCTCAATAATTTGGAGGGTGAAGATCTTAATGAAAAAATTGATAAAAGTGGGATTGGCGAGGTCAAAACTTTAACTAGTGATGAGCCCATTCTTTTGGATTTCAAGGACTTTAATTATGATAATTGTTCTTTGATTGATTGTATTTCCTTGTTACAATCCATGCTTAATTCACCTCATGCTTATAGTCAAAATAAGGCTTTTACTAAACATATCGTTGATGCTATGATGAAATCTTTTGAAGAAAAACTTGAGTTGGAAGTTTCAATCCCTAGAAAGCTTTATGATGAATGGGAACCTACTATTAAAATTAAGATTAAAGATTATGAGTGCAATGCTTTGTGTGATTTGGGTGCTAGCGTTTCCACTATTCCAAAAACTTTATGTGATGTGCTAGGTTTCCATAAACTTGATGAGTGTTCCTTAAATTTGCACTTAGCAGATTCCACTATTAAGAAACCTATGGGAAGGATTAATGATGTTATTATTGTTGCAAATAGGAATTATGTGCCCATAGATTTTATTGTGCTTGATATAGATTGCAATTCTACATGCCCTATTATTCTTGGTAGACCTTTCCTTAGAACGATTGGTGCAATTATTGATATGAAAGAAGAAAACATTAGATTTCAGTTTCCATTAAGGAAGGGTATGGAACACTTTCCAAGAAAGAAAATTAAGTTGCCATATGAATCTATTATGAGGGCTACTTATGGATTAAATACCAAAGATGACAATACCTAGATCTATGCATTATGCCTAGCTAGGGGCATAAAACAATAGCGCTTGTTGGGAGGCAACCCAATGTTATGTTTGTTTTTCTTGTTTTGCTTCTGTTTTTCAATAAATACGCAATCATGCTCCTCTTATGATTGTGTTTAAGTGTTTTAATTAGTGTTTGTGCCAAGTAGAGCCTTTGGGATGATCTATGGTGATAGTTGATTTGATTTTGCTGAAAATCAGAAGCTTTTGCATCCAGTAGCAGAATTGTTAAAATCCACAGGAATGTGTTCTGGTTCTGAATTTTTTACACAAGATTGATGTACAAATTGCCTATGTTGTCCTAATTGTTCAGAATTTTGGAGTTACAAAAGTATGAATAATATTCAGATCTTCATAGAATGTTATGTTTTTGACAGATTCTATTTTCTATGTGTTGTTTGCTTATTTTTATGAATTTATGGGTAGTATCGGGGGGTATGAACCATGGAGAAGTTAGAATACAGTAGATATTACACAAATATAAATTTAGAATGAGTTCACAATAGTACCTAAGTGGTGATTTGCTTTTATTATACTAACGGAGTTCATGAGTTTTCTGTTGAGTTTTGTGTTGTGAAGTTTTCTATGTGCTTCACTTATATCTTTTGAGCTAGGAAGTTGCTCTAGTGCTTCACTTATATCTTTTTAGAGCACGGTGGTGGTTTTATTTTGAATAAATTGATGAACTCTCATGCTTCACTTATATTATTTTGAGAGTCTTAAAAATAGTATGGCAATTTGCTTAGGTTATGAATTTAGTCCTAATATGATGGGTGTTCAAGAGGGATATAATAAAAACTTTCATGAAGATCATTCAATATATGAGAAGTCTGATTCCTTGCATTTGTTTTGAGATATAAAGATGATAATATTAGAGTCATGCTAGTGAGTAATTGTGGATTAGTAAGAATATTTGTGTTAAGGTTTGTGATTCCCGAAGCATGCACGTATGGTCTCTTGTTATGAGATGAAGTTGGAGCATGATTTATTTTTTATTGTCTTCCTTATGAGTGGTGGTCGGGGACGAGCGATGGTCTTTTCCTACCAATCTATCCCCCTAGGAGCATGCGTATTAGTACTTTGTATCGAGGGCTAATAAACTTTTGCAATAAGTATGTGAGTTCTTTATGACTAATGTTAAGTCCATGGATTATACACACTCTTACCCTTCCATCATTGCTACCTCTTCGGTACCGTGCATTTCCCTTTCTCACCTTGAGAGTCGGTGCGCTTGTGCTCCTTGCACTACTTGTCGTGCTCGCCTTCCTCGCTGCACACCATGCCGCCATGGTGGCTGATAGGGGCGCATGAGTGAGTGTTGTGGGAGATTGTGAGGAATAGGTTTTCCTTTGACCTAGGAATAGGGGGTTGGGAAAGCAGAGATGTGTGTGCGTGTGGACGTTTTTTTGCACCCGTCGGTTTTCTACCACGAGTTTTTCGGGTGCATCAACATTGACATAACTATCAAGCTTTCCTGAATGCTTTCTCTCTAGCCTTTGAGAGAAAAAGCAGGGTTAGGAAAAGCTAGTACGAGCCTTGAAATCACACATCAATTCCTAACTAAGGCATGAAAAGCTAACCATTAAATCCTATGGTACATGCAACTCATTATTTATTGATTGTAAACATGGTCCTAGGGTCATTCTTACAGTTCTGCATTATAGAAAATTATCTCACAAAGATGGAACTTCCCTTGAACAGTAGTCAGTTTATAAGTTGGGTAGATATCAAAACCAATATATTGAAGCCAGGCACACCAAAAAAGATGCACTTACATTCCCAAGCTGGTCGATGATAGTAAAATTGAACGTTGGTCATTAGACTAATGATACTATCAATGTAGAACACATGTTCTATGTCTTAAACACCGAGGTGGGCCATTCTTACTTTTTTTTTGCCAGCTTCAGCAATTTCCTCCCAATCTCCCACTTTCTCCTTACTATCCATCGTATTTTCCCCTCAGTTGACACCTAACAACATCATGCATGCAAAAAAGAAAGAGCAGAGGAGGGGAGTGGACAGGAACTGAAAGGATAGGAAGGAGGGAGAGCAGAACATACCTCGCTAGACCTGACAAGGTGGCCGGTGAAGTGCCGGAGCAGTGGAGTCCTGATCCTGTCTAATGGGTGTTCATAGCCAGGCCACTATCCACCTCATATGGTGACGACATCACATGCCCTTACAAAAATTGAAGATCATAGTGAACAGAAATCAAAAGTTTCTCTTAGTTGTTGCTGCCTTCTTTACTATTTTCACTAATGCCTTGAATTCTACACCACCAGGATTTACTCCAACTTCTTCCTGTAACCCTGAAGAGTTATTAAAACCAGACAGAATATTAGTTGAAGATATGTTCCACCAGCAAGAAAAGTACATATAGAAGCAAGTCATATCCGGGGATCAAGAACGTATGGCAGCATCTACCACTGAACCCGAAAATGCAATGACGTCTGTTTTCTTTCTCTCCTACTTCAATCTCAGTGACTGATAACCCACAAGTATAGGGGATCAGTTGTAGCCTTTCTCGATAAATGTAGCGACCCGAACCGAATGGATCGAAGTCTCTGTGCTTAAGTGTCATCCCTGGATCGGTATGCTGACACACACAGTACTCGAGGATTTATAACAGAGGTAAATCACATGTATAAAATAACGTAAATACTATTACCTCAAATAATATAGCGGAAGTAACAACAAAGTTGTGGAGTCCCAACAACACCAACGGCAAAGTTGAGTGTAGTCATCGCAACCCTAACGTATCACTTACTCGTCGAATAATTCCTGCAACATGAGACGTTGCAGCCGTGTAGGTCAGTACGTTGAATGTACTGGCAAATTCACA
The DNA here is from genome assembly GCA_011799875.1 of Thinopyrum elongatum. Classification (NCBI taxonomy): domain Eukaryota; kingdom Viridiplantae; phylum Streptophyta; class Magnoliopsida; order Poales; family Poaceae; genus Thinopyrum; species Thinopyrum elongatum. Next base: position 264,985,254 of record CM022301.1, read on the forward strand.
CCACAGAATAATGATGAACAATGTCTATCACTACATGCATATTTGGCTGGTGGAGGCTCTAAGTTTAATTTTGCATAAAGCTAATGTTTCCCTACAACAAAGGAATAAATGTTTTATTCACTACCAAGTTTATACCATTATTGAGAAGGTTGCTCCAACTCAAACCCAAAAATTCCTAAATTATTAATAACCCAATACATTAATTAAATAGAGTGATGAGATCAACAAACAATTCAAATACCAGATACTCAAGATGTCCATAACCGGGGACACGGCTAATCATGATTAGTTTGTACACTCTGCAGAGGTTTGCGCACTTTTTCCCACAAGACTCGATCTCCTCCGTTGAATTTCTCGCACTGCATGATGTTTGAGAAACGGATGATCGAGACACAGTCTTTCCGAAGAGGTCCCCTTAACCGATAGATAGGCCGGTACACCTACAATTCCCCTACATCTGCTAGCCCATCATGGAAAGGATTCCCACAACTTACTCAACTATGCCAGAGCCCATAATGGCATGTGGCTGCACACGGAAGTTTCTAGCATGAATAATCTTATGATCCCTTTGAGCCTGGGTGGCATTCCATAGGATGATCACATGGTTACCCCGGGATCTCCTAGGACAACACTGGATTCCCAGGTGCCCGCAACCAATCCACCCAGATGTGTATTAAAGTAGCCACCTTAAGTTTCCCTTAGATAAATTACTCTCGCAACTTTCATGAATCTCACATACCAATCCCCGTCTACGAGCATGGCTAAGCAACATATGACACAACGAATATTCCCGGGGTGTTTCAAAGATCATAGGTTCCTACCTCATGAACTACATAGCAAGGCCACATGTTCCCAATCCTACTCATGCAATCTTTGAGGGTGAAACTAATGCATAGTAAAAACTGGGTATTGAAAAGTATGATCAAAGTGTGAACTTGCCTTGTACTATTGATGAAGATTCTTCGCACTCATAATTCCAGATAGTTCTACTCGTCACACTGATCAATCTATCGTAAGCAAGCAATTTTATCCACACATAAGCAATCACTCAAAGACCCAAAAAAATGCAAAGGAAGATTGCAAAAACTCCAAAAGAACCAAATCAAATTATTTTGCAAGATCAGATCCTAATTTCGGTGAAAAAGTGTGGTGATGGCTCAAGATGTTAGATTATGCCTAGGGATTCAATTTGAAAAAGGAATCAATTGAAAAAGCGCTACAGTTTACAAGATATGATCAAGTGAAGATTCGAGTTCAAATTTGAATCGTTAAAATTTGAAAAGATCAAAAGTTGAAACTAATGATGCTACTGGATGTAGGAAGTCAATATGAAAATGTAGGAAAAAGAATTACTAGATTGAAAATAACGGATCAAGTAATTCAACATAGCATTGAATCTGCTTAGAATGTTGTGTAACAACTCTTTGGTGGACTAGTAAAGTAACTGGCTAAGATCAAAATTATATGTTGGAAAGATGACACTAATTGTGCGAACGAAAAGATTACTTCAATACGAATCCGATGCAGTTGGGTTCATCGGAAACGGAGCTACGGATAACAAGATATGATCGAAAGAAATTTCAGTATGAATCTGAACAAATTTTGAAATTTGAAAGTTGCAAAAAGTGTATTTGATAGATTCACTAGATAGGTGGAATCAAGACGAAAATATTAGCGTTGGTTTCGTCTAATTTGGATGAACGAGTAAAAAGTTATGCTATTTGAAAAATCAGGGCCAAGCTGTTTTACGGAAGAAAAATAGTTACGGCTAAAAGAATTCTAGTCTTAAAATGTAAATACCGGGACTAAGTTATAAATCTAATTATTCTACTGTACACTAGTCTAAAACTAATAAGCTACGGGAGTATAAAAAAATACGAAGAAAGATACCTTTATAAGGTAGAAAAAAAGATGACTTCGGAGAGAGGAGACAACTTTCAGAAGTCCCGCCGGAGAGAAGAAATATATTTTTCTTTTGTGAAGCTAGTCAAACCAAAATATTGATTTAACTCGCAGTGGATACTTTTTGGGGGCTCTATGGGTCTATATTTATAGGTGGAAGAGCAGCTTAGGGGTCAAAGGCTAGGCAATGTGGGACTAAACGTAGACGAAAAGAAAAGAAATAGAGGCGAAAAGAGAGGCGCTCGCATGCGCGCGCTATAGTTTTTTTTTAACAAAATTCCGCCAAAGTGAAAAAAAAATGGCTAGCTGGGCCTGGCCCATGTAGGAGAGAATAAAAAAAATGATGGGGCGACCGATGTCACTATGCTGCGCACGTGGGCGACAGTTAGTTCCAGGCGCACGCGCAGTTTTTTTTTAAATAGAAACAGAAAAGGAAAAACTGAATAACGAAAAAAAAATTGTGCATAGGCATATTATATATCAAAACTTTCATAAAAATATTTCCTAAATGATGAACATATTTTCAGCGGCAAATAAATTTCACAAAAATTTAAATAAAGCAAACAGTACTACTGGTTCATTTAAAAACCAAATAAAAAATATATTTTAAAATACCAAAATGATTTCAAACTCATTTCTCTCCATTTAAAAACCAAAAGTATAGGAAAGTTGTAGAATATTGGCATAAAACAATCAAAAATTATAGATATGACGGAGACGTATCAGCATCCCCAAGCTTAATTCCTGCTCGTCCTCGAGTAGGTAAGTGATAAAAAAAATTGATGTGGAATGCTACCTAGCATAATCTTGATCATATAATATAATCATGGCATGAATATTAAGACACGAGTGATTCAAAGCAATAGTCTATAATTTGATATAAAGACAATAATACTTCAAGCGTACTAATATAGCAATCATGTCTTCTCAAAATATCATGGCTAAAAGAAAGTTATCCCTACAAAATCATATAGTCTGGCTATGCTCCATCTTCATCACACAAAGTATTTCATCATGCACAACCCCAATGACAAGCCAAGCAATTGTTTCATACTTTTAATGTTCTCAAGCTTTGTCAACTTTCACGCAATACATGAGCGTGAGTCATGGATATAGCACTATAGGTGGAATAGAATATGGTGGTTGTGAGGAGAAGACAAAAAGGGAGAAAGTCTCACATCAACTAGGCAAATTAATGGGCTATGGAGATGCCCATCAATTGATATCGATGCAAGTGAGTAGGGATTGCCATGCAACGGATGCACTAGATCTAAAAGTGTATGAAAGCTCAAACTGAAAACTAAGTGGGTGTGCATCCAACTTGCTTGCTCATGAAGACCTTGGGCATTTGAGGAAGCCCATCATCGGAATATACAAGCCAAGTTCTATAATGAAAAATCCCACTAGTATGTGAAAGTGACAACTCAAGAGACTCTCTATATGAAGAACATGGTGCTACTTGAAGGAAATATGCCCTAGAGGCAATAATAAAGTTGTTATTTATATTTCCTTATATCATGATAAATTTTTATTATTCATGTTATAATTGTATTAACCGGAAACTTGATACATGTGTGAATACATAGACAAAACACCGAGTCCCTAGTAAGCCTCTACTAGACTAACTCATTGATCAAAGATGGTTAAGTTTCCTAACCATAGACATGTGTTGTCATTTGATGAAAGGGATCACATCATTAGGAGAATGATGTGATGGACAAGACCCATCCGTTAGCTTAGCATAATGATCGTTAAGTTTTATTGCTATTGCTTTCTTCATGACTTATACCTATTCCTTTGACTACGAGATTATGCAACTCCCGAATATCGGAGGAACACCTTGTGTGCTATCAAACGTCACAACATAACTGGGTGATTATAAAGATGCTCTACAGGTGTCTCCGAAGGTGTTTGTTGGGTTGGCATATATCGAGATTAGGATTTGTCACTCCGAGTATCGGAGAGGTATCTCTGGGCCCTCTCGGTAATGCACATCGTGACAAGCCTTGCAAGCAATGTGACTAATGAGTTAGTTACGGGATGATGCATTACGGAACGAGTAAAGAGACTTGCCGGTAACGAGATTGAACTAGGTATGAAGATACCGACGATCGAATCTCGGGCAAGTAACATACCGATGACAAAGGGAATGACGTATGTTGTCATTACGGTTTGACCGATAAAGATCTTCGTAGAATATGTAGGAACCAATATGAGCATCCAGGTTCCGCTGTTGGTTATTGACCGAAGATGTGTCTCGGTCATGTCTACATAGTTCTCGAACCCGTAGGGTCCGCACGCTTAACGTTTGATGACGATTTGTATTATGAGTTATGTGTTTTGGTGACCGAAGATTGTTCGGAGTCCCGGATGAGATCATGGACATGACGAGGAGTCTCAAAATGGTCGAGAGGTAAATATTGATATATTGGAAGGTTATATTCGGACACCAGAATGGTTCCGGAGTGGTTCGGGTATTTTTTGGAGTACCGAATGGTTACCGGAACCCCCCGGGGAAGTAATGGGCCGCATGGGCCATAGTGGAGAGGAGGAGGCAGGCCGCAGGAGGTGGCACGCGCCCCCCCATGTGGAGTCCGAATTGGACAAGGGGGAGGGGGCGCGGCCCCCCTTTCCTTCTCCCTCTCTCTCTCCCTCCACTTCCCTCTTTCCCCCTCCCTTGGAAAGGAAGGGGGGGCGACTAGGACTGGGAGTCCTAGTTGGACTCCCCCCCACTTGGGCGCGCCCTAGGCCGGCCCTCTCCCCTCTCCTCTTTTATATACGGGGGCAGGGGGCACCCCAAAAGACAACAGTTATTCTCTTAGCCGTGTGCGGTGCCCCCCTCCACAGTTTACTCCTCCAGTCATATTTGTCGTAGTGCTTAGGCGAAGCCTTGTGCGGATCACATCACCATCACCGTCACCACGCCGTCGTGCTGACGAAACTCTCCCTCCACCTTCTGCTGGATCAAGAGTTCGAGGGACGTCATCGAGCTGAACGTGTGCTGAACTCGGAGGTGTCGTACGTTCGGTGCTTGATCGGTTGGATCACAAAGACGTTCGACTACATCAACCACGTTAAGCTAACGCTTCCGCTTTCGGTCTACGAGGGTACGTGGACACACTCTCCCCTCTCGTTGCTATGCATCTCCTAGATAGATCTTGCGTGAGCGTAGAATTTTTTTTGAAATTGCATGCTCCGTTCCCTAACAGTGGCATCCGAGCCAGGTCTATGCGTAGATGATATGCACGAGTAGAACACAAAGAGGTGTGGGCGATGATAGTCATACTGCTTACCACCAACATCTTATTTTGATTCGGCGGTATTGTTGGATGAAGCGGCCCAGACCAACCTTACATGACCACGTTCATGAGACCGGTTCCACCGACAGACATGCAACTTGTTTTGCATAAAGGTGGCTGGCGGGTGTCTGTTTCTCCAACTTTAGTTAAATCAAATTTGACTACGGCCGGTCCTTGTTGAAGGTTAAAACAGCAAACTTGACGAAACATCGTTGTGGTTTTGATGCGTAGGTAAGAACGGTTCTTACTAGAAGCCCGTAGCAGCCACGTAAAACTTGCAACAACAAAGTAGAGGACGTCTAACTTGTTTTTGCAGGGCATGTTGTGATGTGATATGGTCAAGACATGATGTGATATACGTTATTGTATGAGATGATCATGTTTTGTAAAAGTTATCAGCAACTGACAGGAGCCTTATGGTTGTCGCTTTATTGTATGAAATGCAATCACCATGTAATTGCTTTACTTTATCACTATGCGTTAGCGATAGTTGTAGAAGCAATAGTTGGCGAGACGACAACGATGCTACGATGAAGATCAAGGTGTCAAGCCGGTGACGATGGAGATCATGACGGTGCTTTGGAGATGGAGATCAAAGGCACAAGATGATGATGGCCATATCATGTCACATATTTTGATTGCATGTGATGTTTATCTTTTATGCATCTTATTTTGCTTAGTACGGCGGTAGCATTATAAGATGATCCCTCACTAAAATTTCAAGGTATAAGTGTTCTCCCTGAGTATGCACCGTTGCGACAGTTCGTCGTGCCGAGACACCACGTGATGATCGGGTGTGATAAGCTCTACGTTCACATACAACGGGTGCAAGACAGTTTTGCACGCGCGGAATACTCGGGTTAAACTTGACGAGCCTAGCATGTACAGACATGGCCTCGAAACACTGAGACCGAAAGGTCGAACGTGAATCATATAGTAGATATGATCAACATAGAGATGTTCACCATTGAAAATTACTCCATCTCACGTGATGATCGGACATGGTTTAGTTGATATGGATCACGTGATCATTTAGATGACTCGAGGGATGTCTATCTAAGTGGGAGTTCTTAAGTAATATGATTAATTGAACTTAAATTATCATGATCTTAGTCCTGATAATTTTTGCATATCTATGTTGTAGATCAATGGCCCATGTTACCATTCCTTTGAATTTTAATGCGTTCCTAGAGAAAGCTAAGTTGAAAGATGATGGTAGCAACTACACGGACTAGGTCCGTAACTTGAGGATTATCCTCATTGCTGCACAAAAGAATTATGTCCTTGATGCACCGCTAGGTGAAAGGCCTGCTGCAGGAGCAGATGCTGATGTTATGAACGTCTGGCAAGCTTGATCTGATGACCACTCGATAGTTCAGTGTGCCATGCTTTACGGCTTAGAATCGGGACTTCAAAGACGTTTTGAACGTCATGGAGCATATGAGATGTTCCAGGAATTGAAGTTAATATTTCAAGCAAATGCCCGGGTTGAGAGATATGAAGTCTCCAACAAGTTCTATAGCTGCAAGATGGAGGAGAACAGTTCTGTTAGTGAACACATACTCAGAATGTCTGGGTACCATAACCACTTGACTCAGCTGGGAGTTAATCTTCCGCATGATAGTGTTATTGACAGAGTTCTTCAATCACTGCCACCAAGCTATAAAGGCTTTGTGATGAACTATAATATGCAAGGGATGGAGAAGACTATTCGCGAGCTCTTCGCTATGCTCAAAGCAGCGGAGGTTGAAATCAAGAAGGAGCATCAAGTGTTGATGGTTAACAAGACCACTAGTTTCAAGAAAAAGGGCAAAGGAAAGAAGGGGAACTTCAAGAAGAATGGCAAGCAAGTTGCCACTCCCGGGAAGAAGCCCAAGTCTGGACCTAAGCCTGAAACTGAGTGCTTCTACTGCAAAGGGACTGGACACTGGAAGCGGAACTGCCCCAAGTATTTGGCGGATAAGAAGGATGGCAAAGTGAACAAAGGTATATTTGATATACATGTTATTGATGTGTACCTTACTAATGCTCGTAGTAGCACCTGGGTATTTGATACTGGTTCTGTTGCTCATATTTGCGACTCGAAACAGGGGCTACGGATTAAATGAAGATTGGCTAAGGACGAGGTGACGATGCGCGTCGGGAATGGTTCCAAGGTTGATGTAATCGCCGTTGGCACGCTACCTCTACATCTACCTTCGGGGTTAGTTTTAGACCTGAATAATTGTTATTTGGTGCCAGCGTTGAGCATGAACATTATATCTGGATCTTGTTTGATGCGAGACGATTATTCATTTAAATCAGAGAATAATGGTTGTTCTATTTATATGAGTAATATCTTTTATGGTCATGCACCCTTGAAGAGTGGTCTATTTTTGTTGAATCTCGATCATGGTGATACACATATTCATAATATTGATGCCAAAAGATGCAAAGTTGATAATGATAGTGCAACATATTTGTGGCACTGCCGTTTAGGTCATATTGGTGTAAAGCGCATGAAGAAACTCCATGCAGATGGACTTTTGGAATCACTTGGTTATGAATCATTTGATGCTTGCGAACCATGCCTCATGGGCAAGATGACTAAGACTCCGTTCTCCGGAACAATGGAGCGAGCTACTGACTTATTGGAAATAATACATACTGATGTATGCGGTCCGATGAGTGTTGAAGCTCGTGGCGGGTATCATTGTTTTCTGACCTTCACAGATGATGTGAGCAGATATGGGTATATCTACTTAATGAAACATAAGTCTGAAACATTTGAAAAGTTCAAAGAATTTCAGAGTGAAGTGGAAAATCATCGTAACAAGAAAATGAAGTTTCTACGATCTGATCGCGGAGGCGAATATTTGAGTTACGAGTTTGGCTTTCATTTAAAACAATGTGGAATAGTTTCACAACTCACACCACCTGGAAAACCACAGCGTAATGGTGTGTTCGAACATCGTAACCGTACTTTATTAGATACGATGCGATCTATGATGTCTCTTACAGATTTACCACTATCGTTTTGGGGTTATGCATTAGAAACAGCTGCATTCACGTTAAATAGGGCACCATCTAAATCCGTTGAGACGACACCGTATGAACTGTGGTTTGGCAAGAAACCTAAGCTGTCGTTTCTTAAAGTTTGGGGTTGCGATGCTTATGTGAAAAAGCTTCAGCCTGATAAGCTCGAACCCAAATCGGAGAAGTGCATCTTCATAGGATACCCAAAAGAAACTGTTGGGTACACCTTCTATCACAGATCCGAAGGCAAGATCTTTGTTACTAAGAATGGATCCTTTCTAGAGAAGGAGTTTCTCTCAAAAGAAGTGAGTGGGAGGAAAGTAGAACTTGATGAGGTAATTGTACCTTCTCTCGAATTGGAGAATAGCTCATCACAGAAAACAGTTCCCGTGATGCCTACACCAATTAGTGAGGAAGCTAATGATGATGATCATGAAACTTCAGATCAAGTTACTACCGAACCTCGTAGGTCAACCAGAGTACGTTCCGCACCAGAGTGGTACGGTAATCCTGTTCTGGAAGTCATGTTACTAGACCATGATGAACCTATGAACTATGAGGAAGCGATGATGAGCCCAGATTCCGCGAAATGGCTTGAGGCCATGAAATCTGAGATGGGATCCATGTATGAGAACAAAGTGTGGACTTTGGTTGACTTGCCCGATGATCGGCAAGCCATAGAGAATAAATGGATCTTCAAGAAGAAGACTGACGCTGACGGTAATGTTACTGTCTACAAAGCTCGACTTGTTGCGAAAGGTTTTCGACAAGTTCAAGGGGTTGACTACGATGAGACCTTCTCACTCGTAGCGATGCTTAAGTCTGTCTGGATCATGTTAGCAATTGCCGCATTTTATGATTATGAAATCTGGCAAATGGACGTCAAAACTGCATTCCTTAATGGATTTCTCAAAGAAGAGTTGTATATGATGCAACCAGAAGGTTTTGTCGATCCTAAAGGTGCTAACAAAGTGTGCAAGCTCCAGCGATCCATTTATGGACTGGTGCAAGCCTCTCAGAGTTGGAATATACGCTTTGATAGTGTGATAAAAGCATATGGTTTTATACAGACTTTTGGAGAAGCCTGTATTTACAAGAAAGTGAGTGGGAGCTCTGTAACATTTCTAATATTATATGTGGATGACATATTGTTAATTGGAAATGATATAGAATTTTTGGATAGCATAAAAGGATACTTGAATAAGAATTTTTCAATGAAAGACCTTGGTAAAGCTGCTTATATATTGGGCATCAAGATCTATAGGGATAGATCAAGACGCTTAATAGGACTTTCACAAAGCACATACCTTGATAAAATTTTGAAGAAGTTCAAAATGGATCAGTCAAAGAAAGGGTTCTTGCCTGTGTTGCAAGGTGTGAAGTTGAGTAAGACTCAATGCCCGACCACTGCAGAGGGTAGAGAGAAAATGAAAGTCATTCCCTATGCCTCAGCCATAGGTTCTATCATGTATGCTATGCTGTGTACCAGACCTGATGTGTGCCTTGCCATAAGTTTGGCAGGGAGGTACCAAAGTAATCCAGGAGTGGATCACTGGGAAGCGGTCAAGAACATCCTGAAATACCTGAAAAGGACTAAGGATATGTTTCTCATTTATGGAGGTGACAAAGAGCTCATCGTAAATGGTTACGTTGATGCTAGCTTTGACACTGATCCGGATGACTCTAAGTCACAAACCGGATACATATTTATATTGAATGGTGGAGCTGTCAGTTGGTGCAGTTCCAAGCAAAGCGTCGTGGCGGGATCTACGTGTGAAGCGGAGTACATAGCTGCTTCGGAAGCAGCAAATGAAGGAGTCTGGATGAAGGAGTTCATATCCGATCTAGGTGTAATACCTAGTGCATTGGGTCCAATGAAAATCTTTTGTGACAATACTGGAGCAATTGCCTTAGCAAAGGAACCCAGATTTCACAAGAGAACCAAACACATCAAGAGACGCTTCAACTCCATCCATGATCAAGTCAAGGAGGGAGACATAGAGATTTGCAAAATACACACGGATTTGAATGTTGCAGACCCGTTGACTAAGCCTCTTCCACGAGCAAAACATGATCAGCACCAAGACTCCATGGGTGTTAGAATCATTACTTTGTAATCTAGATTATTGACTCTAGTGCAAGTGGGATACTGAAGGAAATGTGCCCTAGAGGCAATATTAAAGTTGTTATTTATATTTCCTTATATCATGATAAATGTTTATTATTCATGCTAGAATTGTATTAACCGGAAACTTGATACATGTGTGAATACATAGACAAAACACCGAGTCCCCAGTAAGCCTCTACTAGACTAGCTCGTTGATCAAAGATGGTTAAGTTTCCTAACCATAGACATGTGTTGTCATTTGATGAAAGGGATCACATCATTAGGAGAATGATGTGATGGACAAGACCCATCCGTTAGCTTAGCATAATGATCGTTAAGTTTTATTGCTATTGCTTTCTTCATGACTTATACCTATTCATTTGACTATGAGATTATGCAACTCCCGAATACCGGAGGAACACCTTGTGTGCTATCAAACGTCACAACGTAACTAGGTGATTATAAAGATGCTCTACAGGTGTCTCTGAAGGTGTTTGTTGGGTTGGCATAGATCGAGATTAGGATTTGTCACTCCGAGTATCGGAGAGGTATCTCTGGGCCCTCTCGGTAATGCACATCCTGACAAGCCTTGCAAGCAATGTGACTAATGAGTTAGTTACGGGATGATGCATTACGGAATGAGTAAAGAGACTTGCCGGTAACGAGATTGAACTAGGTATGAAGATACCGACGATCGAATCTCGGGCAAGTAACATACCGATGGCAAAGGGAATGACGTATGTTGTCATTACGGTTTGACCGATAAAGATCTTCGTAGAATATGTAGGAACCAATATGAGCATCCAGGTTCCATTGTTGGTTATTGACCGGAGATGTGTCTCGGTCATGTCTACATAGTTCTCGAACCCGTAGGGTCCGCACGCTTAATGTTCGATGACGATTTGTATTATGAGTTATGTGTTTTGGTGACCGAAGATTGTTCGGAGTCCTGGATGAGATCACGGACATGACGAGGAGTCTCAAAATGGTCGAGAGGTAAAGATTGATATATTGGAAGGTTATATTCGGACACCGGAATGGTTCCGGAGTGGTTCGGGTATTTTTCGGAGTACCAAGGGGTTACCGGAACCCCCCGGGGAAGTAATGGGCCTCATGGGCCATAGTGGAGAGGAGGAGGCAGGCCGCAGGAGGTGGCGCCCTCCCCCATGTGGAGTCCAAAATGGACAAGGGGGAGGGGGCGCGGCCCCCCTTTCCTTCTCCCTCTCTCTCTCCCTCCACTTCCCTCTTTCCCCCTCCGTTGGAAAGGAAGGGGGGGCCGACTAGGACTGGGAGTCCTAGTTGGACTCCCCCCCACTTGGGCGCGCCCTATGCCGGCCCTCTCCCCTCTCCTCCTTTATATACGGGGGCAGGGGGCACCCCAAAAGACAACAGTTATTCTCTTAGCCGTGTGTGGTGCCCCCCTCCACAGTTTACTCCTCCGGTCATATTGTCGTAGTGCTTAGGCGAAGCCCTGCACGGATCACATCACCATCACCGTCATCACGCTGTCGTGCTACTTGAAGGAAATATGCCCTAGAGGCAATAATAAAGTTGTTATTTATATTTCCTTATATCATGATAAATTTTTATTATTCATGCTAGAATTGTATTAATCGGAAACTTGATACATGTGTGAATACATAGACAAAACACCGAGTCCCTAGTAAGCCTCTACTAGACTAACTCGTTGATCAAAGATGGTTAAGTTTCCTAACCATAGACATGTGTTGTCATTTGATGAAAGGGATCACATCATTAGGAGAATGATGTGATGGACAAGACCCATCCGTTAGCTTAGCATAATGATCGTTAAGTTTTATTGCTATTGCTTTCTTCATGACTTATACCTATTCATTTGACTATGAGATTATGCAACTCCCGAATACCGGAGGAACACCTTGTGTGCTATCAAACGTCACAACGTAACTAGGTGATTATAAAGATGCTCTACAGGTGTCTCTGAAGGTGTTTGTTGGGTTGGCATAGATCGAGATTAGGATTTGTCACTCCGAGTATCGGAGAGGTATCTCTGGGCCCTCTCGGTAATGCACATCCTGACAAGCCTTGCAAGCAATGTGACTAATGAGTTAGTTACGGGATGATGCATTACGGAATGAGTAAAGAGACTTGCCGGTAACGAGATTGAACTAGGTATGAAGATACCGACGATCGAATCTCGGGCAAGTAACATACCGATGGCAAAGGGAATGACGTATGTTGTCATTACGGTTTGACCGATAAAGATCTTCGTAGAATATGTAGGAACCAATATGAGCATCCAGGTTCCGCTGTTGGTTATTGACCGAAGATGTGTCTCGGTCATGTCTACATAGTTCTCGAACCCGTAGGGTCCGCACGCTTAACGTTCGATGACGATTTGTATTATGAGTTATGTGTTTTGGTGACCGAAGATTGTTCGGAGTCCCGGATGAGATCATGGACATGACGAGGAGTCTCGAAATGGTCGAGAGGTAAATATTGATGTATTGGAAGGTTATATTCGGACACCGGAATGGTTCCGGAGTGGTTCGGGTATTTTTCGGAGTACCGAGGGGTTACCGGAACCCCCCGGGGAAGTAATGGGCCGCATGGGCCATAGTGGAGAGGAGGAGGCAGGCCGCAGGAGGTGGCACGTGCCCCCCCATGTGGAGTCCGAATTGGACAAGGGGGAGGGGGCGCGGCCCCCCTTTCCTTCTCCCTCTCTCTCTCCCTCCACTTCCCTCTTTCCCCCTCCCTTGGAAAGGAAGGGGGGGCGACTAGGACTGGGAGTCCTAGTTGGACTCCCCCCCACTTGGGCGCGCCCTAGGCCGGCCCTCTCCCCTCTCCTCTTTTATATACGGGGGCAGGGGGCACCCCAAAAGACAACAGTTATTCTCTTAGCCGTGTGCGGTGCCCCCCTCCACAGTTTACTCCTCCGGTCATATTGTCGTAGTGCTTAGGCGAAGCCCTGTGCGGATCACATCACCATCACCGTCACCACGCCGTCGTGCTGACGAAACTCTCCCTCGACCTTCTGCTGGATCAAGAGTTCGAGGGACGTCATCGAGCTGAACGTGTGCTGAACTCGGAGGTGTCGTACGTTCGGTGCTTGATCGGTTGGATCGCGAAGACGTTCGACTACATCAACCGCGTTAAGCTAACGCTTCCGCTTTCGGTCTACGAGGGTACATGGACACACTCTCCCCTCTCGTTGCTATGCATCTCCTAGATAGATCTTGCATGAGCGTAGGAATTTTTTTGAAATTGCATGCTCCGTTCCCTAACACTACTCTGAAGCACAAGTGTGGTAAAAGGATAGTAACATTGCCCCTTCTCTCTTTTTCTCTCATTTTTTTTATTTTGGGCTCTTTGGGCTCTTTGGGCTCTCTTTTTTTGGCCTCTTTTTTTTCGTCTGGAGCCTCATCCCGACTTTTGGGGGAATCATAGTCTCCATCATCCTTTCCTCACTGGGGCAATGCTCTAATAATGATGATCATCACACTTTTATTTACTTACAACTCGATATTACAACTCGATACTAGAACAAAATATGACTCTATATGAATGCCTCTGGTGGTGTACCAGGATGTGCAATGATCTAGCGTAGCAAAGATATAAAAAAATGGACAAGCCATGAAAATATCATGCTAGCTATCTTACGATCATGCAAAGCAATATGACAATGAATGCTCAAGTCATGTATATGATGATGATGGAAGTTGCATGGCAATATATCTCGGAATGGCTATGAAAATGCCATGATAGGTAGGTATGGTGGCTGTTTTGAGGAAGGTATATGGTGGGTTTATTGCACCGGCGAAAGTTGCGCGGTACTAGAGAGGCTAGCAATGGTGGAAGGGTGAGAGTGCGTATAATCCATGGACTCAACATTAGTCATATAGAACTCACATACTTATTGCAAAAATCTATTAGCTATCGAAATAAAGTACTACACGCATGCTCCTAGGGGGATAAATTGGTAGGAAAAGACCATCGCTCGTCCCCGACTGCCGCTCATAAGGAAGACAATCAAAAAATAAATCATGCTCCGACTTCATCACATAACGGTTCACCATACGTGCATGCTTCAGGAATCACAAACCTTAACACAAGTATTTCTACCAATCCACAATTACTCACTAGCATGACTCTAATATCACCATCTTTATATCGCAAAACTATTGCAAGGAATCAAACATATCATATTCAGTGATCTACAAGTTTTATGTAGGATTTAATGACTAACCATGTGAATGATCAATTACTGTCAACTCTCTAAATAGATATAAGTGAAGCATGAGAGTTTAATTCTTTCTACAAAAGATTTGCCCATGCTCTAACAAATATAAGTGAAGCAAAAGAGCATTCTAAAAATGGTGGTTTTCTATGTGTAGGGAAACAGGCAATCCAAACTTCAAATGATATAAGTGAAGCACATGAAGCATTCTATAAAGCCATACTCAACAGATATAAGTGAAGTGCAAAGAGCATTCTATAAATCAACCAAGGACTATCTCATACCAGTATGGTGCATTACTAAAATAAAAATAAAAAGCACACGACGCTCCAAGATTTACGCATATCATGTGACGAATAAAAATATAGCTCCAAGTAAAATTACCGATGATCGTTAGAAGAAAGAGGGGATGCCTTTCGGGCATCCCCAAGCTTAGTTACTTGGGAGTCCTTGAATATTACCTTGGGGTGCCTCGGGCATCCCCAAGCTTAGGCTCTTGCCACTCCTTATTCCTTCATCCATCGTGATCTCACCCAAAACTTGAAAACTTCAATCACACAAAACTTAACAAAACCCTCATGAGATCCGTTAGTATAATAAAGCAAATCACTACTTTAAGTACTGTTGAAAACTCATTCATATTTTTTTTTGTATTATCCCTACTGTATTCTAACTTCTTCATGTCTTATACCAATGATACAATCCATAGTTCCATCAAAACAAGCAAAACAATGCATCAAAAACAGAATCTGTCAATAACAGAACAGTCTGTAACAATCTGAATATTCACTATACTTCTGTAACTCCAAAAATTATTAAATATTAGGACACAATAAATAATTTGCATAGCACTACTGTGTAAAAATTTCAGAATTTTTGTACGTTCCAGTAAAAAAAGTAAATTCACGCACTACGGCAAAAGTTTCTATTTTTCCACTGCACATACCAAACAAGCAATCTAATCATCCTAAAGGCAAATATTGGCACATTATTTTTATAATACAATGGATTTGTACAAGGGGATAACTATTTTTGTTGAAAAGTTTCTGTAATCAAGATTCACAAAGTTTTCATGGGCATGAACAAAGTTCAAGGACGTCCCCCACTTCAACGGTGTTCTTCTTTCTCACTTTCATTTTTCTTTTTGAAAAGTTTTAGGTTCCCCTCTTTATTTGTTTTTGTTTTTAAACTATATAAAAGCACACAACAGAATAAAATGACCCTCTAAAACTTCCGTGTTGTCTCCCTGGCAGTGCTTTCTTTAAAGCCATTAAGCTAGGCATACAGTGCTCAAGTAATGGATTCACCCGGATCCCAAGGTATATCAAAGCCAATTTTAATTAACAATGATTTATAATTTAGTAGTGAGCACAAAGTAATATATATCATGAAACAACGAAGTCTAACTCTCTTCCTATGCATTGGCATATCATAAAAGAACCATTCATGCACATCAAGTAAAGGCCAATACATAGCGTAAGCTGTTTCTTGCAATTTAATCGTATTGGAAACATAGAGAGGTGGAGAAGTAGTTCCTCTTTCATAATAATTGCAAGTAGGAGCAGCAAGCACATGCATATTATATCTATCAAAATCATCATGTGCAATAGTAGAACGCAACCCCTCAATATAATCCTTGATAAGCGCAAATTTCTCCGATATAGTGTAGTTGGGAGAATTCAAAAAGATAATAGGACTATCATGCGTGAGTGCAATAGCAACAATTTCATTTTTAATATAAGGAACTATAGCAAGTTCATCTCCATAAGCATCATTCAAATTGGCATCTTGGCCACAAGCATAGCAAGCATCAATTTCATCAAAAAGGGATATTTCAAACGAATCCAAGGGATCATAACAATCATCATAGCATTCATCCTTCGGTAAGCACGAAGGGAAATTAAAAAATGTATGAGTTGAAGAGTTACTCTCATTAGAAGGTGGGCACGGGTAGCTAATCCGCTCTTCCTCCTTTTGTTCTTCGCTCTCCTCGTCATCTTTTTCATCCAATGAGCTCACAGTTTCAGCAATTTCTTCTTCCATAGATTCCTGCAAAATATTAGTCTCTTCTTGGACAGCGGAGACTTTCTCAATAAATGCATCAATATCGGCATTGTATTCATAATTCTCATAGCAATATTTAAGTATAGCAAAATTTTCATGCCTATAAACATCATCATCAAAAGCTTCATACTTTTCAAACAAAGATTCAATTTCATAAGCACCCTTAAAAGCAACGAATTCTTCTATTCATTCCACATCATAGTAATCATATATACCATTAGCATAAGAAGCCAAGGTTTCATTATCATTAAATTTACATGAAAAGGGAAGGTGTGGAGCCTTCATCCTAGAGCAACAAGTATAATCATATCTCAAGCATAAATTCCAAGCATACCAATGCAACATATGAATTTGATCCCATAACAGTTTCCCTTTTTGAGTCAAGCAATAATCCCTAAAGTATTAACGTTGATCCAACGTGTCTCCCATTATCAAGTTGAATGGGGTTTTCTCAGGATTATCAAAGTAGTGCATAATATTTTCCACATAACGAGCATCGAGGGTTTTAGGAGGTTCCCCATCTCCATGAGTAGCAAGTACACCTAATTTATTTGGTATTTCATGTTCCATATCCATAACTAAAGATAAAGAACAACTAAGAACAACAAATAAAATCTACTTAGTGATAAAGCAAACAAGCACACACGAGAATATTCACCCCACGCTATTGCTCCCCGGCAACGGCGCCAGAAAAAGGTCTTGATAACCCACAAGTATAGGGGATCAGTTGTAGCCTTTCTCGATAAATAAGAGTGTCGAACCCAACGAGGAGCTAAAGGTAGAATTTATATTCCCTTCAAGTTCTATCGACCACCGATACAACTCTACGCACGCTTAACGTTCGCTTTACCTAGAACAAGTATGAAACTAGAAGTACTTTGTAGGTGTGATAGGATAGGTTTGCAAGATAATAAAGAACATGTAAATAAAAACTAGGGGCCGTTTAGATGAAGAAACAATTAAGTTAGTATAGCGAGTGTGGAAAAGTGGTGGAAGGATTTGCGAAATTGTCCCTAAGCAATTGACTACGTTACTAGACCGATAGGAAGTTTTTATGTGGGAGAGGCCACTGCTAGCATGTCATCCCTTACTTGGAATTCTATGCACTTATGATTGGAACTATTAGCAAGCATCCGCAACTACTAACGTTCATTAAGGTAAAACCCAACCATAGCATTAAGATATATTGGTCCCCCTTCAATCCTGTATGCATCAATTTCTATGCTAGACTGAAGCTGCTATCACCCTTGCCCTCCAATACATAGTCCTATCAACATACAGCTAACCCTATGGTGTGATCCACACGCGCGCTCATATGATGGGCACCAAAGGACAGCAACATAACCACAAGCAAATTAAACCAATCATAGCAATTCACCAATTACCCGATAGGACAACAAAAATCTACTCAGACATCATAGGATGGCAACACATCATTGGATAATAATATGAAGCATAAAGCACCATGTTCAAGTAGAGGGTACAGCGGGTTGCGGGAGACTGGACCGTTGTAGATAGATGGGGGAAGGTGATGGAGGTGTTGGTGAAGATGACGGAGTTGTTGGAGTAGATCGCCGTCACATGATGATTGCCCCGGCGGCGTTCCGGCGCCACCGGGAGAGAGGGGGAGAGAGCCCCCCTCCTTCTTCTTCCTTGGCCTCCCCCCCTAGATGGGAGGAGGGTTTCCCCTTTGGTCCTTGGCCTCCATGGCGGCGGAGGGGCGGGAGCCCCTCCGAGATTGGATCTTTCTCTCTGTTTCCTTCTGTTTCTGCGCTCTTAGATTCTGGCCTTTCACCGTTTCTTAAATTCCCAGAGATCCATAACTCCGTTTGGGCTGAAATTTTAACACGATTTTTATCCAAATATTAGCTTTCTTGCGGCCGAAGAAGGGCACCAACCGCCTTACGGGGTGGCCACAAGCCTCCCAGGCGCGCCCAGGGTAGGGGGCGCGCCCCTAGGGCTTGTGGGCCCCTCGGGCATCATCTCATGTTGATTCCAATTCCCAAAAATCACATATATTCCAAAAAAAAAAAATCTTCGTAAGTTTTTATCGCGTTTGGAATTCGTTTGGTATGGATATTCTGCGAAACAAAAAAGATACAACAAACAGGAACTGGCACTGGGCACTGGATCAATATGTTAGTCCCAAAAATAATATAAAAATTTGCCAAAAGTATATGAAAGTTGTAGAATATTGGCATGAAACAATCGAAAATTATAGATACGATGGAGACGTATCAGTGACTACATTGGAGTAAAAACCTGCCAAACAAATGCTGCATCCAGGAATTTAACAGTTGATCGCGCGTCCTTGAAATCACACACCAATTGCTAACTAAGGCATGAAAAGCTAACCATGAAATCCTATGGTACATGCAACTCATTATTTATTGATTGTAAAGATGGTCCTCGGGTCATTCTTACAGTTCTGCATTATAAAAAAAAATCTCACATAGACGGAACTTGCCTTGAACAGTAGCTAGTTTATAAGCTGGGTAGATATCAAAACCAAACAATTGAAGCCAGTCACACCAGAAAAGATGCACTTACATTCCCATGCAATGATGTCTTGTTTTTTCCTCTCCTACTTCAATCTCAGCGATTATATGGGAGTAAAAACCTGCCAAACAAATGTTGCATCCGGGAGTTTAACACTACCACAACTATCGAATCAAATCGAACTGAACCAAATCAAACTAGTCCAGATTCTTTGTGAAACCGACAATGTACATGAAGGTGGATGACCTCCTCAAGGAGCAGACTTGGAGATCCACACTGGTCGAGTGCGTCACCTCCACAACATCTGGCGTCACCCTTTGACCGGTGACGTCCATCGACATCCATACAATAGTCAGTACACAAGGTCAATTCTACCTTTCTTCTGCACATATACGAATATGCAAACAAGTCAATTTTATTCAAAAATCAGCAGCTCACTTCTATTCTTACAACAACAGCAGGTCACTTCATTCATACGACAATAGCAACACGAAGCAATGTGGTGACAAGCATGTAAAATAAAATAAAGAAAGAGAGAGGGAGAGAGAGAGAGAGAGAAGGGATGACAACCTTGCTGCTCGAAGGGTGGTTCCGGTCAATGGAGCTTGCTAGTTTCGCTGGCCCTGTCGAGCCCGGACGGGATAGGGAGACATGTGACGCCGGTGTTCCTGCGACGTCGGCACCGACACAACGGCGGCATGACGGCGTCGACGAAAGGCTCAGACGAGCTAGAGATGAGCCCGCGTTGTTGTTGTTCGATGCGCGTCCGCACCGGTGACATATTCACCGGAGATTAGCCGGATGACCGAGATCGAGTAACTGAACCCATGGAGACAGGCGGGGCCGTCGACGTCGGCGAGGGCAAGGGCGAGGATTGGATCGAGTGACTCCTCTCGATAGCGTGGCTTACGCCATCTCTTTGCGTGGGCGGCGCTGGTCGCGTGAGCGGCTTGGGCTACTGCGTCGGCGCGTCGGTTCGGGCTGGACGACGGAGGGATTTTGCTCCGGAGAGAGTGCGGGGCCGCCAACGCCGACGAGGATTGGATCGAGGGACTCCTCGGCACGGGCTCCTGCGCCGGCGCGACGGTTCGGGCTTGGACGGCAGGGGTAATTTTCTCGGTAGATAGATCGGAGGGGGAGGAGCGAGGTGTTGGTGAGGTCATGAGGAGATGGGGCGTAGGATGGGTGTGCCTGGTCGTGGGCTCGTGGCTGCTTTTTTTAGGTGGGTTTTCTTTTTCTTTTTATCGTGCGTTGGTGGCAGTTTGCAGCAGCCGAGAGGAGGGGCGAGGGATCGCTAGGATGGTGGGACGGGTAGGTCGAACGAAAACGATTCCGATCCTGTTTTAACCGTAGAGGTTTGGTCTCGGAAATTGATTAAATCGATCATAATTTATTCCTTTCCATATAAAAGTTACCAAATACTATTGAAAATAGATCCTATTAGCAGATAAATTTACCAAATACTTCAGAAATTGATTATAGATCGATCATGATTTATTCCTTTCCATATAAAAGTTATCAAATACTACCGAAGATATATCTTATTGGCAGATAAAATCGGTTTAAATAGATCGTGGGTAAAATCTGGTTTAAATGTGTTGGTGGGATAAAAAAACGGTGGGAAAGAATTAACCGGAGTGAGGCGAGACTACCAACTCAGACATTAGGAGTAGAGATTAGTTAATAAATCTAATGTCAATTTTTTTGACCCATAATACGATGATGGTACGAGGAAGCATATGCCATGGCCTAATGAGTAGCTTGTTTGTGACTTGCACGGGACGCATCCGAGTTTTGTTAGTTTAATCTCAGCCATTAAACGTTGGATCAAACGGCCCGTATTGTTCTGAGCCGTCACAGGCGTGCACCGCCCCCTGAAAACCAATCCCTGCGGGCTGCGGCGCGAAGCTTTGCCCCCAGAAATAAACTACTACCATCTCAATTTTTATTTTTTTAATACCACAGCTTTGAGGCGGCGAGAAGCAGAGCCGGAGGAGGAGGGGAATCGGAGAAGATGGTTCTTCTCGTGGTAGCGACGGCGTCCGACCCGGCGTCCATCGGCCCCGCCGCCGCGTTCCTGGCTATGCCTGGCTGGTCCCCCGGCCCGCCCATCCCGGTGAGGAAGCTCTTCCGATTACCCATTAATCTAACCCCCTTTCAGTTTCGAGCCCATTCAACTGTACACGCTGTTCTTGGCAATCTGTATGCATCAATCGCAAGATTAACTTTGCCGTTGAGTAAGGATGACTAGTAGCGACGAAGTGCGGTGCCGGTTAGGGTTGGCGCAGTTCCTAGATAAATAGTTGCGACTGTGAAGCAGGAAGCTCGTTCGATGAGAAAAATCTCTGCCTCACGATTTGCTTCTTGAAGGCTAAAATTTCGCTCTTTGTTTATCTACTGAAAAACCTCCATGTGGGAATAGATGTCATCCCAGAATGCGTGCAATAAAATTATTCTTACTGTATTCTGTATCATTATTTTGGTTAGTCGAACAACAATAATTTCGTTAGATTTGTCTTGAAGAATAGATTCAACCTATACTTCTAGGTTTTGATACATTAAATAGAAATTTGTTGCCAAAGCTGTGTATGGAGACTATTTCAGTGTCTGGAAGGACACTTGTGACCGGAGGCATGGCCGCTGTTGCTGCCAACATAGTGGCATTGACCGCAATCTGGGAGTAACAAGCACACTGTTTAGTAGGTGCGTTGTCCCTAGAATTTTTTATCCACGAGTATACCGTAGTAAATTGCATACCTCACTGGTGTACAGGGATCTAGGATCATGTAATGTAACAAAACAATGGTCCATTATGTTCCACTGGCTCTGATCTCAGTTAAAAGTTACCTGCAATTTTTATCCTTATTTTATTTATTCGTAAGGTATCTGACAAATGTGTTTATGGCATAGTTCCCAACTAACCGTTGCTGATATTTGTTTTTAGGAGGGGATGGAGAGCTTTACAAATGGGAATGTTAGGTTATTGAAGCATGAACGCAGCATTGTTGCAGAGGATGATCTTGACCGTCGGTGGCAGGAAGCCACTGGAGAGGCAGTTTCTGAGGTCATATTCCTCAGCAAACACACTGCAGTCTCCAACCGCCCTGCACTCACTGTCCATCCAATCGGTTGGTTCTGCATTCATCTGTCTGTATCTTGTTTAACGCACAGGTGCAATCAAACCTCGATATGTTATGTGTAAAATCCTATTAAATACGTAAATATGATACCACATACAAATTGTTAATACATTTGAAAGTTACTGCACTTATTCTTCTAGCATACAGGCAGTTAATTATATTCTATAATTTTCCTGATTTCCCTGTATACTGTGAGCCTGCAATTGTTTGGTTTCATGGTTTGTGAGCAATGTCCATGCTTTTCAACCCACATGCATACAGACATGTTGATTACTAATTAGTGGTTCCTTCTTAACACTATCATTGTTTTATAATTGATGGTTTGCTCATTCTTGTGAATCTACTTCTGAAGGTGTGCCACATCTGAGGGAGGATGAGACCCCCCCTCAAGGTGGGAGGCCTGGATGGGCAGCGGTGCCAAACCCTCGAATTGGTCCATGGCTCCGGTTGATGCAAAAGGTTGCTGCAGACCAAGGTCTTGTTCCAGAGTTTGAGGTACGTTGCTTCCTTGATGCCTTCTCTATTTCCGAATCTAACTGATTTTAATACTGATTGCTTTTGAAGATTACACTTGAAGCTACTCACCATGGACCACTTACCAGTACACCCACGATGTTTGTTGAGATAGGTACACATTTATATCCATCCTTAGTTCCTTACATTTTCTGTGCATTCTTTTGGATAAACTCATACAAGCTAATTTTTATCGCTTAGCGCAGCCAAAGGATCGGTGGTTTGTTATTTAAGAATTACACATTAATTCAGGGACAAGTGCCTATTTAACGTATGATATGTAGGGTTGGACTCTCCTCTACCGTTTCTTTCACAAAACAAACAAACACGAACTATAATGAGGATACCTCAGTATCTCTGTTGAAGCATTTAGTCTACAAATGCCAACAATCATTTATATTATTATTTGAACTTTTGAATCTTAAAAATCCAAAAGATAGATAATTTATTATTTGGACTATAATTTTATCATATCAAAAGATTCACACTTGTGCAACCCAAGCAGCCAGATAACCCACCTCTGTAAAACATCCTGCATTCGACATGAAAACCAATGAATCAAATAATCAACTCCTCAAAAGGATGCTGCACAGAAAAACTGGCTGATCGAGATGCAATAAAGTGGTTAAATTGGGTTCATATGAATTTCCTGATATAAAAGCAGCAGATGGCCACTCGTGCAGTTGATTTACATATAAATGCAAAACAAGCAAGTCTATGCTATTGTCAGTGAGTATGTTGTACCAGAATAGCTAATGTGAATGTTTGTATGCCAGGAAGTACACAAGAATACTGGGGTAGACAAGATGCTGCGCAGGCCATTGCTCTAGTTGAGTCTCTCTCTCTCTCTCTCTCGTCATGTATTTTGTTCCTTCTTGTGGATTCACAAGAGAACCCGATGGGTTTTGTTGTTCGAACTGCAAGATCTCATGCCATCCCCCCTCCCCCCTCCAGAACAAGATCATAATGCATGTATAGGTTGAAATTAGTACAGCAAAGCATTGACACTTATTGGCGCATTGCCCATATTCAATACC
Organism: Thinopyrum elongatum; assembly: GCA_011799875.1. Lineage (NCBI taxonomy): Eukaryota > Viridiplantae > Streptophyta > Magnoliopsida > Poales > Poaceae > Thinopyrum > Thinopyrum elongatum. The sequence goes on from CM022301.1 coordinate 265,009,046, forward strand.
TTTCAGCTAAAATGTCAGCTTTCACCCTTTTTCTTGAGTGTCAAACTTTCTTTTGTTTTAATTGCATAGTACCTTTGGAGTAGTCCAATTAGGCAACTACCCAATGTGCAGAACTTGTTTTAATTGTCACCATAAGTCCTAATGTGGTAGAAGTAGGTAATAACTTGCAAAAAATGCACTCTTATCACTGTTTAAAGTAATCGCAGGCTCATAAGTCTCTAAATATTAATCAAATGTACATTTGACGACTTATTTGTTTCAAAAGTAAAAACAAACATAGGGGAACATGAAACTGAGCTCTCCAATCATTTCAGGTTCTATGGAAAGGTCTTGGTCTTGAGGAAGGAAATGCTGTTGGAACTTGGCTGGGGTATGTTGACATATTTTTTTCTCTTTATGGAGTCTAACAATGAGGTGGTTGCATAAGAATTCTAACAAGAACTTTAAACCGCTCTGGGGATCAGGATGATTGGAATTTAACAACTCGAATTCAAGATTGTGCGAATAAAATGTTAGATCATCTGCAACGATGTATTAGTCAAAAGATTTATGACTTGACAGTCTTCTATACTCCTTGCATCATTAAATATAGGTTTTCCTTAAATGCATGCAGTCAAGCACTTAATTTTTGCCGTCAGTATGTAAAAATGGTACTTCTCGACAGACCAGGACATAGATGGATCAGTGTTATGATAACCGAAAAATAGTTTCACTTTCAATATATTATGCTTCGCAAATTAATTTTTCTTTTGAACCGAAAACTGTAGGAGAGGTCCAGACAGTACAAGTTTGAAATTGTAAGTCACAAACATTGGTCCTTTAGCAATATGTGCCACAATTCAGTTGACCTTAGTTTGTGAAACCTGTATCATTCTGCATTGGCATAATTAAGTTCTATTATGCTCTTGCATACCAGGGCTGCATCTTATCACTGTCATACTTGTTTGGTATTTGAAATGGCAACCTTCCTTTTTTGTTTCAAGTATTCATTCATTACTTTTTCTCTTCGTAAGGCTCCAAACTTCATTTCTGGTTATGCAGGAGTGGTGAAAAGGTTCTACTAGGTATCGGTGGTGGTCACTATGCCCCTCGTCATATGGATATTGTCATGTAAGCACTGAGGTGAAATTATTCTTGCAGCAGTTTCTAACGACGCATTGCCGCCCCTCGAATTCTGGACTTATAATGCTTATTATAGTTGTAATGATTCAATATAAAAGTGTATGACCTATGCCAACCCACTCTGTTACAGATAGATGATTGGCTTTTTCTTTTCATGCTCATGTTGTGTAGTGAAGTTGCTCCCTGATATTGACCACGAACCATGATGATATTATCCGAGGGAACATCCATGAGATTCACCTTAGATGACCATCTCCTCGTCTTTGATCTAATAACTGCATTTTGTGATTCCTTCCTTTTTAAACCTGGAACACCATAGAGAGATGAAGGGGGAGAGGTAATACACGTGGTTCCACCTGTCACAACAGCATAAGAAGATAAATTCACCAATAGTACAACCAAATATACCATACATGGATCTCAAAGCAAAATATGTGGCCTATATGAAGTGCTCTAATGCCAGTGTGCCAAAATGCATTCTTGAACATCTTATAGCTTGTTTGAACATGATTCTGTACTTATTTGTTTAAATCTTATTCTTTTAGTTTAAATCTTATTATTATACAAAGCATACCATTGAAATGGATAACCATACTAGAAAAAACGGTTTGTTCTGCACTGTTTGATTGGTTCTGACTTTTACCTAACTGCCGATAAATTCCTGGTATCTCTTATGCTGAAGCGAATGTGTATGCAGCCCTATTCCTAAGTGACTGCTCTTTCCGAGCTATGTGTTCTCAGTTTATGTATATACTTATTTAAGTGAGGGGCAGACTGGCAGAGACGTGAGCATTCCATTCATGCTTGAAAAATATTAGTAGTCTGATATTGTTTACATCCTCAATTTTTATCAGCAAAGATGGTGTCTGGGTGGGTCATCTCCTGTCTGGTTACTCTTTGCCAATGGACGCCCCGCCTCAAGTAAATGGAAAGAGTTCTGACGAGGTTGGTGGGATGTGGAAGCATTCCATCAAAGTTTCGTATGAAGCCACGAAGGCAGGGTTTCCTGGTGGTGAAGTTATAGCACATCTTGATCAGAAGTAAGTAGCATAACCAGTTTCTTCTGGGACACCTCTTATAAAAAGACTGCATAACTGTAGTAGCAGTTTCATAAACTGGCTTAATTAGCAGCAACCAACCCACCTTAAGGTGAAAACAAGCTTGTTTCGGTTCCCAAACAGCAAAATCTCAAATAATCTTTCTTGCAAATAGATTGTATTGGAATTCTTTTGATTTTTCAATGTTGCTCAGTGTGGTTCCTGTGCACTGCATGCCATCACAATCTATGAAGAGAACATTCAATACTAGTTTTGGTATTTGGTTTTATTTGATATTTATGGTTAAATCATTTATTAACCTAGCTTAGACCCTCTACATAATTCAAATCTTTGACTAGTTCAAGCACCCAAATATTGAAAAATATCGTATATGTTATTTTGGTTCATACTAGTTTGTACTGTTTGGCAAGAGTCTCTTTTGATATCAATGTCCATCGAACATTGTTGAGTGTCACTCTTGGCAGAAGTAATAGCTGTAATCACATTTCTGTTGGACGGTCCACATTTATCTTAAGTTCAACATTAACAGCTGAAATTTTTGGCAACTATTTTTTTTTGTCCATGACCATCTCATCATACTGGCCTTTCTCTTCAGATAATCATATAATGTTTCATTGGGAGGCATTTTTCCCAAATTTGTTACTGTATAGCTTTGAACACAATGAAAATTCTGCTTCAAAGGTTCATTTATGATTTACCGCAAGCCTATTTAGTGTAGGGTTCATTGGGATGGCGATGGCGACGAGCATTTGCTAATGCTACCTTGACCGTGTTGTAGGCTGATGTTTTTGGTGCTCGCTTTGCAGGAGCTTCAAGGGGTGGCAAAAGAACGCCATCACGAGCTATTTGCAGGAGCAAAATATCAGGATAGGGAAACCCAATGATTTCCTCTGCACAAAAACTTGACTGCGCCCACGAGCTATTTTCAAGATGTAGAGTACTTCCTCCCGTTTCAGTCTTAGAAGGCCTGGCTTGTGCCAAAAGAGAAAAAAAAAAGGAATTTATGAGAGAGACTTATATTAAGGGCACGTTTGTCTGCCAGACTAGGCGTGCTTGTGGTTCCAAGAGTTGGCAGGCAAATGGGGCTATCATTATCCGTATTTTATTTGTATTGACTGACTACTACTCCCTCTGTTCCTAAATATATAAATCCTTTTAGACATTTCAAATGGACTACAACATACGGATGTATGTAGACATATTTTAAAGTATAGATTCACTTATTTTGCTTCGTATGTAGTCATTTGTTGAAATTTCTAAAAAGGCTTACATTTGGGAACGGAGGGAGCAGATGATGGTTGAGACTTTAACAAAAAGAAGATGGTTGAGACTGGTACGCGTACGTTCCAGCTGGTTAGAGCATGCCAATCAATCCCGGTCACGCAAAGGAGCCCGTCAGAATTCAACTGCTAATTAGTCCTCACACGGCAAGCCACCCAGAAGCGTGGGCAAGCTAACACGCTGCCATCTCAACACGTTTGGACGTACGTGCACTATAATGACCCTTATCCATGGACGAGCTGCTGCCCGTGGGGTCGATTTGGGCTGTTCGTGTAATCATGCCAGGTACTGGTAATCATGTCAGTATCCATATCCAAATTGAATATATTAGCAGTTACACGTTAACTTGGGTTAAAATTGTGCACACAATTTTTGATATACTAATGTGAAGATCAATTTGGAGGCAAAGTATCAATGTTTTTTTTTAACACAGTACAAACACAAGTGCTCACATGCACTCACATACACTCATTTCTATGAATGCGCACACACTCACAACTTACCTCTACACCTCCGAGATACTGAGCGGACACAACATCTTGAGATTGATGAAATCAAGGCAGCTGCCTTATGGTTGACGAGAACGTGATGGGTTGGTTCCACCACAAGAACTATAGCAGTTCACGACAAGGTATCAATGTTAGGAATACCTTTTTCTCGAAGAGGACGATAACCCCTGGACTTTCCAATATATGAATCTTGTAACTTTTAACTGAAGTATAATTAAATAAATTAACCATATTTGTTAGTTCCAACTAGTATTCCTCTCTAAAAAAGGCATCCAACCATCGCCTAGTACTCTTAGTAAATCATAGGTGAGCCGCCGAGAGTCTAGTCATGCGCGAGTTTGAGGAGTGTGAGCTAGCAAGAGAGAGACACTGAAGGCCCCCTGCCTCTAGTGGCACAGGGGAACCCTAGCCACCACCATCGAAGGGCCCTTCCTTCACCACCACCACCACCCCCGCATTGTTGCTGACGGAGGGCCTGCCTGTGAAGTTGCGCTGTGCCTGGGGATGGTGGCGGCGGGGCGGTTTCGTTCCTATCGCCCCCTCCTCCCAAGATCCGATCTGGCGTGTTGCGGGGTGATCCCTTTTTACCCTACCGGTCTTCTAGCACTCGCGGGTGTCGTTTCCCTTCTTGGAGGCGCTACCATGGCCTTTATCTGTGCCTCTTTTCGAGCACCGGGGAAACACTAGGTCCAGTTCTCCGGATCGGATGGCGGCGGAGTCACGTCGTCAATCCCCTTCTTGAAGGCATTATCTTGCTCGCTCGTGGCATCCCTGATGTTAGCTTTGGAGATGTTGGACGCTGTGTTGGTTCAGCCTGCCTCTCTTGTTCTAGGTTTGGTGGGTTTAGGTTTGCTATTTCCACTCTTCGGGCCGAGCTTCCCTTGTCTCTCTGCTCCGGGTACCATGTCCACATCTTCTTGCGTTCATGCCATGTGTTGTACCCTCTTTTATACTTATTCTATTATTTCTATCAATGAAAAGATACACAAGCTTTGCGTATTTACTAAAATAATACTCATTCCATCTCATCATATAAGAGCGTTTTTGACACTACACTAGTGCCAAAATGCTTTTATATTGTGGGACGGAGGAAGTAAATCACGGGTAGGTATACGCGACAAATTTGTTGTTTTTTTAGTTTACATAAACGTGGCCCTATACACATAGATATTGTTATATTTGTATATGATGTTGCTAGCAATGTTGGTACGGCGTTGCCGTCAGAGCAATGTTTGCCATTGCAGGTCAATAATTTTTAGCAAAACAAAAAAAGTTTTCTCTGCGTTTGAATATCTTTTACTATTATAATTGACCTGCTAATCTACATAGTTGGATCTTTGACACTCCAAGCACGGAGCTTTGGACGTGCACTTTTTGGAAGCCATAGAATAATGTTTAATGTTAGAGATGTATAGTGCCAAAAGATGTCTTAACAATCAGAGGGACAAGCATACTTTTTTGTTCCTCGTTGTTTACAGGAGTGTGCCTGCTAGACAGGCTGGAAAAAATGATGACATTGGATTCTGGATAAATTATCGTGCAGGGAGATGTGGGTATAACTCATGAGGATGTTCTCCAACAACCCCAACGAACGTATGAAGTAGTATAAGTATTAGCTGTTTCCAATGTATGATCAAGACCTTTAAGAAAAATAAGCGCACTTAGAAAGTATTTATATGAAGATAAACGAGACTATCATAGTGTTTTCCTTCCCCTGCTGAACATACAACAAGTTCACGTGCGACTCGTTCAACACCATATACAACAAGTCATGGTCGGCTAAAGTTTCAATTCATATTCTTCTTGATATCTTGTTAGTTCATCTGAAGGGTTCTCACTGCATACAAGATCCTCACCTGCTGCTTTTCATGATTAGTGCGAACCAAACTCCTGCGTTGGTCGAGAAACACAGCTAGCTGTCACACTCACACATCAGCTGCGCTAACCAACAGTTGTTGCTGCCTTCTTCAAAGATTGTTCTTTTCATAAATTTCAAATTGCATAAGAATGATTAGCTGCAATTGGCATTATGATGGAATACTATGATAACTTCAAAATTCTATTTCTTTTCTTGTATTTATGTTTACACGACGACAGTTCTTTGCAAAATAAATTTCCAACACGCAGTTCAACAACTGCAAGTGTGGTCAAGCAACCTACAATCAACATAATAAGAGGGTAACCTCAAGAGGAGGGAGAACAATGGCGGAAGCCATGCAGAAGGTGAGTCTAGGAAAGAGACAAGAAGCTCTTAATCACCTTTTAATCAGGAGAGCCATGGATGCTAGTAATGGATTGGATCCAACCAAGCTTGCACCAGAAAGAACATAGCTCTAGTTTCGTTTATTATTCATGCCGCTTTCGATGGTAACATTTAAACCAACCTCCTAAAGAGGATTTCTGACAACGTATCACCGGTTGGCTGTAAACAAATCGAGTTCGGACGAGTTGGACTAGGCTCAGCTCAACTTATATTAAAATTCAAGCGAACTCAAACTTAGCGAAGCTCAAGATCGAGCTGTAGAACGTGGCTCGTGCTCAATTTGTAATGATCTTGAGTCGATATCATGCTAGTTTCAAGCTAAATGCCATGGTTTTCGGACAAGGCAGACAACAACACAACGCAAAAAACCAAATATTATTTGAATCAAAAGGGTAATACAAAAATATCAAGGTAGTTTTACTTATTCTCTGTCAACTGAAGATCAGTACTTAATAGCAAGATATCGTGGTTGAACTAGTAAAAGTAGATGCGCCTGCTCTCATACTTTGATCAAAATTAACAGGATATTTAACACACGGCTGGCCATGCACCATATTGACACTAGTAGAAAACAGGGTACTAGTCCCGGTTCCAGAGGGCCTTTAGTCCCGGTTCTGGAACCGGGACAAATCAAACAGGACTAATGCCCAAAACCTTTAGTCCCGATTTGCTTACGAACCGGGACCAAAGGAGGGCCACGTGACCGCTCTGGGGCGCCCAGGGAGGAGGACCTTTAGTCCCGGTTGGTAACACGAACACCAACCGGGACTAAAGGGCAGCCACGCGTCAGCAGCTCCAAGGCTCTGGGGTTTTTGTTTTTTTTAAAGGAGGGGTTTATTAGGGGTTTTGGATGGTTTAATTAGGGGTTTCATATTGTGTTAGCTATAGCTACTACATATAGAGAGAAGTGACCTGTCTTTCTCCGTGCTTGGTCGACGCTAGCTACTACATATAGAGAGAACTCGACGCTACTAAGCAAATGAAGGAACCATTAATTACACAAGATCGTCATGAACATATACAGAGAGAAGTGACCTCTCTTTCTCCGAGATTGGTCGAACAACAAGTTTTCGTATTTCTATCCGACGCTACTACATATATACAATATAACATATCTTACGATCCCTGACATCATCTACCGAAAGTCAGCTTCAATTTCCACATGGTATTCTCCGTCTTTATATATGACGTGGTCAAGAAAGAATCCCGCCAATTCCTCTTGAATTGCTCGTATGCGATCATTTGGTAGGAGTTCATTCCGCATCTGCCACATCTAATTTAAAGAAGGGGGTCAATACATATATATGAATGAAACTCAACACAATTGATGGTAATAAAATAAAATTGTGAATATTATTGTTTACGTACATCATATTGTTTGTCAGAGCAGCCCCGCTCAGAGGTCGAGCTGCGCATGAACTCGCAAACGTAGTATCCACATAAATGATTCCCGCCTTCCTGCCACAAGCACTTTACGAGAATAGAGTTCAATCAAACTGATAATCAAGCATGATAAATGGTATTGATGAAACTAGAATCAATGAGAGATGCGTGGAACTAGCTAGTACTACTTACTTTGGGGTGTGTAAATCACAGCTCATTCGGCAGACCCGGAACCATTCCGGTGAACTTTTTCCAAACCCTGCCAGGCAAAGAAAATGATTACTTGATATCAGGAAATGAACGAAAGTTGGCGATATGGTGCGATAATGATTGAACTTACTTCTGGAGCATTGCAGTCATGTCCGCATATTTCTGGGGATCTTTACGTCTCGAGTCTAAGACAGTTACTACTCCCCGTCAAGCTTAATCTCTAGCAGAATAAAGTGAAAGCTGCGCACGCATAACTCATCAATTACATTACTTAACCTCGAGTAAGTGAAACCGAATATGCACAAGACAGTAACACTCACTTGAAGTTGTAAGGAAAGAGTATTTTCTCTTTGTTTTGATGTCGAAGGAACGATTATAGCAAGTTTTCCTCAGTTTCTTCGACTCTCTTTTTTACCGACCATTCATTTACGGTATTTGGGCTAATGAACCCAATGTCATAGATTTGTCTTTCCTTGCATTCGACGATCTTCAATCTGCATAATATAGTGAGGATAATTATATATACATGCAATGAACGAGCTGAGCTAGAGACTTAATTACAGAAGTAATACTTACAGACAGTAGCAAGTCATGAGTTGTTTGTCGAGGGCCTCTTGATTGAATAACTGAAATAACTCCACAAATTCAACAGGCAACACCTCAACTCCAATGAGGTCATGCTCCTCTTTAATGCTCAGCAACATACTGTCGGCCCCACTCTTCCTGCAGGTACCCATGTACCATTCATGCAATCTTCGCATCATCGTTGTTAGAGGAGAATGATCAGGTTTGACGAGAGGCTTCTCATGCTCGTATCTGAAGATCGCTACTGTCTCTAACATTTCAAACTGTACATCATCGCCCAGATAATCACCAAGATTGGTACCGGGCAGTAGCCCCGGATGATTAGCAACGATATCGCTAGACACCTTGAGCGGGGGTCACGATTGCTCCGCCTGTTCGCCGAGCTGGGGAATTGTTTTCCCACTTCTTCGTTTTGCTTCTCTTGCAGCACTACAAGTACTTCCCGACCGCTCTGCTTCCTTATATGTCCTTTCAATAATGCGCTCATAGTTGGATTGCGGCGGAGACGGTGGTGGTCGCTTAAGGGCACGCAGAGTGCGCTTCACTTTCACCTGATCTATTGTTTCCTTCGGAGGTGGAGGTTTCCGTGCAAAATGGGCCTCCACTTCGGCATCACTGATTTCCGTGTTTTCCTCGTCGGTCCTCTCATATGGTAACTTTTCCAGAGGCTTGAGGCTTGGACCGTATTTGAATTTCTTCCCGCCTCTTGTACTGCTAGCCGCCGGAGCGGCGCCGTCTCTCTTCTGCCGTTGCTAACGCGGTGGAGTCCGCTGACATGCCGGAGGAGGCGGAGGAGGAGGCGGAGTGCTCCGACGCGCCGGATGAGGCGGAGTGCCCTCACACGCCGGAGGAGGCGGAGTGCCCTGATCACTCGCCGGAGGAGGAGGAGGAGGAGGAGGCGGAGTGCCCTAACTCGCCGGAGGAGGAGGCGTCCAGTTTGGAAGCTTGATGTACTCCTTTCTCCATAGACAGCTACTCCTTAAAGCATTTACCACATGAATCTCCCCTTCACCTGTAGGGTAGTTAAACTCCAGCTCCTCAAATCCCTCCATTATTTCATCCACCGTCACAACAGCATAGCCATGTGAAATCGGACGGCAATGAAAAGTTCCCTCAGCTTGAGGAGGTACAGCAGAGCAGACCGCCTCCTTCAAGGTCAGGTTCTGGCATTTCGTCATTAGCTCGCAATGTTCAGCCTCCGCGATACTATCCACGGGGTAGCGAGGAGCCGTGAAATCAGGCTGAACGAGCTCCGTGGAAGCCACGCTACTTCTCCGCTGAGATGGTGGGGTAGCTTCTGGGGCAGCGTCAAAGAAAGGATCTTCGTGCCGCTAAGATGGTTGGCCGGTAGCTCGCTGGCTCTCAAGTTCCTCTAGCTTTGCTATTCTTGCATTGAGCTTCTGCATTTCGCTTGCTTCCACTTTCCTCTTTCTCTCTCGGCTTCTGTAACCACCGCTATCGGGAAACCCATGCACCCACGGAACAGAGCCTGGTGTGCCTCGTGTTCGTCCAGGGTGCTCAGGATTCCCGAGGGCCTCTGTCAGCTCGTCCTTCTCTCTGTCGGGAATGAACGTCCCTTCCTGCACTGCCTTGATTGCTGCCTGAAGCTTCTTGATGGGTATTGCAAGTTGCTCGTCCGTCCAACGACACTCCCCTGTTTCTGGGTCCAAAGTTCCCCCAACCCCGAAGAACCAAGTCCTTGAACAATCTGGCCAGTGCAATGTCGCTGGTTGGACCCCTTTAGCAAGCAGGTCTTGCTCAGCTTTGTCCCACAACGGCCGGGCTTTGTAGTAGCCACCTGACCTAGTGTGATGGTGATACAGCTTCTTTGCAGCATTTTTCTTGTTTTTCAGTGACCTTTTTCTTACCCTTCTCCGATTTCTTGTAGGCCACAAATGCGGGCCAGTGATCTCTTATCTTCTCATATCGACCGATGAATTCTGGAGTCTTTCCTTTGTCGACAAACTTTGAGTTCAACTCTTTCTTCCAGTTCCTGAATAGTTCTGCCATCTTCTTAAGAGCATACGCCTTGACCTTTGGCTCTATAACTGGGTTATTCGGCTCCTCCTCTGGCGGGAGGCTGAAATTTGTCATCAGCAAGGTCCAAAGATCATCTTTCTGTCTATCCTAGACATAAGATGCTTCAGGGTCGTCCTTACTCTTATTCCATTGCACGATGCTGATCGGGACGCTGTCCCTAACAACAACTCCGCACTGATGTACAAATGCGTCCTTGGTCCGCTTGGGAGCAATCGGTTGGCCATCTTTCGCCACTTCTGTGATCGTGAACCTTTCATCCTGGCGCAACCTTTTCTTCGGGCCTCGTCTCCTTACGGAAGTTTGGCTCGATCCAGAGGGCTGAAAGAAGAAAGAAGCGTCAATATATGTACATACCAAAACAATTAATGCATCAAGTCAGCACAGGCTTAATTAATATATATACCTCGCCGGACTTTGTAACAGCTCCCTCCTCCATTCGGTCACCGGAGCCGTCATCATGATCTCCTTCCTCCGCCATTCGGTCACCGGAGCCGTCATGATCTCCTTCCTCCTCCATTGTTGGATTACCAGAGCCGTCATCCTCTCCTTCCTGACCATCGGTGTCATTGAGAAACGACAAGGGATCAGCACCGGCGAGGATTATATCCCCCAACAGTTGTTCTTGTTCTAAGTCTCTTTCCATAGTTTCTGCAAATATTACAACATGGCAATATACAAACATGAGAGATGGATTAGTGACAAACATAGACCTAGCTAATCACAACAAGGAATCATATGCATATATGAGCAATGGATTAGTTGCGGACCTCCTCTCTCATGCATGTCCGACGTCCCCCCTCATGTCGAAGTTATCGGGCCGGGGTTATACTTTCAGGAGAGGACACTTTGCAAAAAATAATCGCTATGCAGGGAGGGGGTAGATTGACAACGCTCTTTCTTCTAGGGTTTGGGTGGCCTCGAGAGTTGGTCGGGCGAGCGGACAGGGAGTAAATTAGTAACTTTTAACTTGGTAAATTTGGGTGGCCTCGACAACGCTTCTAGGGTTTGGGGTGGCCTCGACAACGCTCTTTTAACTTGGTAAATTTGGGTGGCCTCGACAACTCTTCTAGGGTTTGGGGTGGCCTCGACAACGCTCTTTTAACTCATTTAACTCATTTAACTTGGTAAATTTGGGTGGCCTCGACAACGCTTCTAGGGTTTGGGGTGGCCTCGACAACGCTCTTTCAGTCCCGGTTTGGGTGGACTCGAGAGTTGGTCAGGCGAGAGGGGGTTGATCAACGCCCCCCCTCATATCACCATAATGAAAATCATCTATATATCATCAATCCATCCATCCATCCATATATACATACATCAATCCATCCATCTATATATATGAAAAAAAATTCTATGAGCATAAAAATTTCTATGAACATAAAAAAATAATCTATACACATGAATCCATCCATCCATCCATATATGAACAAAAAACTTTCTTCTATGAACAAAAAACTTTCTTCTATGAACATCATTGCTCATATATCAATGCATACATCCATGAATCATCATTGCTCATATATCCATGGATCATATATAAAAAATTTCTATGAACAAAAAACATTCTATGAACATCATTGCTCATATATCAATGCATATATAAAAACTTTCTATGGATCATCATTGCTCATATCAATGCATATATAAAAACTTTCTATGGATTATCATTGCTCATATATAAAAACTCTCTATGAACAAAAAAAAAGCATACATCAATGGACAAAAAAAAATTCTATGAACAAAAAAAATTATACATCAATGCATAGATATCCATGGATCATCCATGTAACACCCTGGTAGTTAGGCTACAGTAATCCCACGTTAATGATGCCACGTCACCACAGTTATTGTTGTTGATCTCGCGTTAGTTCCAAAACCGATTCGGAATTCAATTTGAATTAAAGTCAAACAAATAAAGTTTTCAAATATTAAAACTAAAATGTTCGGGTTGTGGCAAATAATCCATACTAATTATTGGTGAAGAAACCACACTTCTGTAAAGTTTTCAATTGCACTATAATAAGTAAAACAGCGGCAAAAACAATTATTTAAATGGTTTTAAAATAGTAAACGGTTACAAACTATTTTGTTTTAGGTGCGAAGCTAATTGTGGTAGTGGCATAATTATTAATGCTCTTTTAGGTACAACTTTTGTATTTTATAAAAGCTAAAATTTAATAAAGTAGAAAATAATATTAAATAAAAAGAAAAGGCAAAATAGAAAACAAAAGAAAAGAGAGCCCCCCCTGCCTCGGCCCAGCTGGCCGAAACCAGTCAGGCCGGCCCACCTGGTGCCCCTGTATAACCCCCCCCACTAACCCTAGAGCCCGCTACCCCCACTCCCACCCACGTCTCTCCCTCGCCCCTCCTCTTCCCCGATCCCCTTCTGGATCGGGGCAGCGAATCCCGCCGCCGCCCGTCGCTGGCGCTCTGACGCTCGTCGACGCTCGTCGTTCCCCCGACCCCGAGCCGGTGCCCCGCCACCTCGACGCCGTCACCCTGGACCTCGCCGCCCCGTCCGCGACCGCGCCGTAGCCGGAACCCGCCGGACTACCTCGTCCCCGTCGCCCGCGTCGGCCCACCTCTCCGACGCCACTCCGACCGTCCCGAGCTCTCCACCGACCTCCTCCCAGTGAGCCATGTCCGTTCCCCTCTTCCCCATCGATCCCACCATCGTTTGGCGCCGTCCTGCTCGCGCCCGAAGCTCGCGACGACCTCGAGCTCACCGAGCCGCCCCTGGCCGCGCCCGCGCGCGTCGGCCGCGCCCCAGACTCCAAGCCTCGCGCGCTGGCCGTCCCCTGGCCGTGCGCCCCACGCCATGCCCCGCGCCACTGGCTGCTGCCCGCCGCGCCCGCTTTGCCCGACCTCGCACCCGCTCTGCCCGACCTCGCGCCCGCTTGCTGCTGCCGTTGGCCACCCCCCTTGTTCCGCTCTGACTGCCCGTGCTGCTGCTACTCCCGCGGCCAAGGCCGCCTGCGCCCGCGCGTCGCCCGCCTCTTCCTGCTGGTCGCCGCACCTCCCTCCTCGCTCGCCGCTCGTGCTTCCCCCCCGCTGCCCGTAACCGCTGCTGTGCTGCGCTGCCGCCACTGCCGGCCGCCCTAACTTCGGCCCAACGCCGCCCAGCCACTACCGACCGCCGCCACCGCCCTCCACCGGCGCTGCCCTTCGCCGGCACCGTCTGCTGCCGGGCGCGCCCTGCCCCGCCGCTTCTGGCCGTGGACGCCGGCCCTCCTCTGCGAGGCCGTGCGTGTGCCCAGCCAGAGGCCGGCTGGCCCACTGCACGTGGGCCCAGCCCCTTTAAAAAAAAGAAAAGAAAAGAAAGAGAACAAAAAAAATATATAATTAATAATTAAAGTAATTAATTAATTAACTTAACCTAATTAATCTAACAGTCGACGACGAACGGGACCCACATGTCTATTGACCTAGTCACAGACGGTTGACTGATGACATCATGCTGACATCACGCTGACCTCATAAATACATTTTCTAATTAAATTAATTCTAAAAATGAATTAAATCCTTATAAAGTAATATAAAATAATCCGTAACTCAGATGAAAATACTTTGTACATGAAAGTTGCTCAGAACGACGAGACGGATCCGAATACGCGGACTGTTCGTCCGTCACACGTCCCTAACTGTCCGAACATGGAACCGTTCCCCTCCGGCTATCTGTCTGACAAATGTCCGGAACCGGGAAAACATCCCCGGATGTTTTCCCTCTTCGTCTATATCGTGTAGCACCACGTCAGAACACCCCTAGCTCTGCGTAATGTCATGCCATGCTCTTGTTTGCCTTATATTTACTGTTTCCTCCCCCTCTTCTCTCTCGTTAGACCCCGACGTCGTCCCCGAGACCGACGCAGCTCCGGAGACCGAAGACACCATTGACAACCTTGCCCTTGCCGCCGAGCAACCAGGCAAGCCCCCCTTTTGAGCATCCCGATATCGCCTATTCTTTCTCTCATGCTTGCATTAGAATTGCTGCTGCTACTGCTTTACCTATTCTGATGCATAGCCTGTTTATTGTAACCTGCTATTGATACCTTACATGCTTACCCTAAACTGCTTAGTATAGGCTGGGTAGAGACCTATCAGTGACCCCACTTATCCCGACTGCCCCGCTGGATTATCAGAAGACCCGATCAACGGGATTGAAGACCAGGTCCCGGCACCGCACATCACCCCCCCTTAGTTGTAACGACACTGCAGCGTTACTATCGAGTGCCGAGGGTGAAACCTCTTGTAGCACTTCTGATGTTAACTCTGTAGAGTAGATATTCGGTCGTGGTCATTGAGGGTGATTCCTCCTTCACCGCTTCCGATAACGACGCCGTCGTACAACACCTCAAGTGTGAACCCAGCGAGGGTGATTCCTCCGAGTTCACCTTGACGGATACATCGAGTAGGAATCCAACGAGGGTGATACCTTGGATCCCCTTGATGTTATGGACACACGGATACTTGGACTGTACTATTGTTACTTGGAAAGGCGGGTCGACCCTGAGGGGTACCCGCGTGTGATGCGAAGACGGGTTGCCTGTATGGTGCCCGAGTGATGAATACGAGGCGTGGCCGGGCATTCTTGGCCCTTGCCGCAAGTCCTCGAGACGGGGCGACGGGGTCACATCTTTCGTGAGTCTCTGCTCGTTACCGCAACCCCAAGGTACTAACGATTTGGATATTTGATTCGAGTGGGCCTCTGGCCCGATAGCACTAACCATCACGTGGGAAAAGTTATGGGCACTCTGCATCGTATGCATCAGCCGAAAGCTTTGTCAGACGTCCAGTTCAGCATTGCGGCCGGGACGGACCGGCGCCCCCTGGTGCCTGGCTTCCCCCTGCACGCAACGACTCGGAGTGCACAGGGCGATGGCCCAAGACCTCTGAGCGCTTAGGATGTAGACCGACGGGGGCCTCTCTGCTGAGCTCTAGGTAGGGTTGCGGTGTGTCGCTTGGCCGAGGTCGGGCATGACCCGAAAAAGTGTGTCCGGCCGGAGTTAAGCGAGCGTGGTGGGTAAGTTGGTGCACCCCTGCAGGGAAGAACTAAACTATGCATAGCCAGATCCTCGGTAACGGACACTCGGAGTTGTATCCTGATTGATACAATTAGAACTGGATACTTGGATACTATGGCTCTGGGATTGCTTCTCGCAGGGAGTCGAGAAGGGATCTCCGGACGAGGTTGATGACTGTATGGCTCTAGGATTGCTTTCTCGCAGGGAGTCAAGAAAGGATCTCTGGGTGAGGTTGATACATTACTACTACTTTATATGGTACTAATCTACACTCTTCTAATGCTGCAAGACCTCTGAAGATGATAGTCTTCGATAGGACTAGGCCTCCTCTCTATTCTGGCATTTCTGCAGCCCAGTCCACATATACAGCCTTCCTTTGATAATGTTGCATATGTAGTGTAGATCCTTGCTTGCTGAGTACTTCGGATGAGTACTCACGGTTGCTTTGCTTTCTTTTTCCCCCATATTCATTTGATGCAACCAGATGACGGAGCCCCGGATACAGCTGCCCCCGCCGACGATCGCTACTACTACCCCGGGGGTGGATACTACTACGAGTTGACTGACGACCAGGAGTAGGATTGGAGGGTCCCAGGTAGGAGGCCTACGCCTTTCGATCGTAGTGTTTTATTTTGCCCCGCCTTTCTAAAGGCCTTTCTGTGCTTTCTTTTATA